>OU015495.1:193104425-193170592 GCA_907164885.2 Dolomedes plantarius
ATCTGTGTAACATAACTAATAGGGATCTAGAAATATCTCGCTGTTTATAGCTCACAACAGAATAGATAATGAGGAATAATTAAACAGTTGTATGTTATATAAATAATTAAATATATATTTCATAACGCATATCTATCAAAAAGAAATATTACAGAGGTTAAATAACTGACGTTTGGTAAAAACTGCATACTAACTGAGTATTATCTAAGACAAAGTAAAGATTTTAGAATTACGGTTCATTATACCAACGCCCATTACAGCACACAAAGAAAATAAAAGGCAGATCACAAAAAGAGAATCAAAATAATGAATTCGTTCTTTGCCTTTCACTTAGAAAGTTTAAATGAAGCGGAAAAGTAAATTGATTAGTTGTAGCGGGATATGCAACGTTGTACTTTTCGCAAAAGGATAATGACATTTAAGGTTCAGTTACTCAGGAATTACTCACTATTTTATTCTAAACTTTTAAAATACTTTATAATATTATTAGTACGTGCATAATTGCTATTTAATACGGGAAATTACATTATTTATCATTTTTATATTAGGAATTAACCAAGTAGTAAAAGCTCAATATAAGAAGTATATGTGTTTTTTTCTCAAAGCGACAGGTTCTTGTATCTGACAGTAGGTACTTCTCTGATATTGGCCCATGAAGACAGGCGAAGATTTGATGACTTCTTTATTATGGCAGCACCATTTAGGTGAGCCAGCATGGCTTCCTATGAGGGGACGACACAGAAACGACCAGGCCAAATTCGGTATTTGAACCCAAGTTGGAACACTGCGTAGCATTTCAGAACACTAACTACTATACTATTTATATGAAGTATAGTAGTATATGTTTATGTCATTAAAGTTACATATAAGTTTAATGAAGATTAAAGTTAACGATGATTTAAAATCAATCAGTTTTACTTTCCATTTTAATTTAAAATAGTAATCAGTTGTTGGTATATACTGAACACTGTGTAAACACGAATACTAAATAAACTCGCCGATCAAATTGTACGATCTAATTAATTTTATAGTTTTCTGGAACAATAAAAGTAATTACTTTTACAGCTCAAGAGAACTTTCGCTTAAACTTTTATAGTTCTGCAGTGTGTTTGACTCTTATGTCTGCAGTAACCTGTTAAAAAATCAGACAAACATTTCCTGATATCCGGGTTGATTCTATAAAAACGTAGGTGCGAAAAGAGTACTGAAAAAATGCTGTTGGGTGTTACTAAGTTGAAAAATCCTGAAATACAGCTTAAGTTTCTCTAAAATGAGATTAAAGTAGTATACGTGTATTTTATATTAAGTTTTAGTGTTACTTAACATTGTTTTGTAATATTTGAACTGCCGAAATTTAGACTCTGCCTACTTATATTTATGTTAAAACCAAACATTTTGAATGACAGAGTAGTTTTGTTACTAATTCCATTTCATAAGTTTTAAAAGAGATGAATCTATTCTCATTCTCTCTCTGTATATATATATATATATATATATATATATATATATGTATATATATATATGTATATATATATATATGTATATATATATATGTATATATATATATATGTATATATATATATATGTATATATGTATATATGTATATATGTATATATGTATATATGTATATATGTATATATGTATATATGTATATATGTATATATATATATGTATATATATATATATGTATATATATATATGTATATATATATATATGTATATATATATATGTATATATATATATATGTATATATATATATGTATATATATATATATGTGTATATATATATATGTGTATATATATATATATGTGTATATATATATATGTGTATATATATGTATATATATGTATATATATGTATATGTATGATAATAATCCCAATGGGGAATAATTTAACACACGGGAATTGATGTATATGAACATATTAGATATGCAGTCGGACGAGGATGTTGATCACACAGATGCAGTTGCTCGTTGGATGAGAGAAACAAACATGGAGTCAGAAGAGGAACTCAGATTATAGATGATATTCATGAAATCACCTTTATTCCATCAGTAAGCATTACGAAGGCATTACCTGCAGTGGCCACATGACTTGCCCGGCGTCCATGCAACAGGACGGAGCGCGGAGAGCTGATTACATTACCAAGTTAACACAAGAGCGGTATAACCACCGGACTGTAAATAGCAGATCTGACAGAAACGAGAGTTAGGAGCGAAGAGAGAGAAGTCTTCCGTTCAGGCAAATATTAAATGGCTGCTTTTCGGTATTGATGCCAAATGACCTAAACTACTTAATTTTTAATTAGGCGACTTTAGGTTCAAGGAGTTCACGTGGCCACTTCGGTTATCCAGGGGATTACTTTATTGCTAGATCCCGCCCTTGTTAGATTTGCGAACTATTGACCTGGGCGCAGGATAAGCGGCCATAAAGTTCTTGTAAAGTGCAGTTTCGACGTTACAGAACGCATAAATCCAGAGTGGTTCGAGGGCTTTTCAAGAATTTTGACATTTGACTCCTTGGCGAGATACTTCGACTTTCCATACTAAATTTCTCCGCAAATTTTTGCAACCTCTCTCTGACCTAATTCTATTTTCGCGCTCTACGATTTTGACACTGGGCTGACTCGAAGTGAATAAGATGTGTGGCTGCTTTTGCCCCTTTGTCCCTGAAGCTGACTTTATTATTTTCCGGCCATGATGTTTGCAGTATTTTGAGTTGATGACCATTCCGGACATTTCATATATATATATATATATATATATATATATATATATATATATATATATATATATATATATATATATATATATATATTTATTTATTTTTCCAATGCGGCAGACGGGTAGACACTATATACAGTGTGTAACAAAATTATAAGACCACTGTGGATTTTGTGATTTTTACTATAAATAGTATAATTTTTTTTAATTAAATTAGGTTGATGTTAATAAATGAAATATAAAAGATATGTATATTATTTTTAAGAGATATTTAAATATACTAATTATTTTATCAACAGTTTCAAATTTTTCCAATCAAATATCTGTAACAAAATTATAAGACCACTAGTTAAAACACATTTTTTTAATAAAACTAATATGATGTTGATCCACCATTTTTCTGAATAACTTCAAATACTCAATTTTTCATTGAATTAATTAGGTTTTTGAGCACATATTTGAGAATTTTGTCCCATTCATCCATGATAGCTAGTTCCAATTCATACATAGAATCATACTGACGGTTATTTGCATACACTTGACGAGCCAAATAGCCCCACACGTTTTCGGTGGGATTCAGGTCTGGACTAAGGCTTGGCTAGTTTAAGACCTCGATTTTTTCTTTTTGAAACCAGTTTTTAGTTGATTTAGACACATGGCATGGCACATTGTCTTGCTGAAATTTCCAGTTTGATCCTCCTAAAAATGGGCCAAAAGGTATAAGGTGTTGGTAAAGCAGTTGTTGATAACAAATGGAGTCCATTTTTCCATGAATTCGCTGCAGATCACATTCCCTATCATATGCAAAAGCTCCCCACACCATCACAGAGCCACCACCCATCTGTCTACTGAAGAAAACCCGAGGTTCCGTTCGTAAATCATGCCAGTAGGAAATATTACCTTCCGGGCCAAGCAAATTAAATTTTTTTTCGTCGGAAAAAATATTTTTCCAAGCAGCATCCAAGGTCATGACTTCCTTTGCCCACTTCAGACTTCCTTCTTTATGATGATTTAACAGTCTTGGTTTTCTTTTTAATTTCCGAAGAGCAACATTTGAATTTGATCTTAAAGTGCTTCAGACTGTCATATGTGAAATTGTTTTACTTGTCTGCTGTGTTATTTTACGAGTAGACGAGTCCTGTTTCGTTGCAAGCTTGAAAATTAGTCTATTATCGCGAGCTGATAATTTACTCTTTCTGCCAGATCTTTTATATTTTCCATAAAAATCTCTTTTACATAAAACGTTATGAATAGCAGTTTTAGAACGTTTAAGTATCTTACTTATTTCACGTTCTGATTTTCCAGAGCCCTTATAAAACCAAATTTTTTGAACTTCTAGTTCAGATAATTCTCTTCCACGCGGCATTGTGAATTTCCTCATAAAAGCAAACAAATTAAATTCTATTTTCTTTTACAATATTATCGTTTGGACTTTTTTGTGATGTAAAGTTATAGTTTATCTACGATTTTGAAAGAAAAAATAAACTAGTTTTAAAAACGCAAAAGATTTTAAATAAAAAAATAAATGGTCTTATATTTATGTTACACCATTTCAAAAAATCATTTGCTGTGTGAAATTAACTCAATTTTTTTTTCCTTTAAGCGATTTATTTGAGAAAATATAACTTTTTTCATTTGCTTCAAATTTTAAAATTATTTATTTTATACAGTGTAATATTAAAATGAGTGATATTTTGGGTGGTCTTATAATTTTGTTACACACTGTATACATATGAAATAACTTTTTCAAATCTAAAACGCTTTTCTTCCGTTTAATTATTAAGTTACTTTATATCTTGAAACTTTCCCGCAAATCTGTCATTATTTCTTTGATACACACAACAGGGAATATATAGAATGGGTAGAAATCCGCCAACAGAACAGGTGCACCAAGAGTCTACTGGCTCCGTATTATTATCGACATTTTTTTTTTCCTGCTTTCTCAAACAAACGTCGTATAAACATTAAATCTATAGGGATAAATTTTAATATTCTTTTCTTAATAGATGATTATACCTTTCATATATTTGCTTTAATTTATTATCACTTCTTTCAAAATTTATGTGCAAGGCCTTATAAATATTCATTTATATATATGTATCCTGCTGTGGAAGAAATCTTGAAATGAAAAGATACGAAAATGGTATGAATAAACAGTTATGTTTAATGGGATGCGAGGCTAAAATTTTTATTTTATCATACTCATTTTGTATTAGTTTTTTACCAAATCGTCCTTTATAAAACGATCCCGAAGAATTTGAAATTTCAATTTAAAACTTATAAAATTCAAAATGTGAAGTATATTTAATTTTTTTATATGTCTGCAGAATGAATTACTCTATCAGCCTAATTTTTTTTAAAACTTCTGTACACAGAAAAGATTTCAATAGAAGTTGTCTTCAGGATGTATGAAAATTTTAATCGGGAAATATTTGATACTTCTTAACAAAATGTGTAATAGATTTTATCCGAAAAATTTCGCTTCAAATAAAATATTGTTTGATTTCTTAGTTGAAATCTAAAATCCCGATGATGGTTTAATGAAAGTAGAACAAAGAACACTGTTAGAAATCTCAGAAATACCTTGAAAGTAATTTTCGAATACATATTTTTAAGGGTACAAGGGACCTTCAAACTCGAATTTTTGAATTTCAAATTTTCAACTCTCTATATAAAATGAGATTAATTAGCATTCTTTTTTTCTATATTGAAGATCCTCCGAATTCAAAACAAGGATTTTTTGGTAGAATTTCGCCTGTTTTTCAAAATGTTTTGAAAAATTTTAACATTTTTTAAAATGGTCCCCGCGCATTCTATATCCTTTAGAATCCTTAAATTTATTAATATAGGTTTACCATTTGTATATAAATATAATTGTGCAATGAATTTTTATTGTATAAATCTGAGGTCTTAAATATATATATATTTTTATTTTGCCTGTTAATTTTTTTTATTTTAGCTATTTTTCATGGTCTATAAATTTGAAAATATTTTTAGTTTTAAAGAACTATGCACAGTTTTATGACAAACACTATAATTAGCAATCCTGAGAAATTTAGAAGAAATCGAAAGAAAATGAACTCGCATGGAATATTTTGAAAAATTCCAGCATTTTTGAAGAAATTTTTGAAAAACAACTTTTCCACAAAATACTTATATGGGAATTCTAAGTGACTTCAGTGTCGTAAAAAAATATTAAATATAATTATGTGGTTTATTAAGTATAATATTGGAAATTTTTAAAAACGAGGTTTAAGGGAACGGTGGACCTTTATTTGAGCAAATCTCGTCATTGTAATACTGATTGTGTTATTGTAAAAATATATATATATATATTTCCTTAGATTATTAGTACCAAAATAATTTTTTTCAAGTAAAAAATCATTTCTGAAGCTTTTACAAAGTAATTTATAATGAGTAAGTGTAGTAATAAATTTTAAATCTGTTTTTCTCAAAACAGATTTTTCATGGCTTTTAGATTTTTTTAAATGCTCCATGCTACTTACTTTTTTTCAAAAATTCATGAAATAAATAAGGAAGAATCCTGATGCCGTTTACAAAAAAACTGGGTATCCATTTTACAATTCGACTTCACTAAGGTAATTAAATTTGATTTATAAATTTTTAAAAGGCAAAATTTTGATGAAAATCGGGTAGGAATTCAGATAAAAATCTCTCAAAAATTAAATATTCAAGGGATTAAATAATCGATACCCAGATTTGTTTGTTATACAGTTTAAAGAGATTAAAATTCAAAATCGAGGAAATATCTCAAAAATGAAGTAGCAAGGAGCATTTAAAAATTTTGTTTATAAATTTCAATTTTTAAAAAAAATCTTAAAATTATAATGGGATTGAAAATTTCTTTTAAGGTATTCTATTAATTTACAGTGAAATGTATATATGTACAAAATTTCGTATCTCTATGATGAAAAGTAAAAAAAGTAAATTTTAATGTCCACCGTTCCCTTAAGGTCCCTTATCCCCTTAAGGGGGAGAAATAGGGAAAAAATTTCACACCGATATAAAAAAAAAAACTTCAGTTTATATGTACAGCAGAGGGCTGAAATTATGAAATTTTTTTATTAGGCAATGCAACGGAATGTGTCGGAAGGGGCGTGGCTTACCGAGAAGAATTTCCAGATGAGAATTCATTCAGAGGTGGAAAAAAACAAAGTAATCACTGTGAAACCATTCGGTTTGGGTTATATGACTCAATAGTTCAATATTACAATTTAATCTGTAGAGATTAGCTACTTCTACCCAGACTTGGGTGTATATAATTTGAAGTGGCACTCTAAATGAATTGGATACAAACACAGTTTATACATGAAACAAAGTTTATTGAATTCATTGCACATATAGAATTTTTTTTACAGCAATAAGCATACATACTACTTGTACGTAATATATATTAACATTCAATAATAATACACTTTGCAAATACTCACAAACCAGCAGAGAGTCAAACCAGCAGTACTGCAAAGTAAACTTTTGGGCCCCCTAAGCACTAGCGCAGGATAGCACCTGGAGCTCCCTTAACTCGCTTATCTATCAACCTTAACAAAACCTTTTTCAAACCCCTGTATTAATCAAGCTGCTTGGTATTTATACCCAGTGCGTATGCCGAAATTAGCATATCTCAAGCAGCTTCTTTAATTCATTCACTCAAAAGTTCGATTCTTGTGAATCGAATCTTATGTATACCTTACAAATCAATTAAAAAATGATATTTCTTTGGAAAATTTACTGTTTCGCGAAGAACCTTTAAATACTTTACTCTTGTGAAATTCCTAGTACTCTAAAATGCAAGTGTGAACAACTTTCACTGCAGGAAAGATTACAAAAACTTAATTTAACAAAACGCAGAAAGCAATGCAGGGATTATTAATAATTCAAGAATATTTGACAAACTGGCATTTAAACGCCGTATCACTCCCCCCACCTGACCCCACCTCAACTATATAAAACTTCAAACTCACGTTCTTTCAATGTCGTCACGACATAGTTTGCTTGCAAGATTTTTTAATTATCTTCAAGCAACTTGTAACGTGCCATGAATTGGTAATTAACTGAGCTAACACTTTGACGTTTCGCGGGGAACATGCTTTGAATACATTTTAAGGTTTATTTTCGTGAGAATGCGGGTCATGTGGCTTTAGCATAGGGTAAAAATAAGGTTATATTAATACGTGAGGCATTAAAAATTTCTTTTTGATCATAGATTTCATGCTTATTAATATCTATGATGAAAAAAAACCCTCTCGGATGAAGAATTAGCTTCTTTAAGAAACTTTATGACCGGATTTTTAATAACATTTTGTCCGGTAGTTCTATGAATGAATAAGAAATAAAAAATATGCTTAAGATAAGGTATTTGAAGCTATAATAGATAAGTTATCAAAAGAGAAACGCTCTTATATCAGCTTTTCTATCATGAAAAAGAGATTTACTTGTTAACAATTTTTTTTTATTAAAATTGTTTTTGATTAAAACCTTTTGTCTATTTTGCTATATTTAAATTCATGTGAACAAAATAGTTAAAAAAATTATAACTAATTCATAGACTGTAAAGGTTATTAAATAATTGTTTAACGCATAAAAATCGTAAAAAATACTGAATCACATCTCCAAAATGTTTGCCGTGTAGAAACCCAAGTTGCAATTTCAACCCTGAAAAATGGCTGTTGCAATGTTGCTTGAAATAATGACCAAAAAACTTTTAAGATGGCCTTAAAAATATTTTAGGCAGCAAAGAAGTTCAGCAACGTTGGAAAAGGTAAACTAAATAAAATACATGTCAAAATTTATTGTTTTTGACTTTAGAATGAAAATTTAGTAGTACTCAAACGTTTTCTCTACGTAGCATGTGACTGTAAATCGTTGAAATCCTTCTTTCGTTAGAATAAAATGAAATTAAAACTTCGGATATCGCTAAATCTTAAAAGCTAGTAAATTTTTGCATTAGCTATGTGTGTTTGGGGGTTTGAAATGGTTAGGAGTTTCTTATGTCCTATAGGAAATGATTTAATAATCATCATTTCGTCGGTTCGTTCAATTCTGCTCGCAATGTAGGGTTATAATTAAATTGATTGAAAAATCAATCGAGAAAATTATGGCTAAAAGGATCAATTTTTTTCAGTTAAGAAATGATTGAATCCTTCCTTTAAAACGATGCAGTTATAACTTCTTTTAGCGTAGGAATCATGGTTGTTAATAATTTCCGTTTGGTATTGTTTTAGGAAGATGCTTTTCAACAGTAAATCTTTAGGACAAGAGTCATCGTAGGATCAAAAGATAATTTGGACAGAATAGTAGGAAATATTATTTGTAATATTAAATGATAAACATGAAGCATAAAAACTGATAATTTATACTAGAGAGTATTCAAAATTATTGATAACTAGCTGAAGTACCCGGCATTGCCCGGGATTTTAACAATATTTGTTAACCAAAATCAACACAGTATAAATAACATAGAAAAAGTATATGTGAAATGTTATACACATCTCAGAATTCAGGAATTTCAGCCTTTCATCATTGAATCACTAAAATCTGAAAAGTAAAAATGTCAAATTGTCTAATGTTTGCTAACCAAAATTAATTTAAAACTAAACACGTTATAAATAACATAGAAAAAACATGTGAAATCTTATACACATGAATAAAATGAAAACCCAATAAAAAAATATATAAAATTATAATAAACTCCTCAGAATTCAGCTAGATTTAGCCTTTTATCATTTGGGCAAAAAAAGAAGCTGAAATTACAGGTTTAGCTGAAATTTCCAATACAACCATGATATGACTCTAGCGTTGCCTCTTAAAAAATGAAGTGTTTGATTGAGGGCTGCAAACCATTCAACTCCTCTCCCCATTAAACTCCTCTAAACATCCTCTACATATTAAATTCCTTTTCTCTCCATAATAAACTCCTCAGAATTTTGGTAGATTCAGCCTTTCATCATAGTACCACTAAAACCTGAACCATCCTCTCCAGAAATGCAAATTTATTAATTACAATAATTAAACTCACGCAAATGTATGAATTATATAAGTTTTTTAACCAACATTTGAATAATTCGTAAATGAAAAAGCATATGAAAATAAAGATAATAAGAACTTCCGGAATCGAAATTAATTACCCTTAATTTTTAATTAATAAAAAACCAACATAATATGAATAAAAACGATAGTTGTTTAAAAGCATATGAAAATAAAGCTATTATAAAGATAATAATAAAAAAAGCATATGAAAATAATTCTCGCGTATGAAGTTAACTTTATGATATAAAGATAGTAATAATAATATAAACCGCGTGCATAAAATATTTAGCTTTTCAAGCGAAATAAATTAATTTTTAGAAAAAAACTACTTTTAATCGAGAAATTAAATACATTGCACAAAATTTTGATTTTACCAACTTTCTAACCTACAATTTACACCCTACTTCTTTGAAGTTGGGTGTTGAAACATCCTCTTTGAAAAATTTACACCCTACTTCTTTTAAATAGGGTGTAAATATAAAGTTTTAACAGCGAATTGAATGCCAGTTAAAAATTATTGTTGTTTAAAATCATATGAAAATTACGCTATTATAAAGTTAAAAAAAAGGCATAGGAAAATAATGCGTGCCCATGAAGTTAACGTTACGATATAAAGATAGTAATAATAATATGTATATATAAAACAGTCCCGTAACTAACTAACTGACTGACTGACTGATTGACTGACTGACATACAACGTACAAACCAAACCGCGGGAAATAAAAGGGCTGAAATTTTGCATGGTGATTCTTCTTATAGTGTAGGAGTGCACTTAGAAAGATTTTTGAAAAATTCTTAGATTTTTTTAAAATTAAATTTTTGAGTTGTTTTAGTAACTTTTTTTAAGTTTGCATTTAAAATAATAATTTGAGGGTTATAAAATTCATATGACGAAAAACATCATAAAAATTCCTTTAATATGAAATCTTTTTCGAATCTTTACCTCCATTTTATGATTTTTGGTGAATTTTTAAAGATTAATTTTTAGAATTTAACCTTTTACATGCCACACTATGATCAAGGAATAAAGTACCATATTTTGCTGCGTAACTTTGGTCGATAACTTCCAGGAAGTCGGTCTAACATGTGTACTCCACTCATTCCTTTATTATATAATTTTATAATGTAAGGTTAAGGAAAACCAACTTTTATTTTAGCTCGGACATATCTCTTTGCTCTTCCTAATGGTTCGTAAGTGATAAAATTTGATGTAATAGTTACAACTAAACTATCGTTCCAATGGCACATATAAACTTCTCCATCGCATCGGTAATCAAACTCTCCACATTGAAATTTCGATATTTCTTTTGCTGTTTTAAGAGAACATTGTCCCGTTCTGGAATCTCGCACTGTGCCGATTGCCTTAAAGCCTTGGTTAGATAAATCTGTCAGCAGACTGTACGATGTAAAAAAAGTTATCGAAAAATATTTTGCGTTTCTCTGGATTGTCAATAAAAGATAATAGTTCGGAGACAACTTTTGATCCAAGTGGCAAATTTTCATTTTTCGAACTTTTTCTACCGTAGATAGACATAGCATAAGGATAACCATTTGCTGAGCAGATCATCCAAACTTTGAAACCAAAGCGAATTGGCTTTCCACGTATGAATACCTTAGCCGAACGATGTCCATACCACGGAATCATGGATTCATCGATACTCATATTTTCATGAAAAAATCCAAATTGACGAAAATTTTTTCCAACCTCTTTATAAAAGGGAGAATTTTTTCCTAATTTATCGCCTGGTTCCAATTTACTATTATAAACAATGTGGAAATACTTTTTTAACATCCGAAATTTATTTCTGGGCATTGTATTGCTAACAATTAGGATATGCAAATCTTCCTGAGAGCTCCAATATGTATTTTCATCAGGTACTGAGTGGTAGCCACTAAACAACAGTAATCCAAGAAACTGCCGAATGTCATTTGCGTCGACGTCTAAAGAGTCTCCTTTTTGTAGGGCGTACAGCTTTGCAAGTTCGGCTGAATTTTCTAAGTAATCAGACGGCAGAATCACTGATTGACGGAAGAATCACTGATCACGTGTGATATCACTGCTTTTGTATATCGTTACATGCCAATGTTCCTTTTTTGGAACATTGCATTTTTACGCAGTCTTGAGGAAATATTTCTTGTTATTATTTTAATTTATTTTATTAACTCGTTAAACTTGTCCTTTGCAAGTACGATGGGGAAATTTTTGGGTGGATTTGAATTTTTAGGAGTTATATAGAATTTTTTTTCTTACGTACTGTAAAAATTGTGAAAAAAGCTGATTTTTAGAAATTTTTCTACGCTAAAATAATCATATTTGAAAAGAAAAAAAAAGTCAAATCAATCATGCCTTCTATAATATACGGTAATTTTTTCAAACTGACAGATATCACAGTTTATTTTTAAAAAAATATTAAAGATGTTCCAAAAAAGGAACATTGGCATGTAAAAGGTTAATTTATTAAACGCTGATCACATGATTTTTTTTCTGTTACTTTAAATAAATTTATCTTCACATAACAACGAAATAGGCAAAATAATACTTTTTTTCTTGCTAATGCGGCAGACGATTGGACATTATTCAAAAAAATATTAAAATAATGTAAAAGATATGTTTCTCAAACTGTACTACATTAACTGTACTATATTCTTTAGTATGTCCTATGAGATTGAATTTGAATATTTTCTTCGACATTATTTTGTCTATAAAAATATCCCTTACGATTTTTATTATTACGATTTTTTATTAATTGTTTTTTTTACATCAATCGTATACATTGATCGTCGTATTATATATATATATATATATATATATATATATATATATATATATATATATATATATATATATATATATATATATATTGGCATTAATTGCATACACTGACATTGTATTTAATTTAAATGTACCGTTCGTTTAGGAACACCTCCAAGGTAGTGTTGGTTTATGGAATACTAAAAGTTTAAAATAGTGGCGCCATCTATTGAACATCTGTGAATCGAGAATCGGATCCGTCAAAAATTGTTCGTTATCCTAATTGTTAGCAATACAATGCCCAGAAATAAATTATTGATGTATGTTTGTTAACCAAAATCAATTTTAAAACTAAACACAGTATAAATAACATAGAAAAGATTTAGCCTTTATCATTGGAGCAAAAAATCCTGGAAAGTGAAACATAAAATATATAAATTTATAATAAACCTACCAAAATCCATTAAAAAACTAAACACAGTATAAATAACATAGAAAAAAAAGCATACGAAATGTTATACACATTAATAATATGAAAACCAATTAAAAATATATAAATGTATAATAAACTCCTCAGATTTCAGCTATATTCGGTCTTTCATCATAAAAAAGCTGAAAAATAAAATAAAAATAATTTTAAAAAATAATAAAATAAAATAAAAATAATAATTTAAAAAAAATAAAATAAAATAAAGATAATAATTAAAATAATAATAAAAGCTGAAATAAAAAAGCCTTCATAAAAAGCTGAAAATACAGGTTTAGCAAAATTTGCACGATCCCAGACTCGAACCCGAGTCTTACGGTGTACCAAATGAACAGTTTTAACGAACGCGCCACGATTATACACAACACTGTTGAGTAAAGTAAAAAATATACGCAATGAGTTTTTTGGAAAGTTGCTAGGGGTTGGTGAATAAACATACATTTATAGAGTAAGAGGAGTTTTAAATGAGAAATAAGTTAGCAGGATAGAAGCTTAGTCTTTAACTCTTCAATAGACACAAAGACATAAGCTAGGGGGATTGCAGTAGCGATAAAAAAAGATCGTGACACTTAGCGTGGTTGATTCGAATTTTCCATCGCGTGTGAAAGTGTCAATATGCCGTTGGATCCGATTTATTTTAGAGTATAAAATCTGACTTGAAAGATTATTATTTTCATTTATTATTCTGGTTTAATAAATAACTTGAAACTGTTTGATTTTATTTATTTTTATCTTTTCGCTCGCTGTTTGCCAGCTAACCCTAACGTGGACGCCATATTCAGAGGGGTGATTCCACAAAGTGTAACAGCTTACAAATTGTTGGTATTTTATTAATTGAAAATCAACGGTAATTAATTTCGAATTTTGAAGTTCTTCAGACCCTCGGCTGTTTTTAAAGACGCCTGTATCACGATCGTTGCTCCTAAACTGTGGATTTCTATACAATTACAGAGATACAAACATTCATTTTTATATATTAGATTCGTCGCTTCTATGAAAACTAAACCAGTTTGGGAGATATACAAAAATTTATTGGGAATTCATTATCGATGACGAAACAGCAACATTGAAAAAATCATCATTTTATGAGAGTCGTTTGCTATCATTAAACTTTTCAATTTACTCTCACTCATTGTTTAATCCAAAAGTTTAGCCGACCCACCAGTAAGCATGCGAGTGTAAGGTATATATAAGATTCGATTCACAAGAATCTAACTTTTGAGTGAATGAATTAAAGAAGCTGCTTGAGATATGCTAATTTCGGCATACGCGATTGGTATAAATACCATGCAGCTTGATTAATAAAAGAGAGGTTGAAAAAGGTTTTGTTAAGGTTGATAGATAAGCTAGAGGGAGCTACGAGGTAAGCAGTTCCAGGTGCTATCCTGCGCTAGTGCTTAGGGGGCTCAAAGTTTACGTGGCAGTACTGCTGGTTTGACTCTATGCTGGTTTGTGAGTATTTGCAATGTGTATTTCTATTGAATGTTAATATATATTCCGTACAAGTAGTACGTATGCTTATTGCTGTAAAAGCAAATTCTATATGTGCAACGAATTCAATAAACATTGTTTCATGTATAAACTGTGTTTGTATCAAATTCATTTAGAGTGCCACTTCAAATTATATACACCCAAGTCTGGGTAGAAGTGAGCTATACTCTATACGGTTATTGGCTGAAAACCCATGTCGCTGCACGCTATCCCGCACTCATAAGAGTCCCTGCAGATTTAAGTTAATTTAGGGTCTTTGTCAACCGTTAGTACTAACTCTGTATGGTGTTAAGAGTAGGTCACTGACTCATGCCCCGCTTATCCTGGATAGAGTCCAGCAGTGTTGCCAACTTGTGGGTTTTCCCCCTAAATTTGGCGGTAAGTTAGATGAAAAGGGGTGTCTTAAGGGGCCACAATTCTTTAGGGGCATTTTGTGGGGGAACATTTTTTGCCATGTTTTTATTAACTCGCTTTCTTGGTTTTTTGTGTATGTGTTTATCCAGTACAAATCTTGCAATCGATTTTCAACTAACTTCCCGACTAGCTAGACATGTGAAACTTTTAGAATAGCTCAGAAAACGATGACAGTGCATAATTTTAATACTTTTAGCCATCTTTAAGCAGATTGAATTCATTTTCAGTTAATTTTCTTTTGTAGACTGGTGCAGGTATCTATCGGCCGGGACGGGAACGAAAAGTTAAACGCAAGTTAACTACCAATTAACTTCATTTTCTTTCAAATTGATGGAATAATTCATCAAAAAAATTTAAAACAGTATTTGTTAATACATAGAATTGTCAAGTTTATAAGATTCAACAGAAAATTAAAAAACATGGTATATAAAAAGTTCTTTTTATCTTGTAATTATTAATATTTTGTTCAATCGAGACGCGTTTTTTATTAGAAGTTCCATGCATATGTCAAATATAAATAAACCTCCATTTCATTATGTGTGTATTTTCTATTTATTTCAATTTATATCTCAAAGAAGATGCCTATTCGGAACCAGAATTTCTTTTAGGAAGGTCTAGGGTGATCTCAAGTTGATTTTAGGGGGAAACAGGGGGATTTCGAGATGGCGCTAGGGGAAGGCGCTTCGTAGAGGTTGGCAACACTGGAATTCAGTTACCCTCCGGAACCACGTGGAGGTGGGGGCAACCGACGCCGAGGTCAGTGCTGCAACGATTCCCTCATGGGATAATACTCCCGCAGGAAGATCGCAGTCAATCTCTCTATTACCTGCACCCGCAAGAAGCTCTACAAATTGAACTTCGGTCCATGGGAAGGAGTCACACTGCCTCAACGCCGGTATCCGGCCTCAGGCGTCATTTAAAATAAACGTGATGGCATCGTTTTCACCTTTAATGGGGATGCTTAAGAAAAGCGAATATATGAGGACTGGAGTTCGGAAGTTGAGAGTTCCTCATATTGCCCGAATATTTCAATTGGTATAACAGGGACGTCGATGGCCTGGGTTCAATGTCACTCAAATTAAATAAATGTAGCAATATGTTACTAGAAAATGCCTATTAACCCCTTAACGATCGCATAATTTCCAAGAAAACGGTAACAAAACTGCCTATTTTTTTCAGGAGGATTTCATTTATTTCTTGATCTGTCACATCCAGTTTAAAAAAACCCATCCTCAATTACATTGTAAATAGCCTGGTGCTGCCACCTGGTCGGTAAAATAAGAAATAAAATTTTTGAGGGTAAATGAAATGGGTTGTTTTAATCTTTTTAGTGCGTTACTTTTAAACACTCCAGCCCGGAAAGATCACGGGCACGAGAAATAGAAGGCGAAATCTCACCCTGTAATTTTGATGGGAGCCTGAAGTTCGGGGTTAAGGGAAACCCATTTATTAAATCACTTATAAAAAAACAAAGAAAATATTGATCATGCTGATACACTTTCTCCCATTTCTTTTTTTTTTTTGTCTTCTTGTAAAATACAAGTGGGTTACATAGAAAGTGCAACTAAAGCCTTTTGAACATATGCCATTTTGCCACGAATCCACTTTATATTCTTCGCTAACAGGTCGTACGAACGATAATAAACATTTCCTCCCTGAAAGCGTTTGATAATGTCTAGTTTCATATCCTCTCCCATTTATCGACTACGGTTTGAATGGAAGTAACATTAGCTTTCTTAACATTATTATATAATTACATTGCTCTAACCACGTGGAAACATTATGCTTTGAAGTATGCTTTCGTATCAGTGTAAGGTCGTATAAAGTAAACATACACCTAGAAATGAGACTCGTCTTTATAGTACTCCACATATATAAAATATAGGGTGAACCAAAAGTCTTGCCCTGATTATACATATTTATCGTGCTCAAACTATTTTAATTAGACCTATGTTTGTTAGGATATATTGTAAGTACTGTTATAAAATTTTTTATAAGACCATTTACCTCAGTAAATTTTCACGTGTGCCCCCTTGGTAGCTCGGAGAATGTCGAAGCGGTTTTCCAGTTCCCGCCAAGTGTTATTTAACATGTCTTCTGTTACAGTACACATAATACATATTCGTCTAGGATATCACGCACTAAAGATCCACAGTGTGGGGGTGCGATTGGAGTAGTAGTTTTCATGCGATTGGAGTAGTAGACTGCCATCCAACATGTCATTTTGACGTCATAATACTAATAATGACGTCATAATGGAAAAAGTATATGAAAGTTAAAAAATATCCCGAATTATCTAACAATATTGCATTTAATCCACACCTTGTAAAAGCAAACCCTTTCATTATATTTTATTTATTTAGTTTTTCATGCGATTGGAGTAGTAGACTGCCATCCAGTTTTTTACAGCTCACTACTTGATATGAATACTTGAGCTACTTGATTCATTCACATTCAAGTTTGCTTACTTTCAGAATTCATCGCAAAAGTAAACAGATTTTTAAAAACTGTTAAATATACAGCTAAAAGCATCCAATTTCTTTTTAGTTCTGAATGTTTTATAGAAAAATAGGCTGAACAAACATGATTTGATGGAGAAGTTATTAGTTTTTGGTAAGAAAAAATTTTGATCCATATCGGAAATTGAAATTAAGCCTAACCGGCTGTTTGTTTACTGGGGGCTTCAATTGAAAGATGAGTACAGCCCGGAAGTGTTATACAGAGACAACGGCTATTATATATATAATTAAACAGTTAGTTTGTAATGAATTTTTATAATCAGGGCAAGACATTTGGTTCACCCTTTATATCATTCGTGTTTGTGTTTTTCCATGTATGCTGAAGTCAGAAATAAAAAATAAATTAAATAAAAATTAAAATAAACAAATCCTTACTTGCCTTATTCTCTTATTGTGCTCCTTTCTAATTACTAACAGCTGACGACGCCCTTCTTTCCTCTACAACGTTTCAATTTCTTTCGCCCCTCTTAATAATACCGCACTCGAAGAAAATAGAGTTTAAGTAAACATTAATTTTATCTGCATGAGTTGAAATATTTCATAAATGAGGCAGACCCCTCATTATATAACCCTTAAAATCACTGAGTTTTATAGTGTTCAAGAAGCATATAATGTATAAATTAGGTATTCAGCAATATAAAAAATATAAAACTATATACTTCCTATACTTAAGTACACAGTTTACATTTGCTTAAAAACTAATGGATCATGAAGAAAATATCTTGCGTAAAATTAAGGGTAGTTAAAACAAAAACAAAAACAAAAAAACTACAGTAGTCATTATGTCTAAGAAATTAATTTTAGCTTAAAAAATTTAAATAATTTTGCCTCGGTTATTTTGTAAATGATTAATTTTCATCAAATATATATCATGCGTATAAATTACATGGTAATACCAATAATTTTCTTCATTTACTGTTTTTTAAACTCTTAATATTTGATAATTCAGACACCTAAATGGACTCTATGTTACTAATAATCGCAATTAATTTCCTCATACCTGTTAGTAATTACCTAATATATGCAATCTGATAACTGGATTTGTATATCCAGTTACAAGTTCATGATACTCTTAGCTAAAGACTTGGAAATTAAATTTTCAATTACTTTCTCTGTTGCAAAAACTTAACCTTTATTATATGTTTACAAACTTTCAGAAAGAAAAAACTAACTTTTCCTTACTTTCTTTATTTTTAAAGTTTAAAATCTGTCATATTTATATCTCTTTTTGCACTGAAGTTCAGAATAAATAGAAACTTCGTGGTTTTTCGTGATGCTGTTGTGGTCAGTTCATTGATCGTTCGTGCAATAAATATAATGAACAGGAAGACGATCACACTGGATCGTCTTCCGATCATCGTCAGACGATCACCTGGAAGATAAAATTCTTAGAGAAAATTTAAATTTGTTCGTATTAATGTAAAGAGCAATAAATTCAATAAAAAATACCAACATTAGCCATTGAGAGTGCGCGCCCGTGTATAAAATGAAACATTTTCGTAATTTTGAATGGTTTGTTTTTGCATGTAAGGTTTGAATGTCCTAAGCAGTTTCTATTTATAGCTACCCCCTTTCAAATGTAGCTCTGATTATCGGACCCTTGTATTCCTTTCCCTTCATTGTTAGTCGTGATTTAATCGTGGTTAAACCAGCGATTACACTGGATTGCAATACGACAAAATTTTGAGTTGATGTAGTCGATCAAATGTGCAGCTATTACACGGTATCCAGCGTATCACGAAGACGGACAGTCTCATTGATTTTTTTAGTTTTTTGGACATAATAGGAATCCATTCGCAAGCTCTCCTTACATACAAAAAGCCGGACAGTTTTGAAATAAGGTGATTGTGTCTGCATTCTTTGGCCTTTAATTATAAATATATCTCAATATTATCAACATTTTATATCTTGTTATAAAACACAGAATTATTATTTTCAATTTGAAAAAAAAAGTTAATTACAAAAGGAATAATCAAAGTTGAAAGAGACGTTGCACTTTGTGCCAAGCGCGCCTGCTAGTGTACCAAAAATTGGCTCGCCCGCTGTAGGGTTAAAGAATTCTGTGCCATATTTCTCACTGATAATATTTTTAGCAAAAGATAATTTAAGGGTGCATTCTTCAAAAGAGAAGGAAACGAATTACAATTATTAGAAAAAAATAGTGTAATTAAAAAATTAAGCTAACAGGAACATCTTTATTTCAAGGAAACCCGTAGTTAAAACTTTAAAAAATATATGTGGGTGTATGCTATTTTAAGATTATTTTGGTTTTGTTTAGGAAGAAGACGATTAAGGAGTGATATGTCAGCTAGCCAACGAGATTTCAGTGCTAACTCTTGTAAACGAAAGTTTTTATATTCCGCTTATACTTCCATCGCAATCGTATTTGTTAAAGATCATTTGAAACAAGCATTTTGAAATTAAAGTAGGATTGTAAATTAAACAATGCTTTCGATGAAACAAAATTCAGACTAATAGAAAAGGAGTTATGTAAGTCAGAAAATTGATCGGCCACGAACTTTCTAATTTACATTTCACCATCTAATAATTTTTTCGTCTAAAATTTTACTAAAATATAGTACATAACAGAAGTTTAACCGGAAAGAAAGGGAAATTAACTTTCCTGAATTGGTATCGTTAATTCATAACTCATACGAGAAATAATTATTTGGTTTCTGCACGAGAATCTTAAAATTGTTAACAGGAAGAACAAACATTCAATATACTACTGGCATTTAAAAAAGATTTATTACTATATTGTAAATACAAATTTCGAAGTTACATGAAAAATTAAATTATATTTTATAAAGGAAATACCGTTTTAATCATACTCTGATATTAATTTCTTTACTAGTTTTGGACAAAAAAAATACTTTTTTACAAAAACAATAATTAATTTATTAGGAGTAATTTTGTAGATAATGAAATTTATTCCTCCTAAACTTTGAAATCTATCAGAATTCTCCCACAGATGTTAAACAATTTAAGAAGCGTATTTTTCCTTGAACCATTGACCACTTCATCCATCTGTATATGAAATACTCAGTACGAAATGTTGTAGGTTTAGCTTAAATGCTATTCCTCAATTCAAAGATTTTCTCAAACATTACATGGACAATGATTAATTATCTGTCCCACTAAAACAAATTTATTTTATAAAACAAGAAAACGCAGTAAAGATCTGGAATATAAAGACTGACCATTTGATAAACCTTTTTTAAGAAATTAATGGGCTGTTCAAAGATCTGGAACAAATTCTTTTGTGCCATTCTAGATCACGTTGATGTCTGTTGTAGAATATAAAGGGAAATTTCTACCGCTTAATTAATCAAGTTGGTGAAGATTTCGGTTTGTACACAGCAAATAATGGAAGAACTCTTTTTTTTATAGATCTATTTTGCATATGGTAATTCTTTGTGTTTGAAATAATTATCAAAGAACTTTGTTCTTAAAATTCAGAATGCATTCTTAATAGGTTGTTTTCTGCACGTAAAATTTGTTAAGAACAAATCTTTCGAGATGTTTGCTTAATTTAAAAGATTGGAAGTTCGTAACAGAGTGAAATACTGAGGAATGGCATCGTATTTTATTTGCCTGTAAGGCGAAAAAGATGGTTAATTTAACAACAAGCAACTATTGTTTTGCCAATGTATAAAATAATTAAATTTAAATAAAAATTCCATAGATACTCTATAAATTTAAATATTTAGCATTCAGTGCAAAGATTTTTAACCCAGAATTTTTTAACGAAAGAATATTTTTAAACTGTAAAAGATTAAAATCATTTTTAAAAAAATAGAAATACAGTTATAGCACTAACTAGGAATTTTCTGAATTTGATAGATGTGTCAAAACCCTGGAAATATAACTGAAGTCTTATGAATGTATATTATTCTATAAAATTAGATTAAAATGAAATTCGACATAATTTTCTTGACCCTTATAAAGTATGATTGAATCTGTAATTAATTAGTGATAAAAACAAAAAACATTAATTTGTGATATTATGCAGTTAGTTTAAAATGAAGGTTACACAAAGATTTGATTTTCATTGTGACGTTATACAAAGAGTATTTGAGAAGACTGATATTCGTAAATGAATAGATTTACAGAAAATATTTATAAAACTTTGCATTTTTCTTACCTTCAGGAACAACTATAAACTAAAGTTATTATAAAGATAAAGGATTTAACCGGTAGTGATTGTAACGTTATACAAAGCGTATTTAAGAAGACTGATATTTGTAAATGAACAGACTTGCAGAAAATATTTCTAAAACTTTATCGTTGTTCCTGAAGGCAAGAAAATTACAAACTAAAGTTATAAAAGACAAATACCCCCATTAATATAAGACTTCTAAGAGTTAAATTATTAGCTGGGAGGCAAACAGTGTCTTCGATGAACTAGTAGTATGAACCTTAACTTGGAATTAGTATCACACATCAATCAAAGGATAAAACATAAAATTTTGTCCCTTATTAAAATGTTCATTTAAACTTGTTGATCTAAATCTCTCTAACGAGCACGTAGTTTTGGGGAATTTAATTCTAGTTTGTTATACTTTGCAGAAGACCTTTGATTTTTACGCTGTATTTTCCAAGCAAATGAGTGTTATAGTCATAAGGGTCTTTTAAAAGTTTGTAAGGTATACACAAGATTCGATTCACAAGAATCGAACTTTTGAGTGAATTAAAGAAGCTGCTTCAGATATGCTAATTTCGGCATACGCTCTTAGTATAAATACCACGCAGCGTCATTAATGAAAAAGGGGGGGAGGTTGTTAAGGTTGAAAAGGTGTTATCCTGCGCTAGTGCTTAGCGGGCCAGAAGTTTACATGGCAGTACTGCTGGTTTGACTTACTGTTCGTGAGTATAAAAATATATTGTTCTTGAAAGCTGTGTTTATACATTCCGTACAAGTAGTACGTATGCTTATTGCTGTAAAAGCCAATTATATGTGCAACGAATTCAATAAACATTGTTTCATGTATAAACTGCGTTTGTATAAAATTCAAATAGAGTGCCACTTCAAATTATATACACCCAAGTCTGGGTAGAAGTGAGTATAGAAACTCTATAAGTTTATCGGTTGCCAATAGAATATATGTTATGGTAAACTTTAATTCATTAACTATCATTTCAGCTTGGGATACAGAGTAGTTGCATGCTTCTGGTAAGAATTCATGAATTATTTATGATACATCATTACGTACGCTTGTCACAGGCTCGCGTATCTTAAGTATACCATCACTATATCACATTTTCAAAAACTTGAAATGATTTTATGTCACTCTCTCAAGCAAATATTATTGAATAAGAGAATCAGTTGACTGAAAATTTCACGCACCATCGCGTTAACAGTCGTTAAATTCGTACATAGGCATCCGAAAGGAAAGAATGCTAAGGAAAAATACAGAACTGTCATTTTCGCAATTTATATTTGCCGATTGAAATGGTAGATAACATGTTAGTTTTCAGCTTAAACGCCGGTAACATTTCATTTCTCATTTTTATCCAAACTTTACATCGCAGCTTTTCCACCGTATGAAATAATGCATTTATTTCTTTGCCTTTCTGACTATTTAGAATATTTCCCGATTGCTTTAAACGGGAACAATCAATCATATACGAACCATTCATTACATAATTGAACGTGCATAATAAGAGCTTTTCAGTCATTCATAAAGAAAACATTTATTTAAATGACGTTTTTGTTTTATTTGACTGAACATTGAATTAGCTCATCACGTCTCGTGCAGTATAGATTCGGCTCTTGAACAAAACGAGATTTTAAAGGATGGAAATATTGATTTTGCAATACCATTAAGATGATATCTTGAATGATTATATATTGAATAAATAATAGTTTAAATTATGCTGGTTTCCCCATTTTGGAAAAGGCAGACTAAGATGAGGAGTTGAAGATTTCTGGCACATTCGCACATTAATTATAATATTTAAATTAGCATTTAATACTGATCCATAGTAATTAAATTATACAATGCATTACGAAATTAGCCAACATGCCAAAAAATCCATGAAAGTGCTATTAAATATAATAAAATAAATCATGATTCAATAAATATTAAAAAAGGATTATCTTATCTAAAATTACTTATATTCGCAGATGTGTAATTAATTTATAAGCGTTCAAAATACTATTTATTGAGAAAAAAATGCTTTAGGCTGTATTAGAATAATTTAATTGTTATATCATAAAATAACGCACTGATCTTTCATAAATATAATTTCAATTTATTAATACAGTGGTACCTCGACTTACGAGTGTCTCGACTTAGAGTTTTTCGAGATACGAGCATTCAATCGGCAGATTTTTTGCTTCGAGTTACGAGCTAAAATTCGGGTTATGAGCCAGCTTCAGATATCCCGCCGCTAGTTTGTTCAGCGAATGCCATGTTACGTGCTCATCAAATGAGAACTCGAGAAGCATTTAATATTTACAACCTTAATGTACAATTATTATACAATTGTATACATATTATTCTAAGACTACTATCCAGTCTTAAACCGAGAGATTAACACTCAACAATTAACATCCGGGGAAGTTTGCTCTGCCCAAACCGGAGTCGACCTCCGAAACCGAACAGCGTCCAACCTCTATCGCAGAGAGATAGCTTCAATTCCCTTCCCCCACACTGGAATTCCCCATGGGGTCTAGGGGATGGGATGACTTTGTTCCTAGGATCGCAAACTCTCTCCCTTCTACGGATTCTGAGAAAACGTTCTTCGGATTCTCAGAAAGAAGAATCTGGACATTACAGCTACAGTGAACGATGCAACAATTGCCCAGCTTCCGTGTCTCAGTTGTTCACTTTAGAGGGTAGCTGGTAATAAAAGCGAAAGTGAGGAAAGCGGGGCGAAACGGTCAAAAATCAACTAATAAGATTTAATTTTCCAGTTCAGCCTTTCTCCTCATCTTCCATCAGCATCTTCAAGTCTGATCTCTAAGGTAAATGTTATACATTACACTTAATAAAGCAAGTTTATTGCAGTACATTCTACTGTATTGCGTTTCTATACAATGTTCGTCGTTTATAAGCATATTTTTATTATTTTAAAACATGTAACAAAAATTTCGGTGTTTTGGGAGAACCCGGAACGAATTAATGGCATTTACATTCATTTCAATGGGGAAAACTGATTCGAGATACGAGTATTTCTAGTTACGAGCTCCGTCATGGAACGAATTAAAGTCGTAAGTCGAGATACCACTGTAATCTCAAAAATAAGGAAACGTCGTAACGCAAATCATAGCTTAATTTACAATTTACGTTTACTTTTCGAGGCTTAATAAGAAGGTCTTTAATAGAAAAAAAAAGGTGAAACTATCTGTTTAAGACAGCATTTTGTTTAATAATAGGAATTAATGTCTAAAAAATTCTACGCGTTTTAACCCTCAAGCGGTACAGTGGTTTCATACGAAGTATAACGTGCGTCCATAAAGCAACCGGACAATTTTTTATAAATAAGAAAAATATTACTCACCTTCAAATAAATTTATCTCCTTCAAAATAATCGCCAAAGGAGTCTATACAATTTTTCCAATGTTTCTTCAAATCATCGAAACACCGTTTATAGGCGTTGAAACTAACCGTTCGCAAAATACGCGTAACATTTGATTTAACATCCGAGACGTTTTCAAATATCTGTCCTTTCATGGCCATCTTGTCATGAAAGGACTTTTGCTAACTTTTATTTCGCGGACCGGTAATTTGTTAGTTCCAACGCCTATAAACAGTGTTTCGATGACTTGAACGTTGGAAAAATTGTATAGACTCCTTTGGCGATTATTCTGAAGGAGATAAATTTATTTGAAGGTCAGTAACATTTTTTTTTATTTATAAAAAATTGTCCGGTTACTTTATGAGGACACCTTGTAGATTGTACGCTTGGGTCGGATCTGACCCGATCTCTTTTTTGATGAGTTATTTCGTAGAAATAAGTAAACAATAAGCATTTTTGTTGTACAATAACATTTATTGATAATATTTTACATGAAATAAAATCCTTTTTGTAGAAAAAATGACCAACCAATTATAAATCTGCTAAACAAAGAAAATCCCTTTTGTATTTACATAGAACGTTGTATATATTAGGTCTAATATGTCATTTAGTCTACCTAGTTTTAGAAGTTAGTGAAACCAACTTTCCGAGCACAAAAATGTAAAAATTAATATATACTGACATTTTTAGCCTTCAAAATCGAAATAAAAAAATTTTTTAAATCTAAAATAAAAATTTTTTAAAAATGACTAGCGATCATGAATAATGTTTTTAAAACAAAGACACTCTTATTTACTTATTCCTATATCTAGTACGGTGGTCTAGTACAGGTCTATCTGGTAGGGTTCCTTCTCAACTCGAACTCTAGCAATGACAGGGGGGTGTACGTTAGGGGGAAGACACACTCTAGGGTCGGATCTGACTTCCAATGTACCGTTTGAGGATTAATTAATTAAAGATTTGCCATTTAAAATCTTTGAAAATTGTTCTATTATGATCTTTTGTGTTATGAAATAAAATAAAATAAAATTAAATTAAATTAATAACTTATATACGTATTTGGGAGTGGCATACAGGATTAATTATTTGTGTTTTATAATTAATATTCACTTGCTTTTCAGTGAGAAACGAGTATCATGTTGTATAGAAAAAGTTATTTTGACATTAGTGGTAAAAAAACTAAAATAAAAATACCCGTATTATGAAATTTTGCAGTCTTAAAATAGAACCACAGCAAATTAATACCAAAAATTTCAGTTTTTATAATTCAAATAAATATGACATTGAAAGTGTTAAATATTCATTGCCTCGTGTATTCAATATAATATAAGATTAAGAGCGCATGACAAAATCGTACATTAAGCTTCTTAATATAATGAGAAATCTGAAAATAATCTTTCTTCTTTTGTATATATGAGTTGTATTTAAGGAGAATAATGAAATTTCATATAGAAATCAATGTTAATCTCATGCAATGCTATGTTTCGCATTTGTCTAGAAAGAAGAGGAGGGAAATGACAAAAAGAGAGAATATGAATAGAACGATGGGAGGAATAGGAATTATCCAATTAAAAAATAACATAGTTATATTTTGAATATAAAATGTCGCTTGTCGTTCCTGGATAATGTTCTATTTGGGACGCATAACATATGAGTTTATTACCCTGCAAGGAAAAATTATGGATCAACTTTATTCTTATTTCCATCTGTTCTTTCATACGTTCCATATACAAATGAACCATAAAAAATGCCTATTTAGAATTGAGTAAACCATTTGTTTAACTCCCATAAAATTTGCTTTTAGTTGAATAACAGAACATACAAATTTAATAGCTAGTAAGTGACCAATCGTAGGTGGACATTTACAAGGTTCTCAGACCAAATAGTACTATCTGCTTGGTTGATACGACGGTTGTAATGACGAATAACAATGAGGTTTACTGTTGCAGTCGACCGATTTTATCTTACTAATATTAACAATGGGAAATTTCAAGAATACGTGCATTACAAGCTCATTGATTTTAGCCTTTAATGCAATTAAAGAAGCAGGAATAAGTGCAGATAACTTAAAATCAACCGAAAAACTTAAATACACCGAAAGACTATGCTTGAATCCTCTAAATACTATATAGGAATCAATCATGAATCTTTGGCCCATTGTGGCTTCACTGTATCACTGTGTGTTAAACGAAATGCTTAAAATGTAACTGAGCTTTTTTTACTCGTTGCTGCATATTATTAAAGGTCTTTTTATAATGATAAAAATGTATAACAAACTTCACGTGTCTCTTTATATTTTTAGTACTTGCGATGAGCCAGTTAGCATTAGTGACAGGGGATAAGTCCAAGGCTCTCGAAATCATATTTATTTCTGTGTAAACTCTTTCCGCAACGCAAAAAAACTTTTTCCTTCCAGTTATAACCCCCCCCCCCCCCCTACCGTGAGAGTCAAGAGCCATGCTATACAGCTGAACTCTTCTTCCACGCAGGTGCACGCAATGACTGGTCTAAAATTGAAGCAGTAGAATATGAGCAGCTGAATTCTTTCCCTAACTCAAGGATAAAAAAGCATCGTGTGTGATCCTGATTAAGCGTTGGAGTAGTGTGTCCCACAGCACCAAAGTTCAATAGCGATGAACTTCATCTGGCTGATGGTAATGGAGGGACAAACTGCGACTCTCCTGGAGAGATAGTATCTTCTGAGGGAGTTGTAGGATTCACCGTCATGGGCGGCGGTTGCACCCACCTCCACGTTATCCCGGCTGGTAACTGGACATTGTCCAGGCTGAGCGGAATAGGGGTTGGTGACCCAATCTAAATCAATATGGAGTTAGTACTAACTAGTTACAAAGACCCTAAATGAATTACTGAATCTGGGGGTTTCTGGCGAGTTCAGGACTGCAGGCAGCGACCATGCTTTTTCAGCCAATTACCACATTCCATCGGGTGAGTCAGATTATCATTTAGGGCAACGTGTGTGGATACTGCAGTGGTCTCGAAACTGAATGAATGTATCCATTAGTATGCAGTGACTATCTGAAGCCAGATGCTACTGCAAAAGTATGAGGGTGTAGCCCTTCTGAGGTAGGACTACTAACCTTGCGGCGATAGCTAGTGGAATATACGGCTATCATGCCGCTGCGTATTCGTGATGAAATGCAATGACGAATGCAAGCATAAACTGGAAGGAGTTTAATCGTCAGAATAAAACAAACATAAAACAAAAATAGATCTTTCCCAACTAGGAAGGGAAATGACACAAAAATTCCTGCAGGGAAAAAAGTATGTGTGAGTGGAGCTAAAAACAACTGGGTTTTTAAATCTGTTCACATGAAATCAGGCATGCGCAGTAATGCCGATTTTAAATTGCTTCTTTAGGAGAAAGTAGTGAACAATTTTTGTGTCCGAGACCACGGTGACACCACAAGGGAAATAAATAACGGTATTTCTGCATGGTATGTAGTTGGCTGCGAGTCAAAACTGGTGACTGATTGTAGAATATATTATCTGAAAATAGTGTTAAGACATGATGTCACTGGGTTTTCACGCTCACAATACTACAAATATTTTGCAAAGCATGGTTTTACGAAGTCTTGGAACTGTCCTCTATGTAACTACTAACATGCTGTACAGTAAACATGCTTACCACATTCTGTACTAACGCGCGATACAGTAGTTATGTAAAGCATTAGCATCGAAGAATTTTCTGTGTGGAAGGTTTTCATTCTTTCTGACAGAGTAATTTCCCAGGCGTTCCACAGAAAGTGAGATGTTGACTATGCTAATTTGTTAATCCGTCTTTCCATCCACCAAATGTTCTGAAGAATGTGTATGAAAAAAAGTCAGAAATGTCCTTATTCAATCATCCATATTGCAATGACTTGCTTGAGATACAAATTATAATTTTAATTTGCTGTCTCATCTTGGATCACTTTAACTGGCACTATCTTAACAAAGTCTGCATCGCAAACGTAGTAGACGAGTGCTATTGAATATGTTTCTAGAGGAACCGAAATTAAACTTCACACGTGACCCATTGTAGCTTCTAGATATCTTGAGGATTGATCACTCGGGTGTCAATAAGTGTGCGTAGTCACGCGCCTTAGTGAGTAATTGATGTCTACAAATTTGTCACGACACGTTTTACTACTATCACTCTAGAAATAACCTTTTTGCAGCCTTTCATGAACCATAAAACATTAATTTCTGAAAATACTCCCAGCCTTTAAAAGAAAGAGGGATATTTTTCTCATACGCTATAGAGCCCAATATTTTCCACCCTTTAATTCGTATCTGGTGTTTACCACCGCCAGTTACGAATTTAGTTACAGAAACTCTAGTAATTTTACTAGTTCTGATTTGTTTGCATTTTCAGTGATGTACCCTCTAGTCAATATAATAGAAACCCACTAATGATTTGCCATTATATTAATTACAAAAAAGTTCACTCGGAGAGAGTGAAGAACAATTTTGCTTTATACAAACGCACCGCATGTATAATACTTTTTCTTTTATATACGACACTTCCGATGGCTGATCACCCCTAAATTATAAAAATGTTAATTATGAATACATTTCGAATTTATATTTGGCAACGGTAAATTCTAAATACGACACTACAGTTTTTTTTGTAATATTAATATGCTGATAGAGGTAAACGAAAAGAAATATAATTTTTAAACCCTTTTTAAAGCCAAAGATATTTTTATATACAACAAAGAGAAAATTAATATTTAAACCTGTTATATTTAAACTGATTATAAATATTGATTAAGACTAATATTAGGAAAAAATGTTTTTCTCACGGAAAAAGTTTAAAATATAAATTTTAATAAATAAAGAGGAATCTCTTAAGTCTTTGAGACGTTGTTCTTTTTGAAGCAGGTTAAAGAAAAATATGTAAAACATAGTACACACCATAAGAACGTTATTTGTAATAGATGAAAATGCTTGGATTTTCAAGTTCAAAAATCATTTCATGCAAAGTACAATGATCCTGAAATCCAACTGAAGACATAAAATTGTTTCTTTATGGAAATCCAGGCTCATTTCTTCATTCTAAATTTGGTATTCTTACTTTTTATAGAATGATTCTGAAGATATCTTCCATTATCTACCATAGAGAGATATAAGTAAAATCTTTAACAAAATCGTCTTCTGTCGAGAAATGCAGGTAAATTTATTTAAATCTGTTTTGAGCCTAAAGAGCACAGTATAAGAAATAAGTGAGATTCAACTTTTTTTAAAACTAAACGAAAGTAAGGTTCCAAAGAAATGATATTAAGCTGGCGTAAAGAGTTTCCTGAAAAATAAAACTGAAATGTATAGCAGCTATACATTTCATTTCCTTATTATTCATGAATGGAAAAAAAATGAGACACTTATATGTTCAACTGGAAATTTTCATAATGGTTGCTCTCTTATGCCTACGAAATGTTGGTTAAAAGCTTCCTGTTTGGAAACATTCTTTGTAGTTAAGAACATTTGCGTTCCTACAAATAACGAGGTAATCCAATCCCTGGGTATCATCATACACAAGTTGGATACGTAAGGAACTTATCAATAACTAAAACATCAGTAAAAGTTTATTCCCAGTCATTTAATGTTTAGTAAATGTTTTATTTTTCAGTCATTTAAGAAATACTTTGTAGTCGAGAAAATTAGCAGTTTTACGGCTTTTCTCATTCAAAACTGTAAGTTTTAGAGGAAAAAAGAGGTATTTATTTTTCTCAAAAAAAGACTGTTTTCAATCAGCTACAGTCTCTGATTGTTTCTGATGGTTTCTTTGTCTGTTTTTAATGTCCCTTCTTTGATTCATATGTGATGATTAATATCTTGTATATTTTCTTGAATTTAACCGATGTATTTACCTCGCTATCACTGAATCATAGAGCTACGTCTGTGTTAAACAGCTTTTAATGTAATCCCAGCTGGAGACTTAAGTAGTAATAACACTTATATCAATAACAAACGGTTCTATTGGCTTTAAAAGGTGTGAAACATTTCATGAAATAGTTCAATTAATATTATACCACTAAATGTCTGAACGCAACTAACGTGGGGGAACCAAATCAGCTTTTAGCCTTTCACCGCTACAAAATCTCCTATTCTTTCCGGAATCTCCTGTTATCAACCTTTTACAGAATTTCGCATCCGATAAAACAATGCGTCATACCTATAGGCTAGCTATCTGCGTCATACCTGTAGGCTAGCTATCTGCGTCATACCTGTAGGCTAGCAAAGCCTGTTCTTCTTTTCTCTTCAGTCTACTTCCTTTTGACCGGACAGGTTTGAATAAAAAACTAGCATAAATATATCGATTACGATGAAGGTTAATCTTTATCTCTCATTCCTGGTCGTATCGAAAACTCAATCCGAGAGAACATAGGAAAGGTAAATACCAATTATCAGCCTGAATGTTAGTAACCCATTTTTAACAACTCAGAAGCTCGTTTCAAGTTTCCTTATAACAACTCAAAATGAATTCTCTAATCATAGCTAAAATATTATCTAGCAGCAGAAAAAAATTACTAAGAGGAACATATAATACGTGTGATATAAATCTCACTTCTTTTCTCGGAATCATTCTCTAAATATTTTAAGGTTGCTGTATTAAATCATCTTCTTGAGTTTGAGATGATGTCATATCATTACTTGTGGACATAAAAATCTGCCGCTGGAGGACAAAGAAGTTGCATTCTGAAGGGCAACTCTACTTTGTTTGTTCCGACCCATCAAGATATTTTAATTAAGTCATCAAAGGAAAAATGAGTCACATTCAATACACGAGATCACAAGAATTCATTAGTTAAAGAATCGAAATGAGGACAAAAAACACGAATGAAGGACATATAGTCCTGTATTTTCAAGGCAAAGTGATTACGGCAAGATCTCCGATCGTAAGAATCCAGATTAGCCTACAAGATTAATGATAAATGAATTATTCGCCACTGAGATCAGCCGTTGCTTTGGATGAGTTAGAAAATAAAAAATCTTTCATTTACTCATTTATCAGCCTAAACCAAATAAAGCAAAATGTTCTTTTCAAAAAACCAATATATATATATATATATATATATATATAGTGGAACCTCGATCGATCGTTTTCGGATACATCGTTTTTCCGTATGTGTCGTTCATTTTATCGAGTCCCAACGATCATATTGCTTTGTTATGTTTCCGCATCTATCGTTTTCCCGCATTTATCTTTCATTTCAATCGGTCCCTTGAAAAACGATAGATCGAGATTCCACTGTGTGTGTATATATATATATATATATATATATATATATATATATATATATATATATATATATATATATATATATATATATATATGCATATATATAAAGTAATATTGTGGTGGTGATATATACATTGATAATGAAAACAAAATAATTGATAATAAATAAAGAAATGCAATGCACACAAATAGAAGTTAGCTGACACAAGTAAAATTAGTCGAGTTTTAGCACTTTAAAGTCTAAAATAGTAGCTTATTTGCAGCAGTAGCAGATTTTTTTATGTAGTATTTACTCTTGTAATTGGCTAATTCTACGTCTTAATTTTAATTTTGTGTATGATTGTAAAAGTGGTAAGACTAGAGAACTGTGACGCTTTCTGATTAGCTTTAGGGTCTTTAAGATATTTTTATCGTAAAAATTTTTTAAGATCTAATTATACATAGGACATGATGAATCAAAAGCGTTTATTGAGGGAATTAAGATATGGCTTGAAGTGAAATTTGATATGTGAAATACCACGAGTTGCTAACTTCTCTGTACTGTTATTCCTTTGCAAGTGTTTTTCTAAATGCATTAACACAACGATGCAGTTATACTCCTAACTATTAATAATTGTACGATTATCTCTGATATAACGATCTTACTCCTTTGACTATTGATTCTTCTGTGGGTTTCGTAATCTGCATAATTAAGAAATCTACAGATGCTCATGAAAATTGTATAAGAATTCGTTAGCTAAGTCTCAAGTGTGCTGAGAAATCATCTTAGCTCATCTCGCAATTCATAATAATCCTCGACTTAGCCCGACTGCTGTACCTATGTGAGATATTAAGGAATTAAGAACACTAATTGGATTTTCATATGATGCGCAGAATTTGGAATTATCAAGTGACGATAAGTTTCCAATTGATATTCGATGTGGATCATTACTTAGTTTCTACGACCTTTACATTTCACGAAACTGAAGTTACGGAACTTTTATGCTAAGAAGGCATCGAATGAATTGAAGTCTCTGATCTGAACAAATATAATTTAAATTCAACAGTGCGTAATAAATTAGAAATTCAGTTAAGGTTGGTAATATATTATACAATTCATACGATTTAATAATTTAAACAGAAAATTCGTGTGAATGTATTGTTAAATAGATGGAATGTAGTTTTAAAATGCATGGCCGGGATATATCTTTAATGGCAAATTCTTTCAGTACTAATATAGTGTTTGCATCTGAATATAAGCTTGGGAATTCAAACATTGCGAAATTTCCTAAAGTCTGAGTAATTCGGAGGTGCTACAGCTTAAAATGAAATCAATTATTTTTTTCCCTTGCACGAAGGAAATATTAGTGAGACTAAATCCGTAATTTTACACATGTGTAACTAAAATAGTTGTAATGATTATTTTAAACCAAATCTAAAAAAAAAACAATAAACATTAAATGTAATTATAAACACAATATTTGAAATTAATTTTAAACAGTGGTGAATAAAATGTTTTCAATACTTTATGTTTCAATATAACTAATAGTAAAAAGAAACAAACTCGATCGGAAAATTAAAATTCGAAGACTTCATTTGAGAAAGCCATCGAGTTCAAAGTTAATAGAATCAGCAGAAGAAAATTGCCTCTAGACACTAACCTTATAATAAAGGCTTCATAATTATTGCAATATTCGCTGTTTCGCGAGATATTTTATAAACCCATCTCTTGTGTATTTACCTTTTCTTATACTTCTGAACCTCCAAAAGTAGTTTAAGTGCATAACAATGATAAATCAACATTTATATTTTCTATCTAACACAACTGCAACTACAGTTGAATTTCCATAACTTTTTTGAGTATAAATCATGACGTGTCGGTATTACTGAATGGCAAAACTTTTAAGTGACAGAAGTTTGACGTTCGGTTAAATATCGCTTACATTCTGGATGATTAATAGCCGTGTATGAGAACATTTATAAATGGCTTATTTCCCCCCTTTTATTACGTAAACAACGGGAAAAGAGGATAAGTTTCGAAAAACTCATTGAATATGTAATTACTTTAGTATTTAAAAAAAACAGTTTACTTTGATGTTTTAAATATAAAAAAATATAGGAAAATAATAATCCTTTTGATTTTTTGTTTTACACTGTCAGAGAACCTATGCATGTTGATATTTTTAATCAGGCCTTTGAATCATATAGTAGTTTGTGTAAGGGACATTCCACTGGAGGAACTTGGATTCAATGCTTGACTAAAGCATAGACGGTCCTGTTCCCTGAAAGATAGTAGTATTGACTCACTTATCTCTGCTCCCATAATAAAGTAGCCAACAAAAAACCACGGTGTAGATGGTCGCACGCCTTAAAGACGAGTACTTGCCGCGTTGGAAAAGTAATATTTTTAAATCAGCATAATAAAAAGGAATTTACAAACTCATAATGCATACGAGGCCTTTGAATGTTACTTATATGAGACTTGAACAGGAACACGCGGAATCTTAAAATTAGCACAAAAAATTATTAATGTTTATTAGTTTCACCATCTTGTTTTCATCTATCATTTCTTTTGTATCTTTCATTACTCACTCTTTCTCAATCCTATATTTTTGACTTATCACCCCATGCTGCGCCGTTTGTTTAGTTTTCGCATGTACCGATTTGATGGATTAGCCTTAAGGGGACAGTGGACTTTCAAAATTGTGAAATTTGTGCAAAAATTCGATTTTTTTTATTTTATTGAATTGTGAAACTACGCACGTGTAGGAATGTGTTGCAAAAAGAATTTTTGATTTCTGTGATTACTTTCCTAGTTATAGGCATTTGGATTTAATTTTGATATTATGTGGTTATTAATAGCAATAACTTTAAATGTGTTTTTCTCAAAATAAAAATTTTCATGTCATTCGAATATTCTAACTGCTCCAGGCGCATTTCTAATTATCGTATTGCTTTGAAATTTAAGTTTTATATACTTGACTGTATATCAAATAAATCTTATTGAAAAAAAATTATGCTTCGTAGCTCAGAATTTCTAAGTTTTGTACTTGAAAAGATGATTTATAAGTATTTTGCGTAATAAAAAGGGTGTTTTCACCATTATTATTTTTTTCTCTCTATATTTTTAATGAATGCTTAAAATAAGCAATAAGTATCATTGTCAGTTCTATTAGGTATCCTGTAAATAAAAATTACGATATTATATGCAAAAGAAATACGCATGGAACATTTTTAATGAGGCAATTTTTTGATATAATTAGTAATTAATAATTTCTAAATTATTAGTATTTCATCTTTAAATTTCAACCACTTTTATATATCTATGGTACTAATCACATATTCAAATTTCAAGCAAATCTATTCAAAACAAAAAAAGTTATGTTTGAAGGTCCACTGTCCCCTTAATTTCTCTTCTCACTATCCTCTGACAAACTGTTAAAACGACATCCCACCTCGCGTTCTGTCCACGGCCTCAGATAGCTTTCCCCGCAAGTCAAAATTAGGATAACAACAACAAAAATTATACTCGGACTAGCGATTCCTTCCTTTACAGTGTAGCTGAGTAAAGGAATTTTGAGAGGAATGTACATGAACCAGTTACTTCATATGTATGAAGGTATAAAAACTCTCTAAGTGATAGAAGCATGATATCTTTTATGCAACAGTAGGTTATAACATTATGGTAATACATTCCATTATGAATATCGTAACTCTCTATAAATTACTCTGAATAGAAATTAGGGGAAAAAACTATTAATAAAAGATTCTTATATTTGCACTATGTGTACCTGGTAGTAATATGCTAGTAATATTAATCCATCTAACAGATTTCACTAATAACGTTGCAAACAGTAAGTTTCATACTTTATCTGCTGTATAACTAATAAATTAATACTTTAGGCTAGAATTTTTACAAAGAAAAAAATAAGCTTTGAAATTTACTTATAGCCTGTTATTTTAATCAATTTTAATATTTGTTTTTGCAATAAGTCTTACATATGAGACTTGCCATTGCAGAAAATATTTTTGTGGAAATAAATATCAAAACGAAATTTCTTCATTTTAATCTTTTAGACCGTCATCGACCCTAAGGGTATAAAATAATTAGCTTAACTCTCTTAAGTTTTAATGTCACATTTTTATGTTACGGTCTTATATACCGTTTAATTCTTTTCGCTAATCTTTCATATTTTTTTCATAGGTTCAAAAAAGGAATAGATAGACATGGGAGTAATCCTCTAACTGGGAGTTGGATTGCCGCGTGTGGCCTGGGGCACACCCCCTGTTAATTTCCTCGCTAATCTTTCATAATTTCTTCCATAAGTACAGAAAAATGAATAGATGAAATAGTGAAGGATTAGCCAAAGACGGATGCTCCCCGGTATTAAAATAAAATTTAAAATGTTTTCTTAATTTTTCTAGAAAATGATACTTGTAAGTATAACCAGAGATATTAAATCATTAATACATTTTGAAAACTTGTTTCTTTCGTTTAAAGCGGGGTTTTCCAAACTTTCTATTACATCGGACCCTTTTAAAAGAATGATTTGCTTCATCGAACCCCTAACATTTTTCTCTATAATATACAACAGAATTATAATACTAATAATTGCACATAAAACACGTAGAGATTTTTTTCCAATGTGTGGGCACGTGTTGTCAAACATTCGCCTATACTACTCCACAATTTTACTGCCCATTTTATTCTGGGGACACGATATAGGCGGACAGTATTACTCCTTATGAAGGGACGACACGAAAGGAGGCATTTTTCGTGGCGCGACGCCAGGATTTGATCTGAGAACCCTCAGCACCGAAAACCAGCGCGCTGTACCACTGGACCGCCAGAAGCCCACACTTAGAGATAACAATTTGACTAAGAATATGAACAAAAAATTAGAAAAAAAGGTTCATTAGGTTTATGTTTTGTTATTTTTGTACTGTGTTCATTTTTAATTTCACAAATATAAACAAGATTTCAGAAACGGATTGTAGCGCAGAAACATCGCCAAGAGAAAAACGAAACTGCTTCTGATTTGCACCGCTAGGCCCGCTAGGCCCATGCACCGCTAGGCCCATGTGCTGTTTAAGGTCCAGTGGATTTCCAAAGTTCTACCTACAGGGTTGCTAATAAATACTGTGACAAATATCGAATCATTTAATTACACACAGATGAAATAGAAAATGGAAAATACAACAATATTATGAACATTATACATGAAAGTTTACCATGAAATAATTTTACTCGAATCGACCGCCATCTTTATCGATTACTAAAGATAATCTCTTACGCCACTGTCCTATTGCGGCACGAATCATTTTATGAGGTAATTTGTCCCATTCACTCAGTATGGAAGCTTTGAGGGAGTCCAAACTTCTGTGCTGCTTAGCATTTACTTTAGACTCTAAAATCCCCCAAATGCAATAGTCTAAAGGATTTAGATCTGATGAAGAAGGTGGCCAATATTCTTGCTTGATAAACTTCGGGCAATTGGCATGGAGCCATTCCTGTGTTGTTTTGGATCGGTGGGATGGTGCAGAATCTTGCTGAAATATCCAATTCTTTTTGGGATACAATCTGTTAGCATGTGGTAATAAACGTGTAGCCAATACTTCCTGTTTGTAATATTCAGCATTGATTTTTACCCCTTTATCGATGAATTTCAGAGGCAGTTTTCCATTGTGTGACACTGCAGCCCAAACCATAGCAGAATTCTTGTTCTGAAAGCGTTTAACACTTCGAAAATTTTCAGGTATATCCTCGAAGGTTGCTGAATATACAACATCATTTTTAGCATTATAACTTTGTTCTGTACAAAACAGCTTCTCATCAGAGAAAATTATTTTTTCAACACTTTTGCTACCGTGCCGATTCAGCAATTTCTTACATCTTTGTAACCTTTTTACTATTTGTGCAGTAGTCAAACCTTGAACTTTTCTTTTGCGATAAGGGCGAAAACCCAGGTCTTCATTTATGATAAGTTGCATAGTTCTGCGACTGATGTTCTCTTCTGCAGCCATTTTATTTGCAGAACGTTGTGAATTTCTTCGTATCTTTTCACGAATTCTTTTGATACGTTCTTTTGTACGAACAGTGCGTGGACGACCGGACCTTGGTCGATCTTTACAGCTATTGCTATCCAATAATCGATTTATAGTCCTATATATAAACGTCCTATTAAAACCAAGGCATTTTAATTGCTTAAATATTTTACCTGCAGAAAATCCGCGATCAAAAAGCTGTTTAACCATTAACCTTTTGGCTTCCATCTTTAAAAATATTCTACATGTTTTACTTTAAACAAAAATCGTCTGCGTTTACAAAAAGTTGCCAATCACACAAATAGATAATTTTAATCGTTTGGAAAAACAATTTATCTAACTCTTATTTTTTGGAGTGTTACAGTATTTATTAGCCACCCTGTAGTGTTGGTACATAAATAAAAGCCGACGGCGGCATTCGAGGCATATACAAAGGCGTCATGACATTCGATTTAGATTCGTGGATCACTCCTCCCGATGCAAATCTGTATTTATAGATATTAAAACGGATATTATCTAATAACTAGTCGCTGTGTGATTGGCAACTTTTAGTTTTATATTTTCTTTTGCAAAACAACTCAACTGAAAGTAACATATGTAAGGAATTACCATTACCTGTCATCTATACTTATATATAAAGGGAGAGCAATTTTGTATGTGGAGGGTAATGTCCAGAACCACTGCACCTATTTGAAAAATTCCTTCACTGTTTGAAAGGTACATTATTCCAGTTAGACATAGGCTATATATTATGTATATCTGATCAGTAGAAATAAAGTTAGGGGCTTAATCCTAACAATCTCCATTGTTACCGTTACTGTCTTCTACCGCTTTTTGAGTTGAAGGTTTCAACGATTCGTAGCGTGGTGCTATCGCGGTGGGCTTCTGTTCTGACGGTAGCGGTTCGAGCCTAGCTGTTCTCCGGCACTCCTTTTTCTTTTAAAAAATTAACTTTAATTATTAACTAACTTAATATTAATTTAAGGTATTATTTAGGTTATTATTAAGGTAAATAAAGATTTACAATTTATTGGTATAATATTTTGTTCAACCCGAACAAAGTCGGGACGGGCCGCTAGTCATAAATATATGTTGTTAAGGGGTGTATTCTCTGTAAAGCTAATCCTAAAACATCGTGATTAAAAAAATGTGAATTTTCATTACTTCAGAACAGAGTTAAAGATATGACTAAGAAACCCAACACCTATGATTTTAAACATTGCATTCCTCTCTGTTATGTACTATTTTTGAAATTTAAGATATCTACACTTTATCATTACATCAAATAAAAAATTTTGGGGGAAAATTTTTTTCACATAAAAAATGGAGTAAAAATTCAGCAGGTACTAAAGTATAGTGTGTAATATCTATGTAATATCATATAGTGTGTATCATCACTCTCTGTATGTAATATTGTTCGCAATTCAGATATCTCCACTTAATCATATCAAATAATAAATTGTTGGGAAAATTTCTTCACTCATAAAATGGAATATACATTCAGCAAGTACTGAAAAAAGTGTAGAAAATTAACTATTACTGGCTGTCGGTTGCTGTGCCGGCGACGATTAAGCCTAATCTAGCGATCATTTATGCTCTCTCTTTCACGCCTCTCTCTTAATGAATTATTTCTTCTTCGCTTTCTTTATTGAGACCGTTCCCAATTTCCACTTGATCGTGTAGCTCGCTTTCGAGCATTCCTGATTTCAGCGCGTTAAATCTATACTGACACGAGGTTGCAAATTACGACGGCCGCTAATGTTTACATCTGGTAGTTGCAGCCGTTGCCATTCGGAGTGTATAAATATCGTCCATTTTTGTGCCGCATACCTACGGGTTTTACATATATGATTACAATCCTGAAAATTAAATTAATTTTTAAAACAGAAAATTTTATCGTACACCCTTAGTATACCGGAATACTATAGACCCTTTTTAAACTTCCATCGACCCCCAGGTGATCCACCTGGACCCCTTTAGGAATCCCTGGCTTAGACAAATATACTTTCGGTGAACTTTTTTATCGACGATTTCGCATTTTTAATTTTCTGAACACTTGAACAACGCACTTTATCAAAAGAAAGGGAAAGGATTTTCAGAGAAAATCACGGGACACTCCACTTTAAAGCTAATAAAACATAAAGCAAAAACCGATGCTTCTTTTATATATGGGATTTATCTTACTCGAAGAACATGATCCAACAGGATTGAAATTTATTTCATGTTTTTCGATGCCATTATGTACTTTCGGACGTGTTTGCCTGTCATATATGTCTCCTAGCTCAATATTTGCCACTGATTGCTATGAATTTCTGGTCTTAGGCCAGCAATAAGGATCTGTATTTGCTGACGAAAATATACAGAACAAGAAAGAAAATCGTAGTTTGTGTGACAGATGTCTCTTTAGAAGAAGAAATCTTTCGAAAGTTCTGTTTGACTAAGCCTTTATTTACAAAGAAAAGTTAGAACATAAGAAATATCTGCAATTATGCATTGTTTTAACGGGATTAAAGTGAGTAAAAAAAATTCGCTGTTTCTGATTGAGTTCGGCGTGCAAATCTATGAAAAAATATTTTAATTTTTATCTATAACTAGCTGAAAACCCGTACTTCGCTACGGAGTACATTCAAATTAAATACAACGGTCAATGTATGCAATTCATGCCAAATATATATATATATATATATTATATCATAAATACGACGATTAATGTATACAATTGATGTAATTAATATATATATATATATATATATATATATATATATATATATATATATATGTATATGTATAAGAAAATTGCAAAGGATAATTTTATAGACAAAATAATGTAGACGAAAATATTCAAATTAAATCTAATATAAAGAATACTAAAGAATATAGTACAGTTAATATAGTACAGTTTGTAGAACATTTCTTTTACTGCATTTTAATATTTTTTTGGAAAATGTCCAATCGTCTGCCACATTAGCAAGGAAAAAATATTTGTTGTTTATTTAGTTGTTATACACGGGACGATAAATTTATTTAAAGTACCAGAAAAAGAAATCACGTGATCGGCATTTAATAAATTAAATTCTAAAATTTAATCTTTAAAAATTCACCAAAAATCAGGAAATGGAGGTAAAGATTCGAAAAAAATTTCATTTTAAAGGAATTTTTATGATTTTTCTTGTGATATAAATTTTATAACCCTGAAAGAATTATTTTAAATGCAAACTTAAAAAAAGTTAAAAAATCAGCTTAAAAATTTAATTTAAAAAAATCTAAGAAGAATTTTTGAAAAATCTTTCTTAGTGCACCCCTAAACTATAAGAAGAATCGCCATGCAAATTTTCAGCCCTTTAGGTCCAGCGGTTTGGTCTGTGCGTTGAATGTCAGTCAGTGAATGAGTCAGTTACGGAAGTGTGTTATATATATAGATTAACTTTATGTTTGAGTATTAGGTTAAGTGCTATGGATAAGAACTATTCTATAGGTTGCCCACCTATATCTGTTACACTCCCCTTAACTTCTAAACGGTGACAGCTTAGGCCATAAAGTTGGTGTCTAGGTGTAGTAAAAAGGCAATGCGCTACTCGATGAGGCAACTTACAACGCCATCTATCGGCAAATTTCGCAATTAGCGTTTTTATCTCTAACACGGTATAAGAGATACGGGAAAAAAGTCAATTACAAAATTATTCAACATCATCGATTCAGTATGAAAAGACACCTTGTGCACATTAATACTTAAAACAGAATGAAGAAAATGAACATTTGTATGGTTACGATTTCGAAAATTGTCATGTCATAAAGAGTGGAAGAAAGAAACTCCGATACTTCTCTATCTTCAGGATCATTTATTTATGTTGCTGAAAATCTCACCATTAGCCATTATACTCATTTGCGCTTTGGACTGGATTCTCTGGTCTTTTCGAGCTTAGCTGGCATTTCACGACGCCATGTGTTGAAAATCACGACCAAACATTCATTTTTTTTACATCCTGTTTTTAGTATTAATGTGCGCAACGACTTTTTTCTTACTCAATCAATGATGGTGAACAACTTTGTAACTGACTTTTTTCCGGTATCTCTTACCGTTTTTGAGATAAAATCGCTAATTCCAAAATTTACCGATAGATGGCGTTGAAAGTTATCTCTTCGAGAAGCTCATAGCCCTTTTACTATACCTAGAAACCAACTTTATGGCCTCAGCTGCCACCGTTCAGAAGTTAAGGGGGGTGTAATGGATATAGGTGGGAACCCTGTATATGTAAGGAACACATAACATATATAAAGCTACAATATAAATGTTAATAATGGATAGTTTGATAAAAATACTACTCAGTAAATGCTGAATAGTCTTTTGAGCTTTTGTCTGTATACGCTTTGAACAAAATTCTTTATAATACACGGAAAACCTTACCTACGAGATAGTACAGTAAACAATAATGACAGCACTATTTTGGAAGGAAAAATATGGGTGTATCCCTTACAATGTGAAAGGCTGACAAAAATACCAAGTAAAACTGCATTATCAAGAATAACTTGTCTTTCTTTTATCTCTCTCGTCTGTTATTATTTTCCCTTAGATGGGTATACCCATATCTTAGACTCGGTTTCAACACATTGATGCCTTTGTTCTATCCTTATAATAGTTGCCGTGTTCTGTAGTCGACTCTGTCCGTAACGCGTCCGGAGCGACCACCTCATATCCATCCATTTGGCATCCATTTTGTTTTATGAGTTAGGCTTAACAAGTTAAAAGTAAAGTTCAAAAAGATTATTTGCCAACTAAACCCAAATAATTGTAATCAAAACAGCGTAATATCGACACAAATCAACTTTATTTCGATCAATTTTATTTCAAAATTATCTCTTCATTAGAGAATTATCTCTTTTCCGCCACCTTTCGCGTTATCATAGTGTTACTCAGAACTTGAAAATGTAAACACAAGTGAGTCATTCATTCACCGTGATTCGTTAATTTAAGAAAAATTGAATCAGAATTTTTTTCATAGTAAAACAGGTTTTCATTATTTTAACCATATATAATATATATATTTTAATATATACTATATATTTTTTAATACATAATATATAATATATATTACAATACAGTATTACAATTTAATATTACAATAATGTCGAATTTAGTTGCAAACTTGACGCATGCGCAGTGATATGTTCCAAACTGTACGTCACAAAAGCTAGCCGGTTCAAAAGGCCAAATCTTCAGTATACAGATATTTTGCATTTACAACACATGGAATTTTATATATTCCACATCTAATACGTGTTTAGTAACGATTCAATAACTTTGTATGATTTTTAATCAGAATTTCTTTAGTTTATATATATTATTTTTGCTTAATATATATTTATACATATATTTATATATTTATACATATATATATATATATTTAACAATATATAATATATGTACATTAAATTGAAATACAGCATTTAATTGAAATATATATACCATAAGATATAATATATGTACATTAAATTGAAATACACATGCAAAAATTTTTTGCACGTGAATAATTTGCATGATATTTTAATCTGATTTTATTTTTGCTTAATATATTTATACATAGCCTATTTATACATATATATAGCATAAGATATAATGTCATTATATATATGTACATTAAATATATATATGTACATTAAATATATATATGTACATTAAATATATTCAGGTGCAAAAATTTTTTGCACGTGAATAATTTGCATGATATTTTAATCTGATTTTCTTTATATATTTTATTTTTGCTTAATATATTTATACATAGCCTATTTATACATATATATAGCATAACATATAATATATGTACATTAAATTGAAATACACGTGCAAAAATTTTTTGCACGTGAATAATTTGTATGATATTTTAATCTGATTTTCTTTATATATTTTATTTTTGCTTAATATATTTATACATAGCCTATTTATACATATATATAGCATAATATATAATATATGTACATTAAATTGAAATACACGTGCAAAAATTTTTTGCACATGAATAATTTGCATGATATTTTAATCCGATTTTCTTTATATATTGTATTTTTGCTTAATATATTTATACTTAGCCTATTTATACATATATATAGCATAAGATATAATATATGTACATTAAATTGAAATACACATGCAAAAATTATTTGCACGTGAATAATTTGCATGATATTTTAATCTGATTTTATTTATATATTTTATTTTTGTTTAATATATTTATACATAGCCTACTTATACATATATATAGCATAATACATGATTATATAAAATATTTATATTACATTGAAATAGATTGAATTAGCAGTATTGTTTCTAAATATCTGGCTGCATTAGTTAGACTGTACAAGTCGGATTTTAAAATCAGCTGCAAGCATGCTTTTTTTTCCAAGAACGTTTTTTTTAATTATAAACTTCAATATTTTTTAAAAATAACCTCACTGTAATAATTTTTAGTAAAGCATTCTATTGCGATGATAGTGTATCTTTTAAGGTGACTGCCTACGTTGAAAATTTCATTTTTTGACTATTTTGGTCAATTTTATTTTTTCCAGGAATCGTGCAATTCAATCTTTTCTCTTTTCAAAACCGTTTGGATTTTCATTCTACATCAATTAGAAGCAGAGTTATAGCTATTTTAAAAAATGTCTGCTACAAAATTGAAGTGGCAAACAACTTGAACTGAGTTTTTCTCAGAATTATGTTTTTAGCACAAATCTTTACCGTTATCATGATATTTCACACAATAATACATATAATTTGATAAAATTTTCGGGAAATTTTTTAGATGCTATTGTTAATGAAATGACGCTGAATAATTGATGCATAATAATAAATAGTTAAATAGTTTTTGTTTGGGCAGCAGCCTATGCCGAAATTTTCAAAAGGGGGGGGGGGGGGGGTTACTATGAAAAAGTAGTTTTGAGCAATCAGTGCAGAGCTTGAACCTATTTAAGTAATATATGTAATCAGAAAAAATGGGGGGGGGGGGGTTAACCCCCATCAACCCCTCCCCTGCATACGCCACTGTGTTTGGAGCTGTTTTTATAAGGATAGGAATGATGAATCGGGGGAAATTTTCATATTGCAACATTTTTGTATTTTAAAATTTCTCTTAGATTGTGGGTCATTTAAGATAACTGTCATATGTGTCGCATTTTAGCTAATTTTCATTGAAAATTACTTCAAATTGACCAATTTATAAAAAAGTATGGTATTTACTGGCAAGTTTTTGTTTATTTTTTAATTTTCAAGTGCTATTTTACCATAAAAAAACAAAAAAATCTTTAAAAAATGATTTTTTAAAAAAATTGGCTCCAAATGTAGGCAGTCACCTTAAAACAATATTTCAGGTGATTATAAGGGGACATTTTATTATTTTGTTTTGTGCCACTTTCTCGAATTATATTACTTTATTTTTCAGATCTAATAAAAAAAGTATTAAAAAATTTCACCTTCAAATTAGAAAACAATTTAAAATTAACAAATCAGACAGCAAATATTCAAGTAAATTTCAATGTTCTAAATTGCAACACATCAGGTTGCAAAACAGTATATTATTTTCTAATATTCACGTTTTTACATGTACTATCTACGGTATGTACTGTATAGTAGTGTGCTTTTCAGAGCGAATACCTAACATAACCGCAAAATTTTCTTACATTTTTAAAAGTCTGTAATTTTCTGATACCTTTCACGTTTTCATAGCGTTTCAATTAAATTAATAACAAGTATTCATTTTATATATTCGGGACATGAAAATGTAAACATGAAGTTAGTCATTCATTCATCTTTTTTTTTTATAAGATGAATGAATGACTAACTTCATGTTTACATTTTTACAGAATATTATTTTCTAATATTCTGTAAAAATTTCTTATATTTTAACAAGGTTATGAATCTTTTTTTTATTGGAACTGTTCAATTACTTACCATCAAGTTTTGACAGGTACTATCTACGGTATGAACTGTATAGTAGTGTGCTTTTCAGAGCGAATACCTAACATAACGGCAAAATTTTCTTAAATTTTTAAAAGTCGGTAAATTTTCCAATACCTTTCACGTTTTCATAGCGTTTCAATTAAATTAATAACAAGTATTCATTTTATATATTCGGGACTTGAAAATGTAAACATGAAGTTAGTCATTCATTCATCACGTTTTTACATGTACTATCTACGGTATGTACTGTATAGTAGTATGCTTTTCAGAGCGAATACCTAACATAACGGCAAAATTTTCTTAAATTTTTAAAAGTCGGTAAATTTTCCGATACCTTTCACGTTTTCATAGCGTTTCAATTAAATTAATAACAAGTATTCATTTTATATATTCGGGACATGAAAATGTAAACATGAAGTTAGTCATTCATTCATCTTTTTTTTTTATATATATATATATATATATATATTTATATTTTAACCATACTAGCCACTGCGTGACCAGCATGGTCACTTTTAGTTTTAAATTTCCTTTTGCAAAACAACGCAACTGAAAGTGACATATGTAAGGAATGTTACAATTACCTGTCATCATAAATATATGTTGTTAAGGGGTATTCTCTATTAAGCTGATTCTAAAACATTGTGATCAAAAAATGTGAATTTCTATTACCTTAGAACAGAGTTAAAGATAAGACTGAGAAAGCCCACATCAATGATTTTAAAAATTACATCCCTCTTTGTATGTACTATTTTTCAAAATTAAGATATCTATACTTTATCATTACAACAAATAAGAAATTGCAGGGGGAAAATTTGAAATATAGTGTTGATTACATCACTCTCTGTATGCATTACTGTTAACAATTCAGATATCTACACTTTATCATATTAAATAATAAATTCTTGGGAAAATTTCCTCACTTATAAAATGGAGCAAAAATTCAGCAAGTACTTAAAATATAGTGTGGATTTCAACTATGATATTCATAAAACTTCTTGATATACAGATTTGAGTATTTCAAAAGTAGGAGATACTAAAGCGACAGAATCAAAAGAATGGATTCTAGATAAACCTACATACAACTGTCCATGGTTAAACACTGGATTTGATAGGTCTAAACATGTATTGTCAAAAGATCAGCGGTTGTAACTTATGCGGCCACTACACACACGCGGTTTTAAATTGCGGACAGCCGCTGTTTACATCCGGTAGTTGCAGCCGTTGCCATTCGAAGTGTAGAAATATCGTAGATTTTTGTGCCGCATACCTACGCGTTTTATATATAGGGATTATTTTAACCAGATATTACAATAATATCAAATTTTGTATTTTCGGAAAGTTGCAAACTCGGTGCATGGATAGTGGTATGTTCAAAAATGTCTGTACGGTAGCTTGCTTTTCAAAGCGAATACATAATATAACCGCAAAATATTCTTACATTTTTTTTAAGTGTTTTATTGAATATTTCTAAATTACCAGCACGCGTGGCTTTCATATGAATTTCTAATATTTTAATAAGGTTATGAACCCTTTTTTTTATTGGAATGTTTACTTAATAACCGTCAAGTTTTGACGGGTACCATCTAGTCTCAGAGAATATCTCAGAGTCAAGTATCCGACACTCCAACTCAATAGACTGTAAACACTAAAGTTTTGCTATTTTTAATTTTTGGCTTTCTCGTATAATCTCTCTCTCTCTCTCTCTCTCTCTCTATCTCTCTATCTATCTATCTATATCTACATATATATATCTATATATATATATATATATATATATCTACATATATATATATATATATATATATATATATATATATATATATATATATATATATATATATATATATATATATATATATATATATATATATATATATATATATATATATATATAATATACAATTCTGTAACTGACTGACTGACTGACATATAACGCACAGCCCAAACCGCTGGACCTAAAGGGCTGACAATTTACATGGCGATTCTTCTCATAGTGTAGGGGAGAACTAAGAAAGATTTTTGAAAAATTCTTAGACTTTTTTAAATTAAATTTTTAAGCTTTTTTGTAACTTTTTTCAAGTTTTCATTTAAAATAGTAATCTGATGGTTATAAAATTTACATCACAAGTAAGACCATAAAAATTCCTTTAAAATGAAATCTTTATCGAATCTTTACCTCTATTTTCTGACTTTTGGGGAATTTTTAAAAATTCATTTTTAGAATTTAATTTATTAAATGCTGATCACAAGGTTTCTTTTCCTTTTGTGATACTTTAAACTAAATTTGCGTCACTTGCATAGAAACGAAATAGACAAAAATATATTTTTTTTTCTTGCTAATGCGGCAAACGATTCGACATTATCCAAAAAAATATTAATATACAGTAAAAGATATGTTCCTCAAACTGTACTATATTAACTGCACTATATTCTTTAGTATGTTTTATTTTGTATGATTTAATTTGAATATTTTCTTCTACATTATTTTGTCTAATAAAGTATCCGTTACGTTTTTTTATAAACTTGTAATAGGTATGCAGACGAGATACTGAGACCTCATGTCATAACTTAAGCTGCAGCCATTGGAGATTCCTTTGTTTTCCAGCATGATAATGCCGGACCGCATACAGCTCGTCTCGTGGAGAACATGCTTGAAGCTGAAACAATACAGCGTATGGAATGGCCAGCGTGCTCTCCTGACCTGAATCCAATCGAGCATGTTTGGGACATGCTCGGACGACGCGTTGCTGCGAGACCAAGGCCTCATTTTACTCTCCGATACTTGGAGATTGCACTTTTTGAGGAGTGGAACAGTATTCCCCAAAGTCTTATCGATGACATCATCGCATCTATGGAAAACAGGTGTGCAGCAGTCTTAGCTGTTCGAGGAGACCACACGCCATATTAAAAATCTTGCATCATTTCTAAACAATACTTTTTTTTATCGTTTACATGTAACCAAATTATTGCCCTTAATCATCGTTTAATGTTTTTTTCCATATTTTCAAAGAATTAAATCTTAATTACAATTTTTACGTCTTTTTTTTCTGTATTGCGCATTGATACGCGTGTACTATCCATTTTATGCCAATACGTGTCTGTCTCGCACGGTTTTCTTAACTTCTTTGCTTGCTCCCCTAATTTTTTTGAGCAGTTATATATATGTATGTATTTGGCATTATTTGCATACATTGACCGCTATATTTAATACTAGCGGCCAGTCCCGATTTGTCCGGGTTGAACAAAATATTATACTAATAAATTTCCAGTTGATAGCCAGTAAATTGTAAATCTTTTTTTACCTTAAAAATAACGTTAATAATACCTTAAATTATTATTACGTTAGTTAATAATTAAAGTTAATTTTTTAAAAGAAAAAGGCGTGCTGGAGAACGGCTAGATTAGAAACGCTAACGTCAGAACAGAAGACCACCGCGATAGCACCACGCTAAGGATCGTTGGAGTCTTCCGCACAAAAAGCGGTAGAACACAGTAGCGGTAACAATGGAGATTGTTAGGATTAAGCCCCTAACTTTATTTCTACTGATCAGATATACATAATATATAGCCTATGTCCATCTGGAATAATGTACCTTTCAAACAGTGAAAGAATTTTTCAAATAGATGCAGTGGTTCCGGAGATTACCCTCCACATACAAAATCGCTCTCTCTTTATATATAAGTATAGATGAATGTACTCCGTAGTGAAGTATGGGGATTCAGCTAGTTTATCATACACGCACACATACATGAAAGCTGGCACTCTTATAGGTGTGTGACTCTTCTTGATTTGAAGTGGCATTTAAATGGACCAGGACCTATGGATATTTTAGCACAAATTCTTGCCTTGATTATAAGAAAGCTTGATGAAACATGTAGAAGGAGATTTAAATTAGAATTTACATAGATTATTTGGAAATCCGTAAATATTTTTTTCCCAATTTTGTTGAAATATTTATTTCCAAGCCTGAAATGTGTATTTTCAGCTAAATTCTACATTCTGACATTAAGTAATGGTTTTTCGATATGAAAACATATATTTTACTGAGCGGAAACGAGTTTCTGGATCATTTGTTTTATGATTATTGAGTATAAATCAGCGATAAATCAAAATATGTAAAATCTGTCAAAACGTATTCGCCAAATATTTAATCTCTGGTTCTTCAGATATAATGCTTCTTGTTTGAATTTCGAATTCCTGTTTCTTCGTTCAGATATTTCAGTCAATAGATATAGGATTAAATCCTATTTATTTAATTAGGTTCTACAGAATTTTTCCCAAAGGCAATAGGTATAAAGAAAATCAATGCGGGAGGAAAATTTTGGGCTTGTAATTGTATCATATATTATTAAGGATATCCAATAATATGAAATTTTGATTCATTCATATATAAACCCAACTTTTGTGTGACCGATACTTCATTCTGAAATGCGAAAAGTACAATTCATAAGTGAGTGAGTACTTTTAATAATAAAATGCAAAGATTTGTGTATCGAAATATTAAGTTTCTTGGCTTCCCGTTTCTTAAAATTAATAAGTGGCTGTACGATTACATAAATTTCGGAAAATGGATAGTAAAATTTACATATGCACTTGATATGTCATTACTAAATTTAAATTATAATTTTATTTAATGGATTTTTTGTGCATTTCACGACTTATATATACTTTGTAAACAGACCTACCGAACACGGAAACATGTTTTGAATACAGTTTTAAGCTATAAATTTTTATACAAGTTTTATATGCTAAAGTTGTATTGCAATTTAACCTTTTGCATTAAAACATTTCATTGAAACTGACTAACATAAAAATTTGACAACAAATTGTCTCTCTTAAGTGATTTAAATATTATTTCATACGTGTGGTTAAAATTTTACTTGTTTCTGGAAGAGGTAAAACTGAACAATTTTGCTTTAAAGTTGTTTTTACTACACAGGGTACGTATGGATTTATAACAGATGAGCTGATATTTCTTTACAGTAACCCTTAAGGGCCATCTTTCACACCCTGTCTAACTGAAATAATTGTTAAAAGTTTTTTTTAAGTATTTAATGATTCATTATTAATGATTAATTATCTCGATAAATCAAAGAGGGCTATACGATAGACTTTTCCTTCTCAAAATAGTTTAGGCTTTCTTGTGTGATTTTACAAAGACGTCGCGTTATTCTGTACAACGTGATGCGACGCAATTTTCGTATAGCTTTGTCAACTTCACAACACCATGATGAGGAAGATAGATAACAACAATAGAGAAAAAATATTGCATCAAAGGCAAATGAACCGCTTAGGAATGCAGTTGCCTTGCATATGAGGAAATAGCTTTTGCTCCCTAATACGCTTTCATCTAAGGCAGCTATATAATACTTTGTATAGGATTAGAATTTCAATAATTTATCAATGGGTAAATGAATGTAGGTAAACGGTAATGCGGAAAATGTCTTTCATTTCTTCACCATTTAATGCGCTGAGAGGCCTCTCCTTAAAGAACACAAAGAAAAATTTTGATAGGTTGGTTTATTAGCTTTTTTATCCTTTACTAGCCGGGCTTCGCCCGTTTAGCCGGTCCGTTTAGGGACCCGCTCCCTTCAGCAATCATCATAAGAGAATGGAAACTCTAAAAAAACAACCAATAAAAGTATTTCGACCGTTTTTGTTTTAAATAAGAGATATATAATCCTGTATATCGTTGATAATATTCTTTCACTTTAGTCTTCTTTCACTTTTCTTGCTTGAAATATCAATTTAGAGAGCTTGAAGATATACTACATTTACTGTTCTCCCATTTGGAGTTAGGATGTAGAGATTTTCATCTTTTCCAACTCTAGAATAACCCACATACTGCTAACTATGGGGGAAACAGGGTTTAAGAATATCGAGTCCAACTACTTTTAGCGATTGCACTTGTGCCTTGTTAATGCTCATGGCGAAACTTAAGCGGACAGGGAACTGAATAAAAAAAATAATAAAAAAACCAAATAAATTACTGAAGAAGTTTTCCTTAAAACTGAAATTAAAATCCAAAGTGCAAAATTACAGAAAATGAAATCAAAAGTATGTTTTAAAATTATAGGGTTAATTCCCAATACACGGTGCCATCGCCAACTTGGCGAAAAGTTGGCGAAAAATCCCGTTCGGAGACCTGTTAGGCTTAAACTGCGAAATGGAGACAAATGTGGCGACCAAGAAAGAGCAAATAAATTGGAAAACAAACTTACTGCTGGCTTTATGAAACTTGTAGGCGCACACGAGATCTTCGCTTAACTCAGATCTAAATTTTGTACAAGAATTCATAATAGACGATGGTTCTTTTCGGAAGTGAGCTGGATGACTTCACTGTCAATCCCAGGTAAAAATACAGAAGTTCCGCTTAAGGAATTCCTTTCCCTCCAGCGTATTGATCGGTTATGGCTTTCAGAGGAGCCCACAGCAAAGGGGAAACCTGGGTTCAAGACTACTGTTCTCGGAGATGTATATATTTCCCTACAAGCTTGCTACATTAAATCATTATATTACGATCATCAGACATCATGGATGTCACAACTCACCGGCAGCCTATCCTCTGCTAGTAATACCACCTACTTCAACTCCGCGGCTGAATTTCAAACATTCTGTTGTTTAAAAATACATACATGACATATTGTTCTTGGATTAACTGGCAAAACCATAATTTCTTTCTTTATTCAATTTTTGTTTTGTTATATAAATGGAAAGAGAAATTTTGCACCCGATCTAACAGTTTCTTATATCAGCGAATCCCGTCGTACTATAATCTGAAAAACAGTCCGTGAAAACAATTTTTGATTATAAAGGATACAAAAGGAAATAAAAACAATTTATTGAAAATAGGAAACAACAATAATAAATTATTAAAGGCCATCCCTTCGAACGACATTTAAGCATTCTATGGATATATTCATTCTTTCAATTAGAACTACCCGAAAGGCCATAGGTCCGGGGTGGATATGAAAGGTTGTAAGGTATACACAAGATTCGATTCACAAGAATCGGACTTTTGAGTGAATGAATTAAAGAAGCTGCTTGAGATATGCCGAAATTAGCATATCTCAAGCAGCTTCTTTAATTAATTCACTCAAAAGTTCGATTCTTGTGAATCGAATCTTGTGTATACCTTACACTAGTGTAAGTCATACACAAGATTCGATTCACAAGAACCGAACTTTTGAGTGAATGAATTAAAGAAGCTGCTTGAATTCATTCACTCAAAAGTTCGATTATTGTGAATCGAATTATCTTGTGCATACCTTACAAGGTTCAGCTCTTCCTCCTCTAAAATTTAGGACTTCCATATATTATGGTACGATTTACCTAGAATTAAACCTAGAAAAAATTAGTTATGTTTCTTTTCTTTTCACGTGTTTTCTTACAATTACGCTGAATACTTTAATCCATAAAAATGAGTGGTATGTATAAGAGGTCTAAGCAATTTGAATATATTTGTTCAAGGCACCAAAATGAATATCATTCCATTTCTTCCATGAAGTAGATGAAGGTTTTAAATGGAAACAGGAAAGGTTTAAATTATTGATATTAGAGGAACAAAAGCAGAAATACATGAATATTATAAGTATCCATTAAATTGCTGCAATTCAAGTATTTAATTGATAACGATACTAAAACACGTCTACTAATAATTGAGACACCTTTTGATTTACGTTACTTTCGAAAAATCTCTGAATAACTCTGAAAAGTACAAATTGCAATCAGCAAAATTATTTATCCATTACTCTGTGGCAAAAGGCTATTAATATTTAATGAAAAATAACATAACGACATTAATATTTTGTGTTCCTAAATGCAAACACTCTGAATAATATGCAAATAGCAAATAGAACAGGGCTTATTGATTGAACGTTCAAACACTTCTACTGAAGTATGCATGTATCTCAGTATCTCGCGTAATTAATAATTCACATCTATGATTGTAAGAAATTTTCATTAACCCAAATAGGCTTTGTAATTAAATGGCCAGAGAGCGGTTTAAGCCATATTTTACAAAGATATATATTCGCAAGCTCTAATTGATAATACGGGAGGCATCATTTTGATGTTGCTATAATAACAGGGGAAAAAAGTTCCTACAACTCTGCAAATTACATAAAATTAAGCGATATATTCAGATATTAGCATAATGATATATCGTTATTTGGCAGTAGAAAGAGATGCTTAGATCATTACAATGTTGTGCGAACTGAAAATGTGTCTAATCAAACAATGTGCTAATTATTATACATGTAATAAAATACGTTAAGTCCCCACTTTAATTAGATTAAAGATTTAAATTCTGAGTTCAACATTAGGGTAATTTTTAAATTGTGAAACATCAAGTTAATCATTCAATATTATTATATACCTATAAAATTCACTGTGACCGGCAGGTTTATATGAATATTTCTGTCATTCTCTCAAACCATTTCAACATATTTTATCTGGTTAAGTTAGTTATTCTTTTAACGAACCTATATAAACAATCTGTAATTAATATTCAGTAAATTAATCCTTCTGAGTAAATCAATATTTTATATTTCACAACTCTATTGTACATTATCTTAATTTTAAACTCAAGCTAGAATTGAAATTAAATTAAAATATATCTTTGAAATATCATCTTATAATTACACGTCATCTCATAATTACCATTATGCACTTTTCATAAACTATTTTTAGTTCTATATTTTACTTTTTTATCACGGTTTTAGACTTATTTGTAATTTAAATTTAATAATGAAAAGTTTATACTAGCTGGTAGGCAAGTCTTACTGCACTATGTACTTTGATGAAACTTTTTCTTCTGTTGCATATATTTGATAATTTATTTTCATGTTTTTAATAGAAATTTAAAATTCATCAAGTTCATTAAAATATTATGTTATAATTTTTCTTCAGTTGCGTGTGTATATATACAGGGAGCCCCAAACCGACCGCATAAACTCTGCACAGCTAGATTCCTCGTTGGGAGTACATAAAAACTGCCCAAAGAAGCGTTCCTGTACGATCCATAGTTTACGAGAAAAATACGAAAAACAAAGTATGACGTCACTGCCAGTGCAAGAAAAAACACTTTATTGAACATATCAACAGCATGCACAATTTAAAGGAGATGTTCAAAGTGTCCGCCTTGCATGTCGAGGCAGGTTTGAGCACGCCGTGGAATGGCTGTCATCACACGTTGCAGCATCGCGGGGTCCACCGAAGTACAAGCAGCATGCAGACGAGCAACTAAGTCTATTTGTGTTTTCACTACGTCTCGATACACGAGTTCCTTGAGATGGCCCCATAGGAAAAAATCCAACGGCAAACGTCTATCCAGATCTAGCGAACGTGGCGGCCATAGAACCGGACCCCCACGTCCGATCCAGCGGCCGGGGTATTCCATATCCAGCCAACCACGTACAGGAGCACAGAAACACGCCGGAGCCCCATCATGCTGGAACCAAAGTCCCTGTATTGCCGCTAATGGTATGTCATCGAGGAACTCGGTTAAGACCTCATTGAGAAACACCAAGTACGACTGTCCCGAGAGCCGTTCAGGCAACAGATATGGTCCAAGCAGGCGATCGCCGAGTATGCCGGCCCACACGTTAAGAGACCAACGTTCCTGATGTTTCTGCGGCCGGATTGCATGCGGATTGACCTGGGACCACATATGGCTGTTGTGATGGTTGAATACCCCAACACGAGTGAAACATGATTCATCAGTCCACGGGATATGTGCAATGAAACCATTATCTGTGTTCTGTTGCTGCAACAGTCATTCACAGAAGGCCACGCTTTTCTGAAAGTCATCTGGTTTCAGACCTTGTACCGTTGTGTACCGAAATGGGTGTAGCCTCTCAGACCGTAAAAGCCTGTGCACAGTACTTTTACTCGAAGTCATCTCACGGGCTAATGCGCGTGTGTTTACCTTGGGCGTCTCTTCTACCCGCTGCAGTATTGCATCCGCCTGTGCTACCGTCAGGCCGCTCCGCGGTCTTCCAGTATTGTGAAGATTGGCTGTTGGCAAGACGCTTCCCGTATTTCGCAGTCTGTCGTCCAGCCTACGGATGACGTTGACATCGGTAGGACGGCGGGACGGATATCGACGGGCATACTCCCTAGCAGTTCGTAAGGCATTTCGATTACATCGGCCGTACATCAAGTACATGTCGCAGTAGTCACGAACGGAGTACATGGCCACCATACGAAGACTACCGGTAGCTGCAAGATGCAGCCTTTTAAATACCAGTTCAACGGCGGCTTAACGTCATTACATGGCGCGCGCGTATGCATGACGCGATATGCGCAGCGAACGTTTTAAACATTATCGTCTGGAAAGATATGCAAATATTGTTGTTGATATATTGTTGTTGCAAATATTGTTGCTGATGTCCAATAAAGTTTTTTTTTTCTTGCACCGGCAGTGACGTCATACTTTGTTTTTCGTATTTTTCTCGTAAACTATGGATCGTACAGGAACGCTTCTTTGGGCAGTCTTTATGTACTCCCAACGCGGAATCTAGATGTGCAGAGTTTATGCGGTCGTTTTGGGACACCCTGTATATATATATATATATATATATATATATATATATATATATATATATATATATATATATATAAGAAGACTATTATCTATCTACCTTGCTTCTATTGCATGCTAAAATTCGGCTTTTCAAATAACTTCTCAAAAAAAAATTCGTACTAAGGCTAGGGGTAGTTTTTGGTTTAGGGGACATGAGAACTAATGTTGGAATCAGCAGTTTTTTGATAGCGAGAAAATATTTAAAAACACGCATATGCTTTACTTATGAAGGATTTTGTGCAAAAGTTCTTTGTTGCAAATCTCTCTGTAATTTGTTCACAAAATATGTATCATTTTCCTACATATTTAAATATTTATCACCAGAATATACCAGAAACAAGAACTGTAGTTATATTCTCTTTAGATTGAGATTAATTTTGTATTTCAAACAATTTAGTTCTCCAGTCTCTTTCATCTACATGCATATTCTTTATTAGTTCTGAGAAATTACATTAGGCGTTTCGTTACAATATTTTCAATAAGTTTTAATGCTTAGTATACACATAACGTGTTTTAAATTCTATTTTCTATCTATCTGAGAAGCGCTGTAGCAAAGCCATAAGCGTCCTTTACACGTACGCTCTTTCACGAGTGCCTAGAGCGTACGGGATAGCACGCGGGAAAACTTGCAGCACGCTCGAAAGCAGCTTTCCCTTCCTCAAAGATACCTTCACACGTGCACTCAATATCGCCCTTTGCACATACGCTCTTTCCCGCGTGAAACCACAATCCCGCGCTATTGAGTGCGCGTTTGAAGGTGTTGAAGAGGAAAGGAAAGCTGCTTTTTGGAGCGTGCTGCAAGTTTTCCCGCGCGCAATTTGCCAGTCCAGCTATTTTAAGTAGCTCGTATAAGTCGCTTCAATGCTGTATAATGTGATCAGTCACAATTCTGAACGTGACTCTTTCGGAGACAAATGAATTACGAGGATAGGGAATTCACTAATTCGGTACTAAAAGAGAGTTTTTATCATATGACAGGGTATGCTTAACTCCAATATACTTGATAATAAACAGGGTTAATAGCATTACGCATGGAAGTCATTCTTCTGTAATTTTTTAATTTGCTGAAGAACAACGAAATGGTATTTACATGGACTAAATCCGTACGGATTTTGACAAACTAGCTAAAGAGACTCGATAGATCAATATCTTTCTTGGGGCAAAGGGACGGATGAAGGTCGAATGGCTAGGGCGTTGGCAATAGGTAAAAGAGTCCGCGGGTTCCAGTCCCGCTCTTAGCATGGACGTTTGTAGTCGTTAGGAATCAGCTTTAAACAGCTAATTAGCCATCGTGTTACAAAAGCTGACCGTAGTGTTCGAAACCAAACTAAACCTTTGCCAAAGGGGTATAACCTTCTGCAAGGTCCCTGTATGTACTATAACTATTATAACCATTTAATAAAATTTATAGGCCTTGCTTTTTCAGGATCTTACGATTGCTTTACTTCTTATCTATTTTTTAATCTTTTATTTGTATCATATAAGAGTGGGATTCGTGTAAAATAATACATTAACGTTTCTGAAATTATCATTTATCTTTACTAGTGACGGAATTTTTCCTTATAATCACCAACCCCTAACTGAAGAGAACTGAATAAACGTTTCTTGACAACGTACAAAACGTAGAATTTCCAAAGTGATGACAGAAAAATTCAGATAGGCTTTATTTGAACCATAAAATTTAAAGCTTATAAATAAAAATATGCGTCTTTAGCATATTCAACCGTAAATCTAGATCGACATCTTAGTCTTGTGAATGAGGCTGTAAAGCGTGTACGTATAGATATTGAACAAAACGAACTGAATATAATTCTATACGCTAAAGTATTCTAAGATATATTTATTGGTTGCGAATTTTATGTCATTTTATGTTTGTCACGGGAGAAAAATGAATCATCCTTGCGTATAAATACTGAACTACTATAGCGGAATATTGTATTGAATTAAAGGCCTTGCTTACGACTGTTTATTGGAAGCTTTATGTCAATACGGTATAAAAAATTTCCAGCGAGCAGGATGAACAGACGAATACCATGATTTGTGAAATTGTTATACAGTACAACCTCCCAAATCCGGAATCGTTCAGGACACGGCAATTCCGGATTTGGGAATTTTCCGGATTTGAGAGGTTTTTAAATAACACTACAAAATTTTAGCAGAAAAAAATAAACACACTAAAAAAAAAAGTAAAATGGTTTAATTATTAAATAAACTTAAATACAGAACATATAATTACAGTATAATTTAAACATTTCAGTCAATAATGTTTGTTGTTTAAATTTCAGCTTATTATAAATTTTTTCTTGAATCCTATATAGTAACATAATTTCATGTTTCGAGATAAAATTCCGGTGTTCTAAGCCTAATATTGTTTAATCTAATGATTTTATCAGGCCTTCCGTTGACATTCTGAATCAATTTCACGATCGCACCACCTGTAACACCGCATTTACACAGTCGCGATAGCGGCGAGTCGAATTGAGGAGGGGGGGGGGGGTGAATGTGTAAACGGTGTTCTCGCCGTTTCTCCTCGCCAATCGTGGCGCTCGCTTCGGAAGTGGTTTTCTGGAACGAGTCAAAGTGGCGAATGGCGACGGGAAATCTTGTTCACAGCAAGAGACGGGAATGTGAGATCGGTCACTCGCGTCAATGCAGGTACGTGACGTCTCGCAAATGTCTTGCGGGTGGCTCGATCGTGAATGCAAATGCGGCACAAGACATTCGCGAGACATTAGTCACGTTCCTGCATCGACGCGAGTGACCGTTCTCACATTCTCGCCTCTTGCTGTGAACAAGACTTCCCGTCGCCATTTTCCCCTTTGACCCCCGGCGCCATTCGCCACTATGATTCGTGCCAGAAAACTGCTCCCGAAGCGAGCGCCACGATTGGCGCGGAGAAACGGCGAGAACACCGTTTACACATATGTCCCCTCCCGCGATTCGACTCGCCGTTATCGCGATTGAGTAAATGCGATGTAAGAGAATAAACGATCAGCACATTTTCATCGATGTCTAAAACTTCCTGTATGACCAATTATCCAAGTTAATGTTGCCTTTATTCGCACATTTTACTAATTCTGCTATTTCAGCTTCTTTCTCAGATACTTGAAAGCCCTCAAAATCGCTGCTGTCACTTCCTTGAAGGAAGCGCAATTTTTTACCGATCATTTTGGTAGCGACATCTATCGGTAAAATAGAAAAGTAAAATTGGCCATTTATTAAAGCATTCCGGATTTGGGAGGTTTCCGGATTTGAGAGGTCCGGATTTGGGAGGTTGTACTGTATTATTAAATACACTTTCCACCCTGTCAGTGGTATTAAGCTTGTATGAACGGTATTGCTAACGTCTGGTTATCTGTAGTATTAACGTTAAAAATTCAGCGCCACCTCTCTATGTACAAAGGGCCAAGAATTTGTGTGTGGGGAATACAGACGAATAAGGAATCGGGGAGTTATAAAAACAAACATAGAGAATTGTTCAACATTTTAGATATTTTATACAGTTCAAAAGAAGGCCAAGGGAATTATATCTGCAACACTTTACCTTCAAAAATTAGATTCATTATGAGAAATACCCAAGGAATATTATTAAGTGGTATAATCTGGATATATAATTATAGAAAGCTTCTCATCCATTACCAAAGTTTGCCGGAAATATTTGCAATTTAAAATGAAATTTACATTTTTCTGGCACTAATTCAATGCATTTTCACGTATAGGGAATGCCACGGCAAAATATTGCTTTGATATAAAAAAAAAAGTTCTGCTTTATTTCAATCCATTAAATTCTCTATTTTGGAAAATAAATTATGCAAATTTCTGATTTACGTAGACAATAGATGAAAAAGCAAAGAAATGGATTTTTGAATAAGAAAACAGCCGAGTAAAAAAGTCTATTTTTAGAGTATCGGAGAAAAGAAAGTAGCATTTATCATTTCGAGTAAATCAATTTTACACACTGACAAAAACAAGAGATAATCGAAAAACCTTTGCTTTGGCGAGTAATGCCTCCTTTTGAGAGCTAGTAACTTTTTATCGCCGAGTGTCATTACTCATTTTCAAATGTCAAAAATAATGAAAAACTAAAAATATTTTTCATTCTCATGTTGCCTTGTAAGTCGTCTGAGAAGCATTTTTCTTCATTTTTTTTTTCTCTGAAAATAAACGTATATTTTTATGGGTTTTTTTTTTCTCCGTTTGTTTTTGATGGAATGAAGTTAGCAGCTTGAAATGAAGATGTACAAAGGATATTATATGAATTATGAATGAGTACTCAACATAATTTGAATTTCTCCATATGTCTCAAAATGTCTCATCTTAACCATTTAACTTTTTTTTTGGCAAATTTAAGATGATACATTTATTGTGATAGATTTATTACCATAATAAATGAGATTATTTCTGGAAAGAGCATGTATTTATCAAACAGTAAATAAATTGTCATTCCTATTTAAATACTGTGAATTTTGAAATTTTTTGAAGCCAAGTAAATTGAAAAGAAAGAATTAGAAAAAAATATTTTCGCTATTTTTGTACTTTATTAAAAAATAACAGTTAATAAATACATTAAAATTAAATCAAATATTTCAAAGTAAAATGACTTAAGTTTAACACGATTATTGAAGTTAAGCTTCATTTAACATGTCATTTAGTGTAAAATACGATTATGTTTTACTGATCTTAAAAAGTAATTGAAATAGAACTTCAATATTCATATTTGATATTCTTAAAGCTTCTGTGCATTAACCCTATTGGATTCGCTCACCTCAATGTTACCCTATGGATAAAATTTGTCTTCTATTTACAGCTATATAAATGCTAATAATCCAATAAAAATGGTATTCCCAGATAGCCTGAAATTTTCTGCACCTTGCAACATGATTCATTTCATAAATTTCGTCCATCCCAAGGAATTTAGGAGAGTTTAAAACACACTATAGCAGACCCCCCCCCCCGTCGAATAATTTAAATTAAAAAATAGTATTTGCATGTTTTAAAATGATAAATGCCCCAAGGTGTAAAATTTCTTTCTCTATTATGGAGTACATAAAAAAAATCTTTCAATCCAAGTCGGCACTCTTAGACAAATTTTTGCCAAACATTCGCTTCGGTCAACATTCAGGTGAATGAACCTAGGGTTAGTATACAGCAGCTTTAGTCTCATATAATTGGACATTTGAATAACTAATATAAAATAATAAGAGTAGGCCATATTTTCAGCCTCGTATATTATTGTATCTCAGTTCCAAGGTTGTTAAATCCTAACATACAGTGCTAGATTTCTAGAAATAGAGGTGCCGGAACGGTAACTTTCCGGGGTGTGTGTGTGTGGGGGGGGGGGGGGTATTCCAAATTATTGATAAAGAGAGGTAGCGTTTCGCCTCAAATCTAGCCCTGTTAACATAGGTAAAATTTGCTAACCTGTTCTTCCCGGTTGGCGACTGTTGTGTTTCTTGTTGTTCTATAGTATGCTAAAAGAATCTTTCGCTATTCGAAAATAAACCATGCTACTATAAAAGGGGAGGCTAAATTAAGTGTAATTGAATTATATTTAACAATATTATTTACATATGAAGGCCTTATTTGAATAGTGAGCCAACTCTAATTTTAAAAAAAATGGAGTTAGATTCGCTTTCATGTTCATACAAGTCATTTATATCTTACTAGCTGAAAACCCGTACTTCGCTACGGAGTACATTCAAATTAAATACAACGGTCAATGTATGCAAGTTCAAATTACGCAAATTGTGCATAAAATTGTCATAAATTAAAAAAAATAAAGTTCTCTAGTATTATACCAATAAATTTCCAGTTGATAGCCAGTAAATTGTAAATATTTTTTTACCTTAAATGTAGAATAAAAAGAGCAGTTCCAAATGTAATTTTCTTCAATAAACCCTTAAAAATTGCCAATTTCAAAAATCTTTTTTTGTTTTTATCAATACCTCCTCCACTTGAATCTTTAAAATATTAAATGTTTTACTGATAATAAATGAAAATGTAGTTCGATGTGTTGCTATGGTTACTTGACTATGGTTGACATAGTAAATTAAAATGTTAAATGTTTTACTGATAATAAATGAAACTATCGTTTGATGTGTTGCTACGGTTACTTGACTATCGTTGACAAAGGAAAAGTTGTAAAGGTAAAGCATCATCTCAACATTTAGGCCCCTAACTTTCTTTCTACTGATCAGATATACATAATATATAGCCTATGTCCATCTGGAATAATGTACCTTTCAAATACTGAAAGAATTTTTCAAATAGGTGCAGTGGTTCCGGAGATTACCCTCCACATACAAAATCCCCTCTCTCTTTATATATTAGTATATATTTTAAAACCAGTACACCCCCAACTTATTTCTGCTTCCAACAGATGGCATTACAAATCAGACTTCAGCAGTCATCTCTCAGCGCTCATTAGACTTTAAGGCTCTGTAATCTCCCAATGAACAAAAATGGAGTTGGCCCACTACTAAAATAAGGCCTTCATATTATGTACATTGTTCGCATTATTGAGGAACAGAGCTCTCAAAAGGGTACATTTCTCGTCTAAGCCATCCAGAAGTCAGAACAGTTCCCTTCGCTGTCCAACAGGTGGCGCTGAACGTGTAGGACGGTTACAACATATATGTTAACTTTGCGAATGGGGAGGAATGGAATCATAGTTTACATACATAAAATTTATGCTAACGTTGTTGCATTTATGTGTCGTATATGAAAATACATTTATTTTAACACACAGATTAAAAAGAAGAGAAGAAATAAATGCAGTTTGTACCATAGAGATTATTTGTGGCCTTATGTATGAAGTTACTAAATATTTCTTCCAACACTAAACTTAATGATAGCGGGGAGTTAATTCCTTCTCATTGTCTCTTAAGGTTACGTTTAAATCCCTCATGTACTATTCTTTGGAATTCCCCTAATTTCCTTAATTTGTATGAATTTTTGATTTTAATAATATTTCAGATGACATTCAGAATTATTTTGAAATTAAATCATTGGCATAGACAATAAATTTTTTAGTAAAACATAATTTTAGATTTCTTTTCATATTGCGTTAATTATGTTCATAATGCAGATAGTACTATACGTGCATTTTGTTTTCTGATTTCCAGACATATTTTAGGCATATTTATGGGATATTCCGTGTTTAGTGGAACGAAGCATACGAAATCCTCCGTTACATTTTGTTATGTTTGGGACTTAAATATTGGTACTAACAATTATTATTTAAACATGGAGTGATGGTAAATTCGTTCAGGTGTCTGCCGCCCACTAAATAATATTTGTATAAGGTACACAAATACCAATATAGTTGTAGAGTATATCTACTTCTACCCAGACTTGGGTGTATATAATTTGAAGTGGCACTCTAAATGAATTTGATACAAACACAGTTTATACATGAAACAATGTTTATTGAATTCGTTGCACATATAGAATTTGCTTTTACAGCATTAAGCATACGTACTACTTGTACGGAATATATATTAACATTCAATAGAAATGCACTTTGCAAATACTCACAAACCAGCAGAGAGTCAAACCAGCAGTTCTGACACGTAAACTTTTGGCCTGATAAGCACAAGCGCCGGTTAACACCTGGAGCTGCCTAACTCGTAGCTCCCTCTCGCTTATCTATCAACTTTAACAACCTCTTTCAACCTCTGTATTAATCAAGCTGCTTGGTATTTATACCAAGCGCGTATGCCGAAATTAGCATATCTCAAGCAGCTTCTTTAATTCATTCACTCAAAAGTTCGATTCTTGTGAATCGAATCTTATGTATACCTTACATAGTATACAGAGCTGATCTCATAGGTGAAGCGGTGGCAAATTATACATTAGGAAATTTTAACCAATACCGGAAAAATATTAGTAATTTAATTTAATATATGACGCAATGCATTAAAATACGCAAATATTAGCTAATATTTAACAAACATTTTTATAATAATTTCCCGAATTTGCGATTACGAGAAATAAATGTGTACTTTTGGATGTAATACATCTGGTGTCGTGTGTTTGTCGGTAACCTACTGGGTTGCTAGTTGTGACGTTTGGTTCTTTTGTATTATATACTTCAGGTGTTGAACAGCATAAACATTTATTGAGAATTAGAAAACAAAATATTTATCACAAGAGACTGAGATGCCTTATTCGACGATCTCAGGAGATGCCCTACTCGGCGATTCCAGCGAATTTAAATTGTACATAATTGGTTCCTTGTCCTAAATACAATCTAAAAGCATATTCCATCAGATTGACTAAAAAAATATACAGAAGTTGCCGTCTTCAGTTATTGTAAAGTATGAATAATACAAAATATAATATCACGCGAATAATGCAAAATATAATATCACGCATGCAAACAATCGCAGGTGCAGAAATCAAGCAAATATTATATTACGTCATACTGGTAGGCTGAATTTCAAACATCACACTAGTTATCACCCGATACTCTGTGTCTGCGTATACCGTTACTTATTTACTTAACGAAGAACATTGTTTTGTCTACATGCACATTTAGACACCACTTCATGGTATTTATATCTGTGATGTAGGCTATCTAGCCGCTAACATAAAACTGCAGTATTTCTTTTTAAGGTTATTACAGGGAAGACAAGTTTATTGGGTTTAAAAAGCGTTCTTCGTGCGATGTAGCAGCATAAACAGGTAAGTTATTCGTTATCACATAAAAATAAAAGTAAATGCATATTATTATATACAATACTAGCTGAAAACCCGCGCTTCGCTAAGGAGTACATTGAAATTAAATACAACGGTCAATGTATGCAATTAATTCCAAAAAAAAAAAATATATATATATTTATAATAAATACGACGATCAATGTATACAACTGATGTAAAAATAAACATATTTATAAAAAAATCGTAAGGGATATTTTTATAGACAAAATAAAGTCCAATCGTCTGCCGCATTAGCAAGGAAAAAATATTTTTTTGTCTATTTAGTTGTTACGCACGTGACGATAAATTTATTGAAAGTACCAGAAAAAGAAATCACGTGATCAGCATTTAATAAATTAAATTCTAAAAATGAATCTTTAAAAATTCACCAAAAATCAGGAAATGGAGGTAAAAATTCGAAAAAATTTCATTTTGAAGGAATTTTTATGATCTTTCTCGTGATATAAATTTTATAACCCTCAATGTATTATTTTAAATGCAAACGTAAAAAAAGTTTAAAAAACAGCTTAAAAATTTAATTTTAATAAATGTAAGAAGAATTTTTGAAAAATCTTTCTTAGTGCACCCCTACACTATTAGAAGAATCGCCATGCAAAATTTCAGCCCTTTAGGTCCAGCGGTTTGGTCTGTGTGCTGTATGTCAGTCAGTCAGTCAGTGAATGAATGAGTCAGTTACGGAAC
>OU015495.1:193171092-193201092 GCA_907164885.2 Dolomedes plantarius
ATATATATATACACTCAAGAGCTAAAACATTATGACCACTTGTCAATAACGAGTTGGCCCACCTTTGGAGCACAACACAGCTTCAACCCGCCTTGGCATGGATGCCACAAGTCCTTGGTAGATGGCCGGAGACAGATTGTACCAGATGTTTAAGCAACGGTCACGCAAATCCGAGATATTGCGAATTGGTGGTCTTTGAACTCTGAGCTGCCGTCCCATGACATCCGAAATGTGTTCTGTCGGATTGAGATTCGGTGAGTTAGGCGGACAGGACATTAACTGGAATTCAGCATCATGTTCCTGGAACCACTCCAACACAATTTTAGCCTTGTGACACAGGGCGTTGTCCTGTTGGAACATTCCATTTCCAGCTGGAAAAACAGAGGCCATGTAAGGGTGCAACTGGTCCGCAATGATGTTCAGATACCCGGTAGCATTCATGGTCTGCTCTACCACAACCACGGGTCTCAGAGACGCCCAAGAGAACGTCCCCCAAAGCAGAATACCGCCACCACCGGCCTGTGTATGACCTACTGTACATTGAGGGAGCAACAGTTCGCCTGGAAGATGGCGTATCCTGACACGGCCATCGGCATGATGAATGACAAACCGTGATTCATCTGACCAGGCAACTCTCTCCCACTGATCCATTTACCAGTCGCGATGTTCCCGGGCCCAGCGTAGGCGCAGTAGGCGATGACGCTTGGTCAGCAAAGGCACACGGGTGGAACGTTTGCTGCGTAGCCCCATATCCAACAGTGTCCGCTGAACAGTGTGCTGCGATACTATTCTACTTGGTCCTGCATTGTATTGGGCTGTCAGCTGAGCCACTGTCTGGCTCCGGTTTTGCTTCACCATGCGAGACAGTCTCCGACGACCTTTTTCTTTGATAGCGTGTGGACGTCCAACACCATGTCGTCTACTGCTGGTTTCACCGTCATTCATCCACTTTGCATAAGTACTAACAACTGTAGGTCGCGAACAACCCACGAGTCGTGCAGTTTCGGAAATACTTGTTCCGAGCCTTCGAGCCATTACAATCTGCCCTCTATCAAAGTCGCTTATATCCGCAGCCTTTCCCATCACACACAGAAGTAAGTGAAAGAATGATTCTTCACACTCTCCAGCAGCAGTTAAATGCCACTTCCACCTGATCACTTGCCTTCCACGTCATCCAGGCGAATTCATTGCAAAATGTAGGGGTGGTCATAATTTTTGGCTCTTGAGTGTATATATAGTGGTCTAAGTTTAGATATAGTATCTAAATTTCCTTGGGCGTTCGAGCTAATTTAGCTTTTGATTCTAAGTTCTAAATTCTCTTGGGCAAAAAGCTTTAAGCTGGCTTCCTTTTTTCCAATCTGGGTAGCGTGGGTACCTAAATTAAACACTACTGAGCATTATCAGGTCAATTTTACGCATTAACCAATTACACACCACAACAAAGATCACGTGACGAGATTGTATATATAAGAGCTTGCACCATGTAGGTGTGGGAAATCATCGTTAAGCTATTGCTTCGAGAGGTCACGCTGCTGTCGATTTATTAATTGGGTTGTCCGATGTAAACTGTCTTCATTCTCGCTCGAGTGTCAACTTTATTTTTCGACTGTGTGATGTGTCGGCTCCGGTCACCGTATTTCTAATCCTCGTTGCGTCTGAGGGAGTCGACATGTCACAGACACACACACACACACACATATATATATATATATATATACCAGGTGCCTCATAAATTCGTACAAAATTCAAAAGCGGCTCTGTTGAATGGCATTTTTCAGTTCCCTCAAAGTGTTTGGGGATCCCCGGTATACATGAAACTTTAAGTATCCCCACAACCAAAAATCTGCCGGATTCAAGTCTGGTGATCGTGAAGGCCACTGAACCTTACAACTGCGAATTATCATTCGGTCTTCAGTGAACGATTCCAGCAGAACATTTTGACATCAAGTGAAATGTGGTGCGGGGCACCAAATTGCATGAAGGTGACAGCAGGTAATGGATGTCTTTCCTGCAATGCATGCTTCACGTGGTCACGCAAAAGCGTAAGATACCGTGCTGCAGTGACTGTAGAGGTTTTCCTGCCGGATAAAGGATGTATGCTTCACGTGGTTTTCTTGCCGGATAAAGAATGCATGCTTCACGTGGTCACGCAAAAGCGTAAGATACTGTGCTGCAGTGACTGTAGAGGTGTTCCTGCCGGATAAAGGACAAGGCTCTCCAAAAACGAAAGGGCCCAGAATACAAGACGAGGTCAAACCACACCAAACAGTCACATGAGGAGAATGCAGTGGCTGGCTCAGGTACTCACGAGAGTTTTATACCGCCCAGATACGACTGTTTTGCGTACTAACGTCACCATGCAATTAAACGTGAGCTTCATCCGTACACACGACGTTCAGCAACCATTGTGGGTTACGTTCCATTTGTGCCATAGCCCATGTAGCAAAGTTTTGTCTTGCATTTGTATCTGTCGGTAATAACTGGTGAAGTGCCTGGATTTTGTACGAATACAGATCCAACATTCCGTGCAGAACACGTCGAATCGACGGTTCCGGAATCCCAGTTCTTCTCCCAGCTTCACAAGCACTGTTACTTCCCGTTGATGTCTCGGCTGCCAAATCTTCCATGACACTTTGCAACATGGACGCTCTTTCGCGCTCAAGGATGGTCTGCCACTTCGTGGAAGATCCTCCAAACTCCCCTTTTCCTCAAAAGGTCGTACTAAATTCAGTATCCCATTTCATGAAATAGGGCTTTTTTGCGCCTTCACTCCTTTCTCCGTGAGAAAGTCTCGCAATGCAACAGTTGTGGATTCATTCACCATTCTTGTAGAAAAGTTTCATCACCAACGGTTGAGCTGGTAAAGAAAGCATGCTGCGAGCTTCGAATGATGGATCCATTTCCAGCCACGTGTTTTATTATAAGCCTGATTTGCATAAAACGTCTCAGAATAACGTAGGAGCGCTCTCTTTCGGTTACTTTTGGAAACTTTTTAATTTTCATCTTTTTCTTTTACATGGAAAAAAAAATTCAATGTCCCTCTGATCTTATTGGTTCAAACAGAAACATTTTCCGAACATTTCGCCTTTTATTACAAATTTTTGAGCTTTGTACGAATATATGACACACCCGGTATATATATATATATATATATATATATATATAACTATATATATATATATATATATATAACTATATATATATATATATATATATATATATATATATATATATATGTATGTATGTAGTTCCCAAAAAATGTTTTACTGTTTAGGACTATGCATTAAAAAATAAATTTGGCTTTTGCAAGTCAGTTATTTCACGGAAAATTAATTTTTATTTTGTACCGAAATAGAACTTCCTTTGTTTCCCATTTCAAAAGGAAGTTTTAATGAAAGCTTAAAAAGTTTAGAAGTGAAACAATTATTCCAGTGTTTGTCTGTTGTTATTAAATAACTTTTAATTAAATGTTCGAGTGCACTGTCAGTATCTGCACTTCTCACACTAGCGGTATAATTTCTCTTCTTTACCCATTACTACAAATACCTAAGTTAATTTATTGAAGTTATTAATATTTAAAACAACAGTTATCGATGCACTTTTGAAACAATTTATCCGAATTTACCACACTTAAGTGCTCTTAAATGGATATTTATATCTACAGTTTTAACTCTAATTGCCAATTATTAGAAAATAAAACGATAACTCTTACATACTCCCTTACTAATAAATGTTTAATTGCACATGAGTAATCACCGAGCGCACACAGAATGTAAACATTTCAAACAAAGCGAGATTTTACCAAAACTTTTACGATCACGTCAAGGCTTTTCAATTACTTTAAGTTCTTTCCGGATTTTTAATGATAATGCATTATTAAATTTAAGTATTGATTAAGTAAACTGAATTTGTGCAAGTTCCTTGTTATTCTAATGTTAGAGGACAATTTTCATAAATTGTATGCGTAGAAAATTATGCAACATTATTTCATCTGTGAGAGGAATTGTTGTCTTTCTACGGAACATATTTTAAATACTTTTATGTTCACAATAAATCACATATTTTAAGTAAAAATGTTATTTTAAATAAACGTATGTTTTATGTAAGCACCATTGCTAATGGGGGAGATACAAAAGCAAATATTTATATATATTTTTTAAACTTCAGCACGTAGATTTTTAGGTTTTATTGAGTGTATTTTAAGGCTTTGTGTGAGAGTAAAATAATTTTAAGAATTTTATGCAAAAGGAGAGAGTGAAACTAACGTGAGAAATATTTTCCTAAAGAATTTCTGTTTAGAGCAAATGTACATGAAATCATGCAAAAAAAACCATTTTCTTTAAGTGTGTAAATATCTATAACTAGAAGGTAACCCGTCATTTTGATGTCGTAATGGAAAAATTATATGAAAGTTAAAAAATATCCCGAATTACCTAACAATATTGCATTTAATCCACACCTTGTAAAAGCAAACCCTTTCATTATTTTTTTATTTATTTAGTTTTTCATGCCATTGGAGTAGTAGACTGCCATCCAGTTTTTTATAGCTCACTACGCGATATGAATACTTGAGCTACTTGATTCATTCACATTCAAGTTCGTTTACGTTCAGAATTCATCGCAAAAGTAAAGAGATTTTTAAAAACTGTTAAATATACAGCTAAAAACATCCAATTTTTTTTTTGTTCTGAATGTTTTATAGAAAAATAGGCTGAACAAACGTGATTTGATGGAGAAGATATTAGTTTTTAGGTAAGAAAAAATTCTGATCCACATCTGAAATTGAAATTAAGCCTAACCGGCTGTTTGTTTACTGAGGGCATTAATTGAAAGAAGGGTACAGCCCGGAAGTGTTATACAGAAACAACGGCTATTATATATATAATATTTCGTTAAGGTAATACCGCTAACATTTGGGTAAGGTAATATATCTTATAATGGTAAATATCTCTAAGATTTGGATACCTCCAATATTTGGAAACATTTATTCATTTCAAAAATAAATTACAAAAACAGTTTCCCAATGACTCTGATACACCAGATAGGGCTCGGCATGACAACTGAAGCTTTCCGTGGCTGAATCCTTGCCAATGAATATACTGCCCCTACAATTTAGACCAACCACCTTCATAAGCGACAACAGGAGAACTCATACCCATTTCCCAACCTATACATCACATCAAGGGACTTTCCGACCAACAGATTAACGTCTTCTAGTAGACAATAGAGTATTCAGCTGAGCTTCTCGGACTTGAACCAAGGTCTCTCAGTAAAAATCCATTGAGTCTAGTTAATTCTTGGACGAGGAATGAATATAACCTCTTCAGCAGCGATTACAAGCTCATAAGTTTTCAATGCTACTGTATTCACAACAAAGCCTTTTATAGAATTTTCTTCACTTCTAAGAAGGCAAGCCGTGCATACATATATTAAGATTTTAGTTTGAAATGATGAGCTTAGTTTGGACCGCTAAAACGACGTTTAGTGTTTAGCTTCACGTGTACCCAAGGAATAGGCTGGTATAGAATCTTGACAGAGGCATACATAGGCTTCCTGTCTTTTTCCCTTATAGGGTGTGATATTGGTTAACCAACAAACAAGCAAGAGCAAATTCGCGGTGTGAATTGGGCGGAATGTCTGAATTTCGAGCAGTTGCTTGTCATGTTATAAAAAAAGAAGTTTATTATGCGGTTTTCCCACTTTTATTACGAGTATTTTACAGGGCTCTCCGACATACTATTTCATAGCTTGTGTATGTATTTAGTAGGGATATTGAAATATAATTTATATATTTTAGTTCAAGGTAATTTTACGTTTTTCATTCGCGTTTTAACAAGGTAAAATTTTATTGCGTTGCTTGAGTATTTGAGGTTTTATCTCGGACCATTAATACTACCCCTAGTTTACGACTTTTCTTTGCCATTTATGAAAAAGGGGAAATTCTTGTTGTCAGAAATACTTTAAGTTCTTAACAAAAGTTCGGTTTAATCGGTTAAAATTCCTATGTAGGTTTCCTAAAACATGTACTCTTGAAAGGTAACAGATTTTATCACTAGAGTCCCTCAAAAACAAATACACCCACACACACATATACACTGGTGTCCAAAAGTTAAGCATAACTGATGTTTATGTGAATATTTCAGGAAATCTAAGTCAGAATGGCCGGAAAAGTGATATGCGAGTGTAATATGTTTATACCATAAGAAAACAATGCAAATGAAGGTTATTAATCACTTTTATTACCCAAAGGAACAGTTTGAAACAAAACAGTGACAACTAATAGCTTATACTTTAGTGAAAAAAATAAAATAAAAAGGTTATTTGGCAGTTTAATAAGGTGTGTGATCGCCTCTGGTAGCCACATATGCTGCACAACGATTTCCCATTTGTGCTATGCGAGTGTGGATGAGTTTAGACCTCAAAGAGTTCCAAGCATTGAGGAGAGCTCTTTCCAGTTCCGAAACGGAGTTTGGTCGGTGCGGAAAGGTTGCAATTTGTCTCCCAAGCATATCCCACACATGCTCAATATGATTAAGATCAGGAGAGCGAGTGGGCCACTGCATTCGCTGGATATTTTCACTGTCAAGGAAGTTGTCGACCAAGATCACACAGTGACAAGGCGCGTTATCATCCACGAATATGAATCCAGGACCTATAGCACCTCGAAACAGGCGAACATAAGGCCCAAGGACTTCGTCTCCGTACCTTTCAGCAGTAACAGACCCCGTGTCAAAGACGTGGAGGTCTGTGTGGCCATCCAGCATTAAGCATTTCCACACCATGGCTCCCTTTGAAGGAAAATTATGTCTTTCCGTGATGTTCCTTGGCTGAAAATGAGTTCCACGTTCTCTCCTTATCGTTATCCGACGAGAATCAGTCTTCAGAGTAAACCAGGGCTCGTCACTGAACATCACAATGGTCCACTATTGTAAACTCTAGTGCTGATGTTTCAAACTCCAGTTTAGACGAGCACGTTTATGCGCAGGAGCGAGAGGAATGCAAACGGCTGGTTGTCTGGCATACAGACCAGCATGATTGAGTCGCCTATAATCAGTTTGCATCGAAACTCGCACTTCTGTGGCAGCTGTAAGCGCTGAACCGAGTTCTCTGGCACAACTGTCCCTCTGACGTCGCGCAGTTATTGCCACATATTGGTCTTGATGAACGGCTGTTACTCTTGGTAGGCCTTGTACTGGTCGTCGGGTAACATCTCCCGTACTTTGAAACCTCTGCCACAGTCTTGAGATCACACATTGAGGCACATTCAGAATTTGAGACACTTCGGTTTGAGATCGTCCACACTCCAGTATTCCAATAATTCTTCCTTTCAAAAAATGTCCATTTGGCATTTTTGTACCATCCTTCGGCCTTTTTGATCGTTTAACTTGCTCCTCAGCACAGCAATTGCACATAACCTGCCTGATCTCCGTATGGTACAGGAACCGGTTTTATACTCCTTCTGACGTGCTCACATGTTTTGCGCATGCCGACGTCTGCAGAAAGGTTTTGAATATGCACAATGTTTCACCTGCAAAGAGTGATTCTCCACTAGTAGTTTTGAACAATTTGACCAATATTTACTCACGTTCTTCCACATTTTATGAATTATGCTTAACTTTTGGACACCAGTGTATATATATATATAATATAATATGAGATATTATAGACTACGATGTGCTTTATTGGAAATTGAGGGAAAACGATTGTAGCTTGGTAAAAATTAAAAAAACTGATGCATTTCAGTGTATTATTTCTCTTTATGGTCTATTTTTGCACCTTTCAATCTCAATCAATAATCTTATCAGTGATACGTAGATGTATAATGGAACTGAGATAACAGAATTATATAGGAATAAAGAAACTGCGACTGGCTAAAGAGAGTACATCTGTAAAATATGGAAACAAGTTAAACGAAAAATGAATGCTATGAACATGCCAAACGTATTCAAACTGTCGTCAAAAATTTATTAAATGTAATTGTATTTCGATTGTTGACTCATGTCGGAGTTAAACATCATAAACTTTCACCGCGGGCGCAGCTGCATTTGATGGTACGAAAATTCGAAACTGCAAAATGTTTTTTTCTATATATAAGATGAAGCGAATACGGTTTTAGGCCCCATTCTTTCATCGTAAATAATTTACTTTTTGGAATACTATCAACAATGCAATGGATATAAAATTGAATTTTAAGGTATTAGATTTTGACTTGCCAAAAATAATATCAGTGGCAAAATATGCAATACTGTGGGTGATATTTTTAAAATTTTTTACTTACATATACTGAAGCAGACATTTTATTGAATTAAATTGTATAAGGTGTATTTACCATATTTAAATGAAAAAATATAATGTTTAAATCCCTTAAAATTTGATTAATGACAAAAGCTACACAAAAAAGAAAAAAAATATTTATAATTTTAGAAATAATTAAAAAATGTTCCGTACAAAAAGCTTTATTTCTTATGTTTCTAGTAAATACAGTGATTTCCGCTTATAAGAATCACGTTTGTTATTACTGTTTTTGATTCTTATAAGCGGTTGATTCTTATAACCGAAATTTAGGTTTTTGGACAGGAACACACACACCTATATATACATATATTAGATAATTTACCATAAAATACTCTTTAATTTACATTAACTATCTTTTATTAAAATTATTTTTTATAGTTTTAAAAATAAAACTTAATTTTTAGACCTATAAGTAGATACACATGATTATAGTACGAGAAGAAAAAAAATACAATATTTGTTACAAGTTACAACATACCTGCTAAACAGTTTTAACATTTCAACTACAGGAAGGGAGCAAGAAAAAGTTTTCTACGGTAGTTTGACGTAATGAAGTTTTCAGAAGGCTGTTTATACCTCTTTTAATACTTATAGTCTCAGACGAAGATTTACTCGGACGGGTAAAGTTGCGCCCGGGTCAAGCTAATAGGACAGTGTTGTGGTAAAGCGTTTAAGCGGAAACTATTATGTTATGTCTAATAAATGGGTGAATTTTACGACTATATTCCATCCCATCTTATCAATCTTTCTTAAAAAAAAAAGAAAGAACTTCGTGCCTTTTGAGGGTTTAAGTGGCTTTTTTAGAAAAAGTGAAAGGAAAGCGAAGAGTGTAAACTGATTCTTAAAACCGGTGGATTGATTCTTTAAAGCGAAAATTTTAACATGGAAATAATTCATTTGTTTTTGTTTTCGCGATATTGATTCTTATAAACGGTTGATTCTTATAACCAGTGATCACTATAAGCGGTGGTTACTGTAGTACATACAATAAGGTTGAACATGGTAATGGACTGTTAAATGTAAAATTACTAAATCAGTGAGTTGATAAATAAGTGATGTTAAGTAAAAGAAACATAAAGCTTAATTAATGGAACAAGAATTATAGTTATACATATAAAAAGCAAATTCATTACTTAAGTATTAATCACACTTTAATATTTTTTTATGAATTAAGCTACAAAGTAAAGTTTATAACTATTTCAATAACCAAACTTTTATGGAAATTTAAACATTCGGTTTGTGCAAAAATAATAATTACATCGAAAGGTTGAAATATTATATAACCTTTCATTAAACAAAAATAATTAACTACAAAATCGATCGAGAAACAATTTAAATATTTTTGAAAACTTTCGAATGAAATAGCATGATCACTCTGCAAAGAAATATGATTTATGATAAGTTATCGACTGAGATTCCTAAAATAAGAATCGTGTTTTCCCAAGCTCACGCAAAGAAGTAAACTTTAAGTGCAGAGTAACTATACTTCTGATATTTACGAAATCCCCAAATACATACGCGAATTATTACGAAAGTGTTGATTATTAGTTTACAAGAAATATATAACAGGGTAAAAAAATAAGTTTCTTTTCTGCCTCGAATGATTCTTCAATAGTGATATAAAAATGTTGCTCCTAATCCCTTTTTCCTTTTTTTTTTTTTGGAGAGCTAAGAATTCCTTTAACACAACTGAAAAACATCGAGAGGGTGTTACTTTTTTATGTAAGGCATGTTTTTTTGTAAAGTTTTTCGTCGCAGAAGAATTTTCTAAGGTTTGTTTTTGTATTTCAGTAAGTTTACGTAATTTTTAGAAAAGTTTTCTAGTTCAGAGACAAAGGGTGTACTTGTGCATTTTTTCCCGCTATTATGTTCAGAGAGATCAGATTTTTTTCGTTTGGAAAGAAAGCTGAAATGGAGTAAAACAAAATAATGAACTGCATTAGTTAGAGGAAGCTTAGCGAAGTGTAGGATTAGACAATTTTTAAATCGCTCTTATAAGAAACGAGAAATATGGTAATTCGTTTACATTAGGAAATCTCTTAAGTGATTTTTTAAAAGTTTAATGTTTCTAATTTCAGCTCTAATTATAGGTTTCGCCATACAGAGCAAGCTTCCTTGCTTCGTATACTGAAGATATAGAATTTCTTGTTTATACGTATTTCATGTTTATTCCATATCTTCATTATATGAAGATATGGAATTTCATGTTATGTAAGGAAGGTTATGTTGTAAAATTTTTCGTCGCAGAAAAAATTTCTGAGGTTTGGTTTTATATTTCAGTAACTTTGCGCAATTTTTAGAAAAGTTTTCTAGTTCAGAGACAAAGGGTATACTTATGCATTTTTCCCGCTATTATATTCAGAGAGATCAGATTTTTTTCTTCTGGAAAGAAAGCTGAAATGGAGTAAAACAAAATAATGAACTGCATTTGTTAGAGGGAGCTTAGTGAACTGTAGGATTAGAAAATTTTTAAATCGGTCTCACAAGAAATGAGAAATATGGTAATTCGTTTACATTAGGAAATCTCTTAAATGATTTTTTAAAAGTTTAATGTTTCTAATTTCAGCTCTAATTATAGGTTTCGCCATACAGAGCAAGCTTCCTTGCTTCGTATACTGAAGATATAGAATTTCTTGTTTATACGTATTTCATGTTTATGGTATAATGAAGATATGGAATTTCATGTTATGTAAGGAAGGTTATGTTGTAAAATTTTTCGTCGCAGAAAAAATTTCTGAGGTTTGGTTTTATATTTCAGTAACTTTACGCAATTTTTAGAAAAGTTTTCTAGTTCAGAAAAAAGGGTATACTTATGCATTTTTCCCGCTATTATATTCAGAGAGATCAGATTTTTTTCTTCTGGAAAGAAAGCTGAAATGGAGTAAAACAAAATAATGAACTGCATTTGTTAGAGGGAGCTTAGTGAACTGTAGGATTAGAAAATTTTTAAATCGGTCTCACAAGAAATGAGAAATATGGTAATTCGTTTACATTAGGAAATCTCTTAAATGATTTTTAAAAGTTTAATGTTTCTAATTTCAGCTCTAATTATAGGTTTCGCCATACAGAGCAAGCTTCCTTGCTTCGTATACTGAAGATATAGAATTTCTTGTTTATAGGTATTTCATGTTTATGGTATAATGAAGATATGGAATTTCATGTTATGTAAGGAAGGTTATGTTGTAAAATTTTTCGTCGCAGAAAAAATTTCTGAGGTTTGGTTTTATATTTCAGTAACTTTACGCAATTTTTAGAAAAGTTTTCTAGTTCAGAGACAAAGGGTATACTTATGCATTTTTCCCGCTATTATATTCAGAGAGATCAGATTTTTTTCTTCTGGAAAGAAAGCTGAAATGGAGTAAAACAAATAATGAACTGCATTAGTTAGAGGAAGCTTAGCGAAGTGTAGGATTAGACAATTTTTAAATCGCTCTTATAAGAAACGAGAAATATGGTAATTCGTTTACATTAGAAAATCTCTTAAATGATTTTTTAGAAGTTTAATGTTTCTAATTTCAGCTCTAATTATAGGTTTCGCCATACAGAGCAAGATTCCTTGCTTCGTATACTGAAGATATAGAATTTCTTGTTTATACGTATTTCATGTTTATGGTATAATGAAGATATGGAATTTCATGTTATGTAAGGAAGGTTATGTAGTAAAATTTTTCGTCGCAGAAAAAATTTCTGAGGTTTGGTTTTATATTTCAGTAACTTTACGCAATTTTTAGAAAAGTTTTCTAGTTCAGAGACAAAGGGTATACTTATGCATTTTTCCCGCTATTATATTCAGAGAGATCAGATTTTTTTCTTCTGGAAAGAAAGCTGAAAAGGAGTAAAACAAAATAATGAACTGCATTAGTTAGAGGAAGCTTAGCGAAGTGTAGGATTAGACAATTTTTAAATCGCTCTTATAAGAAACGAGAAATATGGTAATTCGTTTACATTAGGAAATCTCTTAAATGATTTTTTAAAAGTTTAATGTTTCTAATTTCAGCTCTAATTATAGGTTTCGCCATACAGAGCAAGCTTCCTTGCTTCGTATACTGAAGATATAGAATTTCTTGTTTATACGTATTTCATGTTTATGGTATAATGAAGATATGGAATTTCATGTTATGTAAGGAAGGTTATGTTGTAAAATTTTTCGTCGCAGAAAAAATTTCTGAGGTTTGGTTTTATATTTCAGTAACTTTGCGCAATTTTTAGAAAAATTTCTAGTTCAGAGACAAAGGGTATACTTATGCATTTTTCCCGCTATTATATTCAGAGAGATCAGATTTTTTTCTTCTGGAAAGAAAGCTGAAATGGAGTAAAACAAAATAATGAACTGCATTAGTTAGAGGAAGCTTAGCGAAGTGTAGGATTAGACAATTTTTAAATCGCTCTTATAAGAAACGAGAAATATGGTAATTCGTTTACATTAGGAAATCTCTTAAATGATTTTTTAAAAGTTTAATGTTTCTAATTTCAGCTCTAATTATAGGTTTCGCCATACAGAGCAAGCTTCCTTGCTTCGTATACTGAAGAGATAGAATTTCTTGTTTATACGTATTTCATGTTTATGGTATAATGAAGATATGGAATTTCATGTTATGTAAGGAAGGTTATGTTGTAAAATTTTTCGTCGCAGAAAAAATTTCTGAGGTTTGGTTTTATATTTCAGTAACTTTGCGCAATTTTTAGAAAAGTTTTCTAGTTCAGAGACAAAGGGTATACTTATGCATTTTTCCTGCTATTATATTCAGAGAGATCAGATTTTTTTCTTCTGGAAAGAAAGCTGAAATGGAGTAAAACAAAATAATGAACTGCATTTGTTAGAGGGAGCTTAGTGAACTGTAGGATTAGAAAATTTTTAAATCGGTCTCACAAGAAATGAGAAATATGGTAATTCGTTTACATTAGGAAATCTCTTAAATGATTTTTTAAAAGTTTAATGTTTCTAATTTCAGCTCTAATTATAGGTTTCGCCATACAGAGCAAGCTTCCTTGCTTCATATACTGAAGATATAGAATTTCTTGTTTATACGTATTTCATGTTTATGGTATAATGAAGATATGGAATTTCATGTTATGTAAGGAAGGTTATGTTGTAAAATTTTTCGTCGCAGAAAAAAATTTCTGAGGTTTGGTTTTATATTTCAGTAACTTTACGCAATTTTTAGAAAAGTTTTCTAGTTCAGAGACAAAGGGTATACTTATGCATTTTTCCCGCTATTATATTCAGAGAGATCAGATTTTTTTCTTCTGGAAAGAAAGCTGAAATGGAGTAAAACAAAATAATGAACTGCATTAGTTAGAGGAAGCTTAGCGAAGTGTAGGATTAGACAATTTTTAAATCGCTCTTATAAGAAACGAGAAATATGGTAATTCGTTTACATTAGGAAATCTCTTAAATGATTTTTTAAAAGTTTAATGTTTCTAATTTCAGCTCTAATTATAGGTTTCGCCATACAGAGCAAGCTTCCTTGCTTCGTATACTGAAGATATAGAATTTCTTGTTTATACGTATTTCATGTTTATGGTATAATGAAGATATGGAATTTCATGTTATGTAAGGAAGGTTATGTTGTAAAATTTTTCGTCGCAGAAAAAAATTCTGAGGTTTGGTTTTATATTTCAGTAACTTTGGGCAATTTTTAGAAAAGTTTTCTAGTTCAGAAAAAAGGGTATACTTATGCATTTTTCCCGCTATTATATTCAGAGAGATCAGATTTTTTTCTTCTGGAAAGAAAGCTGAAATGGAGTAAAACAAAATAATGAACTGCATTAGTTAGAGGAAGCTTAGCGAAGTGTAGGATTAGACAATTTTTAAATCGCTCTTATAAGAAACGAGAAATATGGTAATTCGTTTACATTAGGAAATCTCTTAAATGATTTTTTAAAAGTTTAATGTTTCTAATTTCAGCTCTAATTATAGGTTTCGCCATACAGAGCAAGCTTCCTTGCTTCGTATACTGAAGATATAGAATTTCTTGTTTATAGGTATTTCATGTTTATGGTATAATGAAGATATGGAATTTCATGTTATGTAAGGAAGGTTATGTTGTAAAATTTTTCGTCGCAGAAAAAATTTCTGAGGTTTGGTTTTATATTTCAGTAACTTTGCGCAATTTTTAGAAAAGTTTTCTAGTTCAGAGACAAAGGGTATACTTATGCATTTTTCCCGCTATTATATTCAGAGAGATCAGATTTTTTTCTTCTGGAAAGAAAGCTGAAATGGAGTAAAACAAAATAATGAACTGCATTAGTTAGAGGAAGCTTAGCGAAGTGTAGGATTAGACAATTTTTAAATCGCTCTTATAAGAAACGAGAAATATGGTAATTCGTTTACATTAGGAAATCTCTTAAATGATTTTTTAGAAGTTTAATGTTTCTAATTTCAGCTCTAATTATAGGTTTCGCCATACAGAGCAAGCTTCCTTGCTTCGTATACTGAAGATATAGAATTTCTTGTTTATACGTATTTCATGTTTATGGTATAATGAAGATATGGAATTTCATGTTATGTAAGGAAGGTTATGTAGTAAAATTTTTCGTCGCAGAAAAATTTCTGAGGTTTGGTTTTATATTTCAGTAACTTTACGCAATTTTTAGAAATGTTTTCTAGTTCAGAGACAAAGGGTATACTTATGCATTTTTCCCGCTATTATATTCAGAGAGATCAGATTTTTTTCTTCTGGAAAGAAAGCTGAAATGGAGTAAAACAAAATAATGAACTGCATTAGTTAGAGGAAGCTTAGCGAAGTGTAGGATTAGACAATTTTTAAATCGCTCTTATAAGAAACGAGAAATATGGTAATTCGTTTACATTAGGAAATCTCTTAAATGATTTTTTAAAAGTTTAATGTTTCTAATTTCAGCTCTAATTATAGGTTTCGCCATACAGAGCAAGCTTCCTTGCTTCGTATACTGAAGATATAGAATTTCTTGTTTATAGGTATTTCATGTTTATGGTATAATGAAGATATGGAATTTCATGTTATGTAAGGAAGGTTATGTTGTAAAATTTTTCGTCGCAGAAAAAATTTCTGAGGTTTGGTTTTATATTTCAGTAACTTTGCGCAATTTTTAGAAAAGTTTTCTAGTTCAGAGACAAAGGGTATACTTATGCATTTTTCCCGCTATTATATTCAGAGAGATCAGATTTATTTCTTCTGGAAAGAAAGCTGAAATGGAGTAAAACAAAATAATGAACTGCATTAGTTAGAGGAAGCTTAGCGAAGTGTAGGATTAGACAATTTTTAAATCGCTCTTATAAGAAACGAGAAATATGGTAATTCGTTTACATTAGGAAATCTCTTAAATGATTTTTTAAAAGTTTAATGTTTCTAATTTCAGCTCTAATTATAGGTTTCGCCATACAGAGCAAGCTTCCTTGCTTCGTATACTGAAGATATAGAATTTCTTGTTTATACGTATTTCATGTTTATGGTATAATGAAGATATGGAATTTCATGTTATGTAAGGAAGGTTATGTTGTAAAATTTTTCGTCGCAGAAAAAATTTCTGAGGTTTGGTTTTATATTTCAGTAACTTTGCGCAATTTTTAGAAAAGTTTTCTAGTTCAGAGACAAAGGGTATACTTATGCATTTTTCCCGCTATTATATTCAGAGAGATCAGATTTTTTTCTTCTGGAAAGAAAGCTGAAATGGAGTAAAACAAAATAATGAACTGCATTTGTTAGAGGGAGCTTAGTGAACTGTAGGATTAGACAATTTTTAAATCGGTCTCACAAGAAATGAGAAATATGGTAATTCGTTTACATTAGGAAATCTCTTAAATGATTTTTTAAAAGTTTAATGTTTCTAATTTCAGCTCTAATTATAGGTTTCGCCATACAGAGCAAGCTTCCTTGCTTCGTATACTGAAGATATAGAATTTCTTGTTTATACGTATTTCATGTTTATGGTATAATGAAGATATGGAATTTCATGTTATGTAAGGAAGGTTATGTTGTAAAATTTTTCGTCGCAGAAAAAATTTCTGAGGTTTGGTTTTATATTTCAGTAACTTTACGCAATTTTTAGAAAAGTTTTCTAGTTCAGAGACAAAGGGTATACTTATGGATTTTTCCCGCTATTATATTCAGAGAGATCAGATTTTTTTCTTCTGGAAAGAAAGCTGAAATGGAGTAAAACAAAATAATGAACTGCATTAGTTAGAGGAAGCTTAGCGAAGTGTAGGATTAGACAATTTTTAAATCGCTCTTATAAGAAACGAGAAATATGGTAATTCGTTTACATTAGGAAATCTCTTAAATGATTTTTTAAAAGTTTAATGTTTCTAATTTCAGCTCTAATTATAGGTTTCGCCATACAGAGCAAGCTTCCTTGCTTCGTATACTGAAGATATAGAATTTCTTGTTTATACGTATTTCATGTTTATGGTATAATGAAGATATGGAATTTCATGTTATGTAAGGAAGGTTATGTTGTAAAATTTTTCGTCGCAGAAAAAATTTCTGAGGTTTGGTTTTATATTTCAGTAACTTTGGGCAATTTTTAGAAAAGTTTTCTAGTTCAGAGACAAAGGGTATACTTATGCATTTTTCCCGCTATTATATTCAGAGAGATCAGATTTTTTTCTTCTGGAAAGAAAGCTGAAATGGAGTAAAACAAAATAATGAACTGCATTAGTTAGAGGAAGCTTAGCGAAGTGTAGGATTAGACAATTTTAAATCGCTCTTATAAGAAACGAGAAATATGGTAATTCGTTTACATTAGGAAATCTCTTAAATGATTTTTTAAAAGTTTAATGTTTCTAATTTCAGCTCTAATTATAGGTTTCGCCATACAGAGCAAGCTTCCTTGCTTCGTATACTGAAGATATAGAATTTCTTGTTTATACGTATTTCATGTTTATGGTATAATGAAGATATGGAATTTCATGTTATGTAAGGAAGGTTATGTTGTAAAATTTTTCGTCGCAGAAAAAATTTCTGAGGTTTGGTTTTATATTTCAGTAACTTTGGGCAATTTTTAGAAAAGTTTTCTAGTTCAGAGACAAAGGGTATACTTATGCATTTTTCCCGCTATTATATTCAGAGAGATCAGATTTTTTTCTTCTGGAAAGAAAGCTGAAATGGAGTAAAGCAAAATAATGAACTGCATTAGTTAGAGGAAGCTTAGCGAAGTGTAGGATTAGACAATTTTTAAATCGCTCTTATAAGAAACGAGATATATGGTAATTCGTTTACATTAGGAAATCTCTTAAATGATTTTTTAAAAGTTTAATGTTTCTAATTTCAGCTCTAATTATAGGTTTCGCCATACAGAGCAAGCTTCCTTGCTTCGTATACTGAAGATATAGAATTTCTTGTTTATAGGTATTTCATGTTTATGGTATAATGAAGATATGGAATTTCATGTTATGTAAGGAAGGTTATGTTGTAAAATTTTTCGTCGCAGAAAAAATTTCTGAGGTTTGGTTTTATATTTCAGTAACTTTGCGCAATTTTTAGAAAAGTTTTCTAGTTCAGAGACAAAGGGTATACTTATGCATTTTTCCCGCTATTATATTCAGAGAGATCAGATTTATTTCTTCTGGAAAGAAAGCTGAAATGGAGTAAAACAAAATAATGAACTGCATTAGTTAGAGGAAGCTTAGCGAAGTGTAGGATTAGACAATTTTTAAATCGCTCTTATAAGAAACGAGAAATATGGTAATTCGTTTACATTAGGAAATCTCTTAAATGATTTTTTAAAAGTTTAATGTTTCTAATTTCAGCTCTAATTATAGGTTTCGCCATACAGAGCAAGCTTCCTTGCTTCATATACTGAAGATATAGAATTTCTTGTTTATACGTATTTCATGTTTATGGTATAATGAAGATATGGAATTTCATGTTATGTAAGGAAGGTTATGTTGTAAATTTTTCGTCGCAGAAAAATTTCTGAGGTTTGGTTTTATATTTCAGTAACTTTACGCAATTTTTAGAAAAGTTTTCTAGTTCAGAGACAAAGGGTATACTTATGCATTTTTCCCGCTATTATATTCAGAGAGATCAGATTTTTTTCTTCTGGAAAGAAAGCTGAAATGGAGTAAAACAAAATAATGAACTGCATTAGTTAGAGGAAGCTTAGCGAAGTGTAGGATTAGACAATTTTTAAATCGCTCTTATAAGAAACGAGAAATATGGTAATTCGTTTACATTAGGAAATCTCTTAAATGATTTTTTAGAAGTTTAATGTTTCTAATTTCAGCTCTAATTATAGGTTTCGCCATACAGAGCAAGCTTCCTTGCTTCGTATACTGAAGATATAGAATTTCTTGTTTATACGTATTTCATGTTTATGGTATAATGAAGATATGGAATTTCATGTTATGTAAGGAAGGTTATGTTGTAAAATTTTTCGTCGCAGAAAAAATTTCTGAGGTTTGGTTTTATATTTCAGTAACTTTACGCAATTTTTAGAAAAGTTTTCTAGTCCAGAGACAAAGGGTATACTTATGCATTTTTCCCGCTATTATATTCAGAGAGATCAGATTTTTTTCTTCTGGAAAGAAAGCTGAAATGGAGTAAAACAAAATAATGAACTGCATTAGTTAGAGGAAGCTTAGCGAAGTGTAGGATTAGACAATTTTTAAATCGCTCTTATAAGAAACGAGAAATATGGTAATTCGTTTACATTAGGAAATCTCTTAAATGATTTTTTAGAAGTTTAATGTTTCTAATTTCAGCTCTAATTATAGGTTTCGCCATACAGAGCAAGCTTCCTTGCTTCGTATACTGAAGATATAGAATTTCTTGTTTATACGTATTTCATGTTTATGGTATAATGAAGATATGGAATTTCATGTTATGTAAGGAAGGTTATGTAGTAAAATTTTTCGTCGCAGAAAAAATTTCTGAGGTTTGGTTTTATATTTCAGTAACTTTACGCAATTTTTAGAAAAGTTTTCTAGTTCAGAGACAAAGGGTATACTTATGCATTTTTCCCGCTATTATATTCAGAGAGATCAGATTTTTTTCTTCTGGAAAGAAAGCTGAAATGGAGTAAAACAAAATAATGAACTGCATTAGTTAGAGGAAGCTTAGCGAAGTGTAGGATTAGACAATTTTTAAATCGCTCTTATAAGAAACGAGAAATATGGTAATTCGTTTACATTAGGAAACCTCTTAAATGATTTTTTAAAAGTTTAATGTTTCTAATTTCAGCTCTAATTATAGGTTTCGCCATACAGAGCAAGCTTCCTTGCTTCGTATACTGAAGATATAGAATTTCTTGTTTATACGTATTTCATGTTTATGGTATAATGAAGATATGGAATTTCATGTTATGTAAGGAAGGTTATGTAGTAAAATTTTTCGTCGCAGAAAAAATTTCTGAGGTTTGGTTTTATATTTCAGTAACTTTACGCAATTTTTAGAAAAGTTTTCTAGTTCAGAGACAAAGGGTATACTTATGCATTTTTCCCGCTATTATATTCAGAGAGATCAGATTTTTTTCTTCTGGAAAGAAAGCTGAAATGGAGTAAAACAAAATAATGAACTGCATTTGTTAGAGGGAGCTTAGTGAACTGTAGGATTAGAAAATTTTTAAATCGGTCTCACAAGAAATGAGAAATATGGTAATTCGTTTATATTAGGAAATCTCTTAAATGATTTTTTATAGTGTAATTCTTCGAATTTTAGTCTTAATAATTGGCTTCTCTATACAAAGCAATCTTCCTTGCTTCGTATACTGAAGATATGGAGTTTCATGTTATGTAAGGAATATTAGGAAATATCGTAAAGAATTTCTTTTAAGTTTAATGTTTCTAATTTTAGCCTTAATAATAGGCTTCGATGCACAAAGTAAGCTTACGAGTTTCATTTACCCTGATGAAAATTTAAAGCGCAGTTGAAGTAAACACTACACTGAGCTTGCAGGTCAGGTGACAATAAAATTTACTTTATTAACTACCATAATTAGAGTGTTTTTATACAAGGTTCTTTCAGCAAAAACTATTAGTTATTAGCCAAGTAAATTGAATTTTCGGAGTAAACTTCCCGGGGAAATTTCTGATGAGTAGAAATTCAATTTACCTTTCTAAAAAACTAAAACATTTCTTTGAAAGGGAAAACGATACTCAACTGTTTATCTTCCCATATGAACGACAAACTAAAGGTAAAATAAATGGAGAAAATCAATAAATGATCACCTATTAAAAATTAGATCTATACTTTTGGGGCATTAATGGCTGGCTTTTCACTTGAACAGAATTTTAATAACACTCTCTATCTTGCAATAAATATTTTCCCCATCAACTTGATGTTTGCCAAATAATCAGAATTTGCACTCCTCTACTGAAGAAGGCAGAAGAATGACACAGATAAAAATGAACGATTATTGTTCAACAAACAATGCTAAACATGAAAGCCACTTCTAGGAAATTCTCTTTTGATCTGATGAGATGGAATGCAAAAGAAAAAAGGAAAAAGAAACTGAAAAGAAAAATTGTAATTTACTCGTTATTTTGTAGGACACTCAAACCTGATTTCTGGTGTTCTTAACCAAATACCTTACAAGCCAATCGTTTTCAAAGAAAAAACTTGAAAATACATTCCAACTTAAAAGCTAATGGTAAGGAAATGAAGTGCATGAGAAGGCATTTACAATAATGCTATAGTGTGTGGGTACTTCCAATGTACCAGTATATGATATTTTATTAATAATACAAGGTAAAAAAAAAATTAGCAAATGTAAATTCTATCATCAAAAACAACTACAAAACCTTTAAGATTTTGTTTTTTCAACTTGAGATAAAAAAAAAGTATAATTGGAATTTTATAGTTCTAAGCATTTAACATCTGTGCCACACTTCCTAAAGTTAACCCTTTCTTTACGGGGTGGGATAGCATGTATCCCAAGAATACGGGCCCAAGAGTGTGTGTGTGTGTATGTGTATATATATATATATATATATATATATATATATATATATATATATATATATAAACACATATACATGCATATACATATACATATATATTTATATACATATATATATAATCCCCTGAATGGCCGTTCTTACAAAGAGGGTATGAAATTTCCTGTTCTAAAGAGAGAATCGGAAAAATGGGCCCCGTAAGCTAAAGGTTAATACAGTTGGTTCTCTGTTTAACGACGATCTCTGTTTAAAGACGATATTTCCCGGTCCCGGTCCCTCCGACGTGAAAAAAAACTATTTTAAGACGATTTTGTTTCTATTTAACGACGATTTTTTCTTACATGATAAACTTTTTCTTCAACATTTTATCTACTGGAGGGTTACTTTCTGTGCTGGAGTTTGGTTTCAAAAACAGACCCGCAATTTCCTTTATGTTTGTTGCAATCATAGACTTGTTGCAGTGGAAAAAAACACGGGGGGGGGATTACTGTTTCTCGGAAGATCGAACATTCTTCCCTAGTGTACCTACCATGTTGCCATGTGATTTACGAACTGTCCAAAAGCACCCCTCTCTCACTCCTTCTGGGAAGCACGTGTTCATGTTTAGAGAATTGAGGCAGTGAAAGGCAAAGTGGTGTAAGTCACATACATATACATATCGGACAACTTTTTTTATTTGAGGGCAAATATGTAATCTCCATGTTCAATTTATAGTGGAATTGCAAATAATTATTTTTTGCAATATTATATTAATTATTATGAATAATAATTTGTTCAATTTTTAGTGGAATTTTTGTAGTTTTTGCAGTAAAACGCTTTTGACTTACACCACTTTACTTACTGACTTACACCACTTTGCTTTTCCCCGCCTCAATTCATGGTTGGGTGTAGGAGCTCATTCCAGTACGAATACGAGGTGAGCAGAGCAAAATGGCATCAAAGCGAAAGCATCTTACGCTACACGAAAAAGGGAAAATTATTGAAAACTGGGAAGAAAGTGTTGGAATAACAAAAGTCCAATTCGCAAGACAATTTCAGCTACCCGAGTCTACTCTCAAAGGCATTTTAGCAAGCAAAGAGAAAATTCTTGAAGTAGCACAAAAATTTGGTTTGAGATCCAAATCCAAACGGCAGAAAATTCAATGTAGCCGATCAGAAGAGTTTGAGAAGGCAGTCCTGCAATGGTTTCATCAAGCAAGAGCATCTAACATTCCAATTTCCGGAGTGATATTTAAAGAAAATGCTATTATTCTGGCAGAAAAGTTTGGAATACAAAATTTTCAGGCTTCGGCTGGTTTTCTAACAAAGTTCAAAGAAAGATACGGGCTTGTATTTAAAAGCATATCTGGCGAAAGTGGCTCCGTAGATGAAAAAATAGTGGATGAATGGAAAATAGTGCTGAAGGGGAAATTAGATGGATATGATGAGAAGAACATATTCAATGCAGATGAGACGGGCCTATTCTACAATATGGTGCCTAATAAAACCTTAACGTATATGGGCGAAAAGTGTTTTGGTGGAAAACACAGTAAGGAACGATTGACTGTTTTACTGTGCACTAATTCGGATGGATCTGAGAAATTTCCACCACTAGTTATAGGCAAATCAAAGCAACCAAGGTGTTTTAAGAATATCACCAGGAAACCTTGTGAGTACCGCAATAACAATAAAGCGTGGATGACATCAAATTGTTATTGACTGGATTAGAAAATTTGATGCAAAAATGCATCGAGAAAAGTGAAAAGTTTTATTTTTAATCGACCGATGCACTGCACATACTCCAAATATCCCTGGACTTACAAATTTGACTATCCATTTCTTACCAGCTAATTGCACTAGTAAGTTGTAGCCATTAGACCTAGGTATCATTCGCAGTGTGAAAGCATACTACAGAAAGTCTTTAATTAGGAAATTAATAAACAATTCGGCTGACAGTATAAAAATTAGAAAATTTACAATCTTGGAAGCAATGCACATGACATCAGAATGGAAAGAAGTTTCTTCATCCACAATAAAAGACTGCTTTCGCGTTGCTGGAATTCACAAATAACTTGTAGTGGAACTGCAAAGTACGTATGTAGAAATCAACGATGATGACATTACCCCTGAAGAATGGAGAAGTCTTGTCGAAGATGAGGATGTTTCAATTCAAGATTTCTACAATTGTGATAAATATGTTTTAACAACAGATTTCAGAAATGTAGATCAAATTTATTAAGATATTGTAAACGAAAACACAGTGTCAGACGAAGAAGGTGAAGTTGAAGACACGGAAAACGAGACACTGCCACCGTCTTACACAGATGCAATTTCTTCTCAGATGTTCTCCGACGCTATATTACATCGAAAATGGAAGGTGACTCATTTAACATTTTAGAAAATCTGGAAAAGAGAATAACGAAAACAAGGCGAATGAAGCAACAATCAACACTTTTTGAATTTTTTAAAACGTAATTTATTGTATTGTTTGTACTCTTTTTTTCAATGTAATTTAAAATAACTTTTTGTGAATAAAATAATGATGATAATAAAAATAACATTTTTAAAATCGCCAATATATTAAGAAATATATTGACAGTCCTAAACCTGTAAAGTGTGAAGGGAAATGTTATTTTTTCACAAATTCTGTTTAAGGACGATCTCTACTTAAGGACGATTTTTCACGGTCCCTTGAAAGTCGTTAAACAGAGAACCAACTGTATATTTGTATTTCAGTTAAAATCCAATTAGCTGTTACTGACCGTAGAACTCCGTTATGAATTTGACAATAAAACTCATGAGCTAATATATTACGTTTTCATAAAGTTCAGTTTTATTCTTCGTTCGCAGAAATGGTAGTTCGATATATAGATTTCGTAAAATTTGTTTAGAATGCAATATATGGGACAAAAAACAAACAAAAATATCCACAACAATCTTATAACAAATTTTCTAATTTTTCTTTTTTCAATTTACTCCTTTTTTTAACTTTCTTGTGAGTAATAATATTTCATATTTTTTGGAATTATATTCCATAATTTTTTTAATTCGCGTTTAAACAAAAAATATTTCTATACAACAGAGTAAAAGTAAATAGTGCTACTAAGACTTTTTCATAAGTAACTATCCAATTCAAAACACAAAACAATCCCCTTGAAGTAATGCTGATTTCACAGAATTCTTTTTTACGTTCGTTGTGCTTTTAAAAAGGAACAGTACAGGAAACAATAAAACAGAGTAAAAGTAAATAGTGCTACTAAGACTTTTTCATAAGTAACTATAGAATTCAAAACACAAAACAATCCCCTTGAAGTAATACTGTTTGCACAGAATTTTTTTTTACGTTCGTTGTGCTTTTAAAAAGGAACAGTACAGGAAACAATACAACAGAGTAAAAGTAAATAGTGCTACTAAGACTTTTTCATAAGTAACTATAGAATTCAAAACACAAAACAATCCCCTTGAAGTAATACTGTTTGCACAGAATTTTTTTTTTTTTACGTTCGTTGTGCTTTTAAAAAGGAACAGTACAGGAAACAATACAACAGAGTAAAAGTAAATAGTGCTACTAAGACTTGTTCATATGTAACTATCGAATTCGAAACACAAAACAATCTCCTTGAAGTAATGCTGTTTGCACAGAATTTTTTTTTTTTACGTTCGTTGTGCTTTTAAAAAGGAACAGTACAGGAAACAATAGAACAGAGTAAAAGTAAATAGTGCTACTAAGACTTGTTCATATGTAACTATCGAATTCAAAACACAAAACAATCTCCTTGAAGTAATGCTGTTTGCACAGAATTTTTTTTTTTACGTTCGTCGTGCTTTTAAAAAGGAACAGTATAGGAAACATCAAATCCATTAAATTATTCAAGATATGACAACCAAATAATTTATATGTGAGATACTAAATATAGTTGGTTTAGCCCTCATGTAGCAAAGGTCATCATAGCGCTCTCAGCCAAATCGTAAGCGTTTGAAACACTCTTGTTTGTAAAACAGGATCCTAAACCTCATTATTTCCGTAATATGATTCGTATATTCTGGGTATTCTAAATTTTTCAGCCAATTTCTTCCCTAATGAATGGTATGAAGATATGTATCCTAATTAGAAAGCATGTCATGTTTATCAGAGACAGCTATGTTTCACCATGTATCAAATGAACACAGCAACTGTTGCAATACTTTGCTTTTGAAACGAAATCAGATGTTTTCGTAGATGAAGAAAGGAAGAGAATAAATACGTCTTTTCTTCAGGCATGACATTTTGAATAAGTTTTAAAAACGCCGTTTTTGATTGACGTTTTTTCAAAATCGTACTTTAAAACCAGGTAACAACAAGTAGTTTTCATATGTTAATAAATATAAGAAATTAAGCATTTTTAAAACAAGATGTGAGACAGGGTTTCTTGTATTTTCCAATACAGAGAATAAAATGCTTGAATTTGAGTCCAGCTCTAACCGGGAAATATCAACTAGCTTTGGAACCAATAAAGTGGTCACACTTTTCATTAAAAATCTAAAGAAAGTCAGGTAGACATTGTTTTAGATTTAATTTTAAAATCGATAAATAAACAGCTTTAGAAAACATTTTAATGATCTCCCCATCAACAATAAACTTTAAACTTTTGTCATAATCTGAGTTTTTTCGTTTTATTTTGGTCATCATACTATGTATAGAGCGTTTTCTTTATAATTAAATGAATTTTAAGCCCCGTCTTCCTTTCCTCTCTACGATCCTATAATATGGATATAATTAAAATGTTTTCAATCCTTTTCCTCCCGATGACAATTGTAGCATGGTTCAATAAAAATAATCAAACAAGTAATGTCGAAAAGGGAAATTCTCTGTGAAAGCTATGAATAGCATACTTTTGTTTGATTTCGTTTAAGACAGTATTGGCACACAGTGATTACAGCACAAGAAATATTACATTTAATACCAGTCTATGTATATAAAACAGTTCCGTAACTGACTCACTGACATACAACGCATAGACCAAACCGCTGGACCTAAAGGGCTGAAATTTTGCATGGCGATTTTTTCTTATGGTGTAGGGGTGCACTAAGAAAGAATTTTGAAAAATTCTTATTAGATTTTTTTAAATTAAATTTTTAAGTTGTTTTTGTAACTTTTTTAAGTTTGCATTTAAAATAACAATGTGAGGGTTATAAAATTTATATCACGAGAAAGATCATAAAGATTCCTTTAAAATGAGATCTTTTTCTAATCTTTACCTCCATTTTTTTGATTTTTGGTGAATTTTTAAAGATTGATTTTTAGAATTTAATTTATTAAATGCCGATAACGTGATTTCTTTTTCTGGTACTTTAAATTAACTTATCGTCACGTGAATAACAACTAAATAGACAAAAAAAATATTTTTCTTTCTAATGCAGCAGACGAATGGATATTATCCTAAAAAAAACTAATATCCCTTACGATTTTTTCATAAATGTATATATATATATATATATATATATATATATTACATCAATTGTATACATGTATCGTCGCATATATTAGAAATATATATATATATATATTTTTTTTTGCATTAATTGCATCCATTGCCCGTTGTATTTAATTTGAATGTACTCCGTAGTGAAGCGCGTATGTTCAGCTAGTCAAAATATAATTTCGGTACAGTCATGAAATAGAAACTATTCAAGTCACGAATCCAAAGAGTTTTATGGTAAAATTCTTCCGTTCAAACATTTATGAATATGTTTATCTAAAAACATCCGTTTCTTGGGACTTAAAGTCTTCCAAAACTATTGAGGGAAAATGTTCCGGCAAGCAACCAAAGCATTTCGCTGGTTTTAACTGGTTTCTGCTTAAAACATTAGTATGAGAGTCACAGGTGTACCTAAATTAGCTTTCAAGACTTTATACGGTCCCATACCTGATAAATATATCTCTCGCTTGAAGTAAACAGCGCGTCTTTAGTTTGATTTTTCATTTCAAAAGGTTTAAATATTTGAATGCACTTTACAATCATAATTCATAATCTTTTAACAGTTTTCTGACGAGCTCTATTCCGCTATTAAAATATTTTATAAACAAATGTTGATCTTTCCTTATCAAATATGGATGGCGAGCCGAGTTTTATTTAATCTCCTAAACTCCCCAAAGCGTTTCATTTGCTTTTTTTGTTGAGAAAGATTCTGTTTCTAAACAATTTCACTTTTCGTTAATTAGCAAGGTAAAATTTTTTGATATGTGTATCGCCAGGAAGAAATATCGTGCACATTTACGTCAGTTGAAAAAAAATTCCATAGCTTTGCCCCTTCCTCCGCCTATCTTATTAATATTTTAATTCAACTATTTTACTTTTTAATAATGCTATTTGCACAAAAGTGTGCAAACTTGTGTGTACTGGTTAAATTTTACCTTTTTTTTATAATTCTCTAATTTAGCCAAGCTTCCGTTATCGCTCGTGATTTGATACTGGGATTTATCTGAAATATAATTGAATTTAATATGCTGGATTGGTGAGGAAAAATATTTAAAAAGAATATGCCAGAGAAAAAAAATGGTCCTATAAAAAGTTAAATTTATAAATAGATTTGAAATTAATGTTTTGATGTAAGAAGAAAATTTATTTTTCTATAAACAGAGAACGTAAATCGGATTTCATAGTGCATTAGGTCCTTTGAATTAATTATCCGTGATACTTGAAATGAAATTTTACTAATGCAAAAACTTCTTTAGAAATTTTATCAATTAGAGATATTATTTCTTCTTTAATATTCATGATAAATTAATATACAAATATTTGAGTGTGCGGAAAAGAAAAATCTATGCAATAAAATTTCAGGCTTTTACCTTCAGCGGACCGACAAGAATTTTGCTTTTTTTCCTAGAACTCTTCAAAATTGTTTGAAAATACAAAAATTAATGACTATTTTTATTACCAAATACTATAAAGAGCTTTGCGTGAAAGGAATTCAGAATAGTTTCTCCCATTTCTTGAGTAGCATAAAGAGTGAATACACTATTCTGCAGATGCGAATGTCGTACTTATCAACCATTGCACTCAGTTTTTACGACTCTAGTAAATACTATAAATACTTGAAAAAAATTACTGCGAGATTTCTTGATTTCTTATTAAATATAGCTCGATAGAAAAGCAAAAGGTTAATACCATAAGCTCATAGTTAACTGCTTTTCTAGTCTCTATCATTACATTTGATAAAACAAAAGTTAATTTAGCTTAAAATAGTTTATATGACAGAAAAGGAAGTGAACAAGTATTATATAATATCAGTGAAAGTTATACAGGTCAATGGATTTATTACTGGCTTCCCCCTAAAAAAATCCATTCGTTGAAATACTTATAAAAATTTTTTGATTAATAGACAAAAATGACTTACGGTGGTAAACATTTCTGTAAGAAATCCCTTTTAAACAAAATCTAGAATTTACCTAAATCACGAGATAAATATTATTTATATTGATTTCTGTAATCAAAATATAGGCTAAATTGATAATGAATTCAAGTTTTTCAATCAGCTTTAATGCCCCTGAGTTTAACAGGTTCCCAATATTCCTTATTTCCTAGAAAGGTCCTGCAAAAACTACGCTTTACTAAAAAAACACTGCTATAATAGCAACTGCTGCATATTTTCGTATTGTTTAATATATCACAAGACATTCAAGTATCAGATGTATCATTCAAGTTTTCATTTTTATACTCATTACCTCTCCTTAGTTACGAAAAATGATTCTGGTGCTAGTTAGGACATTTTCATAATGTGTATACCGATAAAAAAATACCATTAAGACCTACATGAAACAAATTACCGAGATTGCTTATATAGACTGGGCGTTGTATCTTAACAAAAAAAAAAGTTTCTAGCTAAAGTATGAAGGAAATATGCCATTTGTTTTCCTTTTTTATTCAGTAAGGGACTCGGAAACGTACGTGAATTAATTTCTCCGTGGAACCTTTCAGTATGCGCTGTAAACATGGTTTGCTTAATACTCCCAACATTCTCTAGACGTTTAGAGTGAGAGAGTGCATCTAATGTAAGAGTTATGTTCTTATTCTTCATGTATTCGTACTTACGAGATATTGAAGTTCTTTCTTTTTGGTTTTTATCATAGAGATGTTTATTTTGTTCGAGATGTTTCCCCAGAGTAAATGTACATGGCGTGACCATTAATAAAATCACTCTCTCAGATGATATTTAAATGCTGAATGGTAAGCAAATATTCATGTTAAAATAAATATGCATATGGAAAAATATTTCTACCGGATTTCTTCTTATATTTTTGTAGGTACACACAGAAATATGTGAACACATAAATATAAATATCGCACACATCTCTGTATTACTCGTAATTTGATATCTAGATATATGATAAATTACCTATAAAGATGCATATATAAAAAGGAAATCCAACCTAAATAAAGCACATATAGCAGTAAGGTGAAATTTTGCATACGGCAGTTTCGAAGATGCAAAGGAGCTTCTTCATCAGTGCAAAGAACTTAGTGGCAGCTCAAAAAGCCGATAACTCGGCCGTATGCAAAATTGAACCTAACTGTTATTTGTGCTTTATTTATGCTGTATTTCCTGTTTATTCCTCGAGCACAAAGGTTTTGTGTTTTCTTATGCATATATAGTTGTATATGTAGTTAAAAGGTTCTGTACACGCACAGTTGTTTCCAAATGTTCATGTTTCCGAAGAGCTGATAAATTTGTTTAGGGCCTTCTTCCTGTTATTACAATTATTATCAATAAAAAATGTCTACCTTTTGGTAAGCTATCGGAATATATATCTACTCCCCAAGAACACCTGTGAAGAGTTAAGGAATTTTAATTTATCGAGATAGCAGGGA
>OU015495.1:193206092-193208592 GCA_907164885.2 Dolomedes plantarius
TATAAATATATAGAGCTTGAATAATGTTATTGAAAAAATGTTTCAATTTCTATACATTTTGATAGCAAACATATTCCGGCACTTTTGCATTTGATGACTCGTTTTTCTTCCCGCACTTAAAAATATTGCGTACCAGCCCGACATTCTTTTAGAAAATTTTATGTATTTATAGACTCCTTAAAACTGTTTAATTTGAATCATGCATTTAAACAACAACAATAAACTTTTGCATTTCAACAATAACAATAAACATATCACAATAACGCGAGGAAAAAGTTTATTGTTAATTTTAAATTTTAATAAATTATTTAAATTTATCTTCGTCTACAAATATTTAATCTCATTTTACCTCATCGCAAATATCCAGCTCTGCAATAATATTTTGATTCAGTACAACTGAAAACAGTTCCAGAACTGAAAGAAATATCAAATTGTGATTTAAAAAAAAAAATCCCTGCTAAATATTTTAAAATTTTAAATGCATTTTGTAATGTTAAAAGGTTTGGTTTGTTTTTGAACTCTACAGTCAATTTTTCTACATGAGGGCTAATTAGACCATAATATTAAAAGAAAATTTATCAGCAATCTTATTAGATTGTGCGTAAGAAAGTACTACTAAGGATATATTATGTAAATTTTCAAGACTAATGATTTTTTGGAGCAAGAATTCCCACAAATATTTTAGTGAAAAACATTCTCGTTTCACTTGTTTTCTAAATAATCTTTGATTGGCTTAATATAAGGTAAATTATGTACATATTGAATTTTGCATATTTTAGAGTCTGTTAGTATTTTAAATAAATTGTCATAGCATCCACTTTATATTATACATAATATATACGTAACCAAACATATGTTTTCCCAAATCAAAGTCTAAAACCTCTTAAATGTATTTTAGCAAATATTTGTTTCGTGAACCTCGATTATCAATATTGATTGAGCTTTTGGCTATCTAATATTTTAAATAACTTATGTAGTGCTTAATGTAAAATATAAACAATAGAAATAAACAAAAATTAAAATTCAAGCATAGACTGCTAGATCACTTTAACATAAAACAACCTGCAAAGAAAACATAAAACATTTTCAATAGAGGATAGCGCAGAAGCTTCATATCCCCATAATGAAAAAAATAAATAAATAATCCAACAGAGATAGATAAAAATAATACGAATATAGACAAAAAACAAACAGAAATCAAGCACTCTCGGCATCCACGCACCAACGGCAAGATTCTGTATAAGTGCCGGAACTGAACCATAAAAGTACCATAAAAGTGCCGGAACTGAACCATAGAGGTAATCGACAGGTCTCGTCATCAGGGAGCCTAACCATATCAGTTACCTCAAGGGGAACTTTCTGAATAGGATGCAGGTAAGCCCAAAAGACATCCCAAGGCCCCGAGTCCCCCAAGGAAGCAATAAGTCAAAAAGAAAATGAAAAGACAAACACAACTTACAGTATGGGCTCAACGCACCATACATGCAAGCACACAAATAATCCTAATGCAAAGTAAAAGATGCATACACGCCCCAATTCCGTAAGTGACGGTTATGGCGAAACAGCAGCCAATTCTATCCTAAAAGTTACGTCATTGTAACATTACTATAGCGCCACTCCCCATTATAGCTTAACGAAATGAAAACATAAATACTATTCTAAACATCTTTAAAAATACCTGAGTGTATGTAGTGCTTAATTTAATATTTTTCAAATTGCGTATGAGACAGTACATAAATGTATAAATTCATTTTAAAGGTAGGCTCAGTGGTATTAATAGTTTGAAGTGTAAATTTTGTTGAAGTGAAAATTTTAAAATAAATGGATTTAAATCAGAGGAATGGACCTCATACATGCGCCTCTTTCAACCATTACGTACTGCCAACTGGACGACCGTTTTGTATTCACAGGTCCTTCCTGTAGGAGGTCAGTCCTTCCAGCAGTACTCGGCCGGACTCGCCTAAATCATCATATTTTTTGTCTTCTATGCTATTGATTTAGGTATATATATTCTACATTAAGTTTTTAAAAAATGAATAGTAAAAAATGTAGTTGTACCCGAAAACCTGATAAAAGAAACAAAGTTCAAAGAGAAATGAAGACATTTTATTTATGCATGACGGACAATATATAAAGGTAACATAAGTACATTACAGGAATAAATGAAACATACAAATAACTTTTAAAACATAAAATAATACCATTATTGCATATATATATATATATATATATATTGTGATGGAGGGATGCAGAGATGAAACTAAAATTTGAACACACGACTCTTTACTTGAAAAAATTACAGTGAACAAAACTATTTTACAGAAGTTAAAAAAATATATATTTTTAAGGATTAAAAATTATAGCGCGCGGGTGGTGGAAGTCATTCGTCCATTTCATTTGATCTCTGCCTCTCAACTACTACTCTCCAACCGAGACGCCGAGTTCTCGCGGGGTTGTTGTCAGAAAAGTTGAGTTCAGAGTGTCCTGCTATAGAATAAAT
>OU015495.1:193213592-193221092 GCA_907164885.2 Dolomedes plantarius
TTCCTTCCAGTAAGCGATGAAAATATATTTCTTTAGTTGGGGAATAATTTATGGTATAAATATAAGCTGCTTAGGTTAAAAGTATTAAGTGATGAAACATGATGGCGAAATAAAATCGTTCAGTTTAAAAATTCAGATATGAAGCCCTTCAGTTAAAGACGGATTGAAACTCATTTTAAATATTAGTTTGTTGACATTGTGAGCTTTGCATTGCTTATTAAGTAATTTTGCTTTTCAATCAAATGAAAATTTATTTGAATAATTTATCATTAAGGATATATATATATATATATATATATATATATATATATATATATATATATATATATATAAATATATATGTACGTACACACACACACACACACATATATATATATATATATATATATATATATATATATATATATATATATATATATATATATATATTGAAACAATTCATTTGTTCATTGAAAAATTCAATTCGTATGAAAGTGTCTGTGTATTTGAAGGGATTGAAATCACATGTTTCAAAGGGTTAAATTAGATATAAATTTAGAAACGCAATTAAAAAACCTTGTTAGAGATTATTGATACTTATAAATACTCAATAAACTGTGAAGCACTGACTTTACGATTCCATTTTTCAGCATTTTTCCGTTTCGCGCGTTATGTTTCCTAGACCCGATAAATATCTTATACCCCTTTATGTGTTTCATACACAGGTGGTCATGTGCTCCAACCCAGTTTTAAATACATAAAGGTTTTAATTTTGATGTATTGTGCAAAATACTCATGTTCATAACTATTTGTATGATAAATGACTTTATATCTTTCCCCTAAATCTGAAAGAAATCGACGGTTTTAAGTTCAACGTGTGAGAAGTTGTTTCCTGTCTTAGATTTCTGAAATATTTCATACAACATATTTTCGACAAAAATGAGAGCAACTTCTCGCTTTATATTTCTTTCCATGTATCTAGTTTCCACACTATCTTCTCACAATCCCAATGTTAAATTACCAAACCTCCTGTGTTAGCAACGTCGACTTAGCAAATATTTTATGTGTGCAAGTCACAGTAAAGATTATATCAGAGAGATTGTGTTAGGTTGCTAAAGAAATAACAATCCCGTAAATTTCCCTGCAGGATGTATTGGAATAAACCTTAACCGCTAGGTACCAACAACATCCTAATGGGTGAAGAGTCAAAAAGTGGGATTGGAAATGCCTACTATACTTTATTTGGGAGAATAGTAACTAGTGTGGTCCCTCGATATACAAAAATCATCAATATATATAAACAGTTCCGTAACTGACTGACTGACTGATAACGTACAGACCATACCGCTGGACCTAAAGGGTTGAAATTTTGCATGTCGATTCTTCTTATAGTGTCGGGGTGCACTAAGAAAGAGTTTTGAAAAATTCTTTTTAGATTTTTAAAAAATTAAATTTCTAAGCTGTTTTTGTAACATATTTTAAAGTTTGAATTTAAAATAATAGTCTGAGCGTTATAAAATTTATATCACGAGAAAGATCATAACAATCCCTTTAAAATGGAATCTTTTTGGAGTCATTACCTCCATTTTCTGATTTTTGGTAAAATTTTAAAGATTAATTTTTCGAATTTAATTTATTAAATGCTGATTACGTAGTTCCTTTTCTTTTTGTGATACTTTAAATTAATTTTGCCTCACGTGCATAACAGCGAAATGAATTGACAATTTTTTTACCAATGCGGCAGACGATTGGACATTATTAATAAAATATTAAAATACCGTAAAAATTTTTTTTCTCAAACTTTACTATATTAACTGTACTATATTCTTTAGTGAATTCTATTAGATTTAATTTCAATATTTTCTTCTACATTATTTTGTGTATAAAAATATCCATTATAATTTTTTTTATAAATATATTTTTTGTTTTTTTGTTGTATTAATTGCATACATTGACAGTCGTATTTATTATACATAAATATATATATATATATATTTGGCATTAACTGCATACATTGACCGTTATATCTAAACTGAATGTACTCCGTAGCGAAGCATGGGTATTCAGCTAATGTATATATATCTGCGTATGAATGAAGATAATTTTACATATGTACACTCATGGACAAAAAAATTAGCGCACCAAGAAGGAGTCGTCAAAATAAAACGAAATTTTACATACGTAATGACTACTTTGATATAAGTAAATGATAAGAAAATCAAAGAAAAAGGATAATTTATTTCAGAGAAAAAGGCAAAAGAACGGAGGAGTTAATACTCCGTTGGACCCCCTCTAGCGCGAATGCACGATGCGATACGATCGGGCATTGAGTCATACAAGTTCTGTATGATGTCTTGAGACATTTCGTGCCATATTTGCTGTAACCTTGCCTCTAGTTCGTTCAAACTCGTGGGATGCCCAACTCGTCGTCCCAAATGATCCCAGATATGCTCGATCGGAGACAAATCTGGGGATCGGGCAGGCCAAGGAAGGGTAGTAACAGTGCGAAGACAGTCTTGTGACACCCTTGCCGTATGAGGCCGAGCATTGTATTGTTGAAAAATGGCTCCTGGGAGCCGTTGCATGAGTGGCAACACATGTGGTTGCAGGATTTCATGAACATACCGCTGGGCTGTCATGGTGCCACGGAACAATACTAGGGGTGACCGTGTATTGTAGGCAATTGCACCCCATACCATCACATCAGCTGTGGGAGCGATGTGTCGCTGTACAGCAAAGGCAGGATTGAAGCGTTCAACACGGGCTCTCCACACACGAACACGATTGTCCTCACTGCCGAGATTGAATCTGGATTCGTCGCTAAAGACGACCTGGTTCCATTCCGCTGCAGTCCAGTTTCCTCGTCCGCGGCAAAACTCCAAACGGAGGCGTCGATGGGTGGGCGTCAAGGGCAGCACACATAATGGGCGCCGCGATACCAACTGTCCTTCAGCCAGGCGCCTTCGTATGGTTCGAGAAGACACAGAGGGCCTAGTGAAGGTGCTACCAGTGCCTGGATGGCGGCCGATGAAGCAGTTGGCTGTACGCGTGCATTTCTTACGATGTGGCGGTCTTCTCGACGACTGGTCTGTCGAAGGCGTCCTGAGCCTGGTCTTCGTGTAGATGACATCTCTCGGGTCCACTGGTCCCAACACCTCCTCACAACACAATCAGAGCGGCCTAATTGACGAGCTACTCGCCTAGCTGACCACCCAGATTCCATCATCCCGACGATTCTCCCCCTCTCAAACTGCGACAACTGCTTATATTGTCTTCGAACATGGCGTAATGGCATGTCTATCTCAGCTCTTCCTTTGTAAATGATTCAGCACACTCAAACAAGCTTTGGTTAACTGTTTTATACTCCACAGAGTACGATGTCAACGCCCTCTACCGGCTATATGTAATGCGCAAACACGCTGCATTTCTAATCATTTGCATATCTCCCCGACATGTACCTTCATTGCAAGTTTCGTTACGATCCCGCAATTATTTCTCCGCTAATTTTTTTGTCCATGAGTGTATATATATTCAAGCGAGTGTTTTATTTAGTTTTACGAATATATGAAAATACAAGAAGCCTAATGAGATATGAGGCTTACGATTTCGATAAGAGCTCATGAATAAATATGTATTTTATTTCTCGAATATATCATAAACCCACATTACGTTACATATTGACAAAATTAAAATCCGTAGAGTCCGTATGTTATTTTTATAGCAAATATTTTCAGTTTCAAAATATCAGGTACATCCATTTGGTGACATTTGATTTATGAAAAAAATACGAAAAATTAAAAAACAAGTAATATTGATTTTTAAAAATAACCTTTGATATTTTAAAACGTTAGAAATCACTCTTTTAGAAAAATATGATTTTTTAGTCTTCCATTCCATTTCACGTATCTCTCACACTTTGACATAAATTTTAATAGTTTCACAAAACCTTGCATATGACGGAATCTGATAGATTTATGAAAATTTGACTGTCTATAACCTTTTCTCTTTTACAGTTTTTCTCAGATGTCTCCATCTCCTCACGAAATGACGGATATCCGAATTCGAAATCGATACTTCAGAATAAAATACTGATATATCTTTTTCAATACTCTCGAAAAGTGTTATAAAATCTTATTTTATAAGTTTTTCGTAGTATTTTTTTTTGTATAGGAGCCATTTATTTTGAAATCTTGAATCAAATATAAGTGACAAGGCAAAAGTGTTTAGTGGTGCAGAAAAGTATTTTTGGATCATCATTAACTGTAATTATTTGAATAATATAACTTTATATCTCTCTATTAGAGCAACAAAAGGGGATGAAAATTATCAGAATAATTAAAATGCAGAAATATTTGCACGTGTGTTTAAACATGCCTCAAGTGCCTCAAGTGCTTAAAACCCAAGTAATTAAACAGTAATTACCTTTTCGATTTGATAACATGTCATAAGTAGCTGATCAAAGGACAATTGCTTAATTTTCTACTATGCAAATTTTTGCTGAATTTGATTTGTACTGATTTTTGCTTAATTAAATGAAAATATGCTGAAACATCTGCATATTTTCACCTGAGTTATTTTTAAACTTAAATCTTCTGTATTAAGCTATTTTATATGTGCCCAGAAAAGGTACAGTTTACATGAAGTTGTAGAAAAACAAGTAATACGCACTTAATAAAGATTCCCTAAATTTAAGTATCGCATTTGCCTTTCAATAGTAATTTGAACTTATATTAGACACACGAAAGCATTTATTTTTTTCCATGTTTCAAGGTGAGGTGTTATTTATACTTTTCGGCGTTTGAATGAGGCAGTACATCAATTGCATTTTCTTTTTGAATTTTAGGTAATATTTTCCATGTATATGCTTATTTTTACGGAGTGTGTTTTTGTTTTCTAGAAATGATTGTAACCTTCATTCAGGTAGTCACTGCGAAGAATGGATGGAGAAGGCTACATAATCTTACAATATTAGGCATCTCCGTAGTTACTGAGTATCTATCAACCTAAATTTAGCCTTAATAATGGGCACCTGGATAGTCCCAAAAAATATCGAAAAATACTAATGTTGAGTTTGTATCGGTTCCAGAGACGTTGTTGGATTTACAACTTTGTACCCACATGATTTGAGCCGTATAAAGGTTTTACTGAATACTATCTACAATACTTGTAATAGACCGCATAGTAATTAACCAAATTATTACAAATCAATATTCTGGTTTATTACAAATCTGGTATTATAATATATCTGGTTTATTACAAATCAATATTTGTAATAAACCAGAATGGATGAAGAAGGCTACATAATCTTACAATATTAGGCATCTCCTAGTATACTGAGTATCTATCAACCTAGATTTAGCCTTAATAATAGACACCTGGATAGTCCCAAAAAATATCGAGAAATACTAATTTTGAGTTTGTATCGGTTCCAGAGAGGTTGTTGGCTTTACAACTTTGTACCCACATGATCTGAGCCGTTTGGAGGTTTTACTGAGTACTATCTACAATACTTGTAATAGACCGCATAGTAATTAACCAGATTATTGCAAATCAATATTCTGGTTTATTACAAATCTGGTATTAAAATATATCTGGTATTTTAATATATCTGGTTTATTACAAATCAATATTTGTAATAAACCAGATATTGACATTTCCCCCAGTCAAACCTGTGAGGTACTGTCGACTTGCGATCCCTGTAATCTTTGTACTCGATACTAGGTGGCAAGAGTAATACTGAGCAATTAATTCGACCAGTTTCCGTTGCTATTTCTTGCTTATATCTTGCTGTTATTTTTACTTTTATATACACTGAAGTGCCACTGAATTAGGGATAGCAAAGCCTATGCAAATTGTGTAGCGCTGCGCATCATGTATGCGCAAGTGAAGGCGCTGTAGTAACTGCATATATAGCGCGTACTGTGGTTGTTCTGAATTAGTTGTTGGAATTGCCAGTATGGGTAAACTGCCTGATTTAGACGCCTTCGATCGCGGACGAATCGTAGGTCCGCGACGCATGGGCCATTCAATTTCCGAAATCGTCAGACAGATAGGATTTTCAAGGTCGACAGTGTCAAGAGTATACCAAGAATACATGGATGGTGGGAAAAAAAACTAGCGATCGGGCAAACTGCAAAGGACAATTAGCCTTGACAGTGCGTGGTGAGAGACGGCTCAGTACGTAGCCAGCGAACGTTTCCAGAAACTTGTTGCATCTATGCCTCGTCGTGTGGCAGCCGTTATCAAGGCCAGAGGAGGCCCAACTCGTTACTAGGTAGGTATCCCTAATTCAGTGGCACTTCAGTGTATTTCTTACCATTGAAAATTTAAAAGAGACAAACTTTTTACCCATATTAATTGCAATACACGGTCCATTGATGTTGTGTATGAGGGAGAAGTTAATTTTTGCATTAATTACCCCTTCAGTATCAGTGTGCATCTTTTATAAAAGGAAATTGATTGATAATTTATTAATAGTGTAATGTATCAGTTGTATTAGGAATAAAACTTGTATTCTACTAAAGTGTGAACTAGTTCACGATCTTAATCAGTTAAGGGATAATTGATCTTACACTACAGAATTATCGTTTACAGCACGTAAGGGGATGGTGGACTTTCAAATCACCAAAAATCGAACAAAAATTGGTATTTTAATTGGGGGTGTATTAATATTTAAAAATATGTAAATATTGGGTAAAAATACATTTAAAATATGTAACGAAAAGAAAAATGAAAACTCGGTGGCTTTAGAAAAGTAAATATTAAAGGTAGGTGCAAAAAATCTTTTAAATGGCTTTTCCTCAAAATGAATTATTTCCAGACTTGAAAGTCTTTGAAATTTTCCTTGCGTCATAATTTTTGACGTTAAAATTTATAATAAAGACTCCTCTAATACATAAAAGGTTATGTATCCATTATAATGAATAAGGTTATGTATCCATTTCAGGTTTCGACTTCATTAAGATTATCAAAGTTTAACTTAAGTGTAGAAAAGTACACAAATTTCACGAAAATTCAGAGTACAAGCATAAAAATATTTCCTAAAAATTAGCTATTGAACGATAGCACAAAATAATACAGAACACTGTTCAAAATGTATTTATATGCAATATAAAGGAAAACTAAAGGGGGGGGGGGTAACTAAAAATTGGATTGCAAGGGGCATTTTTAAAACATAATAAAAATTTTAATTTTTTTAATATAAAAAATTAAAATAGTTATAAAATTTTATAAGGTATTTGATATAGTTATACTTTAATGATATATATGCAAAATTTCATCTCTCTGAGGTGAAAATTTCAAAAATCACTTTGTAATGTCCCCCATCCCTTAAAGCTCTAAATTTTTCAAATTTTCTGATGACATCTTGGACCAGTTTAAAATTACTTCATATGAAAAATTCGAGAATTTGTAAGTTTGTTTTCCAAAATGTAACTATTTATTTGGTATTCTAATTTTTTTAGAATCTGAAAATGGTTATATACACAATAAATGACGCAAAAATTTCTACGGTGAAAATGG
>OU015495.1:193228592-193276092 GCA_907164885.2 Dolomedes plantarius
AATTTTTGTATTGTGCTGTGTTTAATATTTATATGTAGATAATAATTTGTGACATGGAACTCGACTTTTGTAATCCTTTTGATTATTATAGAGTTTTAAAAGAAAAAATACTATTTTCTGATTTTATGATTTCGAAACAACATTAATTCGGTTCCATGAACATTTATAAGTGTATTTATTTTATTTTGTAAAATCTTAAATTGTCTATGTGCTGAAAATCATTCCTGTGGTTTTTCGTAGCATGTTTCGTGGAGGAAGGGATTGTGCTCCTCGTATGCGATTAAGTGTGACCTGTAACAGTACGGATTGTACACAAGTTCAATTGCACAAGAAGGGAGAATTACTTGCCACCCTCTCGGTTATTACGGGGACATAGTTCCTCCATAGCAACGACTCAGCAACCGTCTTTTTAACCAATCATATGTCTGAAAGGTATTAATTGTTCTAGAGCATTTTCTGACCTCTGTGATTTTCGGTGCTGGGAAGTTTTAACGGTTTTTGGAGTCAGTTGAAGAAAAAGCTGCGACTGTGATATAGCTCGAGGTTGTCCGCTCTTTGGCTGTTGTCGCCCTTTTTATGCTCAGGCATCTAGAGGTTTCTGGTCTGCTTTTGGACCAAGTCTAGTACAACAATGAGTGATAACCACCAGTCTACAATAAGGGTGGTGGTAAGTAAAAATAAGTTGTAATATATTTAATCAGGCGAGAGCTCAGAATAATTTATACATGAAGCTAGGATTTGTTATGTGTTCAAATAAATTCTTGTATGCAGATAATTATTATGTTGTTTCTGTGCAAATTGTAACCAACGATAAAATTAATTTTACACAAGAAGAAGAGAAATTACATGCTAATGTTATTTATTAAAATTGAGTTTGCTTTTCTAATTATCTCAGACATGTGTCAGAATGTGTTTCTCCAATTAACAATTTTAAAAGTGCTACTATACGATCTCTCTATTTCATTAATTGTTTAAATTACACATAATATAATTGAAATCCTGATTATGCATTTTTTATTTTGATTTACATTTCGGATAAAAATAAAATTCTCTGATAAACATTTAAAAAATGTATCATTTATTTATATATTTAGAAATTTTGAAAGAAAAACAATCCAATGTTTGAAAACATAGATGAAAAGAAAAATATTCAACACACATTTTGGACTTTGAAGCGTCTAATCTGGATAATTAACTTTATCGGAGTTTAACGTAAAATTCTAGAGACGGTTAAGCTGTAAATATTCTTGAGGATTTAAATTTATAGAATACTGAGTTCAGGCTAATGTCTCAAATGCATAATTTTACAAACTAGGAAAAGTAGGATATCTATGGATTTCCCACTTTGATAGAAGCAAAATATTGCACGATTATAGTATACTTCAATATTGTTTTACTGACGTTTTCACTTGAGACAAACACTTGAGACTGCAACCGAAATAACTGAGGAGAAAAAAAAAGAGTCATGGTGTAGTAGCAAAGAGGAAAAGTTAAGTCTGTTAGTGCTTTTGAAGTAAGCTTTTGAGCGATGCATTTGCATTTTTAACCTCTGAGAACACCAATTGTGCTGGCAGAAGTTGGAGCTTGCAGCGACAACCTAACTTTTGACTAATATTTTACTTTCTCAAAATGTTTAACTTGTTGCTAAAATCGAATGGAAACCATAATGAACTGAGGAGCTTAGGTAGATATCTGGACTTCAAGAGATCAATGAAGTTCATAATTAGTTTTAACATGTCTATTTTAAGGTTTTTAGGTGGAAAGATATGTCAAAGTTTTTGTACTCAGCAGTTGTTTAAACATATCTGATGAAAATCTTTAATATATCGATAATGATTGAAAACATGACAATAAAAATGATTCCTTTTTGATAGAAAATTCTATAAAGTAGCGCTTTTCTCAAAATAACAAATTTTATCCTTGCGTGCTTCAGAGATTATAAACTAGTCATTGCTTCTGAGGAAATGTTATTCATGGCATTTAGGAGTTATTAGTATCATATTCAAACTAAATATACCTGAAAAGTGTGCTCTACAATATTTCAACATTATGGGTTTCCTATTGTCTTCTTAAATTCAAAATAGATAATTATAGTATTTAACTGTTACTGGAAGTTTTTCCCGAAGGGCAAAGTTGAATGATATTGTCATGAACTTCTTTTTTTCTTTTTAAATTATTATTTTTTTAAATTGGAGCTCAACTTTCTCTAAAACCTTTTAAGGAAGTAAGTTTTTTTTAATTTTCATTTTAACAAAGCATTTCCTACATGGTTGAAAATTATCTAACATATAGCATATAGCTCAATTACAGTTTCAAATAATACTGTGGATTATTTATACTAATACGCAAAGATTAATTATTATAGGATTAGAGTATGAGATGTACTGATTTTTCTACATTTACCAATCGTATGATACCTTAAAAAATAAGAATTATAAATTTTATTGCGTTCATAGGGCTGTAAACAATAGGGAATCCAGCACTCGAAAAAAAGGAAAGATAATGCAATATTGAACAAAAAAAATTAGTTTTAATTTCCTTTTCCTATGTTTTATTATTCACAAGCAATAAAATCTAAAACCAGAGCAGTATCTAATTACAGAACTGAAATGTAAAATACAACCTTTAATTAATAACGCAGCTTTGTTAATTATTTCTGCTTAAAAACATTTTTTTTAATTTACCAAGATGGTAATTTTTGTTCTCGTGTGTATTAATTAATAAAGAAAAAAAATAGAACTTTGATTTTATGCTAGGCCTCAAAGACATTTACAAAACCATCAATATTTTCTATCAATAAATGCGTCGTACTTTTTAAACTGCAAGAGTGTGAAAATACATCACATGCGAAGAAATCAATCTGTCGTTAGATTTTTATTATTCTATCTTGACGTCAAGAAGAAAATTTAAATCTTGACACAAGCTGTGGAATACTTCATGACTCCATAAAAAATTTATTTTTAGCGAAGGCAGAAGCTGAAAAGACGCTTCGTTAAATGTTTGACAATGCATCATCATTATGAATTACTGAGACCGAATATGGTAGAGATTAGGAATGTTTCATAAACAACGGGATTAATAAAAATAATGTACAGGTAAGCACTTAGCCTCTATAGAACCTTAAATATTGTGAATTCATATGAGACAAATTATAAGGTATTTGTCAATGAAATTTCAAATATTTTACAGAGCATTTTAATATTCATTGTTTTAAGTGCATAAAACTTACCTTCTGCATTATTCAAATAAAATATGACCTTGAGTAAATTTCATAAATGAACGTGCTAATTTATTAGAAAAATGTAACATGGTGTAAAAACCATGAGATGTAAGTGCATGCAAAAATTTAGGAATGTAAAATAAGTGTAACCGTTGGAAATTTATTGACTTTTCATACTTGTTCCAGTCCAATCTTCACCATTTAGATCATTTCTATTTTTGCCTCATTAAAATCAAACACACTATGGCCCGCAAAGATGATGTAACACGTTTTGCTGATTAAAGGTACAACTTATTCTATGAAAAAGAATTATTTCAAGTAAAGCGGAACTACAACTAGAGGATCCTTAAAAGATAGAGCACAGATCAATAGTTTGCACAGTCCTTATTCGAGGCACAGCTACAGCAGTGAGCCCTTAAAAAAATTTCTCGGTGCGTTTAGACTGTACTTAAAACTACAAAGTTTTGGGACCTCTTTAAATTTTTTACCATGTAACATGCCAAAAATGTCAAAATGTGTTACTGTTTTCCGTTTGTTTCACAAATGACGTCTATAAAAATTTGCCAGGTTATTCGAAAAGGTTATTCGAATAAAGACGTGCGAATATTTAGTTCTTATAAGGAACTTTCAAACATTAACAAAACTGCCACTAACAAATTCTTAAATTCCCCATAAAAGGTAAAATTAACTACTCGTTTCGGGCGATTAAACATAAGTCATCTTGAAGTTACAGAGTATTAACGGAAGTTGGCTCGAAGAGCAAAAATTAAACAGTCGGTATTTTTGATTTAAATATAAGTTTTTGGCTACGACCCTTGTGTGTGAACAAACTAAAATAAAATTTATGATTATAGAAAAGAAATTCATTCCTAGGCAAATTATTAAGATGTAAGATTAATTTGTAAAAGTTTTAATGATCAAATTCATGACAGCCAAATATTCTGCAATACAAAAGGGGTAATGTACAAATAAAAAGTTTCGAGTGTCACTAGACGCTAATTTATTGTCATTTACAATTACCTAAAGGTGTTATTTCTAAGGGAATAATAACAGATTTACATAAACGACGGTTTATTTTCTGAAGATATTGTTTTTCTGAATCATGACATAAAAGACTTCGAAACTATGCAATGGTATGTACATATTAAACACGTTATAAATTTGGCTTTTATTTTAAGATTATTATTTGAAACAAAATTTTGTTACAAATATTTTACGCATTGCTTAGTGCATAAGAAATTACAAGATATTGAAAATAATGCTACTTTTTTGTAAACTTTTAGGTCAGGTACAACAATATAAAGAACTTTGATATGCGCATATCCGTCCAAATATAAAAATTATATTTTTATGAAAAAGGTGAAAAAGGTATATTTAATTTTCCGTTATTAAATTTATGAAAACAAAGAAGTGATACAAATTTGGAGGAGTAACTGAAAAATATATATATATATATATATATATATATATATATATATATATATATATATATATATACAGGTGGTTATCAAAATAATGGAAACACCAATCAATATTAGTGGTGTTTATAGATGTGCTTCGTATTCCTTAAAAAACAAGTCTGACCACCGATATTTTTTTATAATATAGTGTATGTATTATTCTACTATCAGGTAGCAGTAAAGAAGCTAAGGGCATCGTGCTTTTGGAGGGCACAGCGTAAAATAGCAAACCTTGCAGACCTGGCGAAAAGGGCAAATTTTTGGACCGCGTTTAAATTGGAGTATCTGTTACTGCAACCCCCAGGCTAATGGGCGTTTTTTGAGCTATGGTAACGAAAGTCATGATAGCATACAGAGTGCACGGAAATACATCCTTTACCAAAAAGAATAGTGGACGAAAGGGAGAGCTGAGTGAAAGAGACGGACGAGGTAAGGAAGCGGATTGTTACATGAAGAAAGAAAACAACTGCAGCCAAAATTACCTAAGAGCTCAATCTTCATATGCATGTTCCGTTATCAACCTTTAGAGGTAGTAGGGAACTTCCCAAACAAAGCATTTATGGAAGAGTAGCTATTCCCAAGACACTTGTAATAGATGCCAATACAAAATATCGTCCATAATGGTGCCACGAGCACAAATCCTGGTCGAGAAATATATCGAAAAACGGCCTTTGGTCCGACGAATCATTGTTCACATTGTTCCTCGCAACAGGACGTAAGTATGTCTGGAGAACACCTACACAAGCGTAAGATTCTGGCTGTCTCATCTCAACTGTCAATCATGGAGGTAGATGTAAAAGGGTTTGGGATGACATCTCATGGTTTTCTTCAGGGCCTATTGTAACCCTAAAAGGGCGATTGAACTATGTCCAAATTTTAGCTCACTAGTCCATCCTATGGTGCATACATTGTTTCTTGAGAAGATGGCGTTCTCCAGGATGATAATCCCCATAAACATACAGCTAAATCTATCAAGTATTGGTTTAAAGAGCATAAAAAAGAAGTCAAATATCTTATCTTACCCTGACAATCCCCCGACTATATATCATCCAACCACTGTGATCTTTATAAACGGATAGATCCAAGTACTGATATCCACCACAGAATCTCTACAGGAACTTTCATGATTTTCCCTTGAAGAACACTATAATATATTCTTATCCACTGTTCATGACTTGTATAATCCAATTCCAAGGTGAATCAGGTGGTATTACATGATAAAGTAGATCCTGCGCCGTATTAATAAAAGTTTTCGTGGTGATTCTTTGTGTTTCCATTATTTTGATAACCACCTGTACATACATATATATATATATATATATATATATATATATATATATGTAATGTTAACTGATCGGGACGAAGAGCAACAGGCTTGTAACTCCATAGTATTTCGGATCTGGCTCATGTCGCGGTTGGGGAGACAGGCAAATGGATATTCACCAGACATGCAGAAACGTTCATCAAACAGTTTTTATTTGAGGAACACTTTCGTTGGTCGGATATACATTTTGTTTAGATTTCATGGTAGACATTTATTATAGGAATATCATGTTTAAGAACCATCCTGATGCTGCCGGAGCAGCACGTAGAAAATATAAAATTGCAGCGCGAAGACTGTGTCTTTCCAGTACCAATGCTTCCACACTAAGATGCAAAAAGAACGTAACTTTCTCGCCCGAGTGCGAGTGAAAGTGCACTTTTGATTGGGCAGTTCACGAAACCTGACCTAAACGTGAGACCTTCCAGAACTTTCGCCTTATATAATGCTTATATAACGGCGTTGGAGCGTGGCTTTAGGGGGCAATCTAATAGTTTATTTTGGTTATTTCCAGGTTGAATTCAGGTTGAGGGGAATTATCATATTGCGATAATGTAAAAGAATTTTGAATAGGCGTTTCCTTTAATGGTTGTAAAAAGTTATCGTTTCAATTTCCCCCCCTCCAGTAAAGACTTGCGAGCGGAGTCGGGCGCAAACACCTTGAGCAAGGCCCTCCATCAGGTGAGGAACGCGTCTGACAAAGAAATTTTTAAATTATAACATAAGTTTATAAATTTGGCCTAAATATCACCTTTGTGTGTTAGCACGAGACATGGAAATATCATACAATAATTATTATTTTTTTTCAACCTTAAAATCACAACATATCATAAAATAGGAACACTAGATCTAAATTTTTCTAACTAATTATGTGACATATAATATACATAAAAACCTCAATGCTTTTTCACGTAGTTCTTTTTTCGTAGGTGTAGGTATAGGTTCACAAGGATAATACGAAAATTATATAACATTTCACAAAATAAAATGATATGAAGATTTAAATACACTTAAATTGTCATTTTGGGATGGCCATAACAGTACTTCAATATTCACAAAAAAATTTCAATATGCACTTAAAATGGAATCTAAAATATAACTATATTATGGTATACAATATATGACATCAATTGTTTTTAAACTAAGTACTAAAAAGGTATTTGTGTGTGTTTGTAAGTGTGTAACCCAAAATTGCATTAGGTTAAAATTTTTTATAACTTTACTTCTAAGGAGTGAGGGTGTGTGTAGTTGTTTGCGTAAAAAAGTAGGTTTCTCTCTCCCCATTGTTCCTTGACGAATAAGGAATAAAGAAAAATGGCCGTAACGTGGACCAACCGTTATTCTCCCGGCAGGATATGGCAGCCAAAAATAACATCTTGTATAGTAGTGCAAAGATGGAGAAATAGGAAAGTGGGCAAATGTCATACCTGTGGAAGAATTAATAAGAATTGAAGGGGGGGGGAGGATTGGTCATCCCCTGGTCTGTCTTTGTTCATTATAAAGGCTAAGTATTTATTTTATTCAGCACCTTGAGTGACCGAAATGTGAAGAGGTTTAATACTCCGTCGGGCGCGTCTCTAAACTTACGTCATCGGGCGCGGTGTATCTGTCAGATACATCTCTGTTTTATGTGTTTTCTGTTAATTTGTATTACTTTAAATCTTCTATTTTTATTCTTTTTAGGTCCAGGCTTTTACATCCGGACCTTTTTTTTAATTTTTTTATATTTTTTTACAATGTTTATTTTTCACAAAACATCAGCTAATATAAGTAAACCTATAAAGGCTTTCAATATTATATGTTAGTCTTGCATCTCTTTCTGTACTACATAGATTAGAAACTGCAGAAATGTATTCTTTAGTGCATTTCACAATTATTTCCAATATTTCGTCAGAAAAAAACCAGTTCCAAGAGCCGTATATAGATTTTATACCTTTTGCACTTCCAATTACTCCAGGTTATTTTGTGATAATATTCTGCGATCTACCTTTGAAATATTTTCTTCCTATCCATTTTGCCCATTTAGTACTATTGTCTTTTCCTACATAAAAATCATCATTGTTAGTATCATAATCAAGTTCTGAGTCATTATAATGACTTTCACTGCTATCAGAATCAACTTCACTTGTTTCTAAATTATCTTCTTCGTCATCATCACTTTCATCAGATTCTTCAGCATTTAATTCCTCATTTCCATCACTAAATAGAATACTATGAACTAGTTCAAGGTCTTTTTGATTATTCAAATCTAAAAAGCGCTTCGCACTCATCATGGGAAAAGATAAATCAAAAACGTACAGGAAATCTTGATACTTCCATAAAGTTTCAAGACACAAACGTTATCGGGCTCTTGTATCTAACAGATACACAATTTCAAGCAATCTACAAAACGGGAAATTCTCCTACATGGAACTGGTCGTTACTGCATTCCAAAGGAGCAGGTGGTCAGATGGACAGATACTGATAAGGTCAAGGTCGTAAGAACAAGTTTTAGGGGGCAAAAGCAGAGATATTGACACTCGTGTATCTGTCAGATGAACGCGCCCGATGAAGTGTTAAAAAGTTAAAGTCAGCAGGGATGGCTTCGAAAAATGCAAATAGAGGGGGTGATAGGACAGAGCTTCAAGAAGGAGATAAATTTAAAAGGCAAAAAATTTGAGTTGTCACATTCAGTTGTTTCACTCATGAGATCCAGAAATTTCACACATAACACGTTTTCTAATAGGAAGTTTAAATAAGATAGGTTTTTTTTCAGGGAAAAAAATTAGATAACAATCTTTCACCACCAGAAGACCGGCACACACTGTGTTGTTGACTCCACGGCAGTCCAACTGAATCATCTGTCGCACAAATAATCCTTGGTTGGCGTGGATCACTAAAAATGAATTCGCAATACGCGCACACGCGTAACAGTTCTTTCACAATTTCCTACAAACACTGAGCACGATCGCGCACATAGAAGATGACAGCCTGACAGAAATCGCTCGCGTCGGAAAAGATATTTTTCCTTTTTCCATTGCTTGGCACACAGAGTATTTTCTTTTCGGTGAAAATTTCCGAGTAAATCACAAATCACACACTTGACGGAGGAAAAAAAAAGAACAAATCTGTCATAGTCTTCGAATAACATACGACACACTCTCGCACACGTGAAAAAGGAAGGAGAAAATCTCTTTTCTAGTCTTTACAACATAGGGTAGAAACGCGCACACACGAAGAAAATTCTTCTTTCCCAGTTTTCGATAAACACATCACTGGCGTCGAAGCACAGAAATTGAAGGTTACACCTAACTGGACGGAATCTTTCCGCTCGTTGAAAAAAAATATACGTCTTCATTCATGAAACTACGCTGGAAATCCGATTGCGGCATCTTCGCGCGCATGTTGAGTATTCCTGCGCGACTTATCTTGTAATATTAACTGATCGGGACGAAGCGCAGCGGGCTTGTAACTCCATAGTATTTCGGATCTGACTCAAGTCGTGGCTGGGGAGACAGGAAAATGGATATTCGTCAGACATCTAGAAACGTTCATCAAAACAGTTCTTTATTTGAGGAACACTTTCATTGGTTGGATTTACAACTTGTTTAGATTTCATGGTAGACACTTATTATAGGAATATCATGTTTAAGATCCATCCTGATGCTGCCGAAGCAGCACGCAGAAAATATAAAATCGCAGCGCGAAGACTGCGTATTTCCAGTACCAATGCTTCCACACAATCAGCCAAAAATAACATAACTTTTTCGCCCGAGTGCGAGTGAAACTGCACTTTTGATTGGGCAGTTCACGACACCTGACCTAAATGTCAGACCTTCCAGAACTTTTTCCTTATATATTCTAATAGTTTATTCAGGTTATTTCCAGGTTGAATTCAGGTTGAGGGAGTTATCATATTGCGATAATATAAAATAATTTTGAATAGGCGTTTCCTTTAATTATAAAAAGTTATCGTTTCATATATATATATATATATATATATATAGATAGATAGATATATAACAATTCGAGTCATTATGACGCAAAGTGAATAAGACGCAAAACTAAGGAAAAAGCAAAGGTTTAGTCATTATACTTGTTTTATCGAAACTTTTTATTCAAAATGTCTTAGATAAATGACAAAATTAGAGGAAATAAACGAGGAATAAAACCCCGAAATATTCATTTCAGATTTTACTTATCATCAAAAGTACTATTCGTATCACCAATGTACGCTGACTGGCCAATTTATTGTGATTTAGTACATCTTTGCTCTCAATACTGCTGCCATTCTTTTTGACTATTTGACATGGAATCTATGACATATTCATAGGTTGTGTGAGGAAACTGAGACCATATGAATTGCACTTTTCATTTGTCTAAGATTTGAAAGTTTTGGGATCTAGTTACCTGATGTCTCTTTCAACAGCATTCCACAATACATTCTGGCATTCAGACGTTCTGCCACAGGAATTAAAAGGCCCAAACAGTGACAAATAACATTCCCAAAACCGTAATATTGCCTCCACCAGCATGATGCGTTGTGGCAATGCACTAAGAGCCCGTGCTTTCTTTCTTCACAATTGCATCCTGTCATCAGCGTTGCGTAGTAAAAATGTTATTTATTGGGCGACATAAATTTTTTCTTTTCCTTAACTGTAAAATTCTCGCGATGTTGTGTTTGAGCTTGTTAGCTGCCAAAAACAAAAGCTTTCTAACAGGTCTTTAGCTTCTATGCACTTATATAATGCGCGGCGAATAGGACGTTGAGAGGCCATGGGTCCCTGATTAAGATTAGATGTAATTTTTGACGTACTGTTGCCTTTCTGTTGGATTGGACGTGTTTGGAATCTGTCCCCGGGCATCCTGTAGCCGGAGTGGACCACATACTTTACATTGAAACTCGGTTTTTTGTTCGGTAGCCCTTTTGTAAACATGCTGATTGAAATTTTATGTTTTGTAAACTCAGTGATTGACACTCGTCCATTTTTTTTGCGCATATGAAAGAAACATAATATAGCATAGACGAGTTTTTGGTAACTTTTGGCTTCATAAGAAAATAGTGTTCTGTATATGTGAAATAAATAAAATAAGATTTAAGTTTGAGTTCGTCTTGTCCAACCAGCTTTTATTTTTATTGTGCAAACACATGTACAACAGCTGTTGTCAAAGGCTTCACAAGCGAAGTAGTTTCGCTGATACTAGCTCCCACTGTTTCCGGCACCCATAATTATTTTACCTCCAAAATCCGTTAAATGAAGTTTTTCGCCCATTCTCTCCTAAGCAATACACTCAAATTGTCTTTACAATAGTCTTGCAATCTCTTTGTATACCAATCTCCAACTCTAGTAGCTATGGTGTGACGTCAGAGATTATTTGTAATAAATTGCCGGTTGGTTAAAAAAAAAACTTATCACTCATTGCATCTTAAGATAAAACGAAACACCATTTAATAATTATATTATAGCATTGTTTACGTAACAACAATACTTTTTATCTCATTTCGACGTTTAGAGTATGTTAAAATAAAAAAAGTTTATTTGACGCTGAAAATATTTTAATTAACATTAAATGTATTTATGCATAAGATCAACAACTTAGTTTTTTACGACAAGCTGATAACACAAAATAATTACCGCTTAAATATACAATGTTAATTTTACAGAGAAAAGGTATTTTTCGATAGGAAAAGTTACTGATAAGTAACTCATGAAAGGATAACTTTTTTATTTTTTAAAGTTTATATTTATTAGTTATACGCGTCGAGCATTCTTTATGAGTATGCAAATGTTTAATTTCATTAAATCTTTAATTTGAATAAATCTATCAAAATTTGAATACTAGTACTGTGATATACAATGTATAAATTTTAGAAATTAGGAAGTTCGGTGAATTTATGAAACTTGAAAATCCTAAAAATGAGGCCATATTTTAAAAACCTCTTTTAGAAATATTATCAAAGTAAATATTTACTAAACATGTGTATTTAAAATTTCTTTTACGTTTTGCATTTTAGGATTTCCTTTCATTTTTTTTTTATCCTTTTTTTTTATTTAAGTTTCATATTAAAGTTTTATAGATATAAAATATTAACTAAACATATGTATTTAAAATTTCTTTTACGTTTTGCATTTTAGGATTTCCTTTCATAATTTTTTATACATTTTTTTCATTTAAGTTTCATATTAAAGTTTTATAGACATAAAATATTAACTCTCCTTTTCCTAAATTACAATTATATATTTTTTATCAAAACTGTGTATATATCTTTAAACGTTTGAATTTTTTCGGAGAATTATTTACTGCATGTACACATTTCATTTTACTGGGAAAAATTCCACTTTAATTATTTCAGATGCTCAAATGATGGAGAATATACAAATTAGTACATTCTTGTATTTCATTACTTGAAACTTGCATTTCCCTAAAGAAGAAAAGCGTCGTTTAAGAAAATAAATAAATAAAAGTAAGCAAAAAAAGTAAATAAAACAATGCGAACCTTCTAATGTTCCTCCGTTTACAAATAATGAAAAAAGTCGATTTGAAATTCAAATGTGAAATTACTTACGCTTCACTTGACACTTTAAGTTAAAGGCAGAATTAATTACCCTTGTCACAATTTGAAAGACGTTTAAATCGTATCTTTAGTTGGTGAAGTAACATTATGACTCTTATTTAAAAAGATTTTTCGTGTGTTTTATAAAAGGAATGACTAAGTATTTTTTCTCCATTTTCAGCATTTCCAAAACATTTTTGAGTATTGTTTCTATAAAAGGAAAGTTTAATATATACTTTAATTCAGTGATATAAAAACATATCAACTTAATTTTTTTTTTTGGAATGAGAGTTTTACTATAGGCATAAGTTTTTTTAAGGGAATGGTGGACCTTTATTTCAGCAAATCTCGTTATTGTAATACTGATTGTGTTATTGTAAAATATATATATATATTTCTGTAGATTATTAGTACCAAAACAATTTTTTTCAAGTAAAAAATCATTTATTAAGCTTCTACAAAGTAATTTATAATGGGTAAGTGTAGTAATAAATTTTAAATCTGTTTTTCTCAAAACAGATTTTTCAAGGTTTTTAGATTTTTTAAATACTCCATGCTATTTAATTTTCGTTCAAAATTCATGAAATTGATAAGGAAGAATCCTGATGCTGTTTACAAAAAAACTGGGTATGCATTTTACAATTCGACTTCATCAAGGTAATTAAATTAGATTTATAACTTTTCAAAAGGCAAAATTTTGATGAAAATCGGGATGGAATTCAGAAAAAAATCTCTCAAAAAATTAACTATTCAAGGGATTAAATAATTGATACCCAGGTTTGTTTGTTATACAGTTTAAAGAGATTAAAATGTAAAATCGAGGAAATATCTCAAAAATTAAGTAGCAAGGAGCATTTTAAAATTTTGTTTATAAATTTCAAATTTTTTAAAAATCTTAAAATTGTAATGAGATTGGAATTTTTTTTAATGTATTCTATTTATTTATAGTGAAATTTGTATATGTACAAAATTTCGTATCTCTTTGATGAAAAGTAAAAAAAGTAAATTTTAATGTCCAGCGTTCCCTTAAAAAGCAAAACAGAACGTAGTAATTTTCCTTTCCAAACAGCGTACTAGAGTAAACAATCGTAAGACATTTGCATTATTAGCTTATAAGCGGAGAAAAGATAACAAAACAATTATAAAGAGTAGAACGTTATTTGTAATATTTTAAAATTTTGTTCTATAATAGAAAAACGTGTTAGTCAGAGTTATCACCTTTAATATGTAAACCTGAAAACACTGAGAGCCCGAAGAATTGAACAAAAATCCATAATTGGATGTTGCTGATGATATTGAGGGATCATTATCATCTTCTTTCCCTTCTTATTAGGCTCAAATATGAATATAAGCTAAAGTTTAAGAATAAGGCTCTTCGGTAATGGACTAATGTTAATGGTTTAGAAGAAAAAGTGATTTTTAGGATGATATCAAGTTTTCACATCGGTTGCTTTATGTTTTAAATTTTTATTCAATTCCTACTATTAGTTCACACTCTCTCTATATATATCTTGTTCAAATTTTCAATCGTTAATAAAGTACTTTTTATTCATCCACTCAAGTTCAAATATATTTTGTTAAACTTGTAGTGGATGACACTTGATGTTAATACAGTTTTTTCAAATATTAATTCATTAATTAAATTTAATTAATCAATTTTAGTTTTAGACCATGTTCAAATTTTCAATCGTTAATAAAAGTACTTTTTATTCATCCACTCAAGTTCAAATACATTTTTTTAAACTTGTAGTGGATGACACTTGATGTTAATACAGTATTTTCAAATATTAATTCATTAATTAAATTTAATTAATCAATTTTAGTTTTAGACCTAGAACGTCTCTTGCTCATGAATAGTAATTTCCCTCTTGTTACTATGTAAACGGTAGCACTGCGGTATCGCGGGCTTCTCCCGTCCTGTAGGTTACGAGATCGAATCCCCAACCTGACAAACTTTTTCTCTCTCTTTCCCCCCCTCCTAATCTCGCACAGTAGGCAAGGTTCTGGCAGGCAATCCTTTTTTTCAATTCCTACTATTAGTTCACACTCAAATTTTTCTTTGTTGAACTAAGTAGGAATTGACTTAAAAATTTTTTTTTATATATTACTTGTTTTATCTAGAGCAAACAAAGATATGATGGTCTGCATTTCAGGATTTGTGGATCTAAGGTTTTGTGAAGGACTGTGGATCTAACATTTTTTCTAACATTTATAATCCACTGTTGCATAAATTGTTCTTTCTCTGTTCCACGTTTTTCTTCCACCCCAGTTTTAATAACACTTCCTTTTAAAATTCTTCAGGCTCTTTGTCAACAAGCATATGAATGTTGATTAATTACTTGATTAATTCTAAGACTCCTCATAGTCGTATATTTTCGGTGTTGCTAGACCATTTTTTTTCTTAAATAAATTTTAGATTCGCAGTATGATTACTTTCCTCGGGTCCTTTGTTGAAATTCAAGGCAACTATGATGTCTAATGGATGCCATTTGTTTTGATAAGTCGGATTCCTTTTTAAGTCCAACTATCCGGAATCATTGAACATATCTACAAGTAACTAGATCTTCTAATTTTATCATTTAGATATCAAAATTTTGAATAAAAAGATCATTTTTAATGAATGCATAACATTTGATCGTAACTATATTCCTTCATACATGTGAATTCTTACAGAACTGTTCTCGAGGGAATGAAAATGAATATTTTTAAGTACTTATGTACGTGAGAAAGTCTGTTACTTAAAAACCAAACAGAGAAAATTTATTAATATTTCAAAGTGGAATTTGATTATGAAATTCATTTCCCATGTACGATGTAAGAATTTTTCCTGGCTTTTAAAAGAACTGGGTACAGTATATTGTATTGCAAATTAAAAATACTGTCATCGAAAAATAGAATGAACAAAATTAGTCTAACATAAATTCGGACAGAAAATATTGGTCTTTAATTAATTCTTTCATTGATCAATGTGTCTTTCCATTCATATATTTCCTTATACGCAATTAGATAACAGTAGATTTAAAAGTAATTAAGCCTAAATCATTACCTCATTAACTCTAGAAATTATTCTGAATTTTTTTTGTCTAATGTATTAATCTCGTAATAATCAACTAACACACAAAAGAAAATATATGTTGTGAATGTATTCGTTATGCTACAGTCTATCACGTCCCGATGATTCGATTTCTCTACCAACTACACTCTAATATTCACTAGATTTTTTTTCTCCCAGTAAATGTACAAGGAAATTCCATTAGTAAATATTCTGTTCGCTTTACGTGTATGTTTTCTGCGGTTATATACAGATGCAGTTCTTCTATTTGTAACCTTCCTCTTGCTTTTTCTGTGATTGGCTGTCAATAAAAATGAATGAGAAGAGAGGCTATTTTTCTTTCAGATAGATTGTACGGAAATACTTTGATGGTCTATTTCCTCTTCAAAATATGTAGCTGTTGTTTATATAATATTACATTTCAAAGATTATTTATTAATTTGAGCTGAGAAATAAAAGTTGCGTTGAAATTTGATTCGCTAAAGTACTTGAATGTTCCTAAAGTACGTGAATGTTCCTAAAGCTACGATATCTAAGTAACCCAAATTAAAATAAATTCCTATCTTGAGCTTGAAAGCGCATGCCACTTCAAATATCTTTACTATCCTTCAGAAATCTCCTTTTATACCAATCTCATCCTCTAGAAGCATGAACACTGCAATTAAAATTTCGTGATCCATTCAGGTCAATGCAGATGTAAAGTTTAACGATATGAAATCCGAGTCCAACATGAATGCTAATATCTATCATTTAAATAGGTATTTAACATCAAACCATTCTTTTATATTATATATATATATATATATATATATATATATATATATATATATATATATATATATATATATATATATATATATATATATATATTTGTATCATTTGTATTAAAAAATTATTTACATTCGTACATATTTATATAATATACATAAAAATTATATGCCTTATAAATAAATATATAGCATATCTTTTACTATAAAAATAATATAATATTTTATTTTATACTATAAATATTTTATAATATTTATTGTATAAAATATTTTATAAATTCAAATTCCAAATGTGAGTGTAAAAGACAAAAAGTTAAGCTGGCTGTATTTCCGCATATACTTTATGAAAGACAAGTTCGAATTTTTGTTTTGAGAGATGGTCCTTACAACCAAAAATAATTTTCAAAAACCCACTTCATCGGAAAAAGAATGGTAAAAAAACTGTAATAACATAACTGAAGAAAAAAGGACATAAAATAACATAATCTGAAAGATTTTCCGAAAATTAGAATGGCTTCACTTAGAGACAAAATAACAATATATGATAATGTTTCTTACACTATTTATTTATTTCAGTTTCTAATTCAATTAGAAATGATCTAGGAAATTTAGTGAATATATCAGTATAAAATAACATAAAAATTAAACAAATATATATCTACTTAACATAACGTAAAGTAACATTGTAATATACAGATGGAGTACAAAATAATACGAACACCTGTGAAAAAGTATGACGTATTTCACACCTGCAGTACAGCCGCGCCACCTGCAACAGAAGTCTGCCACCTAGTGAGCATGAAGAGGAAGGTATCAGTCTCTCAACAGCAGTCACCTACGTTGCATGCTTCTATCGAACTGTCTGTGATAAGTTGAAATGTCAGACCTATCGGAGTTCCAAAGAGGAATGATAGTTGGAGCGCGTTTAAGTGGAGCATCGGTTGCGAAAACAGCAAACCTTTTGGGGGTTGCAAGGAGTATGGTATCAGCCGTTATGACAGCGTACACGAAAGAGGGTAAGACGACGTCTTCAAAGCACAACAGTTGCTGAAAGTCCAAGTTTGCTGATAGGGATAGACGGGTCTTGAAGCGCATAGTAGCCCGAAAGCACACGCAATCGTTAAACGAGATAACATACGAAATGAACAGTCATCTCCAGGACCCCGTTTCAACAAAAACCGTCAAAAGGGAACTTCATGCTGCGAACATTTATGGCAGAGTGGAAATTCGTAAACCCTCGGTGATAGCAATTAATGCTTTCATGCGACGCCAATGGTGCAGAGATCACAAAGGCTGGTCCCCATAGCAGTGGCAACAGGTAATATGGTCAGATGAATCGTCATTCACCCTATTTCAGACGACCGGACGTGTTTATGTCTGGATAACGCCCAAAGAAGCGTTTCATCCTGAATGCCTCTTGCCGACTGTGAAGCATGGGGGTGGCTCCATTATGGTATGGGGTGCGATATCTTAGCGCGGTCTTGGGCTACTTATTATTCTGCATGGGAGGATCAAATCCAATCACTATCTAAGCGTTCTAGGGGATCATGTCCACCCTTTTGTCCAGACTGTATTCCCTGGAGAGCGACCGCTTTTTCAAGACGACAACACCCCTATCCACACTGCTAGGTGTGTTCAAGAATGGTTCGAAGAGCATTACGATGCAGTTGAACATGTCGCCTAGCCTCCTCAGTCTCCGGACTTGAATATTATTGAACATTTATGGCAATATTTGGAGTCCAAACTTCGTTCCCGATTTCCCCCTCCATCCGGACTTTCGGAATTAGAGACCGCTCTGCAGGAGGAATGGCTTAATATTCCTTTAAATATTGTCCATGACCTTTATGCATCTATCCCACGTCGCATTAAATCTGTACTTCATTCAAAGGGTGGTCCAACGCCCTATTAATAAAGATTTTCCATTATTTCACAGGTGTTCGTATTATTTTGTCCACCATCTGTTATATTTCTAGAGAAAGGACGACTGAACACATCATTGAAACTACTATATAATAATAAATTTTATCTCTTTACATTTTTTTCTTCGTAATTACGTATATTGAAATATATAATACACTAAAATATGAAATATGTTTAAAATTATTTCGATTTTAGAAATTTCTGAGATGATTTCTGAACGCAAACATCATATGAGATGTATTTATCGCGAACATTATATTCTGCCCTATTCTCGTATTAAAAAAATTCACTTAACTATTTAATCATATTTTATTTAATTTTATTTACTTTACTTAAAGTTGAATAGCTTTAATGTATTTCCGTATTTCATCACTATCGTATATATCAAGATTATTCTTACATTACCGGATACTAAAACAGTCTGATAACTTTATTAGTTTTTTATTATGTTTCAAATTTCAATAAGGTAAAAGAAATTTATTATATGATAAACTTGCATTATAGTTACTGTTAGGGTATATGAAGTCATCATAAATTAAATATATGACGAGAACACAATTAATTTCTTTATTGTAAGTTAATTATATAAAATAAACCCACTTTAACGTAATTAAGGCTGTTGTATACGCTACAACGAAATCAATTTAAATATGAGTTAAATGGAATTAAGTAGCATTCTTATTCTTTTAACTTGAAACAAATAGCTAAATAAGTAATAAATGAGCTTTTTTAAAAAAAATAGCATTGACCGTAATGCATTTTTTTTCTTTATTCAAAATAACTTGAAACTAGATATTCTATATATTTGAAATTCCTAAACAAGCATCTCATAATACCCTTTTAAAGATACCATTTTTAAAATCTCTTTCCTCCGTTAAATGTAAGAAATTTGTATTCAAAATATTTTAATTACATGTGTAAGGGGTATGCATGTGAATTTTGTTTACTCTTTTTACTTCCGGCATTGAACTAAATACGATATGGAAAAAAAAGCCCAATTTTTCATTATTTTCATTTTATGCATTCAACAACACATGTTCCTCAGCCAGAATTCTGCAGTTTTATGTTCTGGGGGCCTTCAAATAGACATATTTTTTAAATGTTTCCGTAACAGCTGGAAGCTATTTTTTTTTACTTCAACTGTATGACTCGGGTTAAAGTTTGATAGACAGTTGTTTGGGTGGTTTTAAGCTAACCAAAACTGCCTTAAAAAAGACTTACTTTTTTTTCTTCTTTTCTTTCTGCAGTCATTTATGATCTGTTTCTGTAAAAGCAGTGGAGGTATTATTAATAACATTCTTTTGAAAGAAGTAGTAGATAAGTTTTAAACCGATAATGAAAGAAAAATTTTATACATATATATATATATATATATATATATATATATATATATATATATATATAATTATTTATTTATTTATATGTGTGTGTATTCAAATCACCTTAATAAATATAAAAAAGGAGCAGACTAATGTCCTCTGTCATTAATCTGAATTGAAAGAGGAATATGTAAGGAAAGTTACTGAAAATACGACTTCGTCGAATAGTTAGTTCATTTGACAGAACAGGAGCTTTGAAATTTTGAGACCCGGATACAAATACCAGTCTTTTCCATATATTTATTTATTTATTTATATGTGTATTCAAACCACTTTAATAAATATAAAAAATGGGCAGACTAATGTCCTCTGTCATTAATCTGAATTGAAAGAGGAATATGTAAGGAGGTAATATATATGTAATATATATAAGAGGAATAAGTTACTGAAAATACGACTTCGCCGAATAGTTAGTTCATTTGACAGAACAGGAGCTTTGAAATTTTGAGACCCGGGTACAAATACCAGTCTTTTCCATATATTTATTTATTTATATTTATGTGTATTCAAACCACTTTTATAAATATAAAAAAAAGGGCAGACTAATGTCCTCTGTCATTAATCTGAATTGAAAGAGGAATATGCAAGGAAAGTTACTGAAAATACGACTTCGCCGAATAGTTAGTTCATTTGACAGAACAGGAGCTTTGAAATTTTGAGACCCGGATACAAATACCAGTCTTTTCCATATATTTATTTATTTATTTATATGTGTATTCAAACCACTTAAATAAATATAAAAAATGGGCAGACTAACGTCCTCTGTCGTTAATCTGAATTGAAAAAGGAATATGTAAGGGAAGTTACTGAAAAGGCGACTTCGCTGAATAGTTAGTTCATCTGACAGAACAGGAGCTTTGAAATTTTGCGACCCGGATACTAATACCAGTCTTTTACATATATTTATTTATATATTTGTATGTGTATTCAAACCACCTTAATAAATATAAAAATGGGCAGACTAACGTCCTCTGTCGTTAATCTGAATTGAAAGAGGAATATGTAAAGGAAGTTACTGAAAATTCGACTTTGTCGAATAGTTAGTTTACTTGACAGAATAAGCGCTTTGAAATATTGATACCTGGATACAAATACATTCTTGTCCATTGGTAATTACAATGTTTTATATTGATGCAATTTCTTTTTTTAGGATTATCAATATATGGAGGATACACAAAATATCTTTTGACTTCAAAATTTACAAAAACTTTTATTACATTTTTAAAAAAATATTTTTGCTATAGTACTAATGATTTTTTATGACTATATGCACTGTGTAGACTATGCTGTCGACATTATACTACAATCTAATTAGAACGTCAGATCGTCGCTTTAAGCATTATATTCGAAACATATTCTGTTGAAGAATGTTTTTCTCTTTTTTCGTTTTTTAATATATTTTAAGAAATCTTTTATTACTTTGTAGAACGTCAATTTATTTATATAATTTTTATTTTATTTCCTTGTATTATTCCCAGTACCATATAATTAAGCTGGAGAGACGTTTCTACCTTAAGCATCTGCTATACTATAGAACAGTGGTTCAAAACTGGTGGTACGTAATAGAATTTGAGGTTTTCTGCAGAAAAGGTTCAATAATAATATGTATAATGGACTTACAATGGCATAAAGATATTTTAGTGTTGGGATATTGTATTAGCCATTTGTTAATAACATTTACAAGAACATGAATGGGGGTTCGAGGTGTGACTTTCGGTGCTGAGGGTGCTCGGATCGAATCCCGGCGCGCGCCGTAAAATGCCTCTGTGTCTAGGCCGGATATTGATACGTTGAATCCGTGTACCGGAGAGTCCCTCTACGAAGGTCAGATAGGGTGGGAGGGGATACGATCCCCCCAGATGGCGCCCCTGGGGATGCTCGGTCACAATTAAGGTGGCAACTACATAAAACGGACTTTGACCCTTGTGGTGCTATTCAAACCGGAGCCACACACTTCATCCCGAAGCCTGTATGGACCTGGTCTGGAGTTACATTCCAGACTGAGGTCATAAGAAACAACAAAACAACAACAACGTATAAACGGCTTTTTCTAGATTTAAGGAGTTATTTTTTGCTTTTTGTTTTATTTATACTTAAATACATTTGTAAAGTCATTCATATGTGTATAGAGGTTATTTGACCCCCCCCCTCTCCTCAAAAGGTTATAACATAACCAGTGGTACGCCACGACCCTACAAAGCTCTCAAGTGGTACTGAAGTATTAAAAGACTGGGAATCACTGCTGTAGAACACTTCACTATTTAACCCTTTATATTTTGTTTTGAAATATTTTATCTCTTTACAGTACAAGGGCATATTTATTACCTTGAACAAATACCTGATTACCGAAATATTTGTTCTAGATGTTTTGCGCTTGGTTATGGTGGTATCACACTGACTAATTCACCCCCCCCCCCCAGGGTTTCGGGCATTAGTGAGATGTAACTTGCTGATGTCGGGGGAAAATCCAGTAGGATAGAAAGATTTCTGTAAGCGACTTTATGAAACATGGTGAAAACAAATTCTACAAAACCCAGTGCATACGTTTTTATTTAATATCGTACAACTAAAGTGACATAACACAATTTTCAAAGTACCACCAACAGCCTAGCAATAAAATGCAACTAATTGTTTACGGTAGTCAGGAAGATCTCGTGTTCCGAGAAATAGCCTATTAAAGCTAACTCTATTAATGGCTAATTTCTGACGTAAAAAATAAGTAGTTATAATATTGATATTGCTTAATATAGCTCATTAGATAGTTGGCCTAGCGTTATTGTTGCTTGAAATATTAGAATTTTTAAATGAACAATCTAATTAAGATGGGAAATATGGTAACTAGTTTCTAATTAAAATATTCAGTTTTTTATTCACCAAGGTAGCATTAGGTGTGAAGGCCGCTAAGGAGAATTCGCAAATGCCTACTTTTCAGTTCCAGTTTTAGTTCATTTTTGTCTTTAAAAAGCTTTAGAGCCTGTTCACATAGGAGTCCGTTGCGTTGCGTTAGGGAAAATATGACGTTAAGACGAAAATAAACCAATCATAGGCGTCCAAACGATTAGCAATGAAATTTTTAACGCCTTTGATTGGTTTATTTTCGTCTCAACGTCACCTTTCCCTTAACGCTATGCAACGGACTCCTATGTGAACAGGCCCTTAATCGGTTTGTATAGTGTTGTATGAAAGGACTAGTTATGTGACATAAAGTATCATTTTGGACTGAAAGTCAATACACTCTAAAAAACCCGATTAGACTATAAACGCGACACAATGACAGCTCTGCAAAGTTTGCGACTGGTTTTCTAGTAACTCGCATGTCGTTGCAAGAGCATTAGAAGTAATCTAGCTTGCCTTTAAAAATATGGTTTATAGGCAAAAGTATGCTCAAATATTTTTCCTGTTTTTTTTAGTTGTACGAGTAGTTTTGCACGAACAGCTGGTATTTATCAACCTGGAATTATGTAGGTCCTTGACGCATTCTATTGAACTTCTAATTTTTTGTTCCACTCTAATAGAATTGGATGTAGAGACAATTTATAATATCTCTATAGCATTTAAAAATGAAAATATCAAAAAAATTGAAAATTTCAAAAAATCTTGCATAACATTGTTAAGGAATATCATTTTTTTCTGTTTTACTATTAGCTCAAAATGTTCGTAAATAATACTGATTATACCCTTATTTCATTCACTTATTATATAAAGTACTTGTCTTAGTTCTCAAAATTTATGGTACTAATATTATTAAAAATACGTCACATGTCAATTTAAAACTGATAAAGTTTTTTCTGCCCGTGCAAAAGAAACATAAGTGACGGAAAAAGGTCTTTCATTTTAAAAATAAAATCCAAGGGTTTTAGGATTTTATGTATTTTTATCCCTGGCCTTTCAACAACAGATGTGTCTCTTGAGCAAATTCTGTAATGTCTTTTAACGCGATTCAGTGAAAGCAATGGACTCACTTTTAAACTGTTTTCGGTAACAGCTGGAGGAACGATCTTTTGTTCTCTTTATTTGGATAAAGGTTTGATGGACAGCTTTTTAATAACTATAGAGAATAAGTTGGTTTCAAAGAAATAATAGCATATCTGTGGGAAAAAAATCGTATTCTCTACATTGCTTCAATATACAGTCTTACTTGTTTTAATTATAAGTTTGATATGTTTTCTCATATAATTATGTTGAAATATAAAAGCTACAAGATAGAAATAACTCTAAGTGCAAGATATAATGTTAATAAGAGATAAAAAATACAGCGAAATTATATTCTTATAAGCCGAAGCAAACTTTGATCAATGATTTTTTTTATGTTTTGTTTTAAGTAAGACTAATCTCCCCTCACGTAAGATATATAATTTTTTGCATTCATCTCAAATACATTTTTTAGGTGGTCATAGTATCTGAAAAAAGAATTAAATATTTAAATATGCTCTCCCATAATTTGTACTTTATTATGCACTAGTTGGTACCCGTCAAAACATGACGGCTAATAGTAAATAAATGTACTAATACACAAATTATACTCAACACATCATTTCCAAATGTTGAAAATCATAATAATGCGCAGAAACAAATTAATGCGTTTAAGCGGCCTCGTACTTAGTGAGTATCTAAAGCCAGATTTAAAAATGTCACTGAGCATGCGCAGAAAGCAATTTTTTAATTGTTGTTAAATTATCGCTAATTAAACTGCGCGAAATAAAGAATTTCAATCAGGTTTAATCTTGCACAAACATAATTATCATAAAATAAAAATGGCAGAGAGAGAGAGAGAGAGAGAGAGAGAGCGACTCCTCGGAATAAACGTGTTTATCATTAAGGCTACGGCCACACGAGCGTTTTTTCACGCAGAAACGCAGATTGAAAACAAGCCGCCAAATATAGAAAAGCTGCTGTAACGTACGCGGGGGTCAGACGCAGCTTTTTTTTCACGCTCGCGTTCTTAAGGTCGCCCGCTGGAGGATAGAACCAGACCTTTTTATCAAGCTGGTTTTCAAGCTCAGGCTACGGCCCCACGAGCGTTTTTTCACGCTGCGTGAAAACACCTCGCTGGTAGTATTGAAGACGTTTTTACATGAAGATAGGAAGATAACTGTTTCTGTTGTTGGTATATTCTTGTGTTCTCGCACTTTTTGATATTTAAAATATAATGGAATACTACCTGGAGACTGAACTTATGATTATTGAAATGGAAAAATATCCATGTCTTTACGACACACGGAATAAGAATTTCAAAAACAGGGAACTCAAAAGAGATACTTGGATAGTTATAACTAGACTAGTTATAACGTATAAGTTATAAGTACGTATTATATTAAGCTATAAGTATGTATTATATTAAGTACATATTATTGTATAGTTATAACTCATAGTTATAACTAGACCGCGGATTATATACAATTGCATACAATATTTACTGATTTGCATGTGTCTTTCTATTAAAATATTATAAATAAAAACTGTATTCGCTCCAGAAAAAATATCTTCTGTAATAGCTATATCCCCGTTTTACATATATGAACAGAAAAAAATATCTTCTGTAATAGCCATATCCCCGTTTTACATATATGAACAGCAAAAGATACCTTTTAAATATGTTCTTTTGTTCAGGTAAGTAATATTCAAATCAAAAATATTAATGCCTATTTATATTTTAAGTGCATATTTATATTTTTAAGTACATATCTATAAGTACGTATCATATTAAGTACATATTATTTTAAGTACACATTAATTTAAGTACTATTATATTAATTACGTATTATTTTAAGTACATATTAAGTACATATTTATTAAGTCGCCATTTCAATTAGTAAACCACATAACGTGTTAACAGCATTTTCATTTATTGAAAATGGATTCATGTTGCACTGGAAAGCACAAACAAACGACTGAGCTCGCGTTAAAGAACACGCACGTGTGGCCGGCTTGTGTAGATTTTCAAGCTGCGTGAAAAGACGCAGCATGAAAAAAGACTCGTGGGGCCGTAGCTTAAAACATGTCACTGAACGTGCGCAGAAATCTATTTTTAATTGTAAATTATTGTTAATTAATAGGAATTGCGGTTACAAAAACCAAATTTGACAAATCTACAGATTACAGTCTTTCGTTTAAGACCAAAATGAAGTAAATCGATGCAGTAGTTTTCTCACACGAACTGTCCAAAAAGTCGGCTTAGCAACTTAAATATATAGTTGTACGGTTCATCACCATTAATCACACATTTAATTAGTTTTTTACTGTATTTAGCTTACGTAATATTACGATATGAAGCAAAATTTTCAATTTGCACGTATTCCATTAATTTTTCAAAACAAACTATTTTTTCTAATGTTTAGGCACTTGTCGTGAAACAATCGCCTGCTGTTATTCACCACAAGTCTTGCTGGCTACTTCATTGTGAGAGCACCCTTTTGGTGAGGCAACATTGCTCCCTATGATGGGTTCAACACGGTAACGGCCAATTATTATTTGGGATTTGAACCGAAACCCAATGCGTGGAAGCTCACGACGCAAACCACCATACAATATGGGTGACGAGGAACGCAAAAATGGAGTGTTCTTTTTGCTCTTTGCAAATCCATTTGGTAGAACCAGGATTTGAACCTTGGACTCTTCAAGGTCTTGTTTTGCAAACCTAAATATCTCACTCTTTGAATTTAGTTCGTAACCCAAGGACTTCTTCGTGTGATACGTTAGGGGCTTTATCATTCTGATAAATTGTAACGTTTAAGGGGACAAGGGATCTTCAATCTCGTCTTTTAAATTTTCAATATTTTACTCTATACATAAACTGAGAATAATTAATATTCTTTTCTAGCACATTGAGAGTGACACATTTTTAGCACATTGAGAAATCTTTCACAAATAAGTATTTTGCAACAATAAGACCTGCTTTTCAAAAAGTTCTTCAAAAATGTCAGAGTTTTTCAATGTGCTCCACTCGCATTTATTTTCTCCCGATTTCTTTCAAATTTCTCAAGATTGTTTATTCAAGTATTTGCCACAAAATGGTGCATAAGCCTTTGAAAACCATGAATATTTTTCGAATTTAAAGACCATGAAATAAAGCAAAAACATAAAAAAAAATAACAGGCAGATAAAAAGAAAATTACCTATGGCTTTAGATTCATACAAAATAAAAATCAATGAACATTTATGTTTATATATAAACGGTAAACTTATATTAAAATAAATTAATGTTTTCTAAGGATTTTGAATCACATGGAGCACTTTGAAAAATGCTAGAATTTTTGAAGAAAATTTGAAAAACAGGCATTATTCTCCCAAAAATATCTTATTTTGAATTCTAAGGGTCTTCAATTGTACTAAAAATGAACTCAAATTATTCTCATTTTGTGAATAGAGATAAAAATTGAAAATTAAAAAAAATCGTGGTTTAGGGTCCCTTATCCCCTTAATAGGTTTGATGTCCATAGTTTGTAAAAAAAATATTGCACAAAAGTAAAACTAGCATGATTTTTCCATTAAAAAACATTACCTCCGAGTCTTTGAAAACGATTCTCCTCACAAGAATCAACATTTATTTATTACTTGTGTTTTTAAGACTCGGTTGTCATGTTGTGTGCCTGCGACTTAACTCCTAAATAACCGACCCATACAAAATACTGTTTTTAACAAAATTTTAAACGGTATCTTAGTTAAAACATACCGTAGAACACTTAGGGCAAATTTTTATTGGCATTTTGAAAGTGGAAAAGCAAACTACATAAAAAATAGTTTTAATTATCGACGAAACTAATGTAATCAGTGACAACTGGAAATAATGATATCAAATAAGTTAAGGATTTTTAATAAAAAAAGTTTTTTTAAAGAAACTCTTTTCAATTTTGACAATACAATACATTTTACAGTCAAATTATTTTTACATCCGTGAAACTGTTTGCTTTCGTTATAAATTCCCAAGAATCTTCAAGGTAATCTATTTTTTCTTCTTCTCCGAGCTCTTAGAACTAAAATATCGCCATCCGAAAGGCACAAGCATTAAAGGAAAAATAATGATAATGAGAAAAATTTGTTACTTTTTTTGAAATATGCGTTGCTACGTTCAGTGGGAACACACAATTTGTTTTTAATTAGTATGTTTGTTGATTCCTAGGAAATTTGATTAGCTAACGAGTACAAGGAATGAAGTTAAGGTAACGAGAAAATCTGTTCTCAATATCAAATTTGTAAGGGTTTGTTAAAATGTTCCTTCCTCCTTTTTAAGACAAATAGAAAAATTTCAAAAATGAATTCAGAAACTTTTATTATAACACCTTATGAATTAAGTCTTCTTTCTAAACGGAGATTCCCCTTCTTGCGGCTCGTTTCGAAATACGACAAATAATGATACTTAACGTTAGAAATTAGTTTTACTTTTAAGCCCCCTTTAAATTGTTTAATTATCATTATTTTTCTAAAATATTCTTTACATATATATATATATATATATATATATATATATATATATATATATATATATATATATATATATATATATATATATATATATATATATATATATATACACTGCTGGCCACCTAAATTGCAACACCAAGAAAGACAAGAGATATCACAACAAAATTTATTTTGTAGATAATATGTTGACCAAGTATCAAATGATTAAATTTATAGACTTCTGTGAAGTGTGGTTCCTGCCAAAATCAGTAGCCAGAGTAGCCGCCATTGTTGGAGATCACCGCTGCCACACAACTCGGCATTGATTCAAAGAGACTTTGGATGAGTTATAGGGGTACAGCAGACCAAGCAGCTTCCACACGTTGCCAAAGTTGATCTGCTGTGGCAGCTGGGGATGGAATCTGGGTCAATCGTAGAGCAACGATGGACCACATGTTTTCTATCGGCGAAAGATCCGGAGAGCGAGGCGGCCAGTGAAGCAATTCAATCTGGCGATTGACGAAGAACCGTGGGACAATGCGTGCCACGTGTGGTCACGCATTATCCTGTTGAAATATTGTGATGTGACTGAGCGATCCGTCACTGCCATGCACACAATTTGCCTGTCATCACGTGAAGTGGTGCGCTGAGGTGGATGCGATCGAACACGCCGGAACGTCGTACCCTCCTGCATCCAACGATCACATATCCGCATTACAGTTGTTTGGTTTCGTCCAACACGACTACCGATTTCCCTGAAAGATAATCCACAATCTCGGTAGGCCACTATCCTTCCTCTGTCGAACTCGGATACTTGATCAAAAGATGATCGCTGTTTTCCACGAGGCATAATTGATCGTTTTTTTTTTAAAAACCACAAGAAAAACACAATTGCCGAACTTGAAATCGTCGAAATCTCCAAGCCTTAAATAGCGCTTTGAAGTGGCGCCACAGGCTCGCGTGATGTGCGTCTGCGCTGAAATTCTAATCATCTGCATATCTCACCTCCGCTAATGCATGTTGTAAATTTCATGTTATTTGCATGTTTCCTTCAGGGTGTTGCATTTACAGTGGCCAGCAGTATATATATATATATATATATATATATATATATATATATATATATATAAATAATCTTTTCAGCGGGACGAAATATTAAAAATTTTCATTTATGTCATGCATATCAATTTTTAAATCTCAGATAAAAGAAATATTTCCTGATTGATTAAATGACTTGTTAAGTGATTTAAGAAGGAATCTGTGAAATCCCTATATACTATGAAAATATTATAGAATAATAAACAAACTTAAATTTCGCTGAATAAGTAAATTACTTTGTTTCCAATGAATGTACTAAAGAACTCAAACGTCTTAAGTGATAGTAAAATGACAATTTTATTTTTATATATGGTGGAACCTCGATATATCGAATCTGAAGGGGAGCTAGGACACTTTGAATTATCCAAAATTTCGATAAACTGAGGTTCGATTCTTAATGTTAGGCAGGTTCAAGGGGAACGGAAAAACTTTGATTTATCAAGGAATTAGATTATATCGAGGTTCTACTGTAGTACAAAAGTTTTTATTACAAGTTAACAATATTCCTATTAATTTGCTTTAAAATTGGGCCTTGGACCACGCGATAGAGCGTTTGGCTTTGGTGTGACCACAGTTTCTATTACATGAAAGCGATGAAACATGATGTCAATGTACTAGTAATGTGCGAAAAGGAAATGAACTATTTTGACTGACGTATGAGATCCAACGTTCTCACTTTTTGTGAGGTAGGGCGCAAGAGAGGTTACTGACATGACACAGTACTTTAGTAATTTAAATATATAAAGATATGGAATGTGTATGAAATTTTATCTTCAACTTATTTGAATTCATTAATTAATATTTCCCCCTCTAAATAACATCGCAAAAATTTTCTTGTAAAGCATTATAAATAAAATATTGAATCATTATGTAAAATATACAAATATACCTTCGTGTCATTCTGAAATTTTATGCTTGCAAATTCTTTGTTAACCTTTAGCTTACGGGGCCCATTTTTCCGATTCCCTCTTTAGAACAGGAAATTTCACTCTTCCCCCTTTGTAAGATCGGCCATTAAGGGGGTTATATATATATATGTGTGTGTGTGTGTGTATGTGTGTGTGTGTGTGTGTGTGTGTGTGTGTGTGTGTGTGTGTGTATGTATATATATATATATATATATATATATATTCATTCTTGGGCCCGTATTCTTGGGATACATTCTATCCCACCCCGTAAGGAAAATGTTAACATTGAAACTAAGATATTTGGTAATGATTTTATGAAATAAAATATAGATAGCTTACCCATAAGAAATAATAATAATTTTAAAGACAGAAACAATCCTCATCTACTTTTTTTTTCCAAGAACTGAATCTATTGCAATTTTAATGAATTGCAAAGGTAAAATTCATTTCTCTTAGAACCACTAACTTTTTACATTCACTCTTGCTCAAGATCACTTTACAATTTTTATACTTCAAACGTTTACGCTTTTGTATTACAGATTCATCCACTATATTTAACATTTTTTTTCAAACATATGAAATTTACAATATCTTAAACTAGACAAATTTACAGAGAAATCTTATTAAGTACTTCAAATTTACTTCGCTACTAAAATCTCTTTCTATATTTATAATTCAGCTGCTACCTTAAGTGTATGCCTTTTCCACTTCTTTGGTAGAAGTTAGTCTATACCCTCTCTCTTTTTATTCTATAAACATGTAGTTCTTTTACTTGCTACGCTTGTATTCACGGAAGTCAAGAGTTTATATGCCAATTATCCGGCTAGTTAAAAAGGAAAATTCCAGTTAGGAAAACATCTGAATTATATATATATATATATATATATATAGAGTGTGCGTATGTGTGGTATCAGAAATATTAGAAATAATTTATCCAATAGGATAACATTATTTTCTTAAAAATATTGTTGTAATGCCTTAGGCAATGGATAAAAGCACTGTATTTTATCTCTAAGAAGTTATCGATTTTATGTGCCCTCATTTATTTCTATTAGTAGTTTTAAACAATGATTCACAGTTGATCGCTAAATAGATCTTAAATAATTTATTTGATGTATTACTCTAAACTAACGGAAAACGGAAAATCTGCTCATTTATTTGTTCGTATTCGGGGTGTTTTTCAACATAAAAGTGCTTAATTTAATGCTCTTGCCCGTTGTTCTTTCATTAAATGATAATTTTCAGAAGTACTTTTATTGAAATACCTTTTTCGTTTATTTTGGATCAAATGGTTGAGAAATAAAATAATTATAGGAAAAATTTTTTTGTCCGAATCTCCTAAATCTATTCAGTAATTTTACACTCAAGAATTAACTTTGTGGATATTTTACTCATTGAAGTAAAGCTTTTGAGCTATCCACAGACTTGAAGATAAAAATTGAACCGAACTAACATGAACTTTTTGGAAATATAGCAGTATGTAAGGTATACACAAGATTCGATTCACAAGAATCGAACATTTGAGTGAATGAATTAAAGAAGCTGCTTGAGATATGCTAATTTCGGCATACGCATTTGGTATAAATACCATGCAGCGTCATTAATAAAAAAGGTTGTTAAGGTTGAAGAAAGTTTGTTAAGGTTGATAGATAAGCGAGAGGGAGCTACGGGGTAAGGAGCTCCAGGTGTTAACCGGCGCTAGTGCTTAGGGGGCCCAAAGTTTACGTGGCAGTACTGCTGGTTTGACTCTCTGCTGGTTTGTGAGTATTGGCAAAGTATATTTTTATTGAATGCTAATATATATTCCGTACAAGTAGTACGCATGCTTATTGCTGTAAAAGCCAATTATATGTGCAACGAATTCAATAAACATTGTTTCATGTATAAACTGTGTTTGTATCAAATTCATTTAGAGTGCCACTTCAAATTATATACACCCAAGTCTGGGTAGAAGTGGGCTATTTACTCTATAAGTAGATAGAATTAAAAAATTGAGAATTTATTTGGTAGATAATTGTCTTAGGCTGCAATACCTGTAAGGGTGTAACCTTTGGACGGCAGAATAATGGATCGTTTTGAAAATATAACAAGAACTGATCGTAAAAAAAGAAAAAAAATAGTATTACCAACTGATTAAATAAAAGAACACGTATAGGTCATCATCCTGTATAAAAAAATGATGAGGAGTCGCTTCTGAAAACAACAATCACTTAACTAAACGTTTTGGTTCAGCTTGTAGAAAACTGGTCTTAAAATTTAGATACCATGGTTTGAAACCCAGTCTTGGCGAATGGTCGTTTCAGTGGAATCGCAGCAGGATTATGTACCATAAGTCAAATGTATAGTGAAAATTAAGTGCGAACTACATTTAGCATAATAGAAAAAAAATGAGGGAATTAGTAAACATTCTCTGTATTAAACCTAAACGAAGACAAGAAGAATTATGGGAAAAAGGAACTTCAAAAAATAAGTGTTTTATACTTATCGAGATTTTTTTCTTTTTAATGCGGAGGCACTTGTTCGAAGCCATTCGCACTTATTTCCCCAAGAATCGTCGATTGCTTTAAATGAGGGCACTGATTAGGTGAACCAAGACCACCTCCTAGTGACAGCTTAATTTAGACCTAGCAACCTGTAAGGTATACACAAGATTCGATTCACAAGAATCGAACGTTTGAGTGATTGAATTAAAGAAGCTGCTTGAGATATGTTAATTGTGGCATACGCGCTTGGTATAAATACCATGCAGCTTGATTAAGGTTGAAGAAGGTTTTGTTAAGGTTGATAGATAAGCGAGAGGGAGCTACGAGATAAGCAGCTCCAAGTGTTAAGCGGCGCTAGGGGGCTTAGGGGGCCCAAAGTTTACGTGGCAGAACTGCTGGTTTGACTCTCTGCTGGTTTGTGAGTATTTGCAAAGTGTATTTCTATTGAATGTTAATATATATATTCCGTACCAGTAGTACGTATGCTTAATGCTGTAAAAGCAAATTCTATATGTGCAACGAATTCAATAAACATTGTTTCATGTATAAACTGTGTTTGTATCAAATTCAAATAGAGTGCCACTTCAAATTATATACACCCAAGTCTGGGTAGAAGTGAGCTATTCTCTATAAACCCCAGGGGTGACATCTGAAGTTTCCGTACCTTCTCCCATCCCTCTGATCATATGGAAGGATTTTACTCTCTACGGATTTAGACTGTGTTAGAACGGATTTAGATCGTGCCCATATCAGTTATAGACACGAATGTATTGAATGGTCAGGATTCAAACTGAGCTCCCTCCATCCGAAGCCCAACACGCACCACTAGGCTATCTCGAACATTTTATTCAGATAGTTTATTTGTTAAAATCCCAATCACGGAAGTAGGACACCTTGATTTCGATCATTCGGGTTGACAATTGTGGTACTTTTAGGCTATATCGAATCTTTTATTGAGATAGTTTATTAAGTAAAATCCCAGTCACGGAAGTAGGACACCTTGATTTCTATCATTCGGGTTGACAATTGTGGTACTTTTAGGCTATATCGAATCTTTTATTGAGATAGTTTATTAAGTAAAATCCCAGTCACGGAAGTAGGACACCTTGATTTCTATCATTCGGGTTGACAATTGTGGTACTTTTAGGCTATATCGAATCTTTTATTGAGATAGTTTATTTGGTAAAATCGCAGTCACGGAAGTAGGACACCTTGATAACGATCTTTCGGGTTGAAAATTGTGGTACTTTTAGGCTATATCGAATCTTTTATTGAGATAGTTTATTTGGTAAAATCCCAGTCACGGAAGTAGGACACCTTGATTTCTATCATTCGGGTTGACAATTGTGGTACTTTTAGGCTATATCGAATCTTTTATTGAGATAGTTTATTAAGTAAAATCCCAGTCACGGAAGTAGGACACCTTGATTTCTATCATTCGGGTTGACAATTGTGGTACTTTTAGGCTATATCGAATCTTTTATTGAGATAGTTTATTAAGTAAAATCCCAGTCACGGAAGTAGGACACCTTGATTTCTATCATTCGGGTTGACAATTGTGGTACTTTTAGGCTATATCGAATCTTTTATTGAGATAGTTTATTAAGTAAAATCCCAGTCACGGAAGTAGGACACCTTGATTTCTATCATTCGGGTTGACAATTGTGGTACTTTTAGGCTATATCGAATCTTTTATTGAGATAGTTTATTTGGTAAAATCCCAGTCACGGAAGTAGGACACCTTGATTTCGATCATTCTGGGAAGTCAATTGTGGTACTTTTAACCTTGAATCCAGTAAAAAAGATCCTAGACTGGACCATGTTGATGTTGTACCCCGTAGACAATCCAAGTTCGACGCTTCTATGACATTTTAGTTAAGCTGAAACGCTTTTGAAGTCTAGAAATCCACGGTGAGTGCAGTTCTGTTTAAGTATTGCCAACTTCAATTTTTTCAATGATATGAGTCCTTTAATGTGGTTAGTGTAATATCTCAATCAATTGTTTACATATCCTTTGAGCATTGACAAATTTATAAGAAACTGCTTTATTAGTCACTCTGTTCCTATGCTACTTCATGGGTTTATGCATTTAAGAACAACGGAAATTTCAAAAAGTTTTCTATGAAACCCTTCTTAGGTAATAGTAAAAAAGTGCACTTTTTTTTAGAAAATTATGTGGAGTATTTCAAATGCGTGGAAGATCCCCAGAAATTATTTTTTTAAAATCCTGAACTGTTAGTGGAGTGTAAACCCAAAAAAGCCTACTTTCATTTATACAAATTTCCACTGTAGGTAAATACTTCCCCCGGCAGAATTCACACAATCGTAAAATAAAGTGCATCAAAAATCACAAAAATTCCATAAAAAAATGTTAAGAATAAGGGTGGAGAAAAAAGCTCTGCGAATCCCTGCACTTTTTTATCTCATTAGTTTTCTGAACAATAGTGCAACATGAAGTAAAATTAATGACATCAGAAAACTCCATTCTCTTAGTAAAAAAGGGAATGAAAACGCAAAAAAATGAAGCAAAAAAACTTTTATTTAAGGAATAATAATATTGTTTTCGGTAATTAATGAGCAAAATAAAGCTGTTCTAAAAATTATAAATGAAAGAAAAAATGTAGTGTTGTTTCAAAAATTAAAGGATTTCCCTTTTATACCCAAAAAAGAGTGATCATTTATTTTTCCATGCAAATAAATTGTTTTTACTTAGTATCATAATTTACAGATTTATTTTTAAATTAAGGAAGAATTCTCAACTTTAATTTTTAGGGAAAATTTTTAGCGACAGTGCCTTAAGAGAAAAAAACATAATAACTTTAGTTCAGTTCATTTCTCTAAGTTTTAATTTCCAAAGTAGACAATAATTTTTATTTGGAAAGATATTTTTATTTGGTTATTACAAGCATATTTATCGTAGAGTGCCTGTGATAATTTTTCCTTAATATTTCAGTAAATTTCTTTTGTCTATTTAGATTACTTTGGGCCCGTTCAAATAGGTCAAATGATTTTCAGCAGATATATACATAAAAAAATTAAAATGCTTTTAAATAATTTTAGATGAATGTCTTGAAATTTCAATTTATTGTAAAATTTTTAAAGAACATTAAAAAACAAACGACTATGTCTATTTTTTGTAAAAATTTTATCTATAACTATATAGTTGTATTTGAGATAAGTTTTGGTTACTTTGAAAATCTTATAGGCCATTGCAAACGCTGGTTTGTTTTGTTGTACAAACGGAGAACATTTCGTGATTCGCATAACTTTAATACAGTTCGCTTTTGACAAATATTTTACTGAAATATACTTTGGATTACATTTTTAATACAAAATATTTGTAAAGTGCATGCTACGCATTGAATGCATTGCAAACCAAATTTAATTGTTTTTTAATACAATATAATATTGAGTATGAGATTAATATTTGCTATTATTAAACTTTATTTATGTGCAAATTAACCTCTAAACTACGAAAAAACATCGATATAATAATAGATTATTTTTGGATTTAGAATCATTTGACGAAATTCAGTTGAGATTGTAATTTAATAGAAGTTCACCAGATAATGTGTTGCAGTCTTTATAAGTGTATGGATTCTTTAACTAACTTCTCCATGAAAATCTTGAACAGACCAAATTAAGGGATATTTTTAGATCTTTAGAATGTTAATGGAATGCAAAATATACGAACAAACTTTAGACTTTATCATGTCTGAAATTTCGAGAACTGACTTTGTAATTGTCTTGTTTCGTTTCTTTTGGGTTATCTATATGTAAACTATTTCAGTTTACAGTTTGTAAATATTGAATTTTTTAGGGTAATTTTGTATGTAAAACGCTTTATTTGATCAGTTTTGACATGTTTGTTACAAACTAATATTCATGCTGTGTGAAATAAATTTATTTAAAGGTCTCATTTTTTAAATTTTCGATGAAAGGAAATTTAGTTTAATTTTTCTATGATGTATCACGTTTTTAGTTTATTTCTTTTTATCAGTTTTTGGTGCAACGTTAAGGACGATGTTAAGAAGTTACTAAACTGTTCAACTCTATTTATCACTCCAGAACTAGTTATTGGTCTTGCGTTTTCTGCGGAATAACGGATGATACACGTGGTTAATCGATCCTTTTGTATCATTACCCTGATTTTTCGGATCAGTATTGCCATTTTCGGTAATGTCGACGATCATAATTGGTCAGTAATCATCCATGCTTGTCCCGTTAACACATTTATCCTCTTTCTCAGTGCAAAGCAGTTTAGCACTTTTTTTTAAACAAAATAGTAAAAATCTTGAAATCATTGGCTTTCTGTTCAATTCAAATCTTTTGTTTAAAAATTTTGCAAGGGGAATGAACGTTTTATTAACTTTTATTTAGAAAAGGAAATTCTTTTGGGAGTAGGTTACCTAATGTGTCACTCCTGGAAAAGAAAGACCCCCATCTTTATATTCTGAACCAAAATCTCAAAATCTATAATTCTGACGAGTTGTCAAAAGTGTTGATATAAAATTTTTTTTTTTAACATCGTAAATACTTCGATTGATATTAATCAAAAATAATTTTTTTTCTGTATACAGCGGAATCTCGATCTATCGTTTTTCAAGGGACCGATTGAAATGAACGATAAACGCGGGAAAACGATAGATGCGGAAATATAACAAAGTGATATGATCGTTGGGACTGGATAAAATGAACGGTACATACGGAAAAACGATGGATCTGAAAACGATCGATCGAGATTCCACTGTATTATGTAATTAGCAGACGTCATTTTGAAAATAAGGAATCAAACAGTAGGATCAAACATCGGAAGTGGAGATAAATATATTTTGTCATGCAGCCAATTTCCGATTTTAAAATTATCTCCATTTTTTTTTCTCTGAGAAATTTTAGTGTAAATAATTTCTCTAACTCCGACAATTCATGATTACGGACCCATGAATTAATTTGCAAGATGTGAGGTAAGAAGAGCCGCAGTAAAGAAGGAAATGAGTTCTGAAATTCGTCAGTAAACTAAGATTGTCTCATTTACTCGTAACCACATGAAAGTACAGTAATTTGTATGTTAAAACAACTACCTCTACGATTCAGTGAGGTAAAAATAATTTTCAAAGCAGTTGGTATTATTAATGGCAGCAGCAAATTGATTTTGCACTTCGTAAAATGTGATTTTTTTTACCGTGCGAAGCTCAAAATACTTATTTATCACTTAAATTACTCAGCATTTTGATATTGGGCTGTAATCTCATTTTAAGTCCCACTTTGCAGTAGCGGTAAACAATATAATTCCAGTATGAGGTACAATGTCTGTTTTAAAGAGTTATGAAAAATCTAGCTTAGATTGTAGCATCATTTGTTTAGATTGTAGCTTCAGAGGCCTCTCCGCCATCTCGCTAAATTAATAGTTTGCTAGCATTGCTTAGCACACGATAACAGCCAACAGTTTATCGGGTTGTTGTAGTTGTTTACAGCGTTTGATTTAATAAATTTATCTATTCCAAATTTCCTACCGGCACCTCCACGCGGTGGACCCTGGGGGCAGTGTTGCCAACTTGGGGGTTTTCCCCCTAAATTTGGGGGTAAGTTAAATGAAAAGAGGTGTTTTTAGGGGAATATGGGGGGGGAAACATTTTTTAATATTTAGTACAATCGAGACGCATTTTTTTTATTAGACTATAAGTTCCATACATATATATCAAATGTAAATAAACATCCATTTCGTTAAGTAAGTGTATATTTTCTATTTATTTCAATTTATCTCTCAAACGGGATGCCTATTTGGAACCAGAATTTCTTTTAGGAAGGTCTAGGGTGATCTCACGTTGGTGTTAGGGGGAAACGGGGATTTCGAGATGGCGCTAATGGGAGGCGCTTCGTAGAGGTTGGCAACACTGCGTGGGTGTTGTGCATGGCGCAACCTTAAACGCCGATTGAGAGGGAGCTGAGAGTGGCATTCAGCCAAAGCAAATATGAAATGCAGGATATTTGCGAAAGGAATGGGTTAATTGTGAAAGATAGGCAGGAGAAAATTATAGACATTAATTACAGTAGTAAAGCATCATCTGAAGCGAAAAGGAAAAAGTTTTGTTTGGTCAATCATTGCTTGGATTTCATGTTACGTTGTTTCATCATACTGTACTTTATTAGAATGGATCATCTCCAAATGCGAGCCGCCTTCAAATCTTTTCCTTGATCTCGATCGAGCTCCTCTTATACTTTCATAGCTTCTTTTAACTACTTCAAAGTATTTTGACAAGGTAAGTATCATTTCAGCCGGCATTTATCACGTGTGGCGTATAAGCCGGCTGAAATGATACTTACCTTGTCAACATACGGTGAAGTAGTTAAAAGAAGCTATGAAAGTATAAGAGGAGCTCGATCGAGATCAAGGAAAAGATTTGAAGGCGGCTCGCATTTGGCGATGATCCATTCAAATAAAGTACAGGGTGATGAAACAACGAAAGATGAAATCCAAGCAACGATTGACCAAACAAAACTGAAAACTGGTATCAGCACATGTAAGAAAACCAAGAATGGAGGTGTTTTATTGGGTGTCGACAAGGAAGATCTGAAGAAAAATCGAAGAATTTAAAAGCAATTGGCAAACTGAATGATGGATATAAAATAGATAAACCAAGAGAAATATATCCCCAAATAATTATTTATAGTGTTGATGAGAAATTGAAAGAAAGAGAATTGAAGAAGCGGTTGATCAAGCTGAATGATGAGCAATTGGAAGCAAACATAAAAGTTGTAACGAAGTTAAAAGAAAAATACGCACTAAACTGGATAATCAGTGTGAAAGGAACAGGGTTCAGGAAAATAGAAAAGTTTAAAAAATATAAATAGGATAACAAAGAAACTATTTCAAAACTATTTGAAACCGAAATTGTGTTATCAGTGTTGGTAATTTGGTCATATTGCAAAATATTGCAAAAATAAAAATGTAAAGAATGCGATCAGTACTACCATGAGGAATGCAAAGATAATAAAAATTACGGAAATTGTTTTACGTTCTGTGTGAGAAATGAAGTGGATATAAACACGGAATGTTTACCTTCTAGTCCTAATTGCTTCTGCAATAAAGCAGAAATTGAAAGAATTATATCCCGAACTGACTATGGTGGTTCTTAATTTTTAAAAAAAATTTATATGTTTGTATATATTTTTGTTATTTTTTATTTGTGATTATATTATTATTATTATTTAGTTGGTGGTTGCGGGGGTCCCCGCGGTTTACTTAGGTCGTATGTTTCGAGTTCAACCATGCAACGCAGAAGTAAATGGATCGGGTTCAGCTGCCCGCGGTTTCAGGCGAGGAAACCTTCGGTTGACTCACTGTTCAATTACTTTCGCCACTTATGTAGGCTGCTGCTTGCAGCTGGCTCTTTATTATGATGTTGGTTATTGTATGAATCGTTGGATTTTATATGTAAATATTTTGATCTGTAAATAGTATGTTTTCGTATTTGTAATACGTTATGTGTTCATATTTGTAATACGTGTATGCGTCATATTTGTTTGAATTCTAAATAGTATGCGAGTTTGTGTATGAGGGTTGCTTTAGTAACTATTTATTATGTTTGTAAATAGTTATTGTTTGATTGTATATGGCAAATATCTGTATTTATTGTTTGTAAAATTGTTGTAATTTATAATTCTTTATTTTCGATTATTTTTAATAAAGTTACATAAAGGCTGCTCGTCGGTAGATCAATATATGGTGGCTGCCCGTAAGGGTTGAAGGAAAAATGGAATATATTAGTTTGCGGAATCCAGCGGACTCACAATGTGGGGAGCGGATTGCTGATGAGCGACTGGTTACTCAGTTTAATTAACCAAATACCTTCGAGGAGGTCTGAGTGACTTTTGAATTACAACGTAGCATCACAAAAATGGAGGAAGACACCCAATGAGGTAAGATGCTAATTGTTATTAGATCTGCGATATTTCGCACACGGTTATGATGAATTGATGGATAGAAAATGATTTCAAAATATGCATTAGGAGCATGAAAGGTTCATCTTCACAGTGCAGTGTTACTAAAATCAAGTATGCTTATTTTGATTAAGATAGGGCTTACTGAATTAAAAGTTATGCAAAGTATTTCCATGATGCAAAGTATTTCCATTTAGATCGCAATCATCGAATTTTTAGATCTGATTAAATTTCAATTTATCCTAGCTCTCTTTACTAATATAGGGTTTTATATTAAACACAGTTCATCACGTCTTTACTCAAAAACACTTTAATGTATTACAGACAGATAAAATATTCATCACCTAGATTTTTCAAAGAAAATGTTTCTCCAACAGCACAAACTTCCATGCCTCTAAAAAGCTGGCATGAAAATTGCTTAGTATGTGGAGCTCCAAAAATTAAATTTCCTCCTAAAGCAGCAGAAGATAAATGAAAGCTTATTGTTGTTATTAATATACGAAGTAATTTGAGAGTTTAAGCTTACCAAATAATGAAAGGGATAAATTTCGTATTAAAGTTCATTAGCAGATAATTAAAGACGTTAGGTGTTGCGTTCGAACGTTCTGGGGAAAAGTGATGTTGGAAAATTGACTGATTGAATAGGAAAATTCGGTCCTTTTCAGTATAAAATACTTTGAGTATTATTTCACTGTCCGATGGAAATAAGAAGTACAATGATTGAAATTCCCTTTTACAAGTACTAATTTTCAACTAAATTTTAAACGAATGGCTTTGCTTTATCTCTTCTTTTTTAATTCAAATATCTTGTAGTATCCAATTGTTTCTTTTCGCTTCGTACTGTCTGCAACAGTAAATACTATATTTCAGTGATTATACCACTTTTTATAAGGCATATATTATATCTGAACCTTATTCTTTTTTGAATACTTTCAAATTCTAGTTCCGGGATTTTCTTATTTCGCATTTCTAATGTAACCAGAGAATTGATACTACTTGAAGTTATCCGATATTTTAGAAAAAATCTATCGGTTCAAGTTTTAGTTACTTCGGCAGACTTAGCAAATTTTGTGCCAACGTGTAATATATTGATCTACAATACAAAAAGAGTGATTTGGCACACACACACACACATACATATATATATATATATATATATATATATATATATATATATATATATATATATATATATATATATATATATATATATATGTATATATATATATATATATGTATATATATATATGTATATATGTATATATATATATGTATATATATATATGTATATATGTATATATATATATGTATATATGTATATATATATATGTATATATGTATATATATATATGTATATATGTATATATATATGTATATATATATATATATATATATATATATATATATATATATCTGTATATATATATATATGTATGTATATATATATATATATATATATATATATGTATATATATATATGTATATATATATATATATATATATATATATATATATATATATATATATAAATATATATATATATATATATATATATATATATATATATATATATATATATATATATATATATATATATATATATATATATATATATATATATAAAATTTTTATATTGGCGAAAGTTTTTTTTTATAAGTCTATTAAAGTCGAGCTTCCTTAGATTTGTCGCCTGTGCTGTCTAACTAAAACTATATCAAAAGTGTCTCGTCCCCTTCTTAATAAAAAAAGTAAAACAAATACATTAATGTGTAGTTATTTTATTGTAAATGCACTCGGTCATCTCACATTTATGAAAAAAACAAAATAATCTGATTATAGTTTGATCATTACAGAATTCCCGATTTTCAGTGATGATAATCATCACCTTGTAGTGTCATTTATACTTTCCTCGCATTAAGAAACTGTCTGAAGATATTTTGAAAGTTCAAGAAATATTTTTACAGCAGGGAAGAATATTCCGTGTCACTTTAGTATATTAAGCGGTTTTCGAACTATTTTTAATTTGGTGACGAAAACAGTTTTGAAAATTCCAAGAATCAGGAATGGTTCAGAAAAAAACCCCACAAATCACTTTGGAGAACTTTTCAGTTACGTTCTTAGATTTCCAGTTAAATGTTTAAGCGTCTGTTGTTGACATTGCGGTGATTGATTGTCTTCAGATGTTATCCGGAAGAGAAAGTTTAATGTTTCAACCACAGAGAGCTTTTTCTGCTTCATTTTATAAATTTTCTTGTCTTATGAAATTTAGATAGCCTTTTTACCTTTTTTTTGTATTGGCGTTTTATTTTTCTGTCTGAAATAATTGTTTACACAACTTAAGTACCATTTGAGGATATTAAGTTCTTTTGGAAATATTTTTCAAAGTATCGTAGAGCTTGGAACTGTTAGTTTTGTAGAATGATCTAATTTTCTTTAAAAGTATTTATTTTTAGATATCTTTGTCGAGTAAATGTTATTTGTAATGAAATTTATTCTAGATAAAATGCGTATTTTTGGTTATAAAGTTGGAGGTCTAGAATTGTTAGAAGTATTTTCTGAAAAACGAAAATATATTTGACTAGCTGAAAACCCGTACTTCGTTACGGAGTACATTTAAATTAAATATAACGGTCAATGTTTGTAATTAATGCCAAATATATATATATATATATATATATATATATATATATATATATATATATATATATATATATATATATATATATATAAATAATAAAATGAATGATCAATCGAATGCAATTTATGTAAAAAAAATATATATTTAAAAAATCGTAAAGGATATTTTTATAGACAAAATAATGTAGAGGAAAATATTCAACTTAAAACTAATAGAACATACTAATGAATATAGTACAGTTTGAGGAACTTTTCTTTAACTGTATGTTAAAATTTTTTGGATAATGTCCAATCGTCTGCCGCATTAGCAAGAAAATTTTTTTGTCTATTTCGTTGTTATGAACGTGAAGCAAAATTAAAGGGAAAGAAACCACGTGATCACCATTTAATAAATTAAATTCTAAAATTTAATCTTTAAAAATTCACAAAAATCAGAAAATGGAGATAAAGATTCAAAAAAGATTTCATTTTAAAGGAATTTTTATGATCTTTCTCTTGATATAAATTTTATAACCGTCAGATTATTATTTTAAATGCAAACTTTAAAAAATAGTACAAAAACAGCTTAAAAATTTTAATTTAAAAAAAATCCTAGAAGAATTTTTCAAAAATCTTTCTTAGTGCACCCCTACACTATAAGAACAATCGCAATGCAAAATTTCAGCCCTTTATGTCCAGCGGTTTGGTCTGTGCGTTATATATCAGTCGGAACTGTTTTATATATATATAGATTGAGTAGAGCACTCAGAGCACATAAGAAGGAATATTTGTTACCAAATATAAGTCAATTGACTCTGCAGGCGGAAAATTAATTAATTATGGCTTATGTATAGCACATAGCATACGTAATTGCTTCTATTCATACATACTTCTATTATAAATAGCTTCCTTTTTAATTTAGCATTACAATGCATTTAATGAGCGAAATAAAAACAAATACTGAAATTAATAAATAAAAATAGTCTTGGGTATTTCTATTAGGCAAAGATATTTATTTTCATTGTGAAAATCAATTGTTATTTTCAACTGCGAAAATCAATTGTTATTTTCAACTGCGAGATACGCAGTGTGCTAGAAGATAACTAAATAAATAACTGAATAAATGAAAATAATAGCATATTTTTATATCACGATATTTAAATGAAATATAGATTCAAATAACATGTTCATTGTTTTGGGATATAAATAATATAACAATGAAAAGAGAAACCTGATTAAAAATCCAGTGACTAAAAATTAAAATTATACGAGGAAAAGCTTTATTCAACTATAAAGTCACATTAGATGAAATAGATAACACTTTTCCAAAAAAAATTCAGGTGATGTTCAAGAGCACATGCAGTTGTGAGCATAGACGAAGTTGATCTGTCTGAATCTACAAAATTTATGAAATCACTTAAATCTTCCCGACATCCCACTTTACAAGTTGAAAGTAAGCTTTCTTTTTGCGAAGTTTTGAGTCTCCAAACCTGCGCCACAACACCGAAAGATTGTGTGTGTGGCTAAGTTACCTGGGACTGACGACTGTCAAACCCCAGCCCGATGTACATATGAATAGAAGGAAATAGAAACATAAATCACAGAAGAATTTTTTTCTCGCTCCAGTCAAAATTACGGGTTGAGATTTCGCCTCTATTTCTCGCGCCCGTGATATTTCCGGGGTGGGGTATTTTAAAGTAACGCACCAAAACGATTAAAACAAGCCATTTCATTTACCCTGAAAAAATTTTATTTCTTATTTTACATACCAGATGGCAGCACCAGACTATTTGTAATGTAATTGGGGATGGGTTTTTTTAAAACTAGATGTGGCAGATCAAGAAATAAATGGAATCCTCCTGAAAAAATAGGAACATTTTTACCGTTTTCTTGAAAATTATGAGATCGTTAAGGGATTAACCACTTAGCCAATGGACGACCCGAAAGATGGTAGATAAAAGAAAGGTGTAGCAATACATTGGAAACTATCGCCCTGATCGGAACTGCGGTTGATGAAGTTTCCAAACTATCACGTATTATAATGATACCGGAAAATTTACGATTTCCTACTTTTAGACACGAAAGAAATAGAAAGAAACGAAGAAATAGATATCCAAATGAACCGTTTTTTAAGATGCCAGTTTATGTCGCTTTTTCAAGAATTAATGGGAAACATTAATAATTATGTAAGTTAATTTTTTATGTAAGAGTTAATACACAAAATTATACAATATTTAATAGATTTTTTAAAAATTACTTTGAAACTTTTAAAAAATGTTAGCATTTAGTCATGGTGGGAGCACAAGCGGTATTATTATAACCGTTGTCTGGTGAATTTAGGTAATTGTAACAGAAAAAAATATTATGTTCAGGTCTCGGGAATAAGACAACCGATTAGATTATCTATAAATATAAAACAGTTCTGTAACTGATTGACTGGCTGACATATAACGCACAGACCAAACCACTGAACATAAAGGGCTGAAATTTTGCATGGCGATTCTTCTTATAGTGTAGGGGTACACTAAGAGATTTTTAAAAAATTCTTCTTAGAGTTTTTTAAATAAAATTTTTAAGATGTTTTTATAACATTCTTTAAAGTTTGCAATTAAAATAATAATTCCGAGGGTTGTAAAGTTTACATCACGAGAAAGAACGTAAAAGTTTCTTTAAAATGAAATCTTTTTTAAATCTTTACCTTCATTTTCTAATTTTTGGTGAATTTTTAAAGATTAATTTTTAGAATTTAATTTAATAAATGCTGATCACGTGGTTTCTCTCTTTTCGTGATACTTTAAACTAATTTTGCGTCATGTGCATAAAAACGAAATAGACAAAAGAATATTTCTTTACTTGCTAATGCGGCAGACGATTCAACATTACCCCCCAAAATATTAAAATACAGTAAAAGAAATGCTCCTTAAACTGTACTATATTAACTATACCATATTCTTTAGTATGTTCTATTAGATTTAATTTGAATATTTTTCTTCTACATTATTTTGTCTGTAAAAATATCTGTTACGATTTTTTTATAAATTTTTTTTTCTCTTTTTTACATCAGTTGCATACATGGATCATTGTGTTTAATATAAATAAATAAATATATAAATAAATAAATAAATAAATATATAAATATATATATATATATATATATATATATATATATATATATATATATATATATATATATATATATATATATATATATATATATATATATAAAATTTATATATATATGTATATATACAGTGATTTCCGCTTATAAGAATCCCGTTTGTTATCACTGTTTTTGATTCTTATAGCCGAAATTTAGGCTTTTGGACAGGAACACACACACACATCTATATATACATATATTAGATGATTTACCATAAAATACCCTTTAATTTACGTTAATTATCTTTTATTAAAATTATTCTTTATAATTTTAAAAATTCAACTTAATTGCTAGACCTGTAAGTAGATACACAGCATTATAATAAGAGAAGAAAAAAAATCCAATATTTGTTACAACATACCTGCTTAACAGTTTAACATTTCAACTACAGAAAGGGTGCAAGAAATAGTTTTCTATGGTAGTTTGACGTAATGAAGTTTTCAGGAGGCTGTTTATACCTCTTTCATTACCAATAGTTTCAGATGAAAATTCACCTTCTAGCTTACGTTTCACGGTTTGATAACGTGCGGAATCTACTAATGTCACGTTTGCCTAAATGATAGTGGACACTTCGCCGAAGATTTATGTGTTTCAGTGTCCAGGAAGCAGCAACCAGGATGTGGGAGGAGGGAAAAAAAGAGTTCCTGTCTTTGTTTGTCAGTGGAGAAAAGTGAAATCGAACTCGGACGGTATAGCTAAAGTACTCGGACGAGTTAGTCCTGGGTCAAGCTAAAAGGGTAGTGTTTAGCTAAAGTGTTTAAGGGAAACCATTATGTCTAACAAAGAAAGGGATGCATTTTACGACTGTATTCCATACCATCCTATCACGCTTTCTTTAACAAAAATAAAGAAAGAACTTCGTGCCTTTTGAGGGTTTAAGTGGCTTTTTTGGAAAAATGAAAGGAAATCGAAGAGTGTAAGCTGATTCTTAAAACCGGTGGATTGATTCTTTAAAGCGAAAATTTTAACATGGAAATAATGCATTTGTTTTTGTTTTTGCGATATTGATTCTTATAACCACTGATCACTATAAGCGGTTGTTACTGTATATATGGTGGTTACTGTATACCCGTACTCCGTAGCGAAGTACGGGTTTTTAGCTAGTATAGTTATATTCTTAATAATCTTCTTAGTGCTTTTTTAAGCAATTTGAAACCTAGCAAAAACCAAGTGTTTAGCCATCTAATGCTTTTATAGCATGCCATTTTGTTCACTGCACGTAGTACAATTTTAAATGAGG
>OU015495.1:193286092-193341190 GCA_907164885.2 Dolomedes plantarius
CATTTTGGTACTTTTCTGTTTAACTCTTTACTGCTTGTCGAAGCGATACAGACTGGGTTTGGCACGCTGGCTAAATTATAACTCGCAAGGAAGGATGGACGGACTATTACAGCGTCTGAAATTTCGCTTTCTGAAGGACCGTTATGGAGGAACGTAATCTTACGTTAAAATGTAAGGTAGTCTCTTCTAACGAAATTACCGCGGGTCATTAACGAAGGATTACTTTCCGTTGCTTACATCTTTTGTATGTGTATATGTATGTATGTGTAATGTAAATGTGTATCTATATACACTGAGTGGTTAAATTATTATGACCACCTCCTTAATAAAATGTTGAACCACCTTTTGCCCTTAATATTGTATTGATTCTTCTTGGCATGGATTCTATGAGATGTTGGTAGGTAGTAGGAGGAATTTGAGACCATATCCGATGAACTGCACTATACAATTCCTTAAGATTTGATGGTACTGGATCCAGCTGTCTGATGCCCCGTTCGATCTCATCCCACAAATTCACAATTGGATTGATATCTGGTGATTGTGCATGCCAACGAATTAAGGTAAAATCTCCGTCATGCTCTTCGAACCATCTGAGGACAATAGCAGCTTCATAACAAGGCGCATTGTCCGGCTGGAAGTATCCATCCCCGGCGACGGTACACCATTAACATAACAGGATGTACTTGATCTGCGATAACAATTAAATGCCATTGCGCATTCAGACGTTGTTTCACATGAATCAAAGGACCCATACAATGCCATGAAAGCATCCCCCAAACCATAATACTGCCTCCACCAGCTTGAAGTGTTGTGGCAATGCAGTTGGTATCCATGCTTTCGTGCCGTTTTCTACATATTCGCACCATACCATCTGCATGGTGTAGTAGTTGAAAGCGCGATTCCTCGGACCACACGACCCTTTTCCAGTCATGCACTGTCCAATCCTTGTGCTACATTGCGAACTGGAGACGTTACTTTTGCTCAAGGCAGACAATAGAGGCTTTCGAACATGTCGTCGGCTTCCATAGCATGTATGGTGTAACGTGAGGCGAATAGTTCGTTCAGAGACGTTCGCAGTTCTCTTTGATTAATATTCCCAATTATTTGAAGTGCTCTTGATCTTCTGTTGAACTGGACAACTATGGCAAGTATCCTTTCAGATCGAGCTTTCAGTAGCCTGTGACGACCACAAGCCTCACGTTGAGACCCGGTTTTCTGCTTGGTAGTCCACTCTCTGTAAAAAATAACAAAAATAATAACTGCTGCTCTCTAACACTTCACTGGTGCAGCCGTTTTGCTGATACTGGTTCCGGCGCTTCGAGAGCCTACAATCATCCCGCGTTCAAACTCAGTTATATCACTTTTTTGCCCATAACTTCGCAATTGATGGTTCACTTGTCCTGCATTCTCTTTTTTATAGCTATCTCGCTGTCTACCCTCAACACTGTGACGAAATTGCTCTTTTGCATAAAAATGTCAGGTGGTCATAATAAAGTTTACGCACAGTGTGCATGTACGTATGCATATATATACGTATAGGTAAGTCAAAATTTTAACGCATTTTGGTACTTCTCTGTTTAAATGTTTACTGCTTGTCGAAGTGATACAGACTGGGTCTGGCACGCTTCCAAAGTTAAAATTCGCGAGGACGGATGGACAGACGGTTTTAGTGTATGGAATTTAGCTTTCCGAAGGACCGCTATGGAGGAACGTAATCCTACGTTAAAAAAGCAAAAATGTTGAAAAATCCGGATACTCAGTAATCCATTGCTGAAATTTCTTTCTACCTAAATGTGGCACAGAAAGGAATGCACTTCTCTGATTAGGAAATAATAACCTTGTTTTGTTGCGTTCTTTAATCATTGTTCATACGGAGTCCGTAGGTATAAATAAAGTTTTCCTAAATGTACTGATGAAAGATCTAAATAAAAATCTGGGGTTTTGTAGACAAAAAAGTAATTAGGTGTAAGGATACAAGAACACAGAAATGTTATACCATATCTGGAAAATAAACCATCGTAAATTTTCTCCTTTAAATCGATAAACGGACCTCTGTTTTTTTATGTTTAAGGCGTGGGAATAATGGACTTGCCAAAGAAAAGAGTATGTAAGGGTTTGAAATAAAGCAACAAACAGTATTATAACACTTAGCAACATTATTTTAGTCATGAAATTAAACGATATTCTTAAAACTTCGATGCAAATGATTTATTATTTTGAAATATAGCTCACTATCAACAAGGTTTTTTTTTTGTCATAAATATATTTTGTCATAAATATTTTGTCTTGAAATGATTTTACATTCCATACTTTTAAATTTACAATTTCTTCGAACATACAATGGACTTAATCGAAAATAATTCCTTTCAAACCTTTAAAGAGATAAATTGATTCTACGTTTTGGAAAAACTTTACTGCATATTTATGTAAAATGTTATTTAGTTAAGATTTTAAATAAACTGCTGACAGTTTGGAGTATATAATTTCAAGTGTTTGATAGTGGCATTCAGTTCTTTTCTATATACGATTTTACATATTGGAGAAATCAACTCTAACTAGAAGAATCATATAATTTATTTGTTCAAAGAAATAATACTTCTATTATTTTCATCTTTTACTGACTTATGAATACCAAACTGTTAATAAAGAACTACACAATTCCTTTAAATTTGTGTGATCATTGATAACGTAAAGTTAACGCCAGGGGTTGTCGTTTCTAGGTTTCTAAATTGACAGACCTTTTATGCTATTATCTGAGAAGTATATCAATTTCTGTGTGATTTTAGCGGATATAATTAGAAACACATTCATTTACTTTATTGAGTATTTCATGTTTGAATATATATAAGGAAAAATCTGAGAAAAAAATCTTAATTACCCTCAATTTTTTTAGTTGCATATGTGCAAAGAATAAATTCAGTTTCGCATGAAAATTATTTCATACAGTTCGAGATATAAAAAAGTAAGGAATATTAGATTTCAAATATGTCTCTAATGTTTAAAAAAGAATTTTTTTTCTAAAATGTAAAAACGCATCTTCAGATCATATCAGGAGAGAATTTCAAATAAAAATCTGATAAATTGTTGCAGAAATATCAACTTGATAAGTGATATACTTCATAAATGACAGCAAATAATCATCCCTTCTTCAAACATAATTACAATAAAAATTTATTCATTAATTTTAAACTTTTTTTCCAGTAATTACATATTTTTAATGTCGCGTGCAGCCGGAATTTGCTTTTAAAGTTGGGTAACAATAGCTATAAAAATACTAATTCAAAGCGATGAGTTATCAACTTTTTTTCTCATATTGCGTGTTAAAAGTTGTGAAATGGTGCAGAAGGAAAAGTAATTTTTTTCCGTAAAGAAAACCAAAGATTTCTCTTCCTTCTTTTTTACTATAAATGATTTCATTTATAAAAAATTAAAGCTATTATAACGTTACATTCTTTAAATTAAGAGAAAGAAATTACCCTATTTTTTGTTTAGACTATTCTCTCATATTATTTTTTTCTTTATTTATATGAAAATTGCCGACAATAATATAATTTAACCTCCACTTTAAGAACATAAAATTTATGATAAATGTTGTAATTATTTCTAATCTAATTTTCTTTACATTTTGCACGAAAATATTTTTATTGAGTCTGTAACGTGATAAATATATTTTCATATGTTGCATGGATTTATTTTTTACCATTTACGCTTTTAAAATAACCTTAAACATAATAAATAGCAATTTGTGAAAAATGAAGGAGGAAATATCCCTTTGTTGTCATCACTGCCGAAATCGAATCGCTGTGTTAGAAGTATTGCTCATATATCAAATGAATTTTTAAATAACGAAACGATGACATTTAAATCCAGTAAAGGTTAATTTTATTTTACTGGATTCATTAACATTTCATTAAATTTTTATTCAAGAGGTTGAGAGGATATTGAGGAACAATATAGTGGAGAAAATTTGATCGTGCATTTGTTAAGCAACTGAAGTTCATTAAATGCTGTTTTACTTAGCTCTGATGAATTATAGTGATTATTTTCAGTTCATGTAAAGTTACGAAGCTAAAGATTGTTTTTATTGCCATTAAATTTGATTTTATTATTATTTTCGTTTGGTACAAGTGCAGCTAACATATGTGTAACGTCATTTTAAATCAACAAAATTTTTATTTTTTTATTGCAGCAATATATAAATTATTTTCCTCTCCTCATTTTATTCAAACAAGCAGAAAAAAATATATTGTGTCATTATAAATAACCCCACAACACCAATCTCGCACAGAAATTATAGATTATGGATCACGAGTATATACATGCAAGGATAATAATAGCCCAGATAGCTTTGAACTGATATCTGATTGAAAAGTTTTTACATGATTCTCTGCACTCAGAAATTTAATCTGCTTTCTTCAATAGTACCAGTTTAAAACTCAGGATTGTTAAATATTGTTTTTTAATAATATGAAAGTGAATGTTATAAGAAATCTATGAACTAAGAACACAGAAACCTTTATAACAAACAAGATTTTTTGTTTTGTTAAGTAACATGAAAATACTTTTGTGATTGTTACAAATTCACATTTTGTGCCTCTTTGACTGTAACATCTAAACAAGTTACTAATTTATTATACTTTAATTCATATTGCGAAATAGACATTATTTTCCTTCGGACGCTTCGTTTCCTCTCTGTAGTGACGTACAACAAATTTACCCGTCATTATGAAAATATAGGCGTTTACTTTTAAATTTCTAAAATTTCAAATTGGCTTAAAAAATTCTGGAAGTTGAGATATGTTGATCAAAAAATTTTAGTTTGTGTTATAACTTTTATAGAACGTAGACGAAAATTGTTGGGCCAGTTTAACTTTTTTAGGTTTCTGAAAAGGTGATATATTTTGAGTGTGTTTTACTTCTCTAACAGTCCCACCATTGCTTCGGTTATTTTTGTAGAAGCATCTCATGTCTTAATGGATCAGTTTGAAAAAGTATATCTAAAATGCTTTTAAGGATAAGAATTTTGACTATTCAATTTGTTCTTTTTAATCAATCACATTATGCAATGTTAATGCAATGTCTATCACTTAACCTTTAGCTTACGGGGCCCATTTTTCCAATTCCCTCTTTAGAACGGAAAATTTCAAATATATATATATATATATATATATATATATATATATATATATATATATATATATATATATATATATATATATATATATACGTATATATATATATATACGTACATATATGTGTATATATATATATATATGTATATATATATATATGCGTATATATATATACGTATATATATATATGCGTATATATATATATATATATATATATATATACGTATATATATATATATATATATGCTTATATATATAGATATATATATATATACGTATATATATATATATGCGTATATATATATATATATATATATATATATATATATATATATATATATATATATATATATATATATGTTCACTTTTGGGCCCGTATTCTTGGGGTACATACTATCCCACCCCGTAAGGAAAAGGTTAATGAAATGTTTGGTGAAACTGGTTACAAGCTCATGATCGAGTCGATCTCACGTTCAAAGATTTTCGTGTATATGGATATGAAACTATGGTACCTATTGTTCAGGTTTGGATTTCTTTTTAACTTTTTCGTGCTTACTAAATTTTTTCATTTATGTCAAAAACTTTATTGCCTCCATAATTGTTCTTGCTATGCCTCTGGATAATAGCAATGTTAATACTAAACTTTCAGTAAATTTTAACGCTTTTGAGATCTGCTCTTCTAATTATAAATGGATTAAAACGGAACGTTAGACACGGGAGCAACGCACAAAAGCCGCATTGAAATACCACAATATCTTATAACATTTATGATTACATAATTTATTTATTCTGCTGTTTTCACCCCTAATTATAAAATAGAAAAAAATATTTTCATTTAAAAGTAAAAATTACATCTCTTAATTCTCTACGGGATTCTTCTTTTAACAATATGGTTCAAACATTTCCTATCAAAACACTGACTTAATTTTTTCAAGGTAGGGTGAAGAAAAAATTATTATACAAACGAAACTTAAATTAATTAAAGTTTGCACCAAAGTCAAAATTTTTGTCAATACGCTTAAATAGAATTTATTTTTCATAAGAGGATTGGTTTTTAACTTTTTCGTGGTTCTTACTAATCTTTTTTTTTCTTTTATGTAATGAAAAATTTTGCCTCCAGTATTCATATTACTATGACTTAGTAAGTATTTTTCCCCCTTTTTCAAGAAGTAATTTTGATGAAAAGTAATGCAGCAAATGTTAATAGAAAAACTTTTAGAACATTTTTATGCTTTTCTAACGTAAAGCACAGCGCAAATGTATAAAAAACCGAAGGAAGCATAAAGTTTCCTTCATTACGTAGTTCAATTGAAGCACTGTGTGGCTGAATAAAATACAGAAGTAAGCTTTCTAAACATAGACTTTTTTCTCTAAGTTATAATATACTGATCTGTATTTTCCAAGTGCATCCTTATTTATAAACAAGTAATATATAAAAAAAAATTTTAAAGTCACTTCCTACTTAGGTCAACAAAGAAAAATTTGAGTGTGAACTAATAGTAGGAATTGAAAAAAAGGATTGCCTGCCAGAACCTTACCTACTGTGCGAGATTAGGAGGAGGGGAAAGAGAGAGAAAAAGTTTGTCAGGTTGGGGATTCGATCTCGCAACCTACAGGACGGGAGAAGCCCGCGATACCGCAGTGCTACCGTTTACACAGTAACAAGAGGGAAATTACTATTCAAGAGCAAGAAACGATCTAGGTCTAAAACTAAAATTGAATAATTAAATTTAATTAAAGAATTAATATTTGAAAAACTGTATTAACACCAAGTGTCATCCACTACAAGTTAAAAAAATGTATTTGAACTTGAGTGGATGAATAAAAAGTACTTTTATTAACGATTGAAAATTTGAACAAGATACATATATAGAGAGTGTGAACTAATAGCAGGAATTGAAAAAAATCATGTAAATGTTGATACAGTAACAGATTTCGTTGTCGCTGAAAAATTTGAATTTTCAGTTTTTCTTTAAACAAATGCTTTTACTTTTAACCTGAATCAAACTTAAAAACAAATTTTTTATCTAAGTGAATGTTTGACAGGAACTAACCAAATTCCTTAAAAGTAAATCAGAATCATGATATTAGTACCTAATACACTAGCTGGCCAAAAGTATCCGGACGTCCAGTGGTACGGACTCCGAGAGTCCGTACCACTAGGTTGAAAGGTAGAATTGTTCAGAATGTCCACATACATCTCAGGGTTCATGGTCCCAACCACAGGAGCTAAGGAACCCAGGCCAAACCATGAAAAACAATCCCACACTATGTTGCTGCCACCACCAAACTTAACAGTCGGCCCAATGCAGTAACGCAAGAAGCGCTCGCCGGGTATCCTCCAAATTCAGACGTGTCCATCGGGCAAACTGCCAGATTTTAAAGCGAGATTCACCACTCCAAAGAACATTTTTCCACATGTCCACAATCCAATGACGGTGAGTATTGCACCATTGCAATCGACGCTTCGCGTTCTAGGGAGTGATGTTCGGCTTGTGACCGGCTGAACGACCATGGAATCCCCCGGTTTTTCAACTCTCGACGATCAGTCCTGCTGCTAGCACTAACGCCTGATGAACTTTGGAACTCCTGAGCGATTTCAATCAACGAGGACTTGCGATTTTGTTTCACTACCCTTTTCAAAGTTCTACGGCTGCGTTCACTAATTTTTTTTCGGCCTGTCACTTCGTTTTTCTGCAGTTTCACTGCCTCGACGTTTCCACTTCACAATTACATCACTCACAGTGAATTTTGGCTTCTGTAGAATCTCCGAAATTTCACGAACTGATTTCCCTAAAAGGTAGCATCCTACTATAATGCCACGATCAAAGTCACTAAGCTTCTTTGACTTACTCATTGTCTCACAAACGCATAAATATGACCTGGAAAACCACTACCAACAGTTTTATAGCTTTCGGTTAGGCATCAAATTACGTCACCTGCCAGATCCACTTCTTTAGAGTGGGGTGTCCGGATACTTTTGACCAGATAGTATATTTTCATACGAACAAGTTAAATTCTTTTTGATTTAGTCTACAAGATGTCATAAAAATGTAAAATTCTCCACGAAAGGCAGGGATACTTATAATGTCTTTTTTCTCTTGTTTAGGCACTTGTCGTGAGACATTCGCCCTTTGTTATTCACCGCGAAGTCTTTCTGGATACTTTATTGTAGGGTCACCATTTAGGTGAGCCAGCAATGCTTCCTATGAAGGAACAACACGGTAACGACCAAGTCTTTGGTGTATTCACATAGAATCCGTCAGCGCTAGCGTTAAATATTCCGTTGGCGCTGATTGGTTAAATGGGTCAATGGTTTGTGTATAATTGGCTAAAAAAATTAACGCTGACAGATTCTATGTGAACAGGCCCTTACTCGCGATTTGAACTCAAACCCACTAAGTGGAAGTTCACAACGCTATCCACTATACCACGTAGGTGGCACGTTTATTGTAAATTTATAAAATACTACTTTTCAAAAAGTGTAATAATTTAAAAAACGCTTTATCTAACATTGCGAAATTTCGTATATTATCTATACTTCATATTACTAACAACATTTATTTTCATTATCGGGCATGGAACCACTTATAAATTTATTTGAATATAAAAAGTTCCTGCAGAGTACATGATGATATTTTTTGTTTTCTGAATTACTTTTTAAACCACTTCATATTTTTCAATTTTGTTAGTTAGGTAATGAACTAGAGTATATCGTAAAGGAAATGAAGGTAAATAACCAGTTATATAATTATTTCCGCTTGTTTCCCTTAAGTCTTTTCTACACGATATATTTAACAATATAATACGGGCATAGTTTTACATTGTCTACGTACAACATTGTCTGTGTGACACAACTGTGGATGGAAATTGAAACTCACTGACGGAGAAAGGAGGACCCTAAAGTCGATTTTTACCTCAAGCAGAAAGACCACTAGAACAAATGTGACTGATGTGCTTAATAGACATGTACAGAACCCAGTCTCGACTCATAGAGTGAGAAGAGAACTGTATAAGCACAATATTTAAACCAAAACTGCTTTTACAAAACACCTTGTTCAGATGAATGCAAAAAGTAGACTAAAATGGTGCCGGGAACACAAAAAGGGTGTGCTGGGCAATAGAAACATGTTTTCTGATGAATCAATCTTTTCACCATCCCCCAAATCTCACGTGTGTGTACGTCTGGATACCGCTGGCAGAAGCTTACAACCCAAACTCTCTCGTTCCAATAGTAAGCATAGTCGACTTTCCATCGTGCCTTGGGTGGTTATATCGTGTTTCTAACCCTTTCAGGGGCGCCTTTTGCACAGTGCAAACGCCTAAATTTAGTCTCTTTTTACACTTGCATTCAATGTATTCCAGTGAAATGAGCAGAAAAATTGTTAGTACTGTCATCTGTTATCAGTTTAAAGAAGTACAAACCTTTTGCAAACCTTTAATTGTAAATTTTTTCAAGATTCTTTAGGTTAAATAAACAGTCTGTAAGGACTTCGCCTAAAACAAGACTGACAGCCTTTAATATTTACAAAATGCTTTATTGGCATTCTTGAAATAAATATAGGCTCTATACAATAATTACAAAGTAAACATGATCTAAGGATAATTCGCGGGTTCAGGATATCACGAGAGGAATGCGGCAGGCTCTCCGTCTCTGGCACACGTCCGACGATGAAGGTTGTTCACACCTGTAAAAAAAAGTCAACTGCCCCCTTTTACATCGAGGTGGCGACTATATATCCTCACAAAAATCTGTGGGTGGTTGAAGCGGGCTCTCTTTGATTTCCTTTCTGTAGACCGTCTTCAAACCATTCCGCGTCTTCCGCTAAAGGCTAAACGATTATCCTCGGGACAGGCTTTGTCTGCAAGGAGGGGGATTTCTTACAGAAGACGGCTTCCTAATTGTCCGATGGCGACGCGGCGTCTGCCACAACTCGGTGACAAAGCGACTGTCACCGATGAATACGGTAGGTTGATAATGGACGTCTTGCCGCTAGGCCCTCTCAGGAATTCCGGGTGTGAAAAGAGGCGCAAAGTCATTACAGACTAAATTCCTCCCCTCCCCAGATGTTTTTCTGCAGAGAGTTTTCACCTGCAAAAAACAGAACAAAAACATGGTCCTTCTCAGGACAATTTCAATTATAAAAACTTTTCCCGAAGGCAAATGCACGCCCAATTGACATTACGAGTAGACCGTTAATTTTGATCAAACTCTGGCTTTACCTTCATGAAAGAAAATTTTTAACTGTATTTCAAAGTATCATTTTTAAAAGCACAACAAAAGGAATTTATACTTAAAATTTACGCACTTTAAAATCTCTAATAAGAGAACATGCCGTAGCAAAGAAATTATAAAATTACACAATAATATAACACGTCCTGGCAAAAATTTAAATAAAACAGTATACTAATACATGTCAATCAAAAAAAATTAAATTCATAGAACACTAGTACATACACATGACACTACATAAAAACATTATAACTAGTAAATCACTCAACTGGGATCCCATAATTTACCTTAATTGTGATCACATGACACAAATAAATTCTCAAATTGATATTAAACACAGTTATAATGAAACAACTTTACACAAATAAAATTAAACACAAATCCAAAATGGATACCTAAACTTCATACAGAACATATCATCACGATTATTAATACACATGAAAATTTTAAATTTCTTACTTATCTTTTAATACATTTAACACTTATCGTCATAAAACAATTTAATACTCGGTTTGCCGTAAATCCTGGATCAGGGAACTTAATTCGTTCACGATTACCTGTGATCCAATCTTTTCCATTTAAGTGGACAGTCATCAGTGACCTAAATTTAAATATTCATTTTATCCTACTATAGGATTCACAATCGATTTAGGGTCTAATTTTTCAGTACTGACTGACATAAAATTATAACAAAATAGCTCATTGGCTCATTCCTTATCAAAAAAAAACTCACAAACTTCACATTCCTGTTAATCACTTTGTTTCTTTGACAACACTTACATTTATCTGTTGTCGTAACAACTCTTCAGACAAAACTTATCGATTTCACAATAAATCATTCAATTGCGGTATTCAAACACCGTACGGAGTGCATTTTGACCCCAATTACTACCTTCTTAGGTATACACAAAAACATACACATTTGCATTTAAAAGTTAGCCAATACCTTTCTGAGGCATTCTACTGGCTTATGCAACAAACAAAACAGAACATAAAATGTTACAATTGAACATTAATTAAAACCTATCTGAGGCATTCCAACACGGCATACATAAAACCGTCATATGGCGTTTGCCACTACAAAACCGTTATATTATGATAACGTCAAAGGAATTTCACCTGAATTTTCCTTTAAAGCAAAACTCAACTTCTATGGTCGAGTCGCTCAAATTTACAAACAATTACATGTTACACTTCATAAAAAAACATTACTCAAACGAATACACATTAATTTCTGGTCACATTTTTACAATGAAACTACAATTAATCAACATACTTATAATATACATTTAAACTTTTACGACTAATCTTCGGCTTAGCCTGGTGTTCGGCGGGAATTAACATGGTTAAGACGTTTCATATTATTCTTAACATTAGGACATTTCCCCTTTTGACATTTGTCACAAGCCGACACGTAATCATTTATGTCTAAGTGACAATATGGCCAGTAAAAATACTGAGTTAATGATTCTTTCATCTTAGCAACGCCTAAATGAACATTAGTTTGTTCGTGGCAGAGTCTTTTTAATTTCTCTCGATACTTTCGAGGCACAATAAGCAGTTTTCTAGTGGTTCCATCGTTATTTTTTTTCTGGTAAAATAACATCTCGTTTACCACCACGTACTTATTTTCTTCGGGCGTCTTCTTTTTCGCCCTATCAAAAATTACTTTTAATTCTTCGTCCTCACTTTGTGCAACTCTAAATTCTTCGGGTGAAGTCTTTAATAAGTCGGGAGTAATTATTCGTTTCTCCTGGAGAGACAAGATAGTCGCGCTCTCTTCAGCAGGGATTTCTTCTACCGCTTCTGCTCCGGGGATCACTTGCTCTATTTTCGTTTTTTCATCTCCCGTGTCTAGTCTTTCTCTATCAAATTTTAGTTTTTCGGCCCGAGTTTGCACAGTATTTTTCACCGGAACTTCTACATTCCTGTTGATCTTCTCAAGCAAGGCTGCCGTTTTATTTCCTAACAAATAGTGTTTCTGCTCGAATTCCGTATTGCTGACAGCTGCTCTAGTTCTGGTGTGGCCCCATTCACATTTTAAATCGACCTCTGCTATAGGTAAGCAAACGGATGAATCTAACACAGGTGCACTGACATAAACGTGCTCTCCTGTGTACATATGGGGTTGTACCAAATTTTTAGAAATCAGATCAATGCTCGCTCCTGTGTCTCTCAGAATAGACGTAGATTTTCCATTAACGACTCCCTGACTGATATATGGAGTCATCACGCCACTCGAGTCTCCTCCACTAGTTTCTGTTGCCGCGATAATTTCCGTCTCTTTAAGTTTAGGGCACTGTGGTCTCAGATGGTCATACGAACCACACTCGTAGCAACGGAGCTGTTTTCTTTTCTCAAAAATTCTTTCCTTGTTTTGTCCACTAGAAGCTTCTTTTTCCACATCTTTTTTTTCTTTCTTCTCTTCCTTAAAATTATGGTTATTTTAAATGGCTTATTAATTTTATCTGTGGACTTTTGATCCTTTGGGAATTCTCTTGTTCGGAAACTGTCTTGTAAGCTTTCATACTTATCTATTTTTTCCGCTAATTCTAAAGGAGTATTAATCTGCATCCACTGCTCCAAAAAATGATCTTTTATATCGGCAGGTACCCGTCTCTTCATCTGTTCCGTTATGTGTAGGTCTCTCAGTTTCTTAAATGTAGTGATTTCTAAATCTGCTATCCATTCATCATAATAGCCACTAAGCTCATGGGCATAATTCCTCCATGACTTATCTGCGAGTTTAGGATGGCGATAAAACAGTTGTTTTAATTTTTCTGTATTCATCCTAAATCTCTGGAGAATCATCTCTTTGACGTAGTCATAATCTTTTGCCTGTTCTGGCGATTCTCTGGCCATCATGTTGGAAATTTCTGGGGTTAGTACCCCTAACAAATATGGCACCCAATCTTCTTTAGGGACTCCCGCCATCTCTGCTCTTCTCTCGAAATTAATTAGATACAGGCTCATTTCGTCCCGTTTCTCGTCAAATTTCTGTATGGTTTTAAGGAGCTGAATGTTCTGAGTTGCGTCTGCATCTCTGTCCCTCCCATTTCGGGCTCTATTGTCTCCATTAATTCCTAATTCCAGTCTCCTTATTTCGAGAGTAAGTTGGTCTTGACGAATTTTGTCTTCTCTTTCTCTCTCTCTCTCTTCTCGTTTCGCTTCTTCTTGGCGAATTCTCTCTTCACGTTCCTTTCTATCTTCAATAATACGCTCTAGTGCGAGTCTAGCGTCTTCTTCGACGTAATTTTCGTTTTCTGTAATGATCTTCTTAATTTCGAAAATCTTAAGCGTATCGTCAGCTAGTCCTCCTAACTCTTCTAAAAGTTCTAAAAGGTCCCCTTTCTTACCCTTATTTAAAAAGGACATTTTTCTAAATTTAGGGTAACTAACTTTAGGATAAACAATAAAATTATCCCTCAGCTACTAGCTATACTTTCCGACGGTATGTGTCCTAACCGGAACTAACAAGTTCAAAACTGATCAATTTTATACCGAACTATAATTTTAGCCCTTATGAACACCAAACTAGCACCGCACAATATAAACATTCACAATTTACTCAATACCTATCAAATCAAAATACCGAACTCTTATACAGAATACACATAAACAGAATTCTCAAATTAATCAACACTCTATATAGATTTCCCACACAGTAATACACAAATACTAAATTATCACTGTTAATATCCAAGCATAAGAAACTTAAATATATCTGTTACTATTAAAAGAAAAAATAATTCTAAATAAACACTGTTATTATCAAAATCAAAAAAAAATTCACTTTCTTTAAAAATAGAGAAAAACATACAGTATTTGCAATTAACAAAACACAGAAATTGGCTAAACTTATTGCAATTCCTAACAAACAAAATATTGGTTCTTTACTTGAACACTAACTGGTTACTCATTCATATACCATAAAAACACACAGAAATTGGTTTTACTTATCACAATTCCTAAAACAATAGTTCCTACTTAGAACTTCAAATGGTTAACTCATACACCTTTAAAACACAGAAATTGATTTAAATCATCCAAATTTCTAATATAAAATATCAGTTCTTAATACGAACTCTAAATGGTTAACTTGTACATATACCATTTAAAAAAAAACCACAGAAATTGATTTAATTCATCAAAATTTCTAAAATAAAATATCAGTTCTTAATACGAACTCTAAATGGCTAACTTGTACATATACCATTTAAAAAAAACACAAAAATTGATTTAATTCATCAAAATTTCTAAAATATTAGTTCTTAATGCGAACTCTAAATGGCTACTTATAAATATACCATTTAAAAACACAATAAAATAATTTTTACTTATTGCATTTATACAAAACCATTATTTAGTTTTTAAATCAAAGCCAGAATCTGATAAAAAGAATCGGCCTACCTGTAATCCTTTCGTTCATCACTGATATCCTATCCCACTTCTGACACCAGTTAATAACAGTCTGTAAGGACTTCGCCTAAAACAAGACTGACAGCCTTTAATATTTACAAAATGCTTTATTGGCATTCTTGAAATAAATATAGGCTCTATACAATAATTACAAAGTAAACATGATCTAAGGATAATTCGCGGGTTCAGGATATCACGAGAGGAATGCGGCAGGCTCTCCGTCTCTGGCACACGTCCGACGATGAAGGTTGTTCACACCTGTAAAAAAAAGTCAACTGCCCCCTTTTACATCGAGGTGGCGACTATATATCCTCACAAAAATCTGTGGGTGGTTGAAGCGGGCTCTCTTTGATTTCCTTTCTGTAGACCGTCTTCAAACCATTCCGCGTCTTCCGCTAAAGGCTAAACGATTATCCTCGGGACAGGCTTTGTCTGCAAGGAGGGGGATTTCTTACAGAAGACGGCTTCCTAATTGTCCGATGGCGACGCGGCGTCTGCCACAACTCGGTGACAAAGCGACTGTCACCGATGAATACGGTAGGTTGATAATGGACGTCTTGCCGCTAGGCCCTCTCAGGAATTCCGGGTGTGAAAAGAGGCGCAAAGTCATTACAGTTTCCCTTAAGTCTTTTCTACACGATATATTTAACAATATAATACGGGCATAGTTTTACATTGTCTACGTACAACATTGTCTGTGTGACACAACTGTGGATGGAAATTGAAACTCACTGACGGAGAAAGGAGGACCCTAAAGTCGATTTTTACCTCAAGCAGAAAGACCACTAGAACAAATGTGACTGATGTGCTTAATAGACATGTACAGAACCCAGTCTCGACTCATAGAGTGAGAAGAGAACTGTATAAGCACAATATTTAAACCAAAACTGCTTTTACAAAACACCTTGTTCAGATGAATGCAAAAAGTAGACTAAAATGGTGCCGGGAACACAAAAAGGGTGTGCTGGGCAATAGAAACATGTTTTCTGATGAATCAATCTTTTCACCATCCCCCAAATCTCACGTGTGTGTACGTCTGGATACCGCTGGCAGAAGCTTACAACCCAAACTCTCTCGTTCCAATAGTAAGCATAGTCGACTTTCCATCGTGCCTTGGGTGGTTATATCGTGTTTCTAACCCTTTCAGGGGCGCCTTTTGCACAGTGCAAACGCCTAAATTTAGTCTCTTTTTACACTTGCATTCAATGTATTCCAGTGAAATGAGCAGAAAAATTGTTAGTACTGTCATCTGTTATCAGTTTAAAGAAGTACAAACCTTTTGCAAACCTTTAATTGTAAATTTTTTCAAGATTCTTTAGGTTAAATAAAATCGGGGAAAAAATCTGTCCCGTGCAAATGATGTAGGTTGTTGCCCTTGAAAGGGTTAAGCAGGTTCTGTTAGCAGCTTAAGAGGAAGGATAGCTAGGAGTGACTATTTAACCATTTTGGGCCACAACGTGCTTCATTGGCGCAGACATTGTATCCCGTAAAAGATTAGATCTTCCAAAATAATAGGTACCTTATTCACAGAGCTGTAACTGTTAAATCATTGTTTGAAGAACCATGATGATGAAGTTGGACAACATCCCTGACCTGAACAATTATCATATTTAAACATAATTGAACCAATGTGGATTGTATTAGAAAACAGAATAAGATCCCTTTATCCTCCTCGAGCCCTCCTTGTGACACCGGCTTATCCTGTTTATAAGAGCTGCAGTTTTTTCTTCCACGGCGTCTTAGTAGTCTCTAAGCTAATGGTTATTGAGTGCTCTCACCTCACTGTTATATTTTTGTTAGGTGGAAGTTTAGCACTGATCTGGTCATTTAATTGTCATGTATACTCTCCCCTAAGTTTTTAAGGCGCTCTTTGGGTTTTAGGGGCTTCTAGTCTCACTCTAAGAAAGTGACTGAGCGTAATTTTGGAACAGAGATCGTAGTGCCAGCTTTTGTTCTTGTTTAATCTTGCTTAAATTCCTCTTGTGTTTTCAGTGATGTTTCATTACTTACCCTTTTCGGACGCTGAGCTGCTTAGTTATAGTTCTTCTTTTGTTCTCTGTGGAGTTTAAGTACTGTTCCCGTACTTTTGGTGCGTTAAACTGTGCCGCGTCTTGTTGTAGAATTAAACATGAGTTTATATTTGGATTTGGATCAGATTCCTAATCCTTCCTTATATCGCGCATTGTTTACAGACAGAAAGTTAGTAGAACAGATCATACACGCCAGTAAATAAAGTAAAGATAATGCCTTAATAGTCAGACAGCATATGGATAGTTTAAACGAAATATTAACGGGTTTAGTAGTTCTAAATACGGAGTTAAAATACAAAAATTCGCAGAATTTAGAAACTATCACAGAACTAAATCATAAGTTAAAAAACCTACCTTCCGTGCAACCTACAGTAGTACTCTACCGAAGACTTATGCAAGTACAGTTAGCGATAAAAAAGTAAAAGCTCCCCAAACACACAGGTAGGAGCATGTTCTAATAGTTAGCAAGAAGGAGAGTCATTCGAATGAGTATAACTTCACTAATAGTGACCGGGACACGTAAAATAGATCGTGGCTGCAATGTCCTGCAAGTTCTCAAATTTACCTCTGGAGGTGCGGGGTCAAGTGTTCAGGTCTCGTCGCTTACTCGGTTCAAAATTACGGGACCGGTCATCCAGCCAATTCGGACTCCTACCCTTGTGGTGCTAATTCAAAACAGGAGCCGCCCCTTTCAGCCCAATAGCCTTTTAGGACCTGATGAATTGAACCTCTAACCAGGCGGCATTAGCAACAACAACAACAAGTTTCGTTGTACCCTTTGTTTTCATCTTTATTCTATATGTTATTAATTAAAATTGTTTTTTACATAAGTTACCAATTAATTTGTTCGTTACGTGTTTCTTCATTAGTCACTAATTAATTACGAATCGCCATAAACCATTTATACTTGGGAACTTCCGTCTTTTCATGAGTGTCATTTTCCATGGGACAAACGCTTTGGTTGCCTTTGTAAAGTTACTATGGTAGTTTGTTTTTGTTACTCAATTTCGGACCATGCTCCGTTTTTGGAATCTTAGTTATGGGTAATACCTGCATTATAGCAAGGTGGAGCCCGAATTCATAATCTTACCCCCCTCGAGCATCTTTCAAGGAACTGGAGAAGTGTCTCCCTGAAGAATGTGTAACATACCATTTCCACCAACCAGTACTTGTATGCGTCCTTTCCAAAAAGGATTCAAGCAGATTGAATTGCGAAACATGCTATAACGTCATATTAGAAGCGTAATTCCTGTTTCCTCAATGTGTTTCCATCATTTAGTACAACCCTTGTAGCTGTTCAATGCTCTGAAATTTCAACACGTGAATCAAACATTTTTAGAACAATGAATATTTTAAGCTTTACAATTTGTATTTCTGAGTTTATTCCCTTTCATACCCATTTAACTGCTCAAGAGTTAAATATTGTATAAAACCGATTAGTGGATCATTGGTACAATGTCTTTTATAAATTCTTTCTATAGATTCTTAATTTTTTTTTCTATTTCTAATAGCAAGTATTAGAGGACAACAGATATCAAAAAGACAAAATTACAAGAGCAAGATAGAAAAATGACATCCGTTAATCCATCAACTTATGTCTGGCAAAAAATTCTTAAAATTACATGTTTGAAATACAAATTAACGTTCTATTATGTTTATCTACGCATAAGTTCTCATATAATTTCATTTCACAGGCTCTTAAATTTCAATTTTGAAACGAATATTAAAACCAATAAATGCTCATATATTACGTGAATTTCTACAAAATTTTGGATAGAAAGTATAACTTTTGATGTTATTTATACAAGGAGAGGTAGACATGAATGTCTCCCTGGTTATCCACGTTGGTAAATTAAAGTGTTCTAAATTTCTGTGTTAGACAGGAAATCGATGAAGATTTTGAATAAATAAAATATAGATATTTGTTAGGCAGTGGTTGTTAGTAAATGATCTTGGAGTAAATTTTCGAAACTTCTGAACTGAGGAAAGTATTTTTGTTAAAATACGATTAGTGGGAAAGATTTTGGGAGATATATATTTAATGCTTTGAAATTTATATGAATTAATTTTGGTGTTTTGATAGAAATATCTGGGCTATCCCGATCGAAACTTTTAAACTCTTTTATGACTTTTTAACCGGGAGAAAGTTAATAAATAATTCCTAACTACACATTTGCCTGCATCTGAAGGCACTTATTCAAAGAATTTTAATAAATTACCTTTGTTACTTTAATGAGTTTACTGTTATTAATTTTTTTAATATTATGTAAAATATAAAATATAAAAAACTTTTTTTGCATTTTTCATGAATATACAGAGATTAATAAGACATTTTTACAACTTGAAAATTTTACAATTTACTGAAAATGAAAAAAAAAAAATTCTCGCGTAAATATTGATATTTTCTCCCTCACAAAATTATATATATATATATATAATATATATATATATATATATATATATATATAATTAGATTGGTTCTCTGACAATAAAAAAGTTATACATATTTTTATCTATATTTTATTGAAGTTCACTATTACTCCGTGTGACGAATATGTCTCTAAATACCAACATATATATATATATCCTTTTGATGATTCTAGCCAATCACCGACACTCTGTTGGGTTTCATTAAATTAAATCAGTTTAACTTAAAATATAATTTTATCTGCTCTTTTGAACATTTTAGCTGAGCCTAAAATCATAAACATTTTCTGAAATCTTAAATTACCTGACAGCTGAGCAAAAGCTATCAAAATCAAAAAATCTTTCCTTTTAGCTCTTCCTCGATTTTCGGATCTACTCGGGTTATTTAGAAAATGTGCTCTAAATGCTTTAACGCTATCAAAAACGCCGAGTTTATCGCTAGTAAGGAATTATTTCAGGCAAACGTAAGGAAAACAAATTTTAAAATAGATTGAAGCATTTTCAGTCGTAGTTAGACTCCATATTTTCACTGTCTTGCAGTATCTCAAATAAGATTGAAAATTAATGGCTTTTTGAAAGTGGGACTTCACGGCAGTTTAAAACATTCAAAATAATGGTGATAGATCTTCTAAAAATATTGGTATTTCGGAGTGGCAGTAAACCTCTTGGTAATAACATTGTTTTGCAGATATGTTGCATGCTACAACCCAGTGATAAAGGTAAAATTTTGTTACCTTTATTTCTGCACATGGATGTAAATAATGTCATGTCATAGGTAAACTTAAACTGTAAAGTAAACTGAAGCTAAACTAAGCTGAACGAAAATAAACTAATCTCAAAAATCTAAAACGCAAAAGTCTTAGATATTCTAGTTTTCGTTTTAGTAAAGAATTCTTTTGTGACATGCGTGCGTGTGTTTACACATTATCATGAGATACCTTGTAATGCAATTTTTTTTACTCTAAAAGCAGAGTGTGAGTTGGGTAGTATAGATATATAATTATCCAAAGGAGTAATGCGTTACTAATTACCCTGATAAAGTAATTTTTTGTTGGTGCATGTCAGAAGGTAATTGTAGAAAATATGATGTTTAAAATATGGTGTTTAAGATATGGTGTTGTCCAGCCATGACGATGTAGACAGCTAATTATAAAATTATTATGTCATGTCAGAAAGTAGTTGTAGAAAATATGGCGTTTAAAATATGGTGTTTAAAATATGGTGTTGTCCAGCCATGACGGCAGGAGACAGCTATTTATAAAATTATTATGTCAGAAAGTAATTGTAGAAAATATGGTGTTGTCCAGCCATGACGGTAGGAGACAGCTATTTATAAAATTATTATGTCAGAAAGTAATTGTAGAAAATATGGTGTTGTTTAGCCATGACGGAAGGTGACAGCTATTTATAAAATTATTATGTCAGAAAGTAATTGTAGAAAATATGGTGTTGTCTAGCCATGATGGAAGGTGACAGATATTTATAAAATTATTATGTCAGAAAGTAATTGTAGAAAATATGGTGTTGTCCAGCTATGACGGAAGGAGACAGCTATTTATAGAATTATTATGTCAGAAAGTAATTGTAGAAAATATGGTGTTGTCCAGCCATGACGGAAGGAGACAGCTATTTATAAAATTATTATGTCAGAAAGTAATTGTAGAAAATATGGTGTTGTTTAGCCATGACGGAAGGTGACAGCTATTTATAAAATTATTATGTCAGAAAGTAATTGTAGAAAATATGGTGTTGTTTAGCCATGACGGAAGGTGACAGCTATTTATAAAATTATTATGTCAGAAAGTAATTGTAGAAAATATGGTGTTGTTCAGCCATGACGGAAGGTCACAGCTAATTATAAAAATATTATGTCAGAAAGAAATTGTAGAAAATATGGTGTTTAAAATATGGTGTCATCCATCCATGATGGAAGGAGACATCTTATTATAAAAATATTAAACCTCTATTATAATTTTTTTAAACTTTAAGTCTCTTATAAAAAAAACTGAAAGATCTAAGCAAACAGGATTACTACACATTCTACCGCGAGTTGAGTGATCTTATGAATCAAATACCTTCCTTGCAACCTACATAACATACATTTAATTCAAATTCAGTATATTACTTTATGATGTTATAACATATAAGTAATATTAGAAAGCCTAGCCTATGTATTCAGAATACCCGAAAGACATTTTTTTTAGTTTATGATTAAAATCAGGATTTCTGAATGCCTAGAATGTCATAAATTTCAACTGTAAGGTATAATTTTTGTCCATGTTTAATGTCAAAAATGTAAACAGGACTCGCAAAACTTAGAGAGTTTCTTTACTTTATAGTCGTATTTAAATTTTCTACAACGACGTTTAAACGCGTATAGAGACATTTTTATTTTCTTCCTTCTCAGAATGAGTTGCGGGGTAAAGATTAACATTTACATTTCTAAGTCCGTAAAAAGGAGATTTTCATTCCGAAGTGTTTTCTTCGCTGAATATTAAAATTTTTAATAAAATCCGTGTGGTGGAATATTTTGGAAAATAGCTGAAATTATTTTATTTGCTAAATTCCTAGCATATTAATATGAAACATTTTTTCTAAGATTAGAAGTTTTTATTTCTTGAATACTTCTGTCGGCAAAAGTTTGGGAGAAGTGAATTCTTTAAATTTTTTTTATCCCTTTGAGATCGATAACATAGACGCATAAAGCAAGTAACATTTCTCTATGAAGAAATATTTCATATGTCACATGTAGAATCTGTCGACTAAAATAATCCAGAAAAATACAGAAGAGACAATTTATGTTGATGACGTCACCGATTAATTTCAATTAAAATTAAGATAATTTACTTTTTCTATATTAAGTTGTTTAATACAGGGTTTCCTTAATTAAACTTTCTAATTTAAAGTTGTCTACAGTCGAAACTATTGTTCAGAAAGTTATGAAATTTTGTGTAGGACATATTTGAAGAGATGGGAATCTGAGCGAATAAAAAAATGAGTTCAAAATTTCACCACCAGAGGGCGTTCTTTGATGAATTACACATTTACGATTGGTTCTTTACTTAAGATTTCACCATTTTTTTATCCATAGGTCACCCTAACACAATAACTCATACTCATTAAATTTTACAATCTTGAAAGTCATTGCAAAGTCGATCGGAAAATTGTTCGATAACTAACTTTTTAAATATTTGAAGAAACGAAGGAGAAACAAATATGCAAATTTATTTTTGTCGACGTAGAGCAGAAGCTGTTATAAAACCAAGAAACGTTCATCGAGATTTTGTTTCCAGCGTGCTTGCTATGGCTAATCAGAATGTCATCGTTACGATTACCAGATCGAGCTTTGTTAGCAAAATTGTTTGCTAGTAAAATGTTAACAAAACGATAATTCAGCACTAGTTATTCTACGCTTTGGGGGCATGTGAAGCATTTAGTGTCTTGATAAACCAAGAACTACACCTGATATGAAAGACAGCATTTCACGACATGCTCTCAGCATTTCCCCGGACACATTGCGGTCAACTGTAGAACATGCTATCTTGCAATTTCCAATGGTTGTGCAATTCATCAAATAACGCACTCTGGTGGTTAGATTTTGAAATAGTTTTTTTATGCTCTCGAATAAATTCCCATCCCCTCAATATGCCCTACACAAAATTTCATAGCTTTCCTAACAATAGTTTCGACTGTAGACAACTTTAAAGTAGGGAAGTTTAATTATGGACACCCTGTATATCTAATATTATTTGATTGCATGCATAGATAGAAAAATAGGCCTAGTTATAACACTCTAAAGAAAACAATGATAACCTTGAAAAATTAATATTTTGTTGGTGCATGTCAGAAAGTAATTGCAGAAAATCAGCAGCAATGGACAGTCACAACTGTCCCATATGTATTTAAAAATACCTCCAAATTAGAGTGAATATAATTTTAACAAGTGAAGGATTATGAGATTGGTCAGATTTTAACAACTAAAGGATTAGAGAGCATTATTTGATGATAACGTGTTATCGAAGAGAAGATCTTAATGTTGCATATCGGACTGCCATCTGGGAAAGAAAGATACTTCATATAAACTCAGAACCTCCGGAATGTCCAGAAAAACGACATCATGATTGGATCATACGCTCTAACATATAATCCAACCAATTGACGATATTTTATGTTAGACGTCACAAACTGCTGAAACAAGTCACTCAACTCCATCCAGCAAATTTACTTCTAAAACAAACAGTTAGTGAATATATAGATGCTGGATTTTAGTATCGGTGTTTCTTTTATCGATGTCTCAGGATGTTCCATTTCTATTGGGTAGAGCATAGAAATCCTAGGAAATGACCGTTTGTCAGACATTGAATTGTAAACGATGAAAAATGAATTACGTTCATAAAGAGAAGATAACGTTTCCATGTACCGAAAAAAATTGACAAACAATATAACCAGATATTTTCAAAGTTATTCTCAGTGCGAATTTATTTCAAATAATGTATGACGAGTTATAGCCTGAAAGGCTCGAAATGTCAGTCGAATTGGGCAGTCAAGGTTAAAGCTTTTAAAATTTCAAAGATGTAGTTTAATTTCCCCACCATTCTTATCACTGCAGAAAACAAATCAATTTCCATAACCTCATCAGATTGAAACACACATAAGTAGCTACACTAAGGGGATTCTTCTTGCTTGCAAATTTACTTTGTCAATACTTACATACTATAAAACAAAAGTAACCCAAGATAATCACTACAATTTTGCATTAAATATACAGATCATATAATTAAGAGAAGTCAAAAGGCATTACTAGTGATACAAAAAGCATTTCTTAGTAAGGTTTTTCTTGAAAAAATAAATCTGGAATCCTGGAGTACAAAACAAGATCCTCGATGACAAGTGTAAGAATATATGCTTAACACGTTTAAAAAAAGGCTAAATTCCATAGACATTGGTAAAATCCACAAGAATATGAAATTTGTGGCTAAAAGAAACAAAAAAGTTAAAAAAAAATAAAAAAGTCAGGCATTGCCAACATGGTTAAAGAACAGAACAAATTTCACAAAAAAACATGTAGTATGAAAATTGCTGGAGCTATCAATCTTTTAAAACACTTAAACTCTTTAAGAAATATCACATTGTATTTACAACTCATTCAATTTAATGTTGAAAAAGGCAACGAAACCCTTAACACAGCCGTTTACAAGAAATAATTACTGACGAAAATGAGTCATGTATGACAGCACTCACTGATAGACGCAAACCGAAGAAGAAATCAGGGCCTTCTAGACTAAGATGCGACCAAGGAACTGAAATATTTAAGTTGTGAAAGGAGTGCCTCGAGACAAAGATCCTGTGCATGTCAGAGGAGACATTCTATTCGATGAAGTATACAGCCGAAAATAAAACCCCAAATAGAAAGGTAAAAAGCTGAGAATAAAACTCTCTGTTTATAAGAAGTTTCTGTTCCTAACGTGATTTCTAATAAGGCATCCTGAACAATTTCCGGTTTAATTTCATTCAAGTGGAGGAATAATAATGTTAATGTTTCTAACTGTTATTGAAGTTATATATCAATTTTTGGCACAAAGTTGGTTGACTTCCAAACGAAAGTCAACAAACAACATAATTTACATAGAAATGTTTCGATTTTTTTTATAAATAATAGGTGGGTTTTTCTGAATCTCAGTAGATATTGTGACAATTTCATATTAATAATTTCATTGAACAGCAAGACATTCAATGAGTCATATCTTTAAGATAACAATGAATCAGCTACAGTTTTATTTCCAGAAATTGGATGAAGTGGAACTCCAGTCTCTTATAAATAAAAAATAAAAAATGCCTCAAAATGTCAATAAAATAGTTATTAAACTATAAAATTTGTACCTGTTAGGACTACAGTTAATAAGATAAATAAGACGAATTCAATAATATATTGGACTATCTTTAACGTGTTTGAGCTCTAGGATATGTGGCTGCTATAAAATTTGTTTTAAAAAACAAAACTTGAAATCTTTTCATTTTTGTTGTTATTAACAGCGTTAGACCATGATATTATCCAGCTTGAGTTCTAGCTCTGATTAAAGTTATCAATATTTTTTGAATAAACGTTTTGAAGGAAATTGTCTATGCATTTCTGATTTTATTCCAATCCACTCTTCCTCTATTCTAATAATAACGTCAAATTTCTAAATCAGTTTTGATAAATATTTAATTTGTATGTTTCATAAACGTTCATATAGTTTTGACTGTACTTACGTTTTAATTCGCAGATCCCATCATTAAATTAATCTATTCTTGCTTTGTTGAAAATGAATTCTGGGAAAAATATTAATTTGATTTTGTTAAATTTGAAATTCGGTTGGTTGTAATTTCTTCTTTAAACTAAAAACTTCTGTAATAATATTACGATGAAATGCATGGAATAATGTTCTAATTGATTGGGAACTGAATAACGACATTAATATCGATAGAATTAAGGAGGTATTGATGATCGAAATTTGAGAGAGAAGATGATTAATATGTGTCTCGAAATAACAGTGGCACGGTCCTCCTCAGATCAATATATGTGTTTCTACCAATGTGTTCGTCAGCTATAAACGTTACTCAGGTTTGAGAACTCCTAAGGCTTATGTTCAAATATGGCTGTCTTGATGATCGAAAGTTGAGAGGGAAGGTGATTAATCTGCTTCTCGGAATAACAGTGATACGAACCTCAGCTCAATATACGTGTTTCTACCAACGTGTCCGTCAGCTATAAACGTTACTCAGGTTAGAAAACTCCTAAGGCTTATGTTCAAATATGGCTCTCTTGATGATCGAAAGTTGAGAGAGAAGGTGATTAATCTGCTTCTCGGAATAACAGTGGTACGAACCTCAGCTCAATATACGTGTTTCTACCAACGTGTTCGTCAGCTATAAACGTTACTCAGGTTAGAAAACTCCTAAGGCTTATGTTCAAATATGGCTATCTTGATGATCGAAAGTTGAGAGAGAAGGTGTTTAATCTGCTTCTCGGAATAACAGTGATACGAACCTCAGCTCAATATACGTGTTTCTACCAACGTGTTCGTCAGCTATAAACGTTACTGAGGTTAGAAAACTCCTAAGGCTTATGTTCAAATATGGCTCTCTTGATGATCGAAAGTTGAGAGAGAAAGTGATTAATCTGCTTCTCGGAATAACAGTGGTACGAACCTCAGCTCAATATACGTGTTTCTACCAACGTGTTCGTCAGCTATAAACGTTACTCAGGTTAGAAAACTCCTAAGGCTTATGTTCAAATATGGCTATCTTGATGATCGAAAGTTGAGAGAGAAGGTGTTTAATCTGCTTCTCGGAATAACAGTGATACGAACCTCAGCTCAATATACGTGTTTCTACCAACGTGTTCGTCAGCTATAAACGTTACTCAGGTTAGAAAACTCCTAAGGCTTATGTTCAAATATGGCTCTCTTGATGATCGAAAGTTGAGAGAGAAGGTGATTAATCTGCTTCTCGGAATAACAGTGATACGAACCTCAGCTCAATATACGTGTTTCTACCAACGTGTTCGTCAGCTATAAACGTTACTCAGGTTAGAAAACTCCTAAGGCTTATGTTCAAATATGGCTATCTTGATGATCGAAAGTTGAGAGAGAAGGTGTTTAATCTGCTTCTCGGAATAACAGTGATACGAACCTCAGTTCAATATACGTGTTTCTACCAACGTGTTCGTCAGCTATAAACGTTACTCAGGTTAGAAAACTCCTAAGGCTTATGTTCAAATATGGCTATCTTGATGATCGAAAGTTGAGAGAGAAGGTGTTTAATCTGCTTCTCGGAATAACAGTGATACGAACCTCAGCTCAATATACGTGTTTCTACCAACGTGTTCGTCAGCTATAAACGTTACTGAGGTTAGAAAACTCCTAAGGCTTATGTTCAAATATGGCTCTCTTGATGATCGAAAGTTGAGAGAGAAAGTGATTAATCTGCTTCTCGGAATAACAGTGGTACGAACCTCAGCTCAATATACGTGTTTCTACCAACGTGTTCGTCAGCTATAAACGTTACTCAGGTTAGAAAACTCCTAAGGCTTATGTTCAAATATGGCTATCTTGATGATCGAAAGTTGAGAGAGAAGGTGTTTAATCTGCTTCTCGGAATAACAGTGATACGAACCTCAGCTCAATATACGTGTTTCTACCAACGTGTTCGTCAGCTATAAACGTTACTCAGGTTAGAAAACTCCTAAGGCTTATGTTCAAATATGGCTCTCTTGATGATCGAAAGTTGAGAGAGAAGGTGATTAATCTGCTTCTCGGAATAACAGTGATACGAACCTCAGCTCAATATACGTGTTTCTACCAACGTGTTCGTCAGTTATAAACGTTACTCAGGTTAGAAAACTCCTAAGGCTTATGTTCAAATATGGCTCTCTTGATGATCGAAAGTTGAGAGAGAAGGTGATTAATCTGCTTCTCGGAATAACAGTGGTACGAACCTCAGCTCAATATACGTGTTTCTACCAACGTGTTCGTCAGCTATAAACGTTACTCAGGTTAGAAAACTCCTAAGGCTTATGTTCAAATATGGCTATCTTGATGATCGAAAGTTGAGAGAGAAGGTGTTTAATCTGCTTCTCGGAATAACAGTGATACGAACCTCAGCTCAATATACGTGTTTCTACCAACGTGTTCGTCAGCTATAAACGTTACTCAGGTTAGAAAACTCCTAAGGCTTATGTTCAAATATGGCTCTCTTGATGATCGAAAGTTGAGAGAGAAGGTGATTAATCTGCTTCTCGGAATAACAGTGGTACGAACCTCAGCTCAATATACGTGTTTCTACCAACGTGTTCGTCAGCTATAAACGTTACTGAGGTTAGAAAACTCCTAAGGCTTATGCTCAAATATAGCTCTCTTGATGATCGAAAGTTGAGAGGGAAGGTGATTAATCTGCTTCTCGGAATAACAGTGATACGGACCTCAGCTCAATATACGTGTTTCTACCAACGTGTTCGTCAGCTATAAACGTTACTCAGGTTAGAAAACTCCTAAGGCTTATGTTCAAATATGGCTCTCTTGATGATCGAAAGTTGAGAGAGAAGGTGATTAATCTGCTTCTCGGAATAACAGTGGTACGAACCTCAGCTCAATATACGTGTTTCTACCAACGTGTTCGTCAGCTATAAACGTTACTCAGGTTAGAAAACTCCTAAGGCTTATGTTCAAATATGGCTCTCTTGATGATCGAAAGTTGAGAGAGAAGGTGATTAATCTGCTTCTCGGAATAACAGTGGTACGAACCTCAGCTCAATATACGTGTTTCTACCAACGTGTTCGTCAGCTATAAACGTTACTGAGGTTAGAAAACTCCTAAGGCTTATGTTCAAATATAGCTCTCTTGATGATCGAAAGTTGAGAGGGAAGGTGATTAATCTGCTTCTCGGAATAACAGTGATACGAACCTCAACTCAATATACGTGTTTCTACCAACGTGTTCGTCAGCTATAAACGTTACTGAGGTTAGAAAACTCCTAAGGCTTATGTTCAAATATGGCTGTCTTGATGATCGAAAGTTGAGAGGGAAGGTGATTAATCTGCTTCTCGGAATAACAGTGGTATGAACCTCAGATCAATATATGTGTTTCTACGAATGTGTTCGTCAGCTATAAACGTTACTCAAGCTATAAAACTCCTAAAACTTTTGTTCAAACATGGCCGTCTTATTCCTCAAGGACGGATGGAAATAAATACTTTGTGTATAAATATATCCTTTAATTACAAAGTAGACAACAATAGTTTTGGAAAATAAATATTTTGTTAAGGATTTATCTTGATACTTTTACATATTGTGATGTTTCCGATTCACGGTTTTTCCTTTTTGTCAGGCACTGGAAATGAATAACCATAAAACAGATTTTTTTTATTACCAAATTGAGGCCAACTAGATTTTGTAACTAGAAATTCTAAATAAAAGTTACTTTCTTTACTGATAAACTGGAGTAGAGATAACAAAGAAAACTTTGGTACGCTTTCTAGGGAACACAATTCCAGAATTTCCTCTGTGTGAGGATTGTTTATGAAAACAGAGGCCTATATGCTGCGAAAATATCCTGAAGCCGAAAACGAGAACTAGGGATGAAATATAGAATAATAAAAACGAAAACTGGGAAATTGAAACATTATATAAGAAAAGGTATAAAATACTGTTTATCATTGATTTTAATAAGTATACTAAATATATGTTTTAAATGAATATTTGAGCAACAACGATAAATTTTAATTTATTCAACGTGAGAGGGAAACCGAGTAAAAAATGAAATAAAAATTAAATTCATCTTCAAAATTGTATTTTACCAATTTTTGCACCTCGTTTTATTAGAACTTTTTTTAATATAATCCTTGAATAAAAAAGCGTCTATTAAAAATATTTCATTTTAATCAATCAATAAAGTATTGTATTTCATTGATTGTAATAAATATAATAAAAATATGTTTTATATCAATATTTTAGCAGCAATCATGAATTTAAATTTATTCAACGCGGAATGGAAACAAAGTAAAAATGCAACAAAATGTTAAATTTTTCCTCAAAAATGTATTTTATCAATTTTTGCGCCTTATTTTATTAGAAATTTTTTAATGTATTCCTACAGTAAAAATCCTTCATAAAATCCTTCATTTAAATCAATCAATAAAAGACTGTTTTTCATTGATTATAATAAATATAATATAGATATGTTTTAAATCAATCTTTAGCAACAATCATGAATTTAAATTAATTAATCGCGACTTCGAAACAAAGTAAAAAATGTAACAAAATATTAAGTTTATCTTCAAAAGTGTATTTTACTTTTTTAACAAAATCCTTCAATAAAAATCCTTCATAAATAAAAATCCTTCATTTAAATGCATCAATAAAATACTGTTTTTCCTTGATTGTAATAAATATAATAAAAATATGTTTTAAATCAATATTTTAGCAACAATGATGCATTTAAATTTATTCAACGCGACCTGGAAAGAAAGTAAAAAATGTAACAAAAAATCAAATTTATCCTCAAAAGTGTATTTTATCAATTTTCGCGCCTCATTTTATTAGAACTTAGAACCCTCCGATTTGCCTCAAATGGCAGTTTAAAATTCCTTCTAGTTATATCACACGGAAATTTAAATTGCAAAAACGAAGGAAAAACTTTTAGTCATACGATCATGTTTGTTTATCCTGATTCGCTTTGAAGAAAGTTTCCCTAAACAGATAGAATAGGGCCATCGATTTTTGAATTATTGCATTAAAGTTTTATTCTAATGAAAAACAAACACTAACTTTTATTTTAAACATGCTGTTTCAAAGAAACAAAAATATATAAAAGAACTTTCGAAAGAAATTCAGATTGTGTTTGTTTTCTTCTTATGCGAATGCTCTGAAAATAATTTTTTCATGATTACGAAATTCCTTGGGGTATGATTTTTTAAAACCAACTCGCTTATTTATGTACTCACGTCTTCAGAATTGCTTTTAAAGTTTGTTTTTATACCGTTATTTAAATTTTAAATGTCGGTGACATATCCTCTATAAGGTAACTTGATTTATACGGATATTTCCAGTCTGATTTCATAATTTAAGTATTCAATGGGAAAATATGTTTGAAATATAAATTATAATGTGTGACTGTAGTATGGAAATCAGCCATTTAACATCAAATTCGTAACCGTTGTTAAATTCTTCTTTGCTTTTAAGCCCAAATTGTTTTATCTAGCACTGTAAATATTCCAATATTACATATTATTCTAGAATAATTTTTTTCGTACCTAGAATATTTCTTATTTAAAAAAAGATACTTTCCGAAATTCTTAACTAAAACCGTAAATATCCCAATGTTCCATATTATTTTAGGAAAGTGTTTTTCAAACTTATAATATTTCTTATTCAGGAATAAAAGATTACTTTCCCAAATTCTAATCTAAAACCTTAAATATTTCTGTGTTCCATATTATTCTAGGAAAATGTTTTTTTCATACTTAGAATATTTCTTATTAAAAAAAAATCACTTTCTCGGAGCATTTAATTACACACATTTTCAATACAGCATTTTGCTTTGTAATTTTATCTCAGTCATTCATGTCGAACGTGAAGAAATGATCAATAATATTAAAAAAAGATTCTTCATCACAAGTAAAATGATTTTTGTTCCTGGAAAACTTAAGTAAGTTTAAATCATTTTGTAAGTTTGAATTACGTTTAAATTTATACATAGGGTAATGTGAAACTAGTCGTGTAGAAATATTTCATTGTATCAAATTTTCGTTTTATCTCTCGGAAGTGCAAGGCTTTTTAAACCAAATAATGCATTAAATGAAATGTTTCGTTTAATTTAATTAAATTTAGCCTCTATGTTCTTGGAATACATTACGAATGATGCTTAACTTACTATTCTTAACTACATACTTCCAGGAAGTAGCCAAATGCTGATTAAATATAACATATATATTCCGGGGTTGAAGAATTTAGGAAATTTACTAACTATCACCAGCAATTTAATTCCTTAAGGCTAAAACAAATGAAAAATTGACTCTCAATAATTTAATGCAATCTACACTTTAACATATCGGATGATTTTTGAAATCCAATATCCATGTGCACAGTTACGTAAATTTTAGAAAAATGAAATAAAGCTTTCTACAACGGGCAGCCCGTGTATAGAGTGCAACATTTTCGTAATTTTGAATGGTTTGTTTTTACATGTAAGGTTTGAATGTTCTAAGCAGTTTCTATTTATAGCTACACCCTTGATAATGCAGATCTGATTTTCTGACTCTTGTATTCGTTTCCATTCATTGTTAGTCGGGATTTAACGGTGGTAAACCAGCGATTATACTGGATTACAATACGTCAAAAGTAGGAGTTGATGTACTCGATCAAATGTGCAGCTATTACAAAGTATCCCGCATATCACGAAGATAGGCAATCTCATTGTTTTTCAGGCTTTTGTACATAATAGGAATCCATTTGCAAATTGTCCTTAGATCCAATAAACCGGATAGTTTTGAAATAAGGCGATTGTATCTACATTCTTTGGCCTTTAATTTTAAATATATCTCAATATTATAAACATTCTATATCTTGTAATAAAACGCAGAATTATTATTTTCAATTTGAAAAAAAAAGTTTATTACAAAAGGAATAATCAAGGTTGAAAGAGACGTTGCACTTTGTGCCACGCGCGCCTGCTGGTGTACCAAAAATTGGCGCGCCCGCTGAAGGGTTAAATTATAAAAATTACAAAACACACTTAAATTTGAATTTTAAAACAACAGTAGTATAACGTTTGATAACCTAAAAAATTTAGAAAAAGGTTTGAAATTTATTAGAATAATTTCCTTTTGAAATTCCTTTTTGTGGAAACTTGAAAAAAGATTGTTTTAATATACAGTCTTCAGAATATACTGCACCGAAAGAAGAGGTCCAAAGGATGTGTAATAATGTGAAAAAGAAGTCTGTTTATTCACACATTTATGCTATACTTGCATTATTATTTTCCTTCCTGCTAAATAAACATAATATAATTAAAAGGAATGGTTCATTAATCGAAAATAAATAATTCCAAAGACGGCATTATCATATATCCCTCAAACCGTTTTAAAATTCGAAAAATATGCAAAAATTGCATTCAAATAAGTAAGCGTTTTTTTCAAAACACATGCGAAATGATTAAATATTAACAGTAAAGGTGCAAAGGGATGTTATTTATGCCTTTTCATGTGTAATAATGTGAAAAAGAAGTCTGTTTATTAACACAATTATGATATACTTGTATTATTTTTTTCCATGCTGTTAAATAATCATAATTTTATTAAAAGGAATGGCTCAGTAATCGAAAATAAATAATTCCTAAGACGGCATTATCATATTTCCCTCAAACCCTTTTAAAATTCTAAAAATATGCAAAAATTGCATTCAGATAAGTAAACATTTATTCAAAACACATGTGAAAAGATTAAATATTAACAGTAAAGGTGCAAAGTGATGATATTTACACCTTTTCATCAAAATTGTATATATTTATATTGTAAAAAATTAGTAAAGAAAGGAAGAACTTTATACTATATATATATATATATATATATATATATACTCTCTGTCACAAAAAAATATATGCACCCAGAAGAACTATCACAATAATTGTCAGGATTGTAGTCGGGTAAAAGATATGCAAATGATTAAACTTTCAGCTCCAATCAGACAAGACTAAGCACACTATGCGCATATGAGATGTTCAGATAGGAGAGGTTAAAAGCATGATTGCTCGACCCATAGAGTTATTCAAACAAATCTGTCGACTTGGATGGACGGTATTGAGACTAGAGATGCCTCTGAGATGTAACCGGTGACAATACGAACAATTGTCGGACATTGAGAGGGGGCGTATAGTAGGCCTCAGAGAAGCAAGTTGGTCGAACAGACATATCGGTCGCCACCTCGGTCGGAGCGATATGGTAGTTGCTCGGTGTTGGCAACAGTGGATCACGGAAGGGATAATCTACCGTCGAGGACGGTCAGAGCATCCCAGGAACATAAATGCACGAGAGGATCGCGCAATCATAAGAGCGGCCACGTCCGCACCAACAACGTCGCTAGAATCGGTTCGACGCCATTTACCACCTTCCAGACATCCGGTGATATTAAGGGAAACTATTCGGAGACGAGTGGCTGACGCAGGTATAAGGAGCCGACGTCCATTAAGACGCCTACCACTGACCCCACATCATAGACAGTGTTGATTGGAATTTTGCCGACCTTGGGCAAGCTGGAATGAGACCGACTGGAGGAGTGTGATCTTCAACAATGAATCCCGATTTATTCTCAATGCTGATGACCACCGAATGCGCGTGTGGAGGTGGCCACGCCACCGGTCCGGTCCGATCCGACATTTGTTGTCGAGAGGCATACGGTGATTACGCAAGGTGTGACAGTGTGGGGAGCGATTTGTTGGGACACACGATCACCTCTAGTCTTCCTTCAACGCACTTTGACGGCACGCAGTTACGTGGACGAGATTTTAACGCCAGTTGTACTGCCAATGCTATCAAGTCACCCAGGTTTCATTTATCAGAAAGACAATGCTCGTCCATATACTGCGCGACTCTCTCAACAATGTCTTCAAGGATATGACGTACTTCCATGGTCTGCCAGTTTACAAGACCTCTCGCCAATAGGGCACTTCTGAGACGTGCTTGGAAGGAAACTGCAGCCGTCCAGGAATGCTGGTGAATTAACTGCCCAGTTGCAAAGATTATGGCATGATCTTCCACAGGAGGTCATAGGTGACCTCATTGATTCGATGCCACGCCGTGTTTCGACTTGTATAGCTGCCATAGGTGCATTTACTACTTACTGATTTGCAACCTTTTCATGCCATATCATCTTAATAAAACGGTCTGTTCTTCTTAATTTGTAATCATTTGCTTATATCCTCATACACTACATACATGTTAAGTTTCGTGATAGTAGTTTGTCTCCTTCTGGGTGCATATATTTTTTGTGACATTTGAGTGTATATATATATATATATAAGAGAGAGAGAGAGAGAGAGAGAGAGGGGAGAACGGGGAGGTCAAACTTTGAATTGCAGAGTTGTCAGATAGTTAAAATAATGTATCAAAATTACGTAATTTTCAAATTAATTGCATGATAATGTCAGAGTTCTTTGAACAATTTCTCAATTCTTTGAACAATTTTTTGATAAATGAACAATTTCTCTACTTGAAATACTACGTTATAAAGTAGTTCGTTAGCATGCCAATTGTGAGACTCTGTAAGAAATTTAAATTGAAGATCACCATTTTAGAGAGAGGGATTTTTATTAGGAGAAATATAAACCATGCATATCTTTTTTATCAGCACTTTATAAGGATATACCATAGACAACATAAAAGAGTTTCAAGAAGCGACCTCTATAATAGGTTAATTTCTAGTTACCAGGATTTTGTTCAGAAAGCCCCTATATGCAATTTAACTCTATTTGTTCGCCTTTTATTCATTGAAACAATATAGAACATGTTAATATTTATGAAGAAACGTTTTAATCTTATCCTTGAATTGAATAAAATAAAAAAAATAAAGTATTTCTTTAAAAAAACACTTTTGTAAGTGTAAAGAGAAGACGACTAAATTTTATTGTTTTGTACACTAAGGAACATACAAAGAATTAAACGGAAAATTTTAAATGTAACCAAATCGCAAGCACGTTTTCCGGGTTTCGCATGCAAATTAACTACATACCACTTAGCAATTTTGTTATTTATCAAGGGATTCTCGGGTTAAAATTTCGTGTTATAGAAAATATCCTCTATTCTCTACAAATGTCTTAAAGAATTTTTTTTTACTTTGTAACAATGAATCCCTTAGTACAAGTAAAGGAAAATGTACTTCGATATATTTTAACTTTTATAACTTTTGGATAAACAAACCGTAAAAAAAACTGCCCTTATATCAGTTTATATAATCTACTTCTGTTTTATCGTAACAATTTCCTATCTATTTCCCGTTTAAACCTTTTCTTCTATATTTTAATATTTTAAATGTAACCATATAGTATCTAGAGATTAAAACAAAAATTGCTTTTTCTCACTTTTCATCTATGTTTCCTGAACAACGTAAGCAGAGTATTCAATATTTACGTTACTCTAACGTATTTCTCTACTATATATTTACTTTGTAGACCAAGCTACCGTAAGAAACATCACTTTGTGGAGAAAGAATTTCCTTGTGTGGTATATATTAGAAGTCCTGTAAGTAAAGCTTTAGCTTTCAAACCTTATTTTGTATAAGATTTATTTTCCAAAACAGTATCTAGACGAAGAAATATATGGTTGGTCACACACACACATATATATATATATATATATATATATATATATATATATATATATATATATATATATATATATATATATATATATATATATGCCAAGATGTGTCTCCATCAGTTATTTAAAAAATATTTAAGAATAGAAATTCTATTTTCTTCCATATATATCGAACAAAGTACACAAAAATAACTTTCCTAATACCTAACTGAAGTACTAAAAGTAGTTCCTTTTTTACTATATAGAACAGTTTTTTTAATGGAACGTTCGCAGTGCATCTTCAGGATTCGGGGAAGTAACTTTTAAAAAGACTTTTAAGTAAAATGCTTTTTTACTTGTGGATACAATTACTATGCATTTCCTCGGAAAGGCGTTTTGTTCATACGTATAGACGCATGTTCAAGCAGCTCTGACACGCGTGAGTATTTGAATAAATATTTGATAGCAAGTAAAAATTCGAGACAAATTCAAATCCTTTGAAGAGTGATAATATATTTAACATCCATTTTAATGAATGTTAGTTATGAGTAGCTGGATAAAAAAATAAATAAATATCTTAAAATTTTGGAAACAAATATTATAGATAGCAAGAAAAAACACTTAAAATAAAATTTTTGAAAAAAAAATGAACATACATAAATGTGTTTATAAAAAGGAGGGGCGAACAATCCGATCATGATGATTTCTTTGAAACTAGCTATGATAAATGTAGGTTTTAGTTGAGAAATTAAGTAAATAAAATAACATGTATCCACTACAAACGAGTCAGAATGCTCATACGAGGCTAAAAAGACGAGGAAAGGGGTAATTATTTTTAGAAACATATTTTAATGTTATTCAGTTAAACTCAGCGTTCGGGTTCAACAAAGGCAGAGAAAAATGTTAACGAAACTGATTGGATCTTACATAAGGTAAATGCACCTATAATGGGCCATGTCCCTATAATGGGCCTATAGTAGCTACTAGTAGCCAATGACCCTCATCCCTTCTGCTGCCTTAGGTAACAACAGACCCTTAATTTTGCGACATTTCTAAAGGACGGCCCATTACAGGGACATGGCCCATTATAGGTGCATTTACCTTACTTGAAAATATTATGTAATGGTTAGAATACGAGAGTTAATGACACTAAATCGAATTTAGGTAGAATTTATATTCCTGTCAGAATCAGGCTGATTATTGAGCAAAATTCTATGCAGCTACATTCGGAGGGAAGAGGGTGTTAGCAACTGAGAAGAGGAAAAGATTCTGGGAGGAGATTTGTTTAAGATAAAAAAAAAGAAGAAAATGACCGAATATAGGAACCACGGGATCATTCCTGCGGTTTCTATATTCGGCCATTCTTTTCAAGGGAATATTCAGTCATCTTTTAGGTGAACCGTAGTCTATCTTAATAGGGTGCGGATATCATATGTACACACTACGAGAAATGCGGGAGTCGTGAGTCCGTCAGTTTTGTCACTGCGACTGAATAAATAAAAAGACAACTGCTAAGGAGGAAATTTTCAGACACTAAGTTGTATACTATGCGGAAATAGGCTGTATAGGTGGTTTTAGACGCAGTATATTTTTAAAGGGGTGTTTTTAGAAATTACGGTTATACGGATCAAGTGGTTTACACGATTTAGGAGTTAACTGTGTTAAAATAATACTTCAAAAATGTTTTGTTTTGTGCCAAAATACGTCTAGTAGACAAGTCGAGTAATTTAGAGATTACTAATAAATATGAATAAATATATGAATGAAATAAATTACTAAGCTCTTTCTTGATACATTCCTAGCACGGACAGTGTGATTGTGAGTAAGATGCTATCCGGGGAATATTCTAGATTGAACAACAAGGAAATGGGGATTCAGAAGTTCTCTACAAGTAACTGTAATTCCCATGACAACGAGCAAACGCGTTGTACTTCTGCGAAAGAATTTTCTATAAATGACTTTCATTTTGGAATATGAAGAGCTTATTTTGTGCCTTTTTCACCAATACGATTTCAAGAAATATAAATCAAAAGCTATCTAGAAGTTGTCCTACCGTAATTCCCATGACAACGAGCAAAACCGACGATTTCTGGAAGAAAAAAAAATTCAACGAGAATGTCTACTTTGATAAAATCAGTAGTGTCTTTTCCTATACTTTCAGCTTCCTTATAAAGGCACTCTAACTTAAGAAAAAAAAAATGTTTTTGTTATGGAGTCCTGAGCTTAATATGTGCCTCTAATAACCAAGAATTCTTCACCATTAAGATTTCTTCCTTTAATGTAAAAATCTGTAAAAATTATAATCGAGCAGCTGTGTTGTCGTGTGGTCTTTTATCTTTATTGCAGGTCAATAATTATATGGGAGAATCAATATAGTACTATCTTTTGTGCGGTGATGTTTTGTACGGTTTTCGACTCAATTTCGAGGCGATAGCATCTAAATTATTACATTCCCTTTGCATCAGGTTACGCATCGCATGCTTATTCTAGGCGGTAGACCTTTGAAATGGTAATGCAGTAGCGCCACTTGAACTAGTAATTTATATGAAATATGTCCATGTCCCTTAAATGAAATCTAGTTCGTTGTTTCATGCTACGTAACAACTCATCTAATATTACTACATTATTCCGTAAAGCCCAAAATCCTAAAAAAGGACAAAAATAGACATATTTTTGAATATATATTCTTTTGAAAATCCCTTAATTTACCAATAACATATTTCTCAGTAAACCATTATGAAAGTTTTGTCTAAATTTCTGATCATCAGGAATTTTAAATCAGTAGCTTATTTGAGAGTACAAGTATTTGAATAGATTCACGAGAGTGGGAAAAGCTAACCGAATACTTTGTTAAGCTCATAAAACATGAATTTGAAACAATCTCATTTATCATGGAACAAAAACAGTAGATAGAAATCCTTCATTTATGGAGTGTTAACTAAAACAATAAACATAATATTAATACAAAAAAATTGTATAAGCTAGTAATTTATTCCTTTTATTGCCTGAAAATGTGTTTCCAAAGAATCTCTGTGACCTTTAAAGTCTGCTAAACCCTTGAAACACAAAAATTATGCTTCTGAGCTTATCTCAAGTATTCACATTTTGACTTCTGAATATTAAAATGAAAACTCTTTCCCGGATGTCTATTAAAGGAGTCCCTATTAAACCCAAACTCTAAACAATGGACCTGAACGATGAGAGATTTAAAATATACTTACACGAAATATATAAGAATCGGTGAAAGATTCTTTTCAATGATAGCAGTATTTTAATTTCCAAATGAAGAATAATGGCTAAAAGCGATAAAAAAATAGCATCGTATAAAACATTTTCAAACTTTGTATTTTAATATTTAAAATTTAGAAGATAAGGATTATTATATATTCAATCATACGTTGGACTTGTATTCATAATGTAAACGTGCATTGCAATGCTGACGTTGACATATTAATGGAATAATCCATTCATTTTCAATCCACGGAAATATATCCTTTCCATATTTCAATCATATGTAGGACTTGTATTCATAATGTAAACGTGCATTGCAATGCTGACGTTGACATATTAATGGAATAATCCATTCATTTTCAACCCACGGAAATATATCCTTTCCATATTTCAATCATATGTAAGACTTGTATTCATAATGTAAACGTGCATTGCAATGCTGACGTTGACATATTAATGGAATAATCCATTCATTTTCAATCCATGGAAATATATCCTTTCCAAATTTCAATCATATGTAGGACTTGTATTCATAATGTAAACGTGCATTGCAATGCTGACGTTGACATATTAATGGAATAATCCATTCATTTTCAATCCACGGAAATATATTCTTTCCACATTTCAAAAATGGTAAAGTGCATTTTTTTTTAGATAATCAAGCAAATGCAGACATTGTAATAAATGAAATAAAATCTTGAGCCGTACGTGGTTTTATTGCAGTTTAGGTACAATCATGATCCTTTTATTTTTTTGGGTACTCAAAGAAATAGTATTTTACGTAAAATGCGCAAGTTCCGTTAGCCTGACTGAAAGAACATATGATTGAATATAGAATCGCATCTTCATATCTAGATTTGTTTAGGTAAGCTATAAACTCGGACGATAAAAAAAGAGAGTACATGCGGAAGAAACATAGATATGCAAGAAAGTGGATGATAAGAGAAAAAGGAAATGAATATCAATCAAATAAATCTCGTTTTTTTTTTTCTCCGGTATCTCTCTGAACAGCGGGGAGGGTGGGAATTTGACATTTGATACGTGACTGATTTATGGCAGAAATAAAGTTCGCAGTATTCCAGAAATGCCCTTTTCCGGGTGAACAGTAGTTTTTTTTTTAGAAGACTTAGATGTGTGTTAAATGGAAGTTTTCCATATCTAAAAGTATCATCTTCCACAAATGTTCATCGATCACAATGTTTATGCATTTATTTTCATGAATATTATATCGTAGCAAGTACTTGGGTTGAATAAATACTGTAATATTTTCTTCATGATATATTTACTTTAAAAACCCTTTTTTTAAAGGAAGATTGAATATCCAGCTGCTAAGATAAATTGCTATTTTATTGCAAATATTAAAATATAAAAAAAAAGTTTCAATAATTTTTAAATCTTAATGAAGACCTTTTTTTCCTACATACACTTGTAGCTAGATAGTTCCATTTATAGCTTCATTTATCCTTGTATAATATATTAAGGGGATGGTGGACTTTCAAATTACCAAAAATCGAGCAAAAATTGGAATTTTTTTGGGGGGTGTATTAATATTTTAAAAACGTGTAAATATTGGAATGAAATGCATTTAAAATGTGTAGTGAAAAGAAAAATGAAAAATTGGTGGCTTTACAGTAGTAAGTATTAAAGGTAGATAAAAAATTATCTTTTAAATAACTTTTTCTCAAAATGAGAAATTTCCAGATTTGTAAGTCTTTAAAATGCTCCTCGCGTCATAATTTTTGACAAACTTTTATGAAATTTATAATAAAGATTTCTGTAATACATCAAAATAAAGTTATGTATCCATTTTAGGATTCGAGGTCATTTAGGTTATAAAAGTTTAACTTTAGTGTAGAAAAGTACAAAAATTTCGCGAAAATTCAGAGTACAAGTATAAAAATACTTTCTAAAAAGTAACTATTCAACGAAAGTACAAAAAAATACATAACTTTGTTCAGAAAGTATTTATAAGCAATATAAATTCAAAATTAAGGGGAAAAGTTTAAAATTGAGTCGCAAGAAGCATTTTAAAGAAGGGTAATTTAATTTAATTTAAATTTTTTAATTAAAAAATATTTTTTTTTAAATATTTATAAAATTTTATAAGGTGTTTAATATTGTTATACTTTAATGTATATATATACAAAATTTCATATCTCTGTGGTAAAAATTTCAAGAATCGTTTTGAAAGGTCCACTATCCCCTTAAAACTCAGAAAAAGATAATGCACTCCTTAAGGGCGTACAGGACACAAAATTGTTCGAATTTTCGAAATTTTTTTTATTGCATTAAAGAATTTTTTGTTCTTTTACGCATAAAATGACGTCTAAATCATTTTCCCATCTTAATTATAACAGGATAAATTATTAGAATTTTTTTCAACATTCTAAAAGTAGCCAATCGTTGTTTAAATCTGTGTGTTTTTCTTCATGATGGGTTTTGTCCCCATTTCTATCTTTAAATTGGTATAAGTCAAGAATCGTTAAACATAAATGGTTGAAACTTGTAACATGTAGTTTTCAACTATTTTACTTTAATTATGATTCAGAAAATTTGAAAAAAAATTTGTACTTTTGATTGATGCTTTGTACTTTTGATGAATCATATTTTAAAAAAATTTGATTTTTTAAAAATAAGTTACAGATTTTTTTTGTAATTTTTTAATCTAAATATTTTTAATTTCTTTAAAAATTAACGTTTCAAAAAATGCTGACTCAAAATTAAAACTTATATATTTCCGTTTAATTAAAGGAAAAACTTTTGAAATTCGACAAGTAATATTTCGAGTTATAACGATTTTAAATTACCCCACTTTTATTAAAAATTTTAAATTTAAAAATTTTTTAAAAACTTTTTGAGAAATTTTATGATGTGATTTTGTTTACAAATTATATGGCTGAGCATCACAAAAAAATTCAAAATTTTAACTCAATAAACAAAAATTGTCCCGGACCCTCTTAATCCAGAAAACATGCACTCATTACTTCACGAATATTCATCTTCAAACAATTTCGAGCCAGAATAAGCAATCACTTGTAAGGACTCACAAGTGAATTTGGAAGATCTTATATTAGATGAATGCTTTAAATATTCTTACAGATATTCTGTGAGACATAAGAAATGAGTCATTCCGCAGGGATGCGTAATTTTCGCATTTACGAAATAGATGCGAATAAATGCGAAATTTGTCGATATGGGCAAATAATTGCGAAAATTATTTTTTTCTACTTTTCGTCGAAAACTCGGTGATAAACGGCTTTTTAAGCGAAATTAGGTAATAATAGTAACTAGATCTTACCCTGTAGGGTTCGCGTGTTGCTCAGATGCAAATTTCTGGTAGCTGCGCAGTGCAGGCCAGTCGAAGTGAGTTCGGAGCAGGTGTCTGGTCTATTTAAGTGACACACGCTGAGTTGGCAAGAGCCCAAGAAGGGAGTGGAGATTTGTACGGTAGTACGTTACGCTATTAGTAGAGATACGAAAGAGCCGAGAAAACTTAGATTGAAGGTGATAGCGGTATTTGACTGATAGAGCACGTATTAGTATTTAGCCTAGGTGGCTGCACGATTTCCATAGTTCGTTCAGAACCCGATGGTTACGGGTATTGCTAGTGAACGTATATTCTGCCTGAAAGGGTTCATTACGACTTTAAAGTTCAGTTTCTTAGTACCGCAAGTTGCGGTACTGTTGTGTTATTATTTGAAGCCCCAAGTCGGTCTATGTTAGTCTACCTCTACGTAGAAAATAAAGGAATTATTTATATTCATATCTATTACGTTATAGTGTGCCTGGACCATTAGAGGATTCATAGGGTACATAAGAAACAGAACCATATAACCCGTCAAAACATAATGACTGGATACTAAATACATCTACTAATACACAAATTATACTCAACATATCATTGCCAAATGTTGAAAATGATAATGCGCAGAAACAAATTAATGTTTTTAATCGGCCTCGTGCTTAGTGAGTATCTAAAGCCAGATTTAAAAATGTCACTGGGCATGCGCAGAAAGTAATTTTTTTTTAAATTGCAAATTATCGCTAATTAAACAGCGCTAAATAAACAATTTGCTACAGGTTTGATCTTATATTTCACAAACATAGTTATCACAAAAATAAATATGGCATAGAGAGATCTAGAGAGACTCCTCGAAATAAACATGCTTATCATTAAAACATGCCACTGAGCATGCGCAGAAATAAATTTTTAATTGTAAATTTTCGCCCGTTAATAGAAATTGCGGTTACAAAAACCAAATTTGATAACTCTACAGATTACAATCTTTCGTATAAAATCAAAATTAAGTAAATTGATGCTGTTGTTTTTTCTCACGGACTGCCTAAAAAGTCTGCTTAGAAACTTAAATCTATATGTATATAACGGTTCCGTAACTGACTCACTGACTGACATACAACGCACAGACCAAACCGCTGGACCTAAAGGGCTGAAATTTTGCATGGTGATTCTTCTTATGGTGTAGATGTGAACTAAGAGAGATTTTTGAAAAATTCTTAGATTTTTTTAAATTAAATTTTCAAGCTGTTTTATTAACTTATTTCAAGTTTGCATTCAAAATTTTATAACCCTAAAACTCTATGCCATATTTAATTTTAGGGTTATAAAATATATATCACGAGAATGATCATAAAAATTCCTTTGAAATGAGATCTTTTTCGAATCTTTAGCTCTATTTTCTGATTTTTGGTGAATTTTTAAAGATTCAATTTTAGAATTTAATTTATTAAATGCTGATCACGTGACTTATTTTATGGTACTTTAAATAAAATTATCGTCACGTGCATAACAACTAAATAGACAAAAAAATATTTTTTTTCTTGCTAATGCGGCAGACGATTGGACATTATTTTGTCTATAAAAATATCCCTTACGATGTTTTTATAAATATATATTTTTTTCCTACATCAATTGTATATTTTGATCTTCGTATTTATTATAAATATATATATATATATATATATATATATATATATATATATATATATATATATATATTTTGCATTAATTGCATACATTGACCGTTGTATTTAATTTGAATGTACTCCGTAGCGAAGTGTGGGTTTTCAGCTAGTATATAGATAATTCATTAACATAATTTCTTATCTAAGACCACTGTCTTTAACTCAGAGATCTCACTCTCGAAATTCGCCTATTACTTATTGCTAAAGACTTGAGGGAGAGAATGAGGATACTACTTCAATGTTAGCTTTTAACTAAGAATTTTGATACTTACCTAACCAAGTAAGTAAAATTGTGATTTTTTTAATAAATGCGAAAATTTTTAATTTATATAATAGAATTAAATTAGATAATTTTTGAATGCAATGCATGCTGGTAGTTATTAACAACAAAAAAGTACTTTATTACTCTTGAAAATGCACACTTAAGTTGAATATTACTGAATCCCAAATTACATAGAATTGTAAATAAATATAATTTAAAAGAAAATCGTTCTTGTTAAAAAACGTGTTTTTTTTCTCCTTCTGAAATGAATAACCTTACACAAAGGGAGTTTTTTTAACAGTTAATTCATGCATTTACACAATACATCAACTATCCAGTTTAAGAGAAAGAAAATTATGTGACTATTTTGCAATTTTAAACTAGGTTAAAATGGCTGCATAAGAAGCTATTATTCTGATTTTAAGTAATTCATTACGTTCAATTATTTTATTAATTAATGCTCTAAAATTGTATTATGAAATATCGCATAAATAGCATTTCCAAACGTTGATGTGTAAATATTGGACATTAAACAAAAGTCATACATTGAAATACATTAACCTGTGAATATTTCGGAATGGGCCAATGAAATATATTGGTCATACAATGAAAAATATATGTCGAAATATTTGTTAAAAATTATAACAGCGTTGAAAAAACTTTTAATATTGAAGTCTACCTTTACCCGCGCAAGACTTATTCGTTATATATTTTAATGAAATAACGTATAAAATTTGATACCTTGATGCCAGTGAATGATAAAATAAAAATAATTGGCCGTATTACGTACTTGGGTGGAGCCGGTTTCAGAGCGAAACCAGCGCGCGAATACTGCTCCGGGAACTTTGTCAGAAAGAGTAAAAAAACTTGCCTATGCCTCAGAATTTTCTGAAGAGCAACTGTAAAAAAACAGCACCAGCTTGTTAAATTCGTCCGGATTTTTTATACGTAACATTACAAAATGCAGGTTAAAATAGAAAAACATGGCTGTAACATTTGCTTCAAAATATAGCAATGGCTATGTAATATATCAATGGCTATGTAACAGGGGAATGTCTATGTAACAATATGACTATGTAACATTTCTAATTTAATTGAATACTATAATCTCGGTTTATTTTGTTAATTATTTACAAAATTTATACGCCAGTTGCTTTGAATAGATTTTTTAAAGCATGATACAACTTTTTGATACATGCCACATCCCATGTTTCACACATCCATCTTGTATGGCGTGGTTAATAGAAGTGCTATAATATGCACATCGTCTTGACTTTGCTTTTACTGAAATGTGTTACACATTTTTTTCATCTTTTTTTCTCGGGCACGGGCCTTTTGTGCCTTTTAACTAGAATTGGATACCTTGGAGTTTCTCTTTCGGGAATAACTTGCGTATTTACCACAGTGATTAGTGCTCAAACTACTAAATCCGTTCGAGAAGATTTTAGAATTTTCAGTTCGGCTGGCTATCAGCATGCATGCGAAAAATGGAAATTTGCAAATAATAATAATTATTACAACGGAAATTTACATCTTTAATAAATTTTTCTCTCTAAGGACCAGTAATCCAAACTGACTCTTAACATTTCTTTTAATACATTAAATTTGAACGAACACAGAATGCATATATCGCAGCGCGCGCATGCGCTTTCCATTTGCGATGAACACATCACGGGAAATATTTTATGAACAACGCTTTACACGGAGACTGGCTGAAGCGTCACGGTGTTTTTAGTAACAGTGTTCGCGCATCAGGGCATACAATCGGCGTTTGGTAGCAGAGTTCGCGCATCAGACCATCTAGCCTAGTCATTCCTTCAGACTGTGAACTATGTCCTGGTCAGCGGGTTGTATGTCATGGAGACTGTTTGCGTCGTCCAGGAGGAGTGAAGGGGCTCTTCTATTGGAGACTGTTTCAAAAGGGATGAACAACTGGGTCTTACGTTATTACAGGACCCGGGCCTTGAATCGTAGATGGGATTCGGTGCCACGACATAGGTTTTTCTCGAACTTCCTCGTGTACAGATAGGGAATACCGGAGTAGATTAGGGTCCTTCATATGGAGTTAGAGCAGAAACGTGATAAGAGACTAAGCACTGCACCCTTCGAGAAAGAACTGTACGTGTTTCCAACTCGACCGACACACACACACACACACACAGATATGTATGTATGTATGTATGTATGTATGTGTGTGTGTGTGTGTGTGTGTGTGTGTGTGTGTGTGTGTGTGTGTGTGTGTGTGTGTGTGTGTGTGTGTGTGAGTAAGTAAGTAAGTAAGTAAGTAAGTAAGTAAGTAAGTAAGTAAGTAAGTAAGTAATGATGAATCCGGGGTGTAGTAGTAAAGTGTCGGACAGTCCGGGGAGATTTAGTCGTGACTGTTTCACCAAAACGGGTGGCTGTGATATGGATGCAGGCAGGCTAGAGAGAAATAGACACTTCCAGAATGACGGAGGACTCAACTATATTCCTAAAGGGTTTTTATTGAAGGTAGTTTTTCGCTGGACATCCGTACATCAAACATTTTTACAGATCGCTTTTTTCGGGTAAATTCCCGACAGCGCAACGCTGCGACATATTTGTCGGACTAGAGCAGAACGCAAAAGGCACATCGCGGCTAGTGGGGAACGGGGCCCCCTGCCCAGCGGCAAAGCTGCGGCAAAACGGACCGCGAGCGCTACATGTTTTTCTGAGTAGAGAGAAACCACAAGTACCCTCGAAAAACCTAGTTGGATGCTCTTGAGTCGGTTCATTTAACTTTCCTGATTGGTTAGAAAGTGACACCTGATCATCACGCCACGTTTCGTCATGGCTTCTAGAACATTTCGCGTTACATAAGTCTTGTCGGCACGTGGATTTATGGGGAAAACTAATAGATTATTTCGGGTCAAATTGAAGGATAATGCTTTATTGCAATAGGACAAAGTTAATAAATTGAAAGTTATTCTTTCATATATATATATATATATATATATATATATATATATATATATAGTATATATATATATTTATATATATATATATATATATATATATATATATATATATATATATATATAATATTAGATATATATATATATATATATATATATTATTATATTATATATATATATATATATTATAATATATATTATATATATATATTATCTATATATATATATATATATATATATATATTATATATATATATATATATATAACGCAATGACACTGTAAAAGTATAGGCAATAGTGGCTTATCTAATATAGTTCTCATTTCTCCAATGGGTCTTTTAGTAAAGGAATATAGTGAAATAATAATATAAAATGAAAAGACAAGTCATCCCATATACTGTTTCTATAATGTTTTTACAAATCTGAACTAATTAACGGGGAATTAAATTTATATATTTCCTGGCATCTTGCTTCTTTATTTTTTAGTATTACGACGTCTAAAAATAAACCCATTAAGTATGATATATGTAATTTACACCTACTTCAATTTATTTCCAAATTAGCATTCATAACATATATCATTTCCGTTTCTTTCTCGCACTATAAATACTCCTCCCAGTATAATTACGATAAATTAAACAAGCGCAATGTTCGCAATGTAACTAGGTGGTATCACTGTACCATAACCGAAAAAAACAAAACTGTGATTAAAAGCTCCGAGGCGAGACCGTCGTATGACGGTGTAAAAGGTCGAAACATGAAACTCATTACCACTTTATTTTGAAGCACGTCATAGTTTGACTATTAAGCACGGAGTTTTAAATTTCTAAGTTTAAAGGGCATTAATCGCTGTATTACTAAGAATAATGTTGTGCTGGGGCTGAAAACCCAGATACGGAAAATTTGTAAAAGAATTTATTAGTCCAACCTCCGGGATATACGAAGCATATATATATTCCACCTTTACACATTTTAAATAAAGTTCAGGTTATCAAAGAGATTTGCAAGAATCGTCTTTTGAGTTAGCCCATTTATAAACTTCTCGTCTTTCTGTCTGAGCCGTAATTTGAAAGTAATGGGAAACAGTTATTATTCTCTAAATTATTTGTGATTAGGACTTTGGAGTGTCTGTTAAGAATGAAACTATTTTTTTTTCTCCAAAATTAACTTTCCTTGCTGTAATCCGAGGAAAATTGAAAACGATCATCTGAAACAAAGTTAATTCTCTTAATTTAAGCTTTTGAGATATGTAGAGCACTAAGAAGAGTTAATGGATTAAATGTATAGCAAGAATAATTTTAACATTTTATGTTTTAAATAACTTGCTCTTTTGCTAAAGCTTTAAGGAGATTACACTGTGAACTATATAATCTATGTACAGACTGTTACCTTTATTACACTTATTTTCCAATTAACGATGGTTCGAAAGTGGCACGTATTCATTGTGCGTCGAAATTTGACTTTTCCCTTTTTCTGGGTCGGTAGAATGCAGTTTATTATTCGCTCGTAATACTGGGTAGTAGTAGTAGTTCTTGTTGTTGTTAATGCCCCCTGGTTGGAGGGGGCATTAACAACAACATGGATCAAGGAGCTTATTAAGACCTAGTTCCATTCACCAGGTTAGGTAAATCGGTTAGTAGTAGTGGTAGTTGTTATTGTTGCTTATGCCGCTTGACCGACAGTAGACATCAGATCAAGTCCCGAAGGCTATAGACGATGAAGGTGCGGTTCCTGTTTTGAATTAGCACCACAAGGGTCAGAGTCCAACTTGGCTAAATGACCGGTTCCGTAATTTTGAACCGAGTCAAGTGACGAGACCGGAACACTTGACCCCGCACCTCCAGAGGTAAATTTGAGAACTTGAAGGACATTGTAGCCACGCCCTATTTTACGTTTCCCGGCCACCCTTAGTGAACACGGTGGTAGTAGCCAGCCTTATCCCCACAAAACCACATGATCATAAGAACTTGATAGCTCGCTTATATTACTGGCACATTTTAGGATATTTCCCTGCAAACTATATGCATTTATGTGCAGACGGTTAATTACCCTTACTTTCTGATTAACCATGGCATGGAAGTGGCACACATCCATGGCGCGTCGAATTTTTAATTAAGTACTTTTTATAGGTTGGTAAAATGCAGTTTCACATTTGCTCGTAATAACGGGCAGTGGCAGCCATCCTTAGATCCTAAAAGACTACCAGGTAGTAAGGCAACAGCTTGACTATGCTTGGTAAACTTAGTTTTCCTTTTCAATAGCTGGCATAAGATTATTAATATTTAATTATGAAGAAAGTTATTGTGAGTGTACTGAGCATGTTTTAACTTTTTTAGGGGCAAAAAAACTCTACCGTTTGCACGGTGGAGACTTTTTCCCGATTTTGTTTTAATCATAAGAATCTTGAAAAAATTTTCAATTAAAGGTAGCAAAATGTATTTACTTCTTTAAACTGATAACAGATGGCAGTACTATCCCATATTCCTTATTTAACTGGAAGACATTGAATGTAAGTGGAAAAGAAGACTAGATTTAGGCGTTGCACTTTGAAAAAGGCGTGCCACAAAGGGTTTTAAAGCTAGCTGTTATTCTGGACAGTTACATTAATTACACTGAGTGTATTAAATACATTTTCGAACCACGATTGCAGTATCAAGACGTAAACATTTGAATAAGAATACATAATGGGAATACAGCAACGTATACGCACAATAAGACATATGCACTAATAGTTACGTCACCCCTTCACAATTGATACACTCCTCCTTTAGACCATTAATTATCACATCATTTATCCCAGATATATGATGAAATAAATATATAGATATAATATAAAAATAGTGACCAAATATATAGACTAGCAAGCAAACTTACTTAGAGTTGATGATATCACAACTTTATAGGAAAGTATGTTTACCTCATTTTGTGACGAATAGTTTAGACAATATTTGTTTTAAAACATAAGGTGCTGAATTCAAGGAATAGCTTTCGCTTTGATCTTGAATTTGTTTATCCGTAAGTTATATGTGTGTTCAAACCTAGTACTTAATATATCGCAAAGAAAATAAATTGAATGCATGAAAATAATGGAAAACATATGTGTTTCCTTTGTGTGTCCCTTTCGTTGCTTGTTTAAATTTTGTATTATTTTCAATGTTTGAAATGGTCTGGGAATACGTGAAATATTAGAAGCTGATCGTTTATATTTTGGTGGTATTCGAAATGTATACATGAATATATTATTAAAAGTGTAGAGTATTTTAAATACAAACATTCGAATAAACCAACAGGGAAAAATTCAATTTCAGAATCCTATTTTCCCAGGAGACGGAGGAAGCAGCGCATTTATATTTGAATAAATTTCATTGTTTAGAAAAGAATGCCCCTTTTCGTCAAAAATCTCGAACTGGAAGCAAGAATTGGACATAATGAGGGAAAAGTTTTGCAGATAATCATATGTATACAATTTTTCAAAGGGTTTTGAATCAAAAGAATTCAATAAAACTACTCGACATTTAAACAATTTTAATTGAAACAAATATTTATTGAAGTTTAAAGTCTACATGCAACGACGGAACACTAATAAAAATATGTCACTGCAATGTATCTTAATAAGAATCAAAACTGAATAAATATAATGAATCTTATAATCATGGACAAGTGATAGTGAATGTTCACCTTAAAACAACGCAAGAAAAATAAAATTACACCATCAAAATAATCCACATTATTTGAAAAACTTTCAAACTAAATAAATTCTTAAATACGATCGTATTGGAACATCATAGATACGAGTAGGTCATAAAGATAAACTAAACTCTATCGCCAGTTTTTGAATATGTGAATATGACACACATTCCTATTAAATTGTCCTATTTATTGTAGAATAGTTGCCATGGTTGATAGGGAACTTACTATGGTACAAAGCCGTCGACTGTTTGAAAAAATTTCCAATTATTAGAACCCTCAAAATAAGGTAGTTTGTAAGGTATATATAAGATTCGATTCACAAGAATCGAACTTTTGTGTGAATGAATTAAAGAAGCTGCTTGAGATATGCTAATTTCGGCATACGCGCTTGGTATAAATACCATGCAGCTTGATTAAAGAGAAGAAGGTTTTGTTAAGGTTTATAGATAAGCGAGTTAAGGGAGCTACGAGGTAAGCAGCTCCAGGTGTTAGCCGGCGCTAGTGCTTAGGGAGCCCAAAGTTTAGTGGCAGAACTGCTGGTTTGACTCTCTAGGTTGTGAGTATTGCAAAGTGTATTTTTATTGAATGCTAATATATATATTCCGTACAAGTAGTACGTATGCTTATTGCTGTAAAAGCAAATTCTATATGTGCAACGAATTCAATAAACATTGTTTCATGTATAAAACTGTGTTTGTATCATTTAGAGTGCCACTCATTTAGTGAAATTCATTTAGAGTGCCACTTCAAATTATATACACCCATGTCTGGGTAGAAAGTGAGCTATACTCTATAAGTTATCTATCAGAAGTTTACAGAGCATTGAATATCGCCCAACGTTTTATTTTTCGACTTTTGAGCAGGTTGCAAGAAACTCGCGAAAGTCAAGTTTGTGTAAGTCAAGGTTGAGCAATAAAACTTGAGCTTTAACATGTTCTTCAATAACTTCTATTATTTCAACAACATGAATGGACGATGCCCACAATCAATTTTGCTTACAGCTTCTGGTATCACTGAAGGAATAGTTTTGAGAAAAACAAAAAGATGCGCCAAAACTTTGACTCGATGAAAATATGCGCTGATGAGGCTAAAGATTATTTGCCTAAAAAGTACAGACTACATCTTAATTATATATATTCATTGGAGCAGATGGAGAACCTAATATATATTAGCGTTGTATTTCTCTAGTATGAATGGAAGCAAATTACTCTAAAGACACATTAAACGCGAGATCATGAGGTAATTTATGCCCTCTTAATAACTTGAATATTAAAAAAAAGCTTCAGTTGATAAATTTATGTCAGTTGATAAATATATAATCGTACATTGCAGATTTTTTGCTCGTTCAACATTTCTATACAAAAAGTATCAAGCCTAACTCAAGTGAAGAGGGATTTGAGATAAACTAATGACATCAGATTGAAAACTATCTCTGAACGCTATATCGTAATTGCTTGAATTTTTCCAGTTGCTCTAGAAATTTCAAAACTGCAGAGGAATGGAAAAAAATGAAGAAACAGTAAAGGCCTGTTCACATAGGAGTCCGTTGCGTTGCGTTAAGGAAAAGATGACGTTGAGACGAAAATAAACCAATCATAGCCGTTAAAAATTTCAATGATAATCGTTTGGAGGCATATGATTGGTTAATTTTCGTCTCAACGTCATCTTTTCCTTAACGCAACGCAACGGACTCCTATGTGAACAGGTCCTAAAGCTGAAAACTGATAGATCATTTGTATTTCATGATTTTAAAATAAAAATTTCATGTTTTTTGTTTGCCCAGTAATGCAAATTATTATTGAAGTTTTGTGGCAGGATATATATTCAAAGAATGTTCTGTATATATTGTACTAAAATTGTGTCCTGTAAAAAATTGATTTTTTGTGATTATCAGTTATATTTTTTTGATTTATCGTCTACATTTTTTTACACTAATATAACCTAGTGCTTGGAGGTCCAGTACAGGTCATATGGAGTCCGCCTTCTTATGAGGACGTTTAGATAAAATATCAATGGTGTGACCTCAAGCGATGTTTTTTACCAAATTTCTTAAATCCTCATAATTGATACCTGACATTCAATGAGGTATCATATGTACTGTTTATAGCTCAAAGAAAATACATCTGTGTGTTTTCACATCTTCTCTGTAATATTACGAAATGATGTACAGTAAACACCGCTTATAGTGATCAGTGGTTATAAGAATCAGCCGTTTATAAGAATCAATATCGCGAAAACAAAAACAAATGTATTATTTCCATGTTAAAATTTTCGCTTTGAAGAATCAATCCATCGGTTTTAAGAATCAGTTTACACTCTTCGCTTTCCTTTCATTTTTCCAAAAAAGTCACTTAAACCCTCAAAAGACACGAAGTTCTTTCTCTTTTTTCTCTTTTTTTAAAGAAGTATTGATAAGATGGGATGGAATATAGTCATAAAATTCACCCCATTCTTTGTTAGACATAACATAATAGTTTTCCCTTAAACGCTTTAGCACAACACTGTCCTATTAGCTTGACCCGGGGGCATCTTTACCCACTCGGGTCCGATTTCACTTTTCTCCACTGACAAACAAAAATAGGACTCTTTTTTCTCACCTCCCACATCCTGGTTGCGGCTTCCTGGATCCTGAAACACACAAATCTTAGAAAACTTTTTCTTGCTCCCTTCCTGTAGTTGAAACTGTTACGCATGTCTGTTGTAACAAATATTGAATTTTTTCTTCTCTTACTTTAATCGTGTATCTACTTATAAGTCTAAAAATTAAGTTGTATTTTTAAAATTATAAAAAATTGTTTTAATAAAAGATAATTAAGGTAAATTAAAGAGTATTTTATGGTAAATTATCTAATATATGTATATATAGGTGTGTGTGTGTGCTTGTCAAAAAACCTAAAGGTTATAAGAATCAACCGCTTATAAGAATCAAAAACAGTAATAACAAACGTGATTCTTATAAGCGGAAATCACTGCATTACCATTTAGGTGAAAAAATTAATTGAATAAACGTAAATACTTCCGGTGTAATCAAGAATATTATGACATACCATAGAAAAAAATTCTCATATCAGTAAACAGCGCAAGGTAACAATGTCTAAAACTATATGTCTAATAATATTTGGAGATTAAACTAAATTGGAAAAAGAAAAAAAATATTAAACTATAGCTTATTTCGCATTGTCTCAGATTTTGTAGTTAATATAATATTCATTTAAAAATTAATGCTATATTTGTTAATTAAGAGAAGGAACTTATAAATGACGGAGCTTGGATACAGTTATTGAAAAATAGTGTATATGAAAACAGCGAGCATATGTAAATATAAATATTTTCGTACTAAAAATATTCCGTACTTTTATGTATTAAAAATATGAAAACTTTCGTATATGAATACTTTTGGAAAGTAAATAAATACACGAAACAACATTAAAGCTTATACGATAAAATACTGCACAAAAGGTAAAAAACAACAAAAAACTGTAAATTAAATTTGATTTAACATTTGCTACTTAGTATTTGTGATACTGATATTCTTATTAAATCCATTTTCAGTTGTTATTTTATAATGAAGTAGAGGGCGTGAAAATTCAGCCCGTAGTACAGTTGTATGGCAGTGATAAAAAGAAATCAATAGAATGAGAAGAGCAAGAAGATAAGATTCCTAGGCAGGAAATGAAACTCTGTTTGCGGATATGTATGCTACATTGCTTTGAATTGGAAACAGTATTTCTGAGCTATTTATATTCAGGATGGGTAAAAGGTATTACTTTTGAAACGAACAATATACATTTTCAGAAATGTATTTCGAAACTGAAGAGATAAAACTGAGGGGATTTTATTAATTTTATATTTTTTTGTTTCAAACCTAATCATTCTCAAAATTTTAATATTAATTAAAATTTTAAAAAAATATTTCTAAATATACATTC
>OU015495.1:193341690-193366690 GCA_907164885.2 Dolomedes plantarius
TTCATACATCATTTACAATGAATATTATGAAGGACAGTTATAATTCTTTAGCCGTTGTTTTATTCATATAGAATAAATCATATTTTTGATAATAAATTTTAAGCATTATAAAACAATTCGCATAAAACATAAAGATTTTTTAATGTCAATATAAACACAGATTTGCGTATTTAAATCTCAATGAAACAACATATTTAAAATACGATTATTTAACGGAAAAAATGTTGCTATTCACAGCGCGCATGTATCTACATTTAATGAGGCAGGATGTCTGTAAAATAAATTATACAACATATCGAATGCTATGTAGCTTTTTCTCTGACAGTTACTTTTTTAGGAATACCTTTTTACACTTTTCTCAATGCAATGTTAACAATGCCTGAAGTAATGGAACAAAACAGGAAATCAATAAAATGCATGGTTAATGTGAGTATGTAATATAGTTTCAAAAATTATAGTACTTCACATTCCGTAAAAGACGCTTCCAGATCCACTGTCATTGTAAGCATGTTATTATTTCCTATAACTAAAGCATTATATATTACTACTAGCTGAAAACCCACGCTTCGCTACGGAGTACATTCAAATTAAATATAACGGTCAATGTATGCAATTAATGCCAAAATAGTATATATATATATATATATATATATATATATATATATATATATATATATATATATATATATATATATATATATATATATAAATGCGACGATCAATGTATACAATTGATGTAAAAAAATATATATATATTTATAAAAAAATCGAAAAGGATATTTATTTTTTTTTTTATAATATCCAATCATCTGCTGCATTGGAAAGAGAAAGAATATTTTTTTTGTCTATTTAGTTGTTATACACGTGACGATAAATTTATTTAAAGTATCAGAAAAAGAAATTACGTGATAAGCATTTAATAAATTAAATTCTAAAAATTGATCTTTAAAAATTCACCAAAAATCAGAAAATGGAGGTAAAGGTTCGAAAAAGATGTCATTTTAAAGGAATTTTTATGATCTTTCTTGTGATATAAATTTTATAACCCTCAAATTATTATTTTAAGTGAAAACTTTAAAAAAGTTACAAAAACAGCTTAAAAATTTAATTTTAAAACATCCAAGAAGAATTTTTCAAAAATCTTTCTTAGTGCACCCCTACACCAATAGAAGAATCCCCATACAAAATTTCAGCCCTTTAGGTCCAGCGGTTTGGTCTGTGCGTTGTATGTCAGTGAGTCAGTTACGGAACTGTTTTATATATATATAGATGACTATAATCATTATTCCCAATATTGAAAACAACAAATACTGCACAAGAGCTCATGTTATTCCAGCAAAAAATGAAAACAACATTTTTAAATATTAGAAACACATCTTTCAAACAAATATATAAATATATGCGTATAAAAACATACTTATAATTTTTTTAACCATTGATTTTTGTTGACATGCGTCACGCTTCCTATTCCCGCATCGTAATTTTCCCTAATCTGTTATATTCAAGCCGTATGTATTTGTTGGGAATTCCAAACGATGCAATGGAATAATTACTCGAACATTCTCTTTGAAATAAATATATTTTGCCCTTTGCTTCTCCATTTTTCTTTTTACAGAAACTCTGTCATTAGCGATAATATTCCCAAACCGTACTATTTCATGCGCCATAACACCATAATACTTTAGCAATATTCCGCCCGGAAACTTAATTTACGTTTTCATTTCCTAAATAATAAAGTGTTTAATGGAATATTTTAGTTCTATCTGCATCTTATAATTGTCATAAATTATTTAGGACCAAAGGAAATTGGTTTGAGCTAACCATTATAGTCATTTTACCTAATAATTGAAACTTTGCTCGTATTTCGTTTTCCCTGAAGTTTGTTGATGAGAAATGGTTTTGCATGTTGCCATTCCAGATATTAGATAATTATACTCGAGAAAATGGATATAGTTTCAAAAACGTTTCTGAAACGTAATTTATTTTTAGCGCGTTTCGCATAAGAAATTAAAGAGTTTTAATGACATTGTTTCTTTCTACACTTTTGATGCTTTTTGAAAAAATTTTGCGATTTCTTTTCCAATAAAAATTTACTATTCACATCATACAAACACCCACTTATATACTTAAAAAAGTCAATTTTAACGACGTATAAGAATGTTTTCAGTTCCAAACTTCTAAAAAAATTATATTATTATTTGATTATTTTCAAGCTTTATAAGTTCCCTCAGATAAGGTCTTCTATGACGGTATAAAGTTTTATTATGTTACATTATTTCTTTAATATTTTGAAATCTACAAATTATTTAATAAATAACAAACACTGTTTTTTATGAATTATTAACTGATTATACCAATAAATAATAGCTTATTTAAATTTATAACCAAATGAAAACTGACCTTAACTAAATCCTTCAAAATCATTTACATGTTAAAATAAAGTAACATTTTCTATGTGAGATTTCTGAAAACTGCACAGATTGTAGAACAAATATTCAATGCAACTTATAACTTAATATTTAAGAATGACATATTTTTCTGCTAAATTAACAATATCTATCCCAATATAATTTCAATCCATTTTTTGAAACTGGGATTTTAATTCCTTATATTTGATGATTTTCACGTACGGATTTTATTACATAGCATATTTACACAAACTAAACTGAATACTTTCTTCAAATTTTAAATTTGACATTATTTTGCGAACTGCAAACCTGCAGTTTAGCTATGGATGCGTTCATAATTAAACTATACTGAGTGTGAAAATAATTTTCTCTCGGTATAGTTTAATTCCCAGTGGTCAAAGAAAACAAATTGTTCGCAATCATATATATATATATATATATATATATATGTGTATATATATGTTTGTCAGTCATGACTCTTAGATACGTTAGCCCGGACACCCTGTATATATATATATATATATTTATATATGTTTGTATGTATATGTATGTATAACCAGTCATATTTAGTTCAAGTAACATAAAGGTTATCCATATTTCATATTTCTTATAATATAGAACTTCTTAAAAAATTCGTATTTAATGAATTTTAGATGACTTACCTATTTCATATTCCGCATGAAAACTTTAAAATATTCACAAATCTTCTTGATACTGTTTCTCTAACAAAAAAAAATTCTTTCATATAAATGTTAAGAATGTTTCTAATAGATATTTCTGAATTCTCCCACCACTTCCAAGAAATCTATAGTCGTAATGAAAAACGATATCAAAAACCCCTCAAAATTGTATCAAAATTTATGAATTTTTTACTGACCGGAAATGCTTATTTACATAAAAATTAATTTTGCTAATACAGGAATTTTTAAGTAAGTAAATGTCGCAAAGGTTCTGCATAAAATATTGAGAAACGGAAAATTTCGTTGAAAGGATTTTGGTTTTATAAAGATTCTGTGTCAGCTTGCATAAATTCAGCAACATTTTTAAGCTTTATTTCTTCAAACTTCAGTATTATCATTTATCTTTTAAACTTGAAAGAGAGGATATCTATATATATTGGAAATTCAAAGCTCTCTATGTATTTCATAAGTATCATAAACAAGATACAGAAAATTGATTTTCGTTACACTATACTGGCAACCATTGTAAGAAATTGGACTAATAACTGAAAGATGGCCAAATATCATTCTTGAGAAATTTGCACAATTGGATTTTAAGTTGAATATTCCTGAAAGTAGATAATTATATTTTAGAAAAACAGATAATGTTTTGGAAAACGCTTTTCAAATATTTCCTTTTAATGTACTTAATGTATTTTAAGATAAACTACGCTTCGTAACTAGTTTACTGTACATCGATAATTTTCGGATAAAAATCTTAAGATTAATGTGTTTGAAATACGAAAAACTATGTAGGGTTTAAAATTTTAAACAATATAAAATCTAATGATAATGAAGCTTAGTTACTACTACTACAGTAACTGAAAATAATTTCGAAAGGATTATGACATAGATCAATATTGTAGAAGTTAACGCATCTGCGGAAGGTATTTGGTTCAGAGAAATGTCTTTTTTTCGAGAGAGTGATGTAAATTGAATATTTGCAAGTGTTGGGGAAATTGTCACTCGCGTTTCAGCGTTTCAAAATGAAAATAAAAAACGGGTTTTCAAGTCTCGACTTTTAACGGCTCCATGCTGTGTCTCAACGGCTCGGAATATGAAGTTGAGAAGAGCTCATGACATGGTTTATAGCATACAAATTAGTGCAACTTTTCAAAGAGTTGAAGGTTCCATAATTTATTCCCAGGTAAAGTTGTATTCCAAGTGTTAAATAAAAATGTTTGGATGTATGACTTGTCATCATTGAATATTTTTCCTTTATTTTATTTTTTACAGGTTTTCTGTGTTTTCCTTCTTTATATTATTATAATTCTTAGAATAACCAGATAAAAACTGCTAATTACACTATTCAACAGCCATTTTGTATCTTATTTGTAATAAATATTTACTTATGAATTTTTGCATGTAGAATCCGAATTTGCTATCAGAAATTTATCACATAAGGGTATTGCAAAATTTTAGATTGTAATTTTTACATACATGGTAAAATGCGTGGTGAAATGTAAATTATAACTTACATTTTGTGGTCAAATTATAGTTAAATGAATGGCTATGTAGGTTAAAACATTTATTTGCATGCATTCTACTGGAACAGCAACCATCAGAACATTCACCAGAGGGCAATGTGGTAGTGGGAGAAAGTTGTTCCAACACCACCGTGCACCAAGTTGCGAAATCTAATCTGAAAGCAATGCTTTTGCATAATGGCAATAAAGCACCATCAGTACCTTTGGCTCATGGAGTGACCGCGAAGAAAATTTACAAAAATGTGGCCAGTCAAATATCATGGGTGGCATATTTGCTGCGATTTAAAAGTAAAGGCAGTGTTGTTAAGTTTACAGGGTGGGTTTGCAAAATTCTACTGTTTTTTGTGCCGATGGGACAGACGAGATACAAAGAACCACTACAATGCCAAACAGTGGTATAAGAGGAAATCATATGTTCCTGGAGAGAATAATATCAAAAATACACCACTGATATAAATTTGGAAAAACTTTTTCAAAGCTCTTGACAAAAATGGCCACGGCGTTAAGTATTTTCTGGAACTGTTTCAAAAACTGAGTGAAGCAAAGGTGAAGGAGGGTGGTATATTTATTGGGCCATAAATCAGAAATTTTTTTAAAAGACCCAACGTTCGATGCTAAGCTCACGAATCTGGAGTTAGCTGCTTGGGCGGTTTTCAGAGCCATTGATCTCTGTTTTTGGGGTAACAAAAAAGACGGTGAATATGCTTCCATAGTCACTGGTCTACTGGACAACTACAAGAATATGGAATAAACCGGAAATCCAACGTAAATAAAGCACAAATAGCAGTAAGGTGCAATTTTGCATACGGCTGTTTCGAAGCTGCAAAGGAGCTTCTTAATCAGTACAAATAACTTAGTGGCAGCTCAAAAAGCCTAAAACTAAGGCTTAGTTTTCGGCTTTTTAAGCTGCCACTAAGTTCTTTGCACTGATGAAAAAGCTCCTTTGCAGCTTCGAAACGACCGTATGCAAAATTGCACCTTACTGCTATTTGTGCTTTATTTGCGTTGGATTTCCGGTTTATCCCTAGAGCACATAGGTTTCGTCTTTTCTTTTCAAATACAAGAATATGGGTTGTAAAATGTCAATAAAAATTCATTTTTTGCTCTCCTACTTAGACATTTTTCATAAAACTTGGGTGTTGTTAGTGATGAACAGGGTGAACGTTTACACCAAGACATTCTTATTATGAAAAATCGTTATTAAGGGTTGTGGGACCCTGCAATGATAGTATACTACTGATAGTTTCTGTTTCGGGAGAATCCTCAGACATCTTATAAAAGGAAAGCACTATCATCAAGAAATACATCGTCCTATTTTGAAAAATAACATTGTTAACCTCTAGCCTACAGGCCCATATTTCCGATTCCCTCTTTAGAACGGGAAATTTATATATATATATATATATATATATATATATATATATATATATATATATATATATATATATATTTTTTTTTAATTTATATATATAGTCACTATTGGGCCTGTATTCTTGGGACACATGCTATCCCACCCCGTAAGGAAAATGTTAATATTAACATTATGGGTTATTTTGCAACTGTTTCCTGCTCGTATTAGTGGACAGTTTTTTGTTAAGTAATAAATAAAACATTTTTACTGATAAATATTAAATTTTTGTTTTTATTTCAAACCGTCAATTTTTGTCAAATATATCACTGTTGACTTTACGTAACTACTGCGTATCTAATAAATGTGACGCAATAAAGAGAATACGATTATTCCACCTAATTCAGCACCCAAAAGTTAGTTAAATTCACCCATTTACAAGCTAGATACAGAAAAAAGTTAAAATGTGTTGCGTAGTATTAGTTTAGAAGTGAATGCTTACTATTTGATTTTACCTGTAGTTATTAAGTGATTTTCTTTTGATTTTTGTTCAGGAAATTCTTACATCTCATATAATAAAGTTATTCTTCCCCAGCAAATGTTTAATTTTATGCAAAATATCCATGGAAAATAAAATGTGATGAAAAATAAATGTATGGAAATTTCATGGAAAAATATAGTAATAAAAATAATATTATTCTAAATAGTAATGTTTTTGTGTAATTAGAATTTTATAAATAATTCATTCGTTAACATTAATTTTGAACATTACCATTTGTAGTATAGAAGAAAAATAAGGTGTTAAAACAATTGCAGAAATCCTGACTACATGACTTGTGCAAATATATATTTTTAAGATAAACTATTTTAATACATCGTTTTTATATCTGTGTAATCATTATTTATAGTTGCTTATATTTAGGGTGTGTTTAAACACATATCAGGACCTATTTAAATTGATAGAAAAATATAAAATTAAGATATTTATATTTTTTATTATTGCTTGTATGAGTATATACGTTAAGTATTCGATAAAAATTGCTTTAAGGTTCAGTTTTGATCGCTATATCTGGGTAGAACAAGGATTGTGCAAGAGTGAAAGTAAATTATAAAAAAAAATGATTCTTCTTTCCTTTAGCTTTTTCTTTTAACCCTAGATATATAATTTTCAGATAGAGCCGTCTAAACGCATTTTGAATATAACGAAACTTTTACGAACTGTTTCCCCTTAGCCCAATAGTCTACGTACTGTTCATATTTATCTGCCATCATCGGGGTTCTATACTTAAATTTCTGTACAATATAGAACATAAAAAAAATCTGGCGGGCCCTTGTGTGACCTGCATAAAAAAAATGTATACCCCGCTCTATTTGGGAGCTATAGGTAACATATATCTAGCTTCTGAATTTGAGGAATAACATATCTAACTTAAATGGATTACCACGCATGTCTTGAAAATCGGCACCATTACAAGTTTCGGGCATAGAGAAATTGTGATAGAAGAGAAAATTTAAGATAGAAATCAGCCTATTTTTTTACAGCCTACTGTTTTACAAAGTACTTCATATCCGTGAGATGACTCCGTGAATGTTGTAGAAAATAAATATTTGTACATATTACATCTAATAAAGTCATAAATAAGGCTAGAAAATATATAAATTTGAAGTGTACTTAAACGACTTTGAAACAGAGAAATGTTTACCTCCTGAAATTTCATAAAGCTACAAAATTTTAATTAGACTATTTCCTTTTCATTAAGGATGTAACACATTTGTGGTCGACATTGTTTTCGACTAACAATTTTTCTTTCTTGATACACTTACGTCTTTATATACTCTATTTAATACATGGATTTTCAAAACACGGAATTTATTCAACAAAGATGAACCTATTGTGACGTTTTTACTCACTTTTCATTGGTTATATTAAAAGACTATGTTTAGGTTATTTACTAATAATTGAATTGTTCTATATAAATGGTATGTAAACGGCTTCTAGTAAAATATAATAATCATTACTAAAGGCTATTCACTAGTTGTTGAAGATAAACATTAAAATTCAAATTTATTGTTTCTTTAATTCAACTAAATGGATTAGGGTTTGACATTAAAACACCTCCTTATCCGAGTTTCCCCGTTTTTTCTTTAGACCTCTGTTCTGTGTTAGAAAAATTCAGAAATTTACTTTCATTTTACTCTGAGATGTACCAGTGAACACCTCACTCCTTTCCAAAGTAACTAAATTTTGAGAGCTTTAAAAATAGTTCACTTCATCAGCATTCATATTATCATATATTTTGAAAAACAGTACGATTATTCTAAAAATGCCTAGTTTCTCAATACAAAGGACTGGAGCTCACCGATTTCAGTTCCTCCGTATCCAGCAAATTGAAACTTACTTTCAGGAATCGTATACCTTTTGGATTATGACAAATCAAAACCATGACAATATAATTTATTTAGGTAATATGATATTTCTTCAAACCTAACAAATCAAGTTTTCAAACACTAGTAACTTTGTTTGTCAATTGTCTACATTCTATGTTGCTGTAAATCTTTATAAAATCCTTAGATAGTGATGGGCTTTAATTAGTAACTTAAAAACCTCTCAAGCAATTATTGATCACAAAGCCAGATCATACCAGGTGTCCCAAAAAGAAACCGATGATTTTAAAAATCAATAAAAGAAAAACGGAAGGCGATAGAGATATACGGTTTGCTGTATTCTGCTTAGGTAACCAGGGAATTTATTCTCACCAATTTTCAAAATTAGTTACAAAGTTCGTCAACAGATGGCACTGCTGACTAGGAAAAACTATAAAGCAATGTTTTCAAAATAACCACCGTTTGCAGCAACAACGTGACGCAGTCTGAGGTTAAAATTCACAGACGCCCGTGCAAACATTTCAGTTTGAATGTTCTGACAAGCAGCAGAGATGTATTGTTCCAGTTCATCTATAGTTTGTGGATTGTGACGATACACCTGGTCTTTCAAGTACCCCTAAAGAAAAAAATCGCATGGCGTCAAATCTGGCGAATTGGGAGGCCAATCCATGCCACTTTGCGTATGCTTTTGGGACACTCGGTACTATCATTTCGTAAAAAAAGCCTTCAGTCTTTTGCTGAATTGACGTACTCATGATCTTACAAACATATTACCAGAGTATAAAAATTTAGAAATGACCGGAATCTAATGGTACCTGAACGATTAGGTGCGGGAAATTAGGGACTCGAATCCCAATGTTGGAAGGCATATATGCAGTTGCTTTGAATGTCTACAAACATTTGTGAGGTCCCGGTTAAGTTAATGAGTAAGAAAATGACCTTAACCAACCAACCAAGAAGATTGGATTGGTTTGGAGCTCTGCGATCAACTTTTGCTACACGAGGCTAATTAGACCGGGACCTACTGCTTACCGACTACTCCGAACGAACCAAGAAGAATAGCAACAACAAAAATAAATTAAGGTAATGAAGCTTGCGACCAATAATACTTGTTAAATATTTCTGTTGTATGGTTGCGTAGTTGGACTAATGTATAATTATAAAAATATAACGCATACCCATAATGCATTGTATATATGGCTAGCATTATGGAATTACAGTCGAACCTCCATATATTGAAGTAGCAAATTGCCGGAAAAAAATTCGATATATAGAAATTTCGATATATAGAATTGAGCTTAGCTTTATCATGATTCTGTTAAGAAAAAAAATTAAAGCTAATTTTCGTATACGAAATTCCATTTCTAATTTATATGTGAATCCCATTAAATGAATGTGAATAGCTAAAAAATGAATTAATATGAAAGATTTATTGAGTACTACATACCTTTAAAAAAACAATAATCCAGACAGTGGTTACAATGATCACAGTTACATTCTTATAAAAAAAAACTACGAATATCTTGCTGAACAGCCAGCCTTGCGGAAAGTTCAAAGAAATGTTCGTATTGTTTCAGTCCACTAAAAACTTAATCAGGGACATTTTCCGCGAATTGAAGTCCACTACATATTGTTTCAAATGCCAAAAATTGGGAGATTTTATTCTAAAGAGGAATAAAATCTCCCAAGTTGTCTTGAAAAAATTTCGATATATAGAGATTTTTTCGATATATAGAAATAATTTTTCTATGTAATGAACATGGAGATTTGCTAAGAGTTCGATATATAGAAAATTTCGATATGTGAAAGTTTGATATATGGAGGTTCGCCTGTATTTTTCAGTGTTTGCTTGTTTTGACATGATTCAATATTCTGTATTGCTGTCATTTATTAATATTTATGGACTGCAGTGTTAGTAAATTGCGGTCATATTCTTTAAATAAACATCCTATTTAATACAAACAAGCGAAATACCGAGTTTATATTTCTGTGATTGTATCCTAATATATTTAACTACGACACATATCACTTAGGATATTTTCCCCGTACTAGTTAATTTTTTTGTATTAATTTTACTTTCAAAATAAAAGACTTTTTACCCCGCAATGACAGGTAATGCAAACGAATATTTCGCATTGAAATACTTTTCACGAAAAATGCATGAAAGTTTTATGTGTTTTATATGCATTAGATTATGCAGGTAAATTAACTTAAAACAAAACAGGTAATTTAAACATAAAACGAAAAAAAAACTTTGAAACAGTTTAATTTTATTTGCGTTTTAAGGCACTAAAACAGTTAACCATTTAATTGCCCTGTAAAAAACCACTTAATTGTAAAAAAAAAAACTACCCGATGGTCTGATTTTTCTAATGTATGATCCAAATTTTGTTATTTTACTAAGGCTACAGTTGTAACTAAGAATGTTTGCTTCCTACAATTAAATAAATAGTAATTTTTTTTCTTCTTCAGAAAACTTTTTGTACTTATTTCTGAAATTACATTTTAAATTAGCAGAGAGTTTAGGAAATAGTTACGACTAATTTTTATAAAATGAATATAATTGTGTTCATCATTTATATAATTAAAGGTTATTTTTAAGGAACAATAGTTAAGATCCATGCGGTAACATGGTGGAAATAACTGAATGTATAATTATCCTCATTTGCCTGGGGCTAGAGGTATTTTTTTCTGTCTTGCTATGATGTGAATTCCTACGATACGATGCTTAATCTACCTCTTAATTAAGCAAATTAATTGAAAAATCATTGTTAGTATTGGTATTCAGACAATCTTGAAAAAATATTCATGCTGATATTTTCAAGCGAATACAAACAAGAGATTTTAAACGAGTAAACCATATCAGAGTCCCAGCGTGTGAAAAGTTGCCCCTGTATCTTATTCAGAAGTAAATTTATATAGTTAAAAAATGAATAAATGCGTATGTAGGTCGCGAAAAAAAAATCTACCATCATATGTATGAATTATATTTTTGCAAAATCAATTTCTAACATTCGAGTATTTCAAATTCAAAACAATTAAACAGTGCAACATCAAAACCCAGTTCAGGGTATGCCGTAGTTGTGTTTAGGTATAACCACTAGACTAAATACCTGATATCAGATCAGGGGACAGTGGACTTTCAAAATTGTGAAATTTGTCCAAAAATTCGATTTTTTTTTTATTTTATTGAATTGTGAAACTACGGACGAGTAGGAATGCGTTGATAAAATAATTTTTAATTTCCGTGATTACTTTCCTAGTTATAGGCATTTGTATTTAATTTATATATTATGTGGTTACTAACAGCAATAACTATAAATGTGTATTTCTCAAAATAAAAATTTTCATGTCATACGAATATTCAAACTGCTCCAGGCGTATTTCTAATTATCGTATTGCTTTAAAATTTAAGTTTTATATACTTAACTGTATATCAGATAAATATTATTGAAAAAAATTATGCTTCGTAGCTCAGAATTTCTAAATTTTGTACTTGAAAAGATGATTTATAGGTATTTTTCGCAATAAAAAGGGTGTTTTCACTATTATTATTTTTCTCTCTTTATAATTTTAATGAATGCTTAAAATAAGCAATAAGTTTCATTATTAGTTCTATAAGGTATCCTGTAAATAAAAATTAACATTTATATGCAAAAGAAATGCGCATGGAATATTTTTAATTAGGACAAATTTTATACAATTGATAATTCATAATTCATAAATTATTAATATTTCATCATTAAATTTTGACAACTTTTACATATCTATGGTACTAATCACATATTCAAATTTCAAGCAAATCCATACAAAACAAAAAAAGTTTGGTTTGAAGGTCCACTGTCCCCGAATTTGATTTTTTAATAAATTCGTCTTCCTTTTAGAGATCGGCGATATCAGTATCTCATATGCGATTATTTGTTACGTACTCATGCGATAATTTGTTACTCATATGCAAAATAAACTCATCCCAATGGCCGTTTCCAAATATCGCCTGAAATTAGATTTTATAGGTGAAAAATTTAACACAATTCGAATTTTAGCAAACATCATCATTCACTTTCTTACCTGCAATTTAAGGTATCCGACTACGTTTAAAACATAGATTTTGACGAAAATTCCAAATTTGTTTTTATTCCATTTTTTTAAAGATTGTTAATTTATGTTTCTACATATGCTTTTATTTTTTCGATACGATTAGAAATGAAATGAGAGCGATTTAAAGATCAGCAGCAGCTATGCATTTCAATACAAGTTGAAAACTTTAATCGTGTTTTCTGATTTTTTATCAAAAATGTAAACGACTCTTTTGATAACTCAAAATCTAATCATGATATGTCTATGAAATTTTTCACGTATGTTTTTCATAATACTAAGAATATAATGGACAACGGATTTGGTTCTAGGTATGTTATTTGCGGTATTATAGCTGCATTTATAAAAAAATCTCATGGAAAATTATTGAAAGTTTACATGTAATTGCATATAATGACCTGTATTTTTTTTTAGATTTTGAGATATCGATTAGCTTCTAGGTCATTACACTTAGAAGGTACTTACGTACATATGACAAAAAAAGAATGTTATATGCATATATTTTTAGCGCTACAGCTATTTTTGTAAAAATTTGCTAAATTTCGACACCCAATTTCCTCAATTTTGTAAAAAATTGCTCAGTTAATGTCTATTTTTTCATCATTTTCAATATTTGGTGTTATATTCCTTCGAAAAATAAGGTAGAAATTTTCGCAAGTACAGTTTTTTCAATAAAAGGTCTCCGTACTTAGTCGGATGCCTAGCAAGTTTATCGTAACAGAACTTAAATCATCTTTTACAAGACTGTCGTGTTGACCACTACTGCGCGATATCACTGAATTGACATCATACCATATACTTTATAGTATACAGTGGAATCTCGATCTATCGTTTTTCAAGGGACCAATTGAAATGAACGATAAATGCCCGAAAACGATAGATGCGGAAACATAACAAAGCAATATAATCGTTGGGACTGGATAAAATGAACGACACATACGGAAAAACGATGGATCCGAAAACGATCGATCGAGATTCCACTGTACTCTTAATGTAATGCAAGCCTAAAAAAATTGATGCTCTAAAGTCATTTTTGAATTAAAGAGAACATTTTATGCATCCTTTTTATTTGATTCGTAAAATGATTTTTCGTCAGACGTGGAAAAGGTAACAGCTGATTAAAGGAAGTTATATCTTTGTTTGCTGAGATTCCCTTGAAGGCTGAAAAATATTTGGCAATCAGATGTTCTCTTTAAAAATTGCTAATCTTGAAAGAATTGCTTAAAAATAAAGGAATTGACAAGTATTTACGCCACATTCTTTTCGGGGTTTCCTTCTGTAATTGAAAACATTGATTTTTATACTCTCAGCACTTTCCACTGATGGAATGCGTTGATTAGTTTTATCGACTTTTTAGAAACATTTTTCTTCATTTTTACCCTTTGTAAAGGAAATCGTACATATTGTGCCGGTTTGAGAGGAAATGTCTCAAATTTTGCAGATTGAATGTTTGTTCTTGATTAATATGGTTTCACTTCCTAATTTAATACAGGAAGATTCGACGATGCAGAAATACGGTCACATACGAATACATAAATTTGTGGATGATCTTAAGTAATGTTTTTTCAGAAAGAATCAATAACTAAATGAAGGCCATGATATATTAGGTATTATGTAAGATTAAGGAAGGCGCAAAAATTATTTTGTTAATATTTCAGGAGCAAAGTGGTGTAGTTTTCAAAATAAATTAAGTGGGGAAAAATTGAAGAAGTTTTTATATAAACATATAGGCTGAGGTTTAAATTAAAATTAAATATTAATGTATTTATTTATAAACTGTAGTTTGTTTTTGCTAATTTAGAACTCTTATTTCTTTCTACTAGGATTTTAAAATGTAACAACAGTCATGAAACAAAATGTTAAGTTCACTGTATATACCCAACTCTTAAGTTTTAGGTCGTGTGTAATATGAGCTTGTTACTTTAAAAAGTCTGTAAAAATTAGAGTAGCAAATCCCACCTATAGGTTAGTCAATTTAATGGGGAAGGAAATAATACATGAAACAATATTTAGTTGTTATTTTTATTAAGCAATACTTAGTTACAATACTCAAAGCAATTAACAATATTTAAGAACTCAGCGGGCAATTTCTGTTTTTCTGAATTTGCTATTATGTTGTATCTGCCGTCTGTATCGTATTGCATCTATCTCTTTCCTACTGAAAAAAAGAACTTACAGAAATTATTTTTTATCTCTAAACCCGAAATCCAGTTTTTGATACCTTATAGATTGAAGTGTATATATTGGAATAAATATTATAAATCACATAGATTTTGTAAGTGCATTGGAAATTTGAAAGAAGAGAAAAAGGAAGAGAGTCTTTTAAAATAAATGTGTGTTAATCACAACACATACTGAATAATTGAATATCATTTTTTAACATGTATTGCACTTTGAAGAAAATATTGGAGAACGAAAGAAAAGTCTTAAAAATATTTATGCATAACTTGCTCCAAATACTTCTAGAGGCCAGGGATAAAATTCTGATCACGAAAATATTTTCATAATATCAACTGTTTTTATATCTCAACACTCTCTCAGATGAGGTGCATTATCTACAAAAATAAACAACCAACACACACACGCACATATTTACATCACTATGTATATATATATATATATATATATATATATATATATATATATATATATATATATATATATATATATATATATATATATATATATATATGTGTATATATATATATATATATATATATATATATATATATATATATATATATATATATATATATATATATATATATATATATATATATATATATATATATACTGATTTTCATATAGATATTAAAAAAACTGATCTTGTATAGTTTTCTGAAATAAACGTTTCATTTTCCAAACCTCAGATTTAGTTTTATTTTACAGGGATTTAAAAAATTCTGTTTCGAAACTGCTTTTTTAAAGCTATTAGTTACAAAAATATTTTAATTTACAAAATTGCGTTTTGTAATTTTCGTATATTTTGCAAAAAATATACACATTTTGATATCACCAAAATTTATTTTTCACTAAGTAAAATTTTATAAAGAATGCCTTGTTCTGAAAAATGAAGAAAAAAATTTTACTATATTTATAATGTGGTACTTTTTTCAAGGCCTTCCTTTATTTAAGTGTTTCAATAAATTAAACTAAAATACTTCAAATTATTTTAAAGTTAAAATCTCATATTTAAGGATAGAAATTTCACCTTCAGTACAGTAGACATTTAAAGTCACCCTAAAATTACATAGATTTCGCCTGCCATCATTTATATTTTTCTCAAGAGGCCCCAGATGATTTTGAGTTGGCCACCCCTGATTATGAGCACCATTCAAACCTGCCGTGCATATTCAGAAAATCTGGTGATAAGTACTACAAATTTAAATTCTTTGGTGAGATAAAAATTTAACATATGAAGGTGTTCGAAAAAGGAACAATAAATCATTTATTTTCAGATACGTAATTGAATTAGAGATACAACTGACGTGTCATTTTTCTGTATAATCACTCTCATTTTCAATAGACCTTTCACACCTTTGTACCAATATCTTTATCAAATGGGGAAAATATGTTTTTAGTTGTACTTTCAGCCAGGAATACACCACTTGTTGTCAATCGCCTACCGGAGCATTACTTATAAGGGATTGATGTTTGCTCATTTTTTACCATGTTTTTATTAACTTGCTTTCTTGTTTGTGTGTGTGTTTGTCCGGTACAAATATTGCAATCGATTTTTAACTAACTTCCCGACTAGCTAGACATTTGAAACTGTTAGAATAGCTCATATCACGATGACAAAGTATTATTTTAATACTTTTAGCCATCTTTATTCCAAATTTTAAAATCCATTACGTAAAAATACGACTAGCATCTGGAGCCAAAAGTAACTGCTCTACAGGCGCCATCTATTAACGTAATAATGAACCTATTAACGTAATAGCGAAATTATTCGAGTAATGTGTTTATATATGTTATTCAATAAATAAATGTTTGAAAATTTCTTATAATTGTTTTATTACGAATTTCATCATTTTCTTTCAAGTCGATGGGATAATTCATCAAAAAATTTTTTAAAAAGGGTTTATTAATACATAGAATTGTCAAGTTTATATGATTAAACAGAAAATTTAAAAACATGGTATATAAATTTTTTTTATCTTGCAATTATTAACATTATCTACCCAATTGTATATCATACCAATGCAACCATCTCCATACTGTCGCAGCATACCTCTGTGAATTTCATGAGGTTTCGCAGCCTCATACCACAAAAATCTTTTTGATGATATCGGTGATCCTTTACGTTGAAAATTGTTGAAGCTATGCGGTTTTGTGTATGTTGGTTTTGTGTATGCGGTTTTGTGTAACTGCATGCCATTTATTCGGCGGTGTCAAAATCTTCAGTAAGAACGATATTTTTCTACCCTGGAATTTCAAAGACCTGATGTTTAATGTTGAGGATAAATAATCCATTTGCAGTTAATTTTTAAAATACCCTCGAATTTCCATGCTGAGTGTTGGAATTGGATAAGTTCTCTTGCATATAGTTATTAATTATCATGTTCCAGGTAGAAGTAATAACTTATTTCTCAGGTAATGCTCCTCCTTCAATATTCCCGGGGGGCTTAGGAATTACTTTCAAAATTATACTATCTATTTGTTTGAAAATTTAGATTAAATATTTGGAAAAATAATCCATTTTGATACAAATTCGTCCTCACAAGGAGGGAATTTATGTGAAACGTTAAGAAAAACTGCGCGTCCTACGGATAATCTTAAATTCTCATGAGAATTTGATTCTTTGAGAATCAAAGAACTAAAAATTATTTCATAAAAATCAAAAGTAAAGATTATCTTAAGGACAGATTCAGTTGTATAATTGGAAAACAAATTTTTCATTGCCAGAAATTTTAACAATGTATTGTTATTTTTCTTCCACTGGAATATACTTCGAATTCATGTTTGATCTTCAAGAAAAATAATTATATGGAAATAAAATATTTTATAATAAAATAATGCACTTGTTAAAAACAAATTATTCCTTAAAATATTTACAAAATCTAAGCCTTTATTTATCTTTCATATACAGATGGAATATATCTTAAATATACTCAATTATAAAATTAATTTGAGCTATTATATACTCCATTTAAAAGGAGGCCACATAAATTCCCATATTTGTTTCGCCCTTTTATACATAAATTTGACTTTTCGCAATTTTTTTCCCACTTTTATAGGAAGACATCTCGAAAGAAGGAAGAATATAAACATTTGGAAGAAGCAGACATAATCTCATATATCAAGATAAGCTCAATAAGAAGCTTAGTAAAAACGGTATTAAAGAAATCGCCTGGTCTTTAGAAACTTTGAAGACATTTTATGAGGGGTAATGTTGTCATTCCTTAATAATGATGGCGTCAGGTAGTCGGTTGTCAAGCACATATTGATTAGCGACCGTGAAAAATCAATAAACAGTTCAACAAATAAAGAAGAGAGCCAATGATTTGAAACAAACTTGTTATTTTGAATGAAAAACTGCAGAGAGTCGAAAACTTCAATTCGTGGTTTACATATACAATCAAATGAAGTCATATTAGAAATAGTTATGCATTCTGGAATTTAATATATTTGTATTATAATATAAGTAAAGTATCAGTTAAGCCATTTTAGCCTTACATATGTTAAGTAATATTTTCTCATTATATATATATATATTCATATATATATATATATATATATATATATATATATATATATATATATATATATATATATATATATATATATATATATATATATATATATATACATGTATCTATATATATCTATCTCTCTCTCTCTCTATATATATATATATATATATATATATATATATATATATATATATATATATATATATATACATATATCTATATATATCTATCTCTCTCTCTATATATATATATATATATATATATATATATATATTCTGGTATCAAGAAACCGATAACCGCCAGTGTTAATAAGCCTCAGGTAAAACAACAGATCTTTATTTAGTCAAAATTGAAATTACAGGTAAAAAAGAATTACATGACATATTTACCTAGCTATTATGATTTTCGAAGATCAGAAAACTTTACTTTCAAGAAATTAAATTTCATTGAAATTCAATTCATGTTTTGGGAGCATTCTAAATATTAGAAAAAATAATGTTGATGCAAGGAGCATATATGGCATTTAAGTCCCTGATTCCACTGAATATATTATTATAGTGTCGAATTCTGAAGCAGTAATGGAAATTTTTAAACAAATTATTTCACCTAAAATGAACCATTTGACTTCTCATGCCTCTTACTTAGTAATATTTAAATGAAAACGTACACAGTACTGTTAGGCATTGTAGTCTCGTATTTTAATTTCTAGTCATTCCCATTCTGGAATCTTCAACAGGAAGTGGAACCCATCAGGGACTTAGAGATGTTTACCACATGAGTACACTCTCCCTTCACTCCTTCCAATTCCTTCCAATTTGACGGCTAAGTACCACGATTTAATCTTTTACAGCCCTATGTTCTCAATTGGGAACATCGAATTGAAAATTTATTTGAAAATTAAATGTACAAAATATCATAAATATGGCCTTTTCCCCCATTTTTTCACAGAGCACACCTTAAAAATTCATATAAATATGAAAAACAATCCAATGATTCTAAAAATTGGTAGGCCTACTTAAAAGGGATCACATTATTAAAAGAGTATAAACTAAAAAAGAAATTAAGATTAAATGTACTTGGTGTAATAAGTTAAATATTTATGTTCCCAAATGGAACATTGGCCTGTAGCCACTATTCTGCGACAAAAAATTCAAAGAAGTCAAAAGAAATTTTCATTTGATGGATAGTGCTTTATTGCAACCTGGTGATAAGTTGGATATAATTCAACCAATTTATGATGATCTGAACGAAAAATTAATTCAGTTTGGATTATTTCACAACCATCTTAGCATTGACGAATCAGTGGTACTGTATTACGGCCACCATTGCTCTAAATTATTTATCCGGGTAAAAACAATTCACTTTGGATTCAAAATCTGGATGCTTTAAGCTAATAATGGTTATCCATATAAAATGGAATTTTATGCAGGAAAGTAGTTAAATGAAATACTCCCTCTTGGTACTAGGGTTGTAAATAATCTTCTGATAATTGTTGCTAACCCTCTTCAGATAGAAATATTTTTGATAACATTTTTACTACTAATGATCTGATGAAGGACCTTGCAGGTAGAAATATAAAAGCTATTGGAAATATCCGAGAACTTAGTTAAAAAATTCCACTGATGCTCTCAAATGAGACGAAGAAACTAGAAAGAGGTTCATTTGATTATCAAAGTGAAAGATCGTTATTTTTAATGCCGTTGTAATGACGATACTGTAAGTGACAATTTCTTCAAATTATTGCAGTCGTCTCCCAATGCAGTCGACTAAAAGATATTCACGTAAAGATCAGAAGAAAGTGGACATACAAGTGGACATGCAAGCTTCGCAACAAGAAATGCTGGTGGAATTTATTTGTTAATGCATTAAATATGGCTATTGTCGCTGGTTGGCATTTACATTCAGAAACTCATGAAAAAAATATCAAGCTGACTCATCTGGAGTTTCGCCGAGAGGTTACAATCTCTCTTCTAAGAATTGAACCAAGAAAGGATGGGCCTCAACCATGACCCAAAATTCATCGCCCTATATTACGGAGAAAGAGTGATGACCATTTCCTTGTACGAACAACCCAAGGTAGTAAATGCAAAATTAGCTGGCAATGAGTGTGAGAAAAAATTTAATCTAACATGCTTTCCACAGTACCATGGAATAAAGGTATAAACATAAATTTTTGATATTTTGTTTAAGTACAAGAGGTTGTTTTCATTTGAATTTATAAATTTTCATCTTAATTTATACTGCACTTAAATTTAAAAATAAATATTTCATTCATTCTTACTATTTTTCTTATTATTTAATCTACTCATCACTGTATTCCATTTTTTGAATCAAATGTAAAAGTATAGTCAGAAGTGGCTAATGTTCCCAACTTGGAACACCATGAAAATTATATATATATATATATATATATATATATATATATATATATATCTTTTTCCTCATTTAATTGAATAATATCCCTTAACTAAAGCATTATAAGGAAAAATATGAAAAAATTAATCTAAAATATACCTCATCTGAATAGGGCCTGTAAAATGTTAAGGGACTACGGTCCTTGTCCACTTATTTTCAAATGTTGGCATTGCTTTGCAAAATATTTAATCAAGACCTACAGATTTAATAGTGTTACGTTTTAATTTTAATTAATACTTTGTCTGCTTTATTTAGCTAATAGAACAGATGCGTACCACGTTTAGCTTCCCACTATACGATATTCTAAGTATTGTATTAATGATAATCTATATATATAAAACAGTTCTGTTACTGACTGACTGACATATAATGCACAGACCAAACCGCTGGATCTAAAGGGCTGAAATTTTGCATGGTGATTTTTCTTATAGTGTAGGGGTGCACTAAGAGAGATTTTTGAAAAAATCCTCTTAGATTTTTTAAAATTAAATTTTTAAGCTTTTTTTGAAAAATTCTTTAAAGTTTGCATTTAAAATAATAATTGGAGAGTTATAGAATTTATATCACGAGAAAGACCTTAAAAATTCCTTTAAAACGATTTTTTTTTAATCTTTACCTCCATTTTCTGATTTTTGGTAAATTTTTAAACATTAATTTTTTAATTTAATTAGTCAAATGCTGATCACGTGGTTTCTTTTCTTTGTGTGATGTCTTAATTAATTAACAACGAAATAAATTGAGAATTTTTTTTTCTTTCTAATGCGTTAGATGATTGGACATTATCCAAACAAACATTAAAATACAGTAAAAGAATTGTTCCTCAAACTTTACTATATTAACTATACTATATTCTTTAGTATGTTCTATTAGATTTAATTTCAATATTTTCTTCTACATTATTTTGTCCATAAAAATATCCGTTACGATTTTTTTTATAAATAAAGAAATATATATATATATATATATATATATATATATATATATATATATATATATATATATATATATATATATATATATATATATATATATATATATATATATATATATATATATATATTTTCTTGGGGGGGGGGAGTGCATTAACTGCATACTTTGACCGTTGTATTCAATTTGAATGTACTGCGTAGCGAAGTACGGGTATTCAGCTAGTCATTTATAAGATAACAAACAGCATCAGATGCAATATTTATCCGAAATAAAGGTAATTTTTTTTTTTACTTTCATTTTTGAATGAAGTATTTCCACAATCTCTAAATCGTATTTTCACATAAACTAATGAATATATAATCACTATAATATTTTCTTGCTCGTTCGGTATTAATTACAATCCTGTTCATAATTTTTATATGATTATGTATAATTAATTTACAAAAACAGGTTTTATCTAGCTTACCCTAGTGCCACAGACTGTCGTATTGTATTCCTCACATTAGCTGAAGCGTACCCTACTGCCACAGACTGTCGTTTTGTATTCCTCACATTAGCTGAAGCACCAATAAATAGGGTAAAACAAATTAAATGGCAACAGCAATTCTAGTATTTCCAAAGAGGCCTATTTTTGCTTAAAGCATCGGGTAATTTCGATTGTTGTCCCTATAAGGATTAATGTTTTATCCCTACCGGGTGCTATAATTATAATTTACTCCCCAGATACTGCGGTATGATGATTGTACTTAAGATAAATATTTTAAAAAATATTTTAATTATCTAACTAATTTTGTTTCATTTCTAGAAAAAGTAGATTCTTTCTTTTCATTAGGCACAAAAAATTATAACGAGATTATATTTTAATTACACATTTATTCATTTAAAATTAAGATAAGTAGATCAGTAAATAATTCTCAATTGGAAATAACTGAGAAATAAATTAAGGATTTTTTTTTTCTAAAAATATTCTTAAACTGGATTATGCTTGAAACCTGTTAAAATTCAATCTTTATCATTTTCTAATCATAAAATTGAAAAAAAAAGTCACATTAAAATTATTGGATCTTAGTTTCTTTGAATACTGTATATTATTATTCCTACTTTTTTCCACTTAAAACGCTTAAAATTGCATCGAAACTTAATGCAATTACATGTTTAAAAGTAATTAGAAAGTAATTTAGAAAATTAACGACGCGTTCAATACTTTTCTAAATAATGTGAAATATAGTTTACTTACAATGATATATGCATAAGGAAGGTGTAATTATCGTAGAAAAAAGGATTAAAAGAGCTTTACTGTAATCATATTAATGACGTGAGTAATTATTTGTGATTGAACTCGAGTCAACAAATCACATTATATATATAGTACTAGCATTATTGCCCGGCGTTGTCCGGGTAGATATAAAGATATAAAATTTTTCATGCATTCCATCAAAAAAATACTGGGCTGCACCCCCCAGAAAATAAACACTTCGATCCCCCGTCACCCCCAGACCAACTCTCAAACCACCCCTCAGAACAAACCTCTTTTCCCCCGCGTATCGAATTAGACTGATTGTGGTAAAGGGGCTGTATCCACATTTAAGAGGCGCGCTATGGGGCACAAAAATCATTAAAAAATTAATTTAAAAAAAACTAATTGAGCCCCAAATTTCGTTTTTCCTGATTTAAGTTTCTTGGGTCCTAAACATTAACTATGCCGAATTTGGTCCCGGTGGGTGAAACAGTCTATGATTCTATAGCGGACAAACAAACAGACAAGATCTTTTATATATATATAGATATGTATGTTTGTAACATAATGGGCCCCCAAACCTGAGAAGACCGATGAAATCACGGACCCACCATGTCACAACGAAGAATTATAAGAATTGTAGTCGAGACCAGGAGCAAAGACGGCAATCATTATGTTGAACGAAATATTTATTAGGCAAACTGACACAACTTCTCAGGGCCGCTGAAAATGATAAAAGCTCTCCGAATTCTGACCGCAGGGTCTTTAATAAACTTTTGAGGTGGCTCGCCATGTGATAATGAAAAATAATAATTGGCTATCCGTGACTCTGATGCAGAGGTCAGTTGATAACTTACGTAAGGATGCGCTAAAAATTAGATTTTTGCAGGGGGCGCTACGTGGCTGATTTGTTCTTTAAATCCGAAAGGAAAATAGCTCAAACGCCCAAGGAAATTTAGAATAAACTAGAATTTGAAAAAGATATAGGGGTTTTTTATGTTATATATATATATATATATATATATAGATAGATAGATAGATAGATAGATAGATAGATAGATAGATATATTGTTACGCATTCTACAAGTCTACCGTAATCTCGCCAAATATGAGAGTTACCACCAAATAGGCGATGGATTTGGAGACTTATTTTGGTCGCCAAATTTAGCGATATGGAGCCAAATGGTCGACAACCTTCTGGACCTTTCCAGAAGATTCTGAGAACTTCTAGCTGATTGACCTATAGAGAGAACTTTGGAATTCTGTAAATATACCTGATATTGGCATTTAAACTCAGAGTGTTCTTTTCTGCTGAGAATTGAATGTATTGAAAACGCGGTAGGTGAGTATTGTATTGAAGACTCTGTTATCCTGACTTGTGATTTTAGAGTTTTCTTCTGTATAGATGACAGTTGTTACGTGTTTTCTGTTTGAATTCGTGTATGCCTGAATAATTTACAGAATAATACATTTTATTGTGTGTGCATTTCCTGAATATATTTCGTCCAATCCTATCGAAACTAGAAAAACGGAACAATATATATATATATATATATATATATATATATATATATAGACTTAATAGAAACAAATGTCTTCATAATAACCACAATATACTTTTTAAAAAATGTTATATTTGGTTTTTTAGTGATTAAAAAAAAATAATTTTTTGCAAGACTATATTGTAGTTATTAAGAAGTCGTTTTTTCTGTTTGTGCCTCCACAAATTTCCTGAAAGTAAACAAATTTAATTTAATGAAATAAATAAATCTCTTTCATATATGCTATGGCTTAAAAATTTAATATTCAAAATTTTATAGCCGTTAAAGAATACAGATTGGAATTTATATGCTATATTTCCTTTGTACTAAAGAATCCCATTAAGTCTTAGAACATTTCCTGACTCTTTAATACTGATCAAATGCTTATTCCAGATAACAATTCAATCTATGTTCAAATACAAAGAACTAAAATAATTTTTCTAGAAATGTAATTGAAGAACATCTGTAAATTTATGGAAGCGTACAGCTTTTGAGAATATCATTTCACTTCCGTTCGCGTTGCTACTTTCGCGCAATCCAATTATAACGTAATGGAATATTCACTTCTTTTTTTAAACAATTTGTAAAGGGAACATTTAATTTAAAAGTCATGCATTTAAATCTTGTTTTCGGATATACTTTTAAAATTTTGAATTCCTTTTCACAAGAAATAGTAATTTTCAGAGATAAGAAGGATAAAATGTATCTGAAATGTTGTAAGTTGTCCAAGACTTCGCTG
>OU015495.1:193369190-193417535 GCA_907164885.2 Dolomedes plantarius
ATCCGTCGCAGCAGACGTTTCAGTATATCCACGTGCTTAGAGGCTTTAAACGTGGGAGGAATTCTTTTTGGATGAGACTTTCAGAGTCGAAGAACACCACGAGCATTGTCTTGATGCGGGATTTCTCGCTTCGCACCTTCTTGCTTTTCAGTGATCCTGGACCCCTCCACTCTGACGCTTGCCATCGGGGTCGTACTTCAGGCACCAGGTCTCGTCACCCGTGACAATGATTTTCAGGTCATTTGAAATTCAATCTGCCATGTCGATGAAGTCACCACAGGCGTCAAGCAGAATGTAAATATATATATATATATATATATATAAATCCTTACGTATTTTAATCCATTATTACCAAATACGGAGATTTTGTTCTCGTCAGGCAAAATAACACTATCCCATTGTTCCACTGTACATGTGTTTTACTCAGTTTAACATTTTCAACCTTTGTTTGACGGATAAAAAAATTTTCATGGAATTTTAGTATTTAAACAAAATCCCTGTAGTCTGCGCCGAACACTTCATGCACTCAACATCCCATTAGCTTGCGCAATTTCGCCTTATACACACCAAGATGATTTACTTCGGTCAGTTATGCACAGTCTCATGATTATTCTATCATCGCTTGCTGTTTTGCACATTTTCCTGCCTTTACAACTCTGGTTTTGTTGTTCCTGGGCCACGGTATACCTCTGTTCCCTGACTAGTTCATTGCGAAAGTTAAGTAATATCGCCGCTGTCCACACCCGAAGGTTATACGGCCCTTCAATAATAAAACTAATCATGCCGACGGCAATCCAGCCCAACCGGGTCCCGAAGTTTTTCTTTTTGCATTTCGTTTACCTGTCTTTTTTTTTAAATCTGAGGGGCTATCCACCTTCCCCTTGTAGGGGGAAGTGTATATTCATAAGTTCCTGCATAATATTCTTAATGTACCTTCTACAATAATAATCCGTAAATAATTTACTAGGGGCCCAATCTTGAAAGCCCAAAGGTAAGTTTTTTCGTGCTTCAGCCCATTTGCTACAATTGTATATACAGTGCTTTATAGTTTGTATATTGCCACACTCACAAAGATCTCTTTAAGCAAAAAATCTGTTTTGATAGACTCCTATACAGCCATGTTCAGTTATTGCTTGATTAACAAGGAAATCTGCCGACAGTCTTTTCGTAGAAACTCTAGGAAATACCTCAAATACTTGCCTTCCTACACTGCTTCTCTTCCAATTTTCTTGCCATATATTTATGTAATAATTCTTAATTTTTTTCTTAATCTGTTCTTTAGTTAATTTATAATTTCCTGTGATTTCATTCAGTGTTGTTGCTTGTTTAGCTGCTGCGTCTACCATCTCATTTTCATTAATGTCACAGTGGGCTTTAACCCAGTGTAAGTTTACTGCTATCTCATGACTTTCTATTAGGTTTTTTATATTTTCAAAGTTCATTGCGAAAACCAGATGTAGCATGACTGGCTCTCTAAACTCTCACGCTGATTGCCTGCATTCTAATGAAAGAAAACTAAATCATACTAACATAGGCAAGTTGTGTTTAACTTTTTTAGTTTTTTCGCTATACCTTTTGATAGAATACAGATAATTAGACGAATTTTGCTTCAATGCATTGTGCATTAACATATATATCTATTGCTGTATTATGTATATTGTAATATTAAAAATTGTTTTATGTTTTTGAGCCTTCATTTACAATTCTTAAATTTTCGTCATTCTAATTGTAGGTGGTGTTATGCTTTTCCCCAAACAATTCATCAGTATTTTCAATTAAGTTTAATTTCATTATTTGAGGACAACTGAGGGATATATTGATACATTGTGCTAATTTAATTAACGGAAAAAAAGTTTATCAAAAGTTTATCCTAGCTCCTTGAAGACGAACAGATTTCATAACTACAGTTTTAAGGGAAAATAAGCATTTCCAATTTCAATTTTTAATTATATGACCCAATTATTCTAAATGTATACGGATAAATGTCGAAATATTCTATTTAAGCTATAAGTGTAATTAAACAAATGTGAATCTGTTTTACAGTTCAATATATTTATATTTGCAGTGTATTTAAATACCTAACATATTTAAAAAAACATTTATGGTGCTAACTCTAGAGCATAATAATTAATCCTTTTGCAGAGAGTAATTAAAATTTATCCTAATTAATCATACACGAAAAGTCTATTTTATATCCGCGTTCTCCGTTTCGTAATTAAAATATGTTTTAAAAAGTTATTAAAATATTTTAAATTTTTTATATTCATTCATGTTTACTTTAAAAAAATCGCTTTTGTAACATTATAATTGCTCTGTTATACGTTATAATAAGAAACTTGTTAAGGTTAGTTATGTCTAAGAGTATTTTAAAAGTAATATAATCTAACATAGAAAATTATTTGTAGATGAGGTATATAGTTTTATAGATGGAAAAATTATATTTTTCTAGAGCATAATTAAAAATATTTTAGTGATAACATGAGTATAAAAAGGTAGATTATTATACAACTCCTATACACTAAACATCCTTTTAAATTTATTTTTACTTAAAGCTTTTAATTATTTCTGGAAATAAGTACTAGTTATGTTAATTATTCACAATATTTTTGTGATGTAAGTTTAAGAAAATTAGATATTTTCACTTTTTACATATTCCTGCTCTAATTTTCTTTTAGTATTACATTTAATGAACAGTTTTAAATATTGGCAAAAGTCTTTTCACTGAGCGATAATTAAGCATCGGTATTATTGATGCAGTATTCAACTACCAAGAAAGCCGGCGAGTTATTTATGTAATCCTTATTGTTTCAGATTGTCTGTAATACAATTTGTAAACGCATTAAAGGGCTGAAAATTTATTACTCCTAAATATTGTATTGTTTATAAAAGGTTTTGGCTTTTATCTGAAAAATTTTTAAATTTCCCATTTATTTGTTAATATTTCAACACATTTCCAGATATTTAACGGAATGTTTAAAACTAAATTTTTTGATTAACTAATAAATAAACACATCCATTCAACGTCTAAAAATATTGTTGTTTTATATTTAAACTAGCTGAAAACCTGCGCTTCGCTACGGAGTACATTGAAATTAAATACAACGGTCAATGTATGCAATAAATTCCAAAAAAAATATATATATATATTTATAATAAATACGACGATCAATTTATACAATTGATGTAAAAAAAACATATTCATAAAAAAATCGTAAGGGATATTTTTATAGACAAAATAAAGTCCAATCGTCTGCCGCATTAGTAAGAAAAAAATATTTTTGTGTCTATTTTTTTTTGCGCGTGACGATAAATTTATTTAAAGTACCAGAAAAAGAAATCACGTGATCAGCATTTAATAAATTAAATTCTAAAAATTAATCTTTAAAAATTCACCAAAAATCAGGAAATGGAGGTAAAAATTCGAAAAAACTTTCATTTTGTAGGACTTTTTATGATCTTTCTCGTGATATAAATTTTATAACCCTCAATGTATTATTTTAAATGCAAACATAAAAAATGTTTAAAAAACAGCTTAAAAATTTAATTTAAAAAAATCTAAGAAGAATTTTTGAAAAATCTTTCTTAGTGCACCCCTACACTATTAGAAGAATCGCCATGCAAAATTTCAGCCCTTTAGGTCCAGCGGTTTGGTCTGTGCGTTGTATGTCAGTCAGTCAGTCAGTCAGTGAATGAAGGAGTCAGTTACGGAACTGTTTTATATATATAGATAGAAAAATATTTAGCTTAATTCATAAATCAGCTAGCGGATCAAAATATTTTGAACTACCGAATGCTTTGTATGAACATATTTTTCAGCATTTATGTCTTATTAGGAACATGTTGCAAGTGACACTGTACCGCATAAAATTTTTCTGTCAGGCCAAGTCTCCCACCTGGTCACTAAGGTATTTGCGTCTTATTTAGAAACACTTCCGACATAATTGTAATTAATATATATATATATATATATATATATATATATATATATATATATATATATATATATATATATATATATATATATATATATATATATATATATATATATATATATACCGTTCATTTGATGGTTCATAAAAAAATTGAAATGCATCATGACAGAAGTTATTATACGCCTGGAGATTATTAAGCAAAATCTTAAAACTTCAGTATATTGAAACATAACAAATGTTTTTTTAAAAAATAGAATCGGATGAAGCATTATACAAGAACAGACTAACAGTCCAAAATGTTGCTTTACCGTCATGAGTTAATTAAGGTAAGAATTAATATAGATTAATAAAATAACATTTCACGTAAAAAAATTAACGTCAATTGTTTTAATCATTTATGCATAATGTATTATAAATGGTATCCAGTTTTTTTTAAATCCAATGTCGTTAAAAAATGTTTGCTGAGACATTCTTTATATTTTTGTTACTACACCGTTTCGGCAAACATTAATATAATTACTTCATTTATGCAGGAATAAGTAAGGATCATACAACTGTTGTGTGACAGTTCTGTTTATTTAGCTTAAAATAGTTTTTAAAAGAAATTTCTTGCACCCAATTTGCATAGCTGTGAAATTCATTAATGATCAATGTGTTCCAATTTCTAAGTAAATATATTATTTTTTATTGAAGTGTTAATAAAATTACCCCAATATACTTAAAATCACAATTTTTAGTGTTTTTTCATAAAGATTAACTGTTGTTAATAATTTCAGTTCTTAATTATAATATACCATCTCTTTATTTATACAGAAGTTTCACTGAACTTACTTTATTAATACTTTATTCACACATTAAAAAAAATAATTTTCTCTCAATTTATTTTAATTTTCATAGATATGAATATCGTGTATAGTAAGTCTCAAACAGATTAATTATAAAAACATACAAAATTTTTAAAGCATCCGGATTTCTCTAAATAGGTCTATAAAACTAAATTTATTTGCAACATATTCAAAAATATATTATTATGATAATGAAGTCAATGCTTTTTCTGACTAAGGAAATATTAAATTTAAATTTTATGTAACTCAATTTTTATAACAATACATGTAATTTATGGAATATTGGGGTCTTGTGTATAACACATATAGAAATGCTCTTATTTTTTCTAAATTTTACAGAGGAATGTAATTAACAATTCATGAGGAAGTTTGGGGCTTTCTCTGAAATTAAAATTAGTGGTATTCCCAATTGAAACTTTATAGAAACTGTAGTTTTTTTGTCATATTTTCAGACATAAATTATTTGACTGTTTAAACTGAATGGAATAATTTATGCGGGTTAGCGAATCAAATCAATTCTTTAAAAAAATTGAATAACTTTTAACACCATTATTTATGTGTCAACTTCATTGCTTCATTCCACGTCTCGAAAACTTGAAGAATTCTGTAAACAGAATTTCGATTTATTTCACCAAGCAAATAATATACATTCATAATAAGATAAAATTCATAAAGATATCAGAAGAGATAAATATAAAACTTAGTGTGACTTTATAAATCCATAACCATTATCTTTTAAAAGTATTTTTTCCAGAAACATGAATATAAATAAAATAGCTCAAAACCTTATAATCTCTCTTCCTTTTTATATTAAACATCTGCAGTAGTGAAAAATTCATTGTATCTCTCCATCAGCTTAGAGAAAATGTCATTACAATATCACATGCAAGATATTTAAAGGAACTATAAAACCGAAGAACTATTAAATATCATAATTTTGATCATACGTGCCTATTAAAGAAAGTAAAATATGCGTAATTTCTCATTATTGATTGAAGAAAATAAGCATTTTAAAAGAAAATGTGCTACGTGGCATTTGCACAAATTTAGGTAGATTATCGTTTCTCAACCATCTAAGGAATGTTGTAAAAAGGTCGATAGCAAGGTAGCTTAATAGTTTGAACTCGTAGCACGTGCAGTTATTTAGTATTACAGTTATTAAGTTTTGGTCAGTTGGATCGCGCGATGGGCTCATTTTACATTTTTTTTTACGTCAGGGGGTGGAGAGAGGAATCGTGAGGCTGAAAAGCTTGAGAACCGTTGCTGTAGATGATAATTTTTTGGAACAGTTATACAACATCATTTATCAATTATGAGATAACTGTTTTTCAATCTTTATTTCTGTCCAGCCAAACAGTACGTAATAGGCTTCATCAGGGAGGTCTCTATGCACGTAGGCCAATGGTCTGCATTCCGTTGACCTCACGCCACCGTGCGGCCCGAAGAAGATGGGCTGCTGAACATCGAGATTGGAAGCAACATGATTGGAGCCAAGTGCTGTTTACAGACGAGTCCCGAATCAGTCTGGAGTGTGACACCCTACGTGTTTTGGTATGGAGGGAAAGGGGCACTCGAAATAACCCCACAATCGTTTGTTAAATTTCACAATACAGACGAGCTGGTTTTATGGTATGGGGCGGAATCAGCATAGGTGGACGTACAGACCTGCATATCATTCGGAATGGTACTTTGACGGCCCGAAGGTATATAGGCGAGATACTGAGACCTCATGTCATACATTACGTTGCATTGGAGATTCCTTTTTTTTTCCAGCTTGATAATGCCATACCGCATACAGCTCGTCTTCTGGAGAACATGCTTGAAACTGAAACAATACAGCGTATGGAATGGCCAGCGTGCTCTCCTGACCTGAATCCAATCGAGCATGTTTGGGACCAGCTCGGACGACGCATTGCTGTTAGACCAAGGCCGCCTTTTACTCTCCGAGACTTGGAGATTGCACTTCTTGAGGAGTGGAACAGTATTCCCCAAAGTCTTATCGATAACATCAGCGCATCCATGGAAAACAGGTGTGCAGCAGTTCGAGAAGACCACACGCGATATTAAAAATCTTGCACCATTTATAAACAATACTTTTCTTTTATCGTTTACATGTAACCAAATTGTTGCCCTAAATCATCTTTTCATGTTTTTTCAATATTTTCAAAGAATTAAAGCTTAATTACAATTTACGTATTATTTTTTACGCATTTTTTTCTGTATTGCGCATTGATACGCGTGTACTATCCATTTTATGCCAACACGTGGCTGTCTCGCACGGTTTTCTTAACTTCTTTGCTTGCTCCCCTAATTTTTTTTAGTAGTGTATATATATATATATATATATATATATATATATATATATATATATATATATATATATATATATATAGGTTGAGCAGTGTATAGATAGATAGATAGATATTGTTCTTCATACTTTTTATTATCTATTCTTGCATTTTAGCATTAAATATCAGGAAATTCAAGTCAGAAACTGTGGTCTCTTTTTTTGCAAACTCTTTGCTGCCAGAATACTTTAACAGGAATTTTTCAAGTGTGGAAACTCAAGTACTCCTTTTATACTTTTGAATCTTCCTAAAAAGTATTTTAGACCCATTCTTAGAAGTGAAGACTTTCGTATCAGGCATGCAGTTATGATCCATAAACTTTCATCTCCAAACAATGAGCAATAGAAACAGAGCAAATGGCTTTTTCTTTTCCTTTCCAAACCGCCGAGTTAGAAGAGCTGAAAAGAGAAAAGCGAACTACAAGAACAATTGCACAGAATAATATTTAAATGATTATTGTATACCTATTACTTTAAGAAATAACTTAAATCATATTTTTTCTTCTTTTATTTATAAGATATTTGTCTCCAATCAGTAATCGATAATTACGGAATTAAATTTCTACGATTGCGAAATCGTTTTTAAAGCAGTTTGATCTCTCCTACAATTGTTCTTAACTTGTAAGTCAATGGCAATGAATTCGGAAATGACAACGTTAGTATTAATTAATGTATTCATCCAAAGCAAAATCCTCATTTTTAAATACCCATCATTACATTATATCCTTCATCTATGAAGTTTTCAGGGCATGAACTTATTGTTACAACAGCACGTAATTGGCCTCTCAAAGTCATCTCTCCTACATAGGACAATGAGGATCTTTTGAAAAGCTCCAACTTTGTTTTTGACTTTTTTAAGGTTCATTCCTCAATATCTTGGTCTTAATTATTACATTCAGACCAAAAAGGAAAAGCAACAACAATGACACACTATCCGGACTAATTTTAAAACGTCAATTTCGATGAAAATTCCCAAAATTGTTTTTATTCCTCTTTTTGAAAAAATAATGTAAATTTCTGTTTCATCATCTGTTTTTATTTTTTCCGTACGATCATTATAAATGAAATTAGAGCGATTTGAAGGATACCAGCAGCGATTTATTTCAATACAAATTGTAAAGCTTAATTGTGTTTTCTGAAGAACTTAATTTTTATCAAAAATATAAACGACTTTTGTGATTACTCAAAATGTAACGATGATATGTCTATGAAATTTTTCACGTATGTTTTTCATTCTACTAAGAATGTAATGAAATAGAGATTTGGTTCTACGTTTATCATTTGTTGATTTATATCTGCCTTTATAAAAAATCTCATGAGAAATTACTGAAATTTTACATGTATTTGCATATAATGATCTCTATTTATTTTTATTTATTTATATTTTATTTCAAGATATCGATGAGCTTTTAGGTCCGTACACTCAGAAATAAATTACGCACATATCACAAAAGAAATCAATGATATATGCATATTTATTTATTTTTTAGAGATAGAGCCATTTTTGAAAAAAATGTGAAATTTCGACCCAAACTCATCAATTACGATAAATAGCTGCATAGTTATTGTCTATTGTTCATGATTTTAGTATTTTGGTGTTATATTCCTTCGAAAAATAAGATAGAAAATTTTCCATGTCTGGTTTTGAGAAAAACGGCTCAGAACCTATTCCGATTCCCTAAAATAAATTTGAATTTTTTATGAGTGTATGAATTTCATTGAAAATGTTGATATAGTTTAGTGTACAAAAACACGACCGTAAGGTGAGGATACGACTTTGGTATTGATTCCTTAAGCAACAAATCCTCTTAAAGCGTAAAATAAAGCGTAAAAGACAATGTATAGCATAAATCGGACTGCAATCCATGGCAACGCAGAACTATGTATAACCATCTTAAAAGAATACTAGTTCGTGCTCGTCAAAACATGATGGCTAGATAGTAAATACTAAATGTACTAATACACAAATTATACTCAACACATAATCGCCAAATGTTGAAAATCATAATAATGCGCAGAAACAAATTGATGTGTTTAGGTGGCCTCGCGCTTAGCGAGTAGTATCTATAGCCAGATTTAAAAACGTCACTGAGCATGTGCAGAAAGCAATTTTTTAATTGCAAATTATCGTTAATTAAACAGCGCGAAATAAACAATTTCCATCAGGGTTAATCTTATATTTCACAAACATAATTATAATAAAAATATAAATGGCAGAGAGAGATCTAGAGAGACTCCTCGGAACAAACGTGTCCATCAATAAAACGTGCCACTGAGCTTGCGCAAAAACAGTGAGTTTCTAAAGCCAGATTTAAACATGCCACTGAGCATGCGCAGAAATAAATTTTTTAATTGTAAATTATCGCTTATTAACAGAAAATGCGGTGACAAAAATCAAATTTGACAAATCTGCAGATTACAATCTATCGTTTATGACCAAAATGAAGTAAAATGATGCAGTAGATCTCTCTCACGGTCTGCCCAAAAAGTCGGCTTAGCAACTTAAATATATAGATATTGTTCTGACCCTTAGTGACGGTGTGATTTATCATTATGATTGGTAAAACCAAAATCTCTTAACTTATGTTCAACGGGTAACTTGATTTTTTTTTTTTACAGTGTATTGAATTACAATTTTTGGACATGCAGATACTACTTCTGTATCAAACTTGCTCGATTTCCTAAAATACTGCCAAATCGATCGGTAATAAATGTAAGAAAAGTTTTGCAGATTTCACTATGTCGCGCTAATATTCAATACACTCACATATCTTAAGTGCATTGTAAACATCATGGTATGTAACTTTATAAATATAATATTTCATGGAATGTATGGTCTTAAACTAACTAATGCAAACTTTGAAATGAGACATTTATTTGCTCTAATTAAAGCTTCATTGAAGTAAGAATGGGCTGATAAAAGGTTAACAAAGGAATTTCAATCTTGACACATTAAAAAAGTAGGATTTAAATAAACGTATAGAGGAAGGCCTTATTTGAATAGTGGTCCAACTCCACTTTTTAAAAATATGGAGTTAGCCCCACTTTCATGTTCATACAAGTCATTCCTATCTTAGTTTTCAACTGGTACACCTCCAGCTTCATTCTTCTGCCAACAAAGGGTATTACAAATCAGACTTCAGGAGTCATTTCTCAGCACAAATTAGACTTTAGGGCTATGAATCTCAAAATGAAAAAGATTGCAGTTGGACACTATTCAAATATATAATTAATATATACAATTAAAATATTCAAATTAACTTGATATTTTGAACAACTGCTTTTTAAAAAAATTATAAATCTATGCGTAAGACTTTAAAATATGAAATAGATCTCAGATACATATAGAATGTATATTACATTTTGTATTCTTCAGTAAAGCATAAAATTTTCTTGGGACAGAATGTTTATACCCCGAAACAGATATTATATCCCCCTTTTTGAAAGCACCTCCTTTTTTTATACTTTAACTTATCCATTCTTTGGCCATCCTCTGCAGTGCCGAATGCATTTTCTGTACTTTCTGACTTTTTTTACTCCCTCGTTCACTACTTTTCATTCTTAGCTTCCATTTGATGGCTACAGTACAGCCATACATCAGTGCAATGACAGCTAAATTTCGGTTAAAAGATTTCATCCAGTACTGAGTTGGGGTTTTGTGTTTCAAGTGAACTGTCGTAAAAGATAAATCTCCTGAAATTGCATCCGCTTTTGACTTTAGAGAATAAATTTGCATAAAAATTCTATCCATAAAGACACATTTAAGTGTATTCTGTAATAAATGGTTCAATCTCGATGTATTTAAATATAATATTTCGAAGTGTTTTAAAAAAATTTAAGATGAAATTTATTAATATTTTCTTACAGAAATATTTTTTTTTCTATTCTACATAGTAACGTCTATATTTTTATATACAGGCGCAAATGTTCTTTGCATTTAGTTACAATATTTATGGGAATTCATGCATACACATGCATGCAACAGAAGGTTGCTCTCTCTTTTTGTTTGTTTATGTCTTAGTGAATATATCTCAATTATATCAATTCCTTTTTCTAAACATTATGTTACTAAATGTGCATTTGGGGTTCAGACTCAGTTGCTGTAGTAAGCGTAGGAAATATTTATGAACCTATATTACTAGTAATTTTATATACCCTCGGTCTCCGGACTTATTTGCGAATTAAAAAAAATTATTTATGATAGGAATTTAAAAATTTCTCGTAGCCATATAGCAGATGCGTTTTTAATATGTCTAACATTCGTTTCTGTATATATTAATATTTAATGTCTAATATGTGTCTCTGTATGAATTATGATTTTAATATTTACCCTGCGTTTAGTAGGCTTTTTATTTTTTTAATGTACCCAGATTTTAATATGTTTTCGGTATAGTTTCTGTGATTAATATTAAAGTGGATATCAGCGGGAGACAAAATATAAAAATGGTTTTCGTTGATCATATGCAATAACTGGTTAAAGAATTTGAATATTAGAGATATATTTATTAATGCATGCAAGAATTATGTACATATGCGTGCATGTAAGTGCACATAGAGGTTCAAAGTAATTACACCGAACGTATTCATTAAGAATTCATTTGCGGTATTAGTAGTCATAAGGTTTCATATTCCTTAAAATACGATTTTATTACCTTTTTGGTTTAATGAAAAATATTATAATGACAATCTCCTTAATACGTGTCCATTTCATGATTTTATGCATGAAAAATATTTCTCATGGCAAGTAGTTTGTGTTCAATCTTGTAATCGAGAGAAATCTAATGAGAAAACTATATACCGAAGTGGTAACACGAGCTGATAAATCTTCCCTCTGAACGAGCTTTTCTAATAAGGATTTGAGTAATATGATTTCCCCTGACTAACCCCACATGTTTAGAGTTGCCTGGTAATCACGCTCTATTTCTGGCAAAATGAGCCGAGATGTAAGGGAATTAAAAAGCTTGTTTAGTTCCAGTCAGCTATACAACAGATAAAACAAATATATAAGTGCAGCTATATCGCTTATCTAAAAAAAATGTCAGTATGATTTAACTAAATATACAAATATAAAAAGCATAATAAAAATAATTATTGTGATACATACAACAATTGTATACTTTAATTAGCTGAAAAACCGCACTGCGCTACGTTGTACATTCAAATTAAATACAACGGTCAATGTATGCAATTAATGCCAATATATATATATATTTGTAATAAATACGACGATTAATGTATACAATTGATGTAAAAAATATATTTATAAAAAAATCGTAAGGAATATTTTTATAGACAAAATAATGTAGAAGAAAATATTCAAATTAAATGAAATAGGACATACTAAAGAATATAGTGCAGTTAATATAGTACAGTTTGAGGAACATAATATCTTTTATTGTAATTTAATATTTTTTTGGATAATGTCCAATCGTCTGCCGCATTAACAAGAAAAAATATTATTTTGTCTATTTAGTTGTTATGCACGTGACGATAAATTTATTGAAAGTACCAGAAAAAGAAATCAAGTGATCGGCATTTAATAAATTAAATTCTAAAAATGAATCTTTAAAAATTTACCAAAAATCAGAAAATGGAGATAAAGATTCGAAAAAGTTTTCATTTTAAAGGAATTTTTATGATCTTTCTCGTGATATAAATTTTATATCCCTGAAATTGTTATTTTAAATGCAAACTTTAAAAAAGTTACTGAAACAGCTTAAAAATTGAATTTTAAAAAATCTAAGAAGAATTTTTCAAAAATCTTTCTTAGTGCACCCCTACACTATAAGAAGAGTCGCCATACAAAATTTCAGCCCTTTAGGTCCAGCGTTTTAGTCTGTGTGTTATCTGTCAGTGAGTCAGTCAGTTGCGGAACTGTAAGAAGAATCACCAGCCCTTTAGGTCCAGCGTTTTAGTCTGTGTGTTATCTGTCAGTGAGTCAGTCAGTTGCGGAACTGTAAGAAGAATCACCAGCCCTTTAGGTCCAGCGTTTTAGTCTGTGTGTTATCTGTCAGTGAGTCAGTCAGTTGCGGAACTGTAAGAAGAATCACCAGCCCTTTAGGTCCAGCGTTTTAGTCTGTGTGTTATCTGTCAGTGAGTCAGTCAGTTGCGGAACTGTAAGAAGAATCACCAGCCCTTTAGGACCAGCGGTTTGGTATGTATGTTTTATGTCAGTAAGGAAATTATGTAACAATAGTTAACTTTATTAAGGTATCCGACTACGGTCGGAGCACTTTTTTAGAAACACATAGGGTAAGCACACTTTAAATATATTTTTGGATTTAGTTCCAATAAAGATTAATGAGAGATTGTCAATTTTTAAAATAAATTCCTATGTTTTTTTTTCAAAATCGTTGAATAGGTGCAGATATTTAAGGAATTTTTTAAAAAACTTGAAAAATGCTACATTAAAAACTGTCAATCTCATCTGAATAAAAGTTATACCAAAATAAAATACATGCTTTTATCTATCGAATCTACTAAAATTTTGAAGTTATATTAAGAAATGAATATTTTACAACTAATCGAATATTTAATATGAAATTTTTGCCAATTTTACAACGTTATTATTATTGACATAATATGTCATAAATTGGAAAACATTCTTTCAATCAAAATCATTTTAGTACATCATCTAAAAAACAATATATAGACTAGGCACACAAAATTTCACAAAAATGCAATAATATTTTGAGTTATCACTTTTGAAGTCAGCAAAAAATGGTCATATCTCAATTTTGAGTAAAATGCATTTTAAGTTTTAGATATGCTTAGAATTACAAGCTATGTGAAGTGATTTAACGTTGCCACACAGTTTGCAAAAATGTTCTTACTTTAATTATTTCATTAAAAGTTTACTAAAATTCTGTTAAAAAATGAAATTCTGTTTGTACTAACTGCTAACATGTTTCTGGACCTATAATAAACGGCCACTTCCGGTGATTTAAATCTCCACTTCCGGTTTTTTAGTCTTCATAAAATCTTTAATATCTCGGCCACTAATTAACGTACAGACAAAAATAAACCTGTTTTGTAAAGATAAATAACTGATCTATGCAATTAAATTTTTTCTAAAAAAATTGCTATTTCTGACCCAAATTAAACTTATCAGATACCTTAATATCCGAATTAAAACTGTTTTATATCAGATTTGAATATTTAGTGAGAAGCTAAAATAATAAAAATGTTTATGTTCTAGAACACCATCATAGTATAATGATGGATTTCTAGAACATAGTAGATGACTACGATAATCCTGATCAACGGTTTCAACCTCAAAATCAATATACTGCAATTCCCTAATACATGCATTCATAAAATCCCTTATAAATTAGACTATTCGAACAAATATGTTATGATCTAAATGAGACTGAATAAGGCATAAATTTTTTTAAGGGTATCATCTTAGAATGGTCGTACTAATAAATGCGAATAAATGTTTCCGTACATATATGCATCCATAATCATGTGGCATACTTAATTGTTACACAATGCTCACAAATTAAACTGAATTCAGCAGATCTCCGAGAATATGATTGCATTGTTCAGTTAAAGGGCATGTGCTTTCAATGGTAATATCTCGAGTGTGACCAAAAAACCGATTGTTATTTGAAGAGGTCTCAAGTTATGAGGAGTCATGCAGAGGAACAATTGACATTTGTTGATTTTCCCTCAGCAGTATCCGGACAATTTCATACAATGGGGACTCTGAAATGAACGAGATCTAATTGGGGCAACACCGGTCTTCATAAATTAAAAAACGAGAATTTTAAAATAACTTTAGAAGACTTTCTAAAATCTAATGCAAGGATTTATCTCATTTAGATATCCGGCCTAATTTTACCCCTATTGGATGAAATGAAGTCGAAATATTAAAATACATTGCCACGTATACTTAATACAACTTGTTTATGAGTTATGATTAGATCGACTGAAAGAGCAAACACAATTTTTCTACCTTCGAAACGGTTTCAGGTAAATTAGATTAGTTGAAATTTTAGTTTCTTGGCCTAAATAAGTATTTTTTTCAAATTTACGAGCTGAAAGTTGCTGTTTTTTCATTAACAGAAAATACTGCTAGAAACTTTATCAGTACTGAAATTATACATAACTCACGTGATAAAATGCTTTTCAGTTTAACAACCGGATAAAGAATAAAATGGAAACCCAATCGTATTGAGAGCTTTTATAGCTAAATATTTCCCCGTTTTTAAGTTGTTTCAAAGTTAATAAAAGTTTTATGTACTCTAAGATTACGACACCGAATCTGATCTTATACCTGTTATCTTATTCATGTACTCAGCACTGAATCTGTTACTGTGATTGGAACTGAAACAGTCAATCTGAATAGCAAGCAAACGAAAAAGACTGAACGGGCTGATAAAATTTTTCATTATCGTTGAAAAACCATATCAACTGGGTAGTTGAACAAACATTAACCATTATTTAATTAAATTAATTTACACCCGGTAATCAACGTTATGTCTGGAAATAATACAATTCGGTTGCATGTTGATAAAATAAATTTGAATCAATAGTCAGTTTAATAAGAATACATCATTTATCAATATAATATTGAATCTCTCAGTCTGTCTGTGATTCAGTACAGCAAAAATCTTACTTATAAGATTTTTGCGGATAATGTATGTCTGAAATAAGCAGGAACAGATGGATTCAAGATTAATTTACAACAAATGGAAGTTACCAAGCTTTGGTATTTGTTGGTGTAGTTGATCCTAATACCTCCTGGTCAAAAGTTCCAGACCAAGTCCATATAGCAAGCTGAGTAGTGAGGCTTCGGTTAATATTAGCACCACAAGGGTACGGAGTCCGACTTAGGTGCCACCACAATTTTGACCGAGCATCCCCAGTGGCGACATCTGGGGGGCGGGGTTCGTATCTTCCCCACCCACTGAGCTCAAAGAAGGACTTTCCGGCCTACGGATTTAACATGCCCGCATTCGGCCTAAACACGAAGGTATTGAATGACGCTTGTCAATTCGAGCACCCTTAGTGGCAAAACCCGAATCGCTACCACTAGCCTTCTTGGGACCTACAGTATTTATTTATTTGCTGTTCTTAACAATCATTATTTAATGTTTTTTTTATGTTTGCAATTTTTTATATTAATAGCTTATACAAATGTTCCATTTATGAAAGCCTTATAATTTAAACTCACGGCGCTACAGTCCGATGTGGACCAGGGCCGGCGGTACCCATCTCCGCTTTCTTGACCTTGGGGCTTGGGTTGCCATACAACATATGTCTGAGTCAGGTGGTCAACCTGACGTGACACCCCCAGAGTTTAGTTCCCAAGCATGCTTGGTCAGCATTTTATCGACCCACTCAAGAGATGAAAGGCTGAGTCGACCATGCCCAGTCGCAGGGTCGAACCCTGGACCTGTGGGATGGCAGCTTGACGCTTGAAAGCCTTATAAACATCTATAAAAAAAAGAAAAATGTATAGGTTTCCAGATTCGGCCCTGAAATGTGATGAACATAAACGAAAACTTATTGAATCAACAGCCATTTTAAATGCTACTCTAAATATCTGATTTTCGATTGATAGTGTGTGTGTGTGTGTGTGTGCGTGTGTATGCGGGGGGGGATTCCATATTTCCTGTCCTCCGTCGGATAAACTAGGAATATAATATCTGTACGTCAGAGGTAAAATATAATTATACATGATAAGTGAATTTTCTTCATTTTATACATTTTTATAGTGAGTGACTCCTTTTGGATGGAGCTTCTTTGAGGAAATCTGTCCTATATGGAAAACAAGATAAGGTATGAAATATAGACTTATAAACTGTTGCATATGTAAGTCCTGGTGAGAAATAAACCATCACGTAGCTCTCCTGAAAAATGGGAAAATTTACTGAAGAAAATTCACTTATAATGGTTTACCTCTGACGTACAGATATATGTTTTCAGAAAAGTGACACCTTTCAGTGACACTTACTTCCCAGTGACATTTCGTTCTTATTTTAACAAAAAGATGTCTGAGTCTGCTTGACAGTTTAAATTATTCAAAAATGTCTACGGATCCTGTCTTTATTGATCTTAGACAAGTTAATTCCGAAACTAATGAGTAATATTTAATCCAGATTCTTGACGTTTGAGTATCACGAAGGGAGCGATGTGTTTAATTAAGTTTATTTTAAAATAAACCTTAATTTATGTTCAATATTGAAATATATGCTTGACTTCGAAATATTCATGATATATGATAAATATTATACTTTACATCGAATATGCTATTCGAATATTACCACACAAATGGTATATTCAAATATGCTCATCGTAAGTTATGAATACTGAATGACTCAACGAGTCACGCGTGGTCTACCTATACAAACAAACATTCTTTACGTTTGTATAATTCATATAATTCCCATTATTATCGTATGCAGTAGCAGAATATTGTTATGAGATTTGTTTACAATGTGGATGAGAGTTATGGAAGAGATTTGTTTCTGTAGCTTAAAACATTCAGAATAGACGAGTGTTATAAATAGTTTTATGTAATTATTTTTTTAGTTTTGCATAACTATTGTGCCCGAATTTTGTTTATTTTTTTATTTATAATTTTTTTTATTTATCAATGTATAAAAATTGTAATCATAATAAATAAATTCATGCTTTTAAAAATATTTATAAATAAATATTTTTAAAAGCATGGATAATATATTAATATATATATTAATTTATTTTATAAATTATTTAATTATAAATTATTATTTATAAATTATTATTTATAAATTATTTATTTATATTTATAAATAAATTATTTATAAAATAAAAAAAATATTTATTATATAAATAAATTTTATTATATAGGAAATTATTCACACTTAAAAAAACTGAAATAAACATATGAACTAATTCATACTTAAATAAAAGTTATGAATTAATACATGTATTAAAACACTAAAATAAACATATTGGAAATAATTTTAACACATTAATAAATATATATACAATTAAATAAAAAATATGATTAGATTTATGTAATTTTTTTTTTTCAATGCGGAGGCACTTGTCGTTAAACATTCGCCTATACTACGCCGCAGTTTTACTGTCTATTTTATTAGGGGGGAACCATATAGGTGAACAGCATTACCCCCTATGAAGGGACGAATACAAACGGAGGCATTTTTTCGTGGGGCAACACCAGGATTCGATATAAGCACCCTCAACACCGAAAACCAGCGCGCTGTACCACTGGGCAGCCACAAGCCCCAACTTATGAAAGAGAAATATTGTCAGAAATTAAAAAACTTTTTAATCGTATCAATATAAATATAAGACTAAAATTTTTATTTGTGCGAAATTTATTTTTATTTGTGTGAGATTTCAGTACTTCAAATATTTATTTACGTCAACAATGATTCATCAATACTTTAACGTGTGCCTCATCCAATGAATATAAAAGGAAAGAAATGTATATCTTTTTATGCCTCACGATGAAAATCAGAAACTGCAAAATACTTCTAACATACAATTTTTGAGTCAGGAAAATATCGTGTTTTTAATCATAATGCAGTGTTATAGGATTTCGGGGTTTATGGTTATAAAAAATAACTATTTTAACTTCCTAAATCCATTGAGAATATTTAATACCGGCATAATTACTAACATGTACTCTAAATAAAATGCTTTTAGTAAAGTTGTCATAAAATTAAAGACATAATCTAATTTTCTTAGAAAATCCAATTATTTCCATTTTTAATTGCTTAATAAATTTCAAATATTTTATAAGTATCTAAATGTTAATAATTTTTCTCTAATCTCCATAGGTTCAAAATTAGGAGGAAACATAATACCTTTTAATTCAATCTATTTTTAAATAGTCACTTTAAATATTGATATGTATGTAGAGAGCATTATTCTAAGTTTTTTATCACTCGCTTCAAGTAGAACATTTTTGCATTTAAAATGCTTTACGCAAATTTAAAACTTAATTTTTTATAATGCAGCTTAAGTCTTCATTAAATATTAGTATATTCCTCTTACACTGTATTTTTCTCGTCGTCAGCTAAAGTGCAATGTGATATGCACCTAGTATTTAATTTTCACAGTATTTTTATTTTATTTTCTCACCATCTTTGATACTCGATTTTTAGTCAAAATTTTGTAAATATATCTTTTACTCAAAATATATCTCAATTCAATTTGGTATTATTTTTTTGCAGGCAGATGTTATAATGTTTACTATTCAATTACAATAAATAGTTATAGCTGTTAACTTGATGATATTCCAAAGGTATTGAGATAAGAAAATAGGAACCGTGATATAAACTGCAAACTGTGAAAAGGAGAATTATATTAATATTTAATGAAGAGTTAAACTGCATCCTAATAAATTAGTTTTTAAATTTATGTAAAGCATTTTAAATATACAAATGTTTTACGTTAAGCGAGTGACAAAAAACTTAGCCCAGTGATCTCTATTTACATGTCAAAATTTTAAACGGCTATTTTCATTCGGATTTATAATCTATATAAATAAAGCAGAGTGTATCTAAGTATGCATGTATGTATGTATGTATGTAACGTATACAAATCTACATTTCTTGACGAATCTGGTTGAAACTTCGTATACTTATGTTTTGAAGCCTGGAGATAATTCTAAGATTAGTTTGGAAGCTTTAAAATAGTTTTACAGATATTTAATTCTAAAAATACTCCACCGCTTCACTCATCCTGAGAAAAAATCGCCGACATATCTCCAGTATGGTGCAGCCATCTGTCGGCAGCGACGGGAATGAAAATTGACGGGAATTTAATACATTTGTATGGCCCTGAAAAGGGCCTTTTTTTTCTTTTGTGGGGCCCGAGCATAGCAGGGCTTAGCCCTGCTAGTATAAATATAAATACGTTAGTACAAATACAGTTATACAGCTCCTCCTTTTCGAACTCAAAATTGCTAAATACTTTAACGCTAAATAGGAGTTTCTCCCACTTGTTCACCAACTTCCTATCACATCTATTATCTCATACTAGATTTTCTTATTAAATTGGTTTCATCCGCTGGATTTGCTGCTTTCATGAAATTTTGTCCGTAATAGTCAGTCAATTTCGTAAATCAAACATGATTTCCATGACTTCAATATTTCAAAGGGAAAACCAGCTTTCCCACTTTGTCTAGCTATTTTTTGTGTAAAAAGCATATCTCTAGTCACGCGCAATGCTTTCTTACTATGATTTTTCTGTTTTAAATTTTCTGTCAAAAAGTACGAAGATTGGAATCTGTCTGAATAAAAGTTTTCTGGAAGAATCTCGAGGTAGAAAAGTTAAATTGGTGTAACGTCACACCTCCTACTTTAGAACTTTGAGAGGCAATTTCAGAGTTGAAATTATGGGTGTGTACAGTGTTTTTATACATTGCTAGCTTTAGAACCAATGAAATAAGCTGAAAAAAATAGAGTTTTAATAAATACAAGGAATTGAAGACCATTGAATTATTATATCGTTACCAAACACGTACAGACCATAAGAGTATTTTCCTATAATTCTTAACAGCAGTTCTTATGTAGAGAGTGTAGTTATCTTTGATTTCTGCTATTACATCTGAATATGCAACAAGTCGTTTTTGTGTTATACGATAAATATTAACTTCACAGAAACATATTTAATTCTACAGCTGCTTGAAAAAATAAATTATTTAAATTGAGTCCTACTATAAAAGATGGCAGAAATTTTGTTCTAGTTAACGCCTCGAGTAAAGGCTGTTTTATTCAGATCCGACCTTTGTTCTCAACGTTTATAGTAGCAAAATGTTCTTAATTTAGGAAAATACGTGCTTTTACGAAAAACTGTAAAACAATATATATATATACACAGGTGGTTATCAAAATAATGGAAACTCCTATCAATATTAGTGGTGTTTATGAGTGTGCTTCGTATTCCTTAAAAAACAAGTCTGGCCACCGGTATTTTTTTATATAATATAGTGTATGTTTTATTCAACTGTCAGGTAGCAGTAATGAATCTAAGGGCATCGTGCTTTTGGGGGGAACAGCGTAAAATGTCAAACCTTGCAAACCTTGCGAAAAGGGCAAATTGTTGGAGCACGTTTAAATGGGAGTATGTGTTACTGCGACCCCCAGGATAATGGGTGTTTTGCGAGCTATGGTATCGAAAGTCATGATAGCATACAGAGTGCACGGAAAAACATTCTTTGCCACACAGAATAGTGCATGAAAGGGAGAGCTGAGTGAAAGAGTCTATTGAAGCGGATTGTGACACGAAGAATGAAAACAACTACAACCAAAATGATCGAAGAGCTCAATCGGCATCTGCATGTTGTGGTATCAACCATTAGAGGTACAAGGTAACTTCACAAACAAAGCATTTACGAAAGAGTACTTATTCCCAAGACACTTGAAATAGATCCCGTTACAAATTATCATCTATAATGGTGCTACGTGTGCAAATCCTGGTCGAGTAATATGTCGAAAAACGACATTTGGTCCGTTGAATCATTGTTCACATTGTTCCTCGCAATAGGACGTGCTTATGCCTGGAGAACACCTACACATGCATAAGATTCTGGTTGTCTCATCTCAACTGTCAATCATGGAGTTATATCTATCAAGGTTTGGGAAGGCATCTCATGGTTTTCTTCAGGCCCTATTGTAACCCTAAAAGGGAGATTGAATGAGAAGGACTATGTCGAAATTTTAGCTCACTAGTCCATCCTATGGTGCAAAAATTGTTTCTTGCAGGAGATGGCGTTCTCCGGTATGATAATCCCCTTATACATACAGCTAAATCTATGAAGTATTGGTTTGAAAAGCATGCAAAAGAAGTGAAATATCTTATCTTGCCTTGTACAATCTCCCCGACTATAAATCACCCAAACACTGTGATCTGTATAATCGGGTAGATAAAGTTATCGATATCCATCACAGCATCTCTACAGAAACTATTATGATTTTCCCCTGAAGAATAGTATAATATATTCTTAGCCACTATTTATGACTTGTATAATCCAATTCCAAGGTGAATCAGCTGATATTACATGGCAAAGGTGATCCTGCCCCGTATTAATAAAGGTTTTCATGACCTTTCTTAATGCTTCCATTATTTTGATAACCACCTTTATATATATATATATATATATATATATATATATATATATATATATATATATATATATATATATATATATATGTATGTATGTATGTATATATATACCACGTGGGGTGAAAAGTCCCGGGAATCGCCACTAAATGGCATCCGCAACGAAATTTCCATTTAATGTTCTATTAGTACTAACCTTCAAAAGACTGCTATCAAAGTTTCATGACATGTCGGCCATTTATTTTCGAGTTGCGGTCGTGTAAGTAACGCTACTTTTGATTTTGTGTAAACAAAGGATCAAAAAGAATTTCGCGTCTTAAACATTGCTTTTTGATGCAAAAAAATACCATCCAAATCCAAGAATGGCTCGAAAAACATTGCAGCACATATGCTCAATCGAAAACATCCATTTTTCGATGGTTTAGCGCGTTTAAAAATGGTCGTACGAACGCCGATGATGTCGCACTTTCTGGATGTCCAACTGAGGCATCAGCTCCAGAGAACATCAAAAAAGTCCACCGTATTGTGTCGGAAGACCGCAAAGTGTAAGTATGGTAGATATCTGACATAGTAAAGATATCAACAGAATGGGTGAGACTTATTTTGCATGAGCATTTAAATATGAAAAAGCTTTGTGGGAGATGGCTGCCGCGTTTTCTAACAATTGACCAAAAACAGAAACGTGCCGATAATTCAGAGCGCACTTTGGCTATAAAAGCATAATCCAAACGGGTATTTTCGCAGATTCGTAACAATGGATGAAACATGGATCCATTACTGCACACTCGAATCAAAAAAGCAGTCTGCAGGGTGGTTGGAACCTCGCAAAAGCCAACCATAGCGACCAAAGACGCAACAATCGGCTGGAAACGTCTTGGCCAATATTTTTGGGGATGCACGTTCCACAATATTCATCGACTATCGTGAGAAAGTAAAACAATCACAGGAGACTATTAAGCGGCATTACTGACCGCTTGATGGACGATATCAAGAAAAAAAAGGCCGCATATGGTGAAAAAAAAGTGCTGTTTCACCAAGACAATTCACCGGATTACACATCAGTGAAAGCGATGGTAAAATTGAAAAAATTAAAATAAAAATTGCTCCACCATCCCCCGTATTCACCAGATCTGATCCCCAGCGACTATTATTTGTTTCCTAACTTGAACAGATGGCTTCAGGGGAAGAGATTTTCATCAAATGAAGATGTCAAATGCGAAACTGATATGCATTTTGAAGCCCTTGACAAATCGTACTATATGAAAGGTATTCAAATGTTAGAGAACTGTTGGAATAAGTGTATCGTTCTTGAACGAAACTATGTTGAAGTATAAAATCGATTTTTGACAATGTTTTTTTCATCGCTAGTCCCGGGACTTTTCACCCCATGTAGTATATATATATATATATATATATATATCAGTCTACTAATATTAAAATTCACTTACAATATATTTTTGATTTCTCCCCGATTTTTTTAATTTATTAAAGTTTTTTTTTTTTAATTTCTTCAGAATGTCCAACAGAGTACAACTTTCTGTTTCATATGCCATTTTTATGCACTTAAATTCCATAGATAACTCCATCTAATTTTTTATCTTAGTCTTTTACATATTTCTTACAAAGCGTATATACGAGGAGCTTCCACAAAGTAAGAACCGATTATTCATAGATCATGTGCAGAATCGTCATTGTATCGACACCGCTGTCATTTGTTTCCTGAGAGTCTGGTGCTTCGTTTGGTGTAATCCCTAATCATAAAACCGATCCAACAGTTAGGTATGCGAAGTGAATATACCTGTACACCAGTCGCTACGCAATAACCAAATTTTTATAAATGATATTGTTCTATAACAGCCCTTCTTAATTTTTTTTCATTCATGACCCCTTTTTATCATCCAGATTTTTTTCGTGACCCAGGAAATAAGGATATAAAGATATATATTTTCTCATAAATAATTTATTTCTTTGGTAAACTCAATATACATGTGTAAATTAGTAGTATATATGAAAAATAGGTTTTCAGTTTCCAAATGCAGAGTCACTTGTCTGTAGACATTCGCCTGAATGTGAATTACTGGGCAGACAACGCCTTGCAGACACCAGACCAGTAGTGGTTAACATCGACTGCCCCCCGAACTCACACCGCCCGACTGCTGACTATTCATTTAAGGGCCCACCATATAGGTGCCCAGCACTACCCCCTGCAAGTCGTTCCCGTCATTTAGAACCGAGTCAAGTGACGAGACTGGAACACTTGACCCCCCACCTCCAAAGGTAAATTCTAGAACTTGAAGGACATGTTCTCGAATTTGCAGCTAAGATTTTACTGGCACCAGCCGCCATTAGTGTGCACGACGATGGATTTACAGCGAAGGGCATCGAACCACAGACGTAAATGAAAAATAGTAGTAAATAAAATAAAATAAACGAGGGCGGTTCAAAAAGTAAGGTATCATGAGCCCTCACGGGTGCACTTTTCCCCCGATCGAATGAAATTCCATGTCTAGGTATATCAGACGATCACAGCAATCAAATGTAACAGGTAGATGGAGCTAGTAGTGCTGCAAAACTCCGTAATTTGAGATAAAAAATGGAGGCGTTGCCGGATACATGGTCAGCCATTGAAGTGCGAAGTGTAACAATATTTTTGTGTTTAAAGAAAATCTCCCCAGCAGAAATTCATCGTCAACTAGTGGAAGTTTAGGGATAAAGTGTCATGTCAAGAAAACGAGTGTGGTTTTGGTGGAATGAATTCCAGAAAGGAGGAACAAATGTGCGAGACGAGCACAGGTCAGGGCGGCCTACCACATCATTTGCTACAGAGCTTCCGATGCAATGTATTGGAACATCCTCTCTACAGCCCGTATCTCCCACTAAGCGATTTCCATCTCTTCAGGCCGTTGATAAAGCACCTGTCAAGACGGCATTTCCAAACCAATAGCGCAGTTCAGGACGCCGTTGTTAAATGCCTTGGTGACCAGAGTCCTGATTTCTTCAACGCCGGTTTCGATAAATTGGTTTACAGTTCGAATAAATGCTTTGATGCCCACGGAGTCTATGTTGAAAAATAATCTGTACCAAATGCCTCACTATGTCTGTGTATCTCTTGGATATCGGGAATAAACTTTATGGTTAAAAGACTTGTTACCTTACTTTTTGAACCACGAACGTATGTCTTAGATATTCGGGGAGGGGGACAATAATTAAATTCATGAATCAGAACTAAATTTTCGCGACCCCAAAATTCCGCTTTGGGACCTCATTTGGGGTCGAGACCCACATTTTAAAAAACGTTGTTCTATAATTTTTTTTCGCTTTGTTGTGTTAGTTTAAAGTGGACATTAATATGGAAAATCCTGGCATCTGTGAAGTGCGGTTGGTGATAAGATTTTTGAACGCAGAAAATGTTCTTGCGGTCCGACCATAAATGATAAGGTTCGACCATTAAAGTACGACCATAAATGCTGAATCGTACTGGAAAACACTTAAGAATCTACACCGAGAAATTTAGATTTGATGGAGTGGGTTACCATCTGCTGATGTTTGTATCTTGCACGACAAGGCACGGCCGCATATTGCCGTTCGTACTCGTGCATTGCTAGAATAGTTTTTTGACCAACCACAAATTTTTGACCAACCACCGTATAGTACCAACCTAGCCCCTAGAGATTACCATTTATTTCTCCACCTGAAGAGAATTTTGGTTGGGCACAGTCTACAGAGTGATCAAGAAGCGAAAGACGTTGAAAAGGTGTGCCTCAACAGGTTGTCGGCGAGTTTCTTCGATGAAAGAATATAAAAGCTGGTCTCACGATAGGACAAATGCCTGAATAAACATGGAGGCAACGTAAAAAAATTAGAGTAATATACGTTTTAACATTTTGCAATAAAAATCTTTCAGAAATTTCTTCCTTTTTTTACGCCAAATCAGTTCTTACTTTGTGTATGCGCGTCGTACCATCTGTATTTCATACATTAAAAAATACTCTAACACAAAATGATAAAATACTTTTATCATATCAAACTAAATACGATGGAATGTTTTTCACATTATTTGCTTTCTAATCATTTGAAATACCTCCTTGAATTCCCGTTTGTATTCAAGACCATATTTTTATTAATATATTTTGTTTTTCAATGATATTTAATAATATAGTCATAGGAAACTGCTTTAATAATTAGTCGACTTGTAACAAAAAAAATCTCAAATGTGTTTACTTGGTACAACACATCGGTTTACTGCAACGCATTAACACTAAAATAACCTAAACACGTTTCATTGTTAAGCCCATGGGGGTCCCTGACGGAAAAGCTCGCCATTTTGTTGAATTATCAAGAGACCTGAAAATATATTGATCAACAGATGCATCGAAAGTACCTCTAGAAATTTTTTTACTCACATTTTCCACTGGGAATACTTTACGGTATTCCGTGGTTCAATACCTTTGCATTAAAATCGAATGGATAAATAAAAAAAAGTGCATCCAGTGTCTCGTTATTTGATTTTTACCAAGTATTATTTCAGAAGCATTTCCCTCTTTCTTTCAAAAGTTAACAGAGGAAATTTTTGCTATATATATTTGTCTGTCCTAGGTGTAAACAGAAGAAGAATACGTCTTATTTAAAAATAACTCATATTGTCTTATGAATGTTTTACGTGAAAATTAATTTTCGACGAATTATTTTTTATTGGTTATATTTTAAGAAGTATTGTTCATGATCATACTCTAAGGACCCTGTTATGTATTTTTCCATATCTTTCATAATTAATTCGCTTTAAGGTAATTTAATTATGGAATGATTTATCCCTGCATTTTTTTAGCAAGATAATTAATAATAGTGCGTAATTAATATTAGTAAACGCCTATTATATTTTAATTATGTTTTGCACTCTCACTACTAAATATTAGAATTTGAATTCTTTTAGCGAAATTTAAAATTTAAAATTTTAAATGTTTAATGATTTTTAGAACTTTAAAAATATATTTGACTTAAACATCCATAATTTAAGATAAGCATTAAATAAAATTATTATGAATAATACAAATAACTGTCTATGGAGGAAACCCTGTAAGTGTATAAATGGACTATGATTTTTTGCGCAATTTTGATGCAGAAAAAATAAAATGTGGTGAAATGTGTATTTAACACCAAACGTCACTTCGTTAGTAATATCCACTTGCAGTAACATATTCTCATTTCTCAGTATCAAATTAAAACCTCCCATTTGATAAGTATAACTTACTGATTATTTCTACTACTAGACATATAAATGATGAAACTAGTTATTACACCTTTATGAAATAGAAATAAAGGGGCCCTCTTTTAACAGAAACATCTTACCTAAGGATCTGCTTTATACCTTCTCGGAAGCATTAAAACTAAGTGCATCGAAATATGAATGCTGGGTAAGTTCCATCATAAAAAACTATCCTGACATCACTGCGTAATATACTGTTACGAATTTTACGAGTCTATGGTAATCTCGCCAAATGAGAGTTATCGCCAAATCGGCGATGGATTTGGTGACTTATTTTGATCGCCGAATTTGGCAATATATCGCCAAATGGTCGCCAATCTTCTAGACTTTTCTGGAATCGTCTAGTGATATCGAACTGGTTGACCGATAGAGGGCGCTGTGGAAGTCTATAAATATACATGACATTGGCTTTGGAACTCAGTGTTTTCTTTTCTGCTGAGAACTGAATGTATTGAAAGGGCGTTAGGCGTATATTGTATTGAAGACTTTGTTATCCTGACTTCTGTTTTTAGAGTTCTCTGCTGTATAGAAGACAGTTGTTACGTGTTTTTCTGTTTGAATTTATGTATGCGTCTGAAGAATTTACAGTATAATAAGTTTTATTTTATGTGCGCTTCCTGGAGATATTTTTATTCAATCCTGTCGAACCCAGGAAAACGGAACAATACTTTGTACATCAGTAATATATTAAAATGCAAAAAATAAATAAATACCATTTTAAGAAGTTGTACAGAATCAAAAATGACGATTAAAGTGGTTGTACAAAATCCGTAAACGGAATGGATACGTTTAATTAGCATAATCATGTATTGGATTTTTTTTTAATTGCTTCGGAGAGACATAGGTGATGTTTTCTGGAAATAAATTTTTATCAGTGTATTTATGAAATAACTATCTTTAATAATATAAGTTTTCTGGAAATAAAATTGTATCAGTGTATTTATGAAATAACTATCGTTAATAATTTAAGTCAATAACCAGTAAATCTAATCAATTCTAATAAATCGATCACAATTTCAGTTGATACCTGCTTACACGCACGCGTTCATACTTACAAAACAATATTCAGAAAACATGCTTACAATGTTTGAAACTTTAAAGCAGTGATAACTCGCGATGTGTGTTTCAAAATGGTTATCATTGTTAAGGAAATAGATATTAGTAATCTAATAAGACAATGCTAATTTTACTCTAGCATTTAAAACTTTGTACAAATACTTTTATTATGCACTTGAAGCTTTTATTATGTTCTTGCTACTAATGCTGAAGGTCTTTATCGAAGTATTCTGAACGTCCAGAAAATCAATGTATAAATGTTATTGTTGCTAAAAAGGAGAACATAGTAGGTGAACATATTGTCTATGGGATATCATAATAAAAAATATAGCTTATTGATTTAACGTCCAGAACGGAAAGGGAACATCGGCTGACTGTAAATGACTCGGAAATGTATACTGCATGATGTTAGAGGTATAACATAGTCGGAGCTGGAAAATAAATGGATGACTAAACGTCAGCAAAAAAAGGTAAATACAGACGTGTCATCTTCCAAGCATTAATATATAGACCCGTCATGTTGACATCAACGGACAGTTTTGCTCAGATAAGGAAATATCAAGATAAGCGATGCCGAAACAATTAAATTATATCAATGATAATAAATCGCTAAAAATGTTTAGCTGGTTTTTAAACATGTTAAAATTACCGATGGTTAATGCATTCAACTTGAAGTTTGGTATTTTGTAAAACTGCCTTATAACGATAACAAAACAGCGTGGACTAGATCTCGACATTGTACTCAAATTAGGAATCCAACTTACTTGCGTAGGTAAACGAATACTTAGTGATCCTGCAGAATAAACAAAGCTGTTATCTAGTGATTATACTCTCAGTTACTTTAATTGAAAATAAAACTCTTGCTCATACAGCATAATAATATTTAGGATATATCTGAAAGTAGTCATACTTACCTAATAAACTAACAAATCACGTTTTAACTCATAGTGGTGTTTGTCACTTAATATGTTGTCAAGCGACTGTCAATACTTCCTGCTCTCATATTAGACTAATGTATAACTTTATTTAATAAGCTAACAATTAATAATCAGCATCAAGTTTCTTCGCGGATGTCTACTCGAATATAAGAAAAAAGCATCTTCCAGTTCCCCAAATTTTAAGATAACAATGAGTCATTCCTCGTTTATATATATATATGTGTTACAAAAGCTCCAATAGATTAGTACCCAGAGATGCAGGAGGTTATTTGGATCTGAAAATTATGCCTCAAACCAACCAAAACCTTTCAAGGGCGATATCGATATGACCTCCCCTTACCGTTAAGGTATATATTCATAAGAAGAAATGAGATGATTTTTGTTTCAAAACAATGATTTTGGATATTTACGGGTGTAAGTGCATAACATGTAATTTAACTCTCTTACGCTTCAGTATTATTCCAAAATATTTAGTTCTCATTACTAAAACGATATTTTAAGGGCAATCACGACATAAATTTATGATAGTTTCAGTTATCTGCTAATAAAAATATACGAAGAGAAGATGAGTTCTTTGTTTAGGTCGACGAGTCTACATATAACCTTTACAATATCCATCGAAACGAAACGGCCCTTCTTTTAATTCTATTTAGATATGAAATTCAAATTTTCTCGTCCATTAGAGCTTTTTATAGTGCTATTATTCGGAAAAGTCAGTGATATGACAGGTTGTCGAGTGGCTGATGATGATAATTTTGCTATCCCATGTGCTTTATTTGGAGTCTGATAATTGAAAATCAAATACTTCAATTTTTTCATATTATTAGGGTTAATTATTTTCAATAATCAACTTGATGTGGAACATCTTCAGGTGACAGCCTACTTTCGGAGCCAATTTTTATTAAAAATCGTCTTTTTAAGGATTTTTTGGTCTCTTATGATAAAATAGCACTTACAAATTAAAAATTAAACGAAAACTTACCTGTAAATACCATATATTTTTATAAATTGGTCAATTTGAAGTAATTTTTAATGAAATTTAGCTAAAATGCCTATCACTCTGCACAAAATTCTAATGATACTATTTAATTTCCTTCTCACACATGATACATATAGCAGTTATCTTCAAAATGACCGACAATCTAAGAGAAATTTTAAAATGCAAAAATAATACAGACAATTTTATGTTCCAATATGAAAATTTTCCCCGATTCGTCCTTCCTTTCCTTATAAAAACAGCCCCAGATAAAAAAAAAAACTATTTATTATACATCAATTATTGTACGTCATTTCATTTAAAATAGCATCTAAAACATTTCCTGAAAATTTTATCAAATTATATGCATTATTATGTTAGATATCATGATAACCGTAGAGATTTCTGCTAAAAACATAATTCTGATAAAAAAACGTATTTAAAGTTATTTGTCACTTCAATTTTGTAGCAGACGATGTTTTTTAAATGGCTATAACTCTGCTTCATAATGATATAGAATGAAAATCAAAACGGTTTTGAAAAGAGAAGAGATTGAAATACACGATGCTTGCAAAAAATAATGTTGACCAAAGTAGTCAAAAAATGACATTTTCAACGTAGGCAGTCACCATAATATAACAATGTTCAACGAATTCTCGGTGTTGTAGATTAGCTTGTCGAATCGGCGGAGTGCTCTTTGAAGGTCTAAATAGATCAATGGATTGAAAAAGTTCAGTACGACTCATACAGAAGTGTGCATTCTTTAAAAGCTTTTCTCTTTTAGGATAAACTAGTAACATGACTACTTATTCGTATAGTTTCTCAAGATTATTTTAATTACGTTTTCGGGCAAAAGACTTTTAGTTAAGAACAGAGGTAGTTCATTCCCTGCAAACTATAGTACCTGACAACTTTGAATAATTCATAAATACAAACATTCTTTGAATGCCACTGCTTTGAAGATTACATTAGCATTCGGAAGAGCATTGCATTCGAAATGGGTTTTCATATTTTGTACTTCAAGCGCAAATGTACGTTTTGCGTTTAAAATTCATAAAATCACGTCCTTATTATGAGTTTCACTTTGCATTTTAATTGTCTCTCTGTGGCTTTTTATGCAACTTCAAGTATAAGCAATAGTTATGAATAATATCCTAGTCATCAGTTTAGCTTCTTAACTGGTATGATGACAGAATAATTTTAGTTGAATTCAGAACAATTAGTAGTCCATGTGATTTTTTACGTTTCTTATTTCATATGCTAAAAGAATATAGGAATTCTACATGATGGAAAACAAGATATAACTTTTCCTTTATTAAAGTGAATGAGATGAAATAAAATAGTTTTTAAAATAAACTTCGCTCGAGTATCAGAAATTTTTAAATACATGGAAATATTTTTTATTGTATTATTCCCAGCATCATTTTAGGAAAAAACTGTAACAATAAAGACGTCAATGGCAGCAATATGTTTGGAATTTATTTGCTGTGTAAAGGAAAATCGAATCGTACAAGTAGCTGTCAAATGTACGTGGACAGCAGTTTCTTATGTGTTCCCCGTTGATCCCTTAGCTGTCAGAGCGAACAAAACTATGTAAAAAGTACAGGATATATGACATGTATTTTCTGCTTTCCTTTTTATTGTTGACGGCAAAAATGTAGAATATTTATTTATTTCCCCTCAATTTATAAATTGAGTACAATTCATAAATTAAATAAGTATCTATAAATGATATAAATACAAATATTTTTCTCTATAAGATAAGGAATACGGTGGAAATTGGATCTAGTGAAAAAAAGCGAAATTATTTTGCAATTATGTCGTATGTAACACTAGCTGAAAACCCGTACTTCGCTACGGAGTACATTCAAATTAAATACAACGGTATATATATATATATATATATATATATATATATATATATATATATATATATATATATATATATATATATATATATAATAAATACGTAAATCAATGTATACAATTGATGTAAAAAAAAACCATAAAAATATATTTATAAAAAAATCGTAAGGGATATTTTTATAGACAAAATAATGTAGAAGAAAATATTCAAATTAAATGTAATAGGAAATATTAAAAAATATAGTACATTTAATATAGTATAGTTTGAAGAACATAATATCTTTTACACTATTTTAATATTTTTTGGGATAATGTCCAATCGTCAGCCGCATTAGCAAGAAATTTTTTTTTTCTTGTCTGTTTAGTTGTTATGCACGTGACGATAAATTTATTTATTGTACCAGAAAAAGAAATCACGCGATCAACATTTAATAAATTAAATAAAAAAATTAATCTTTAAAAATTCACCAAAAATCAGAAAATGAAAGTAAAGATTCGAAAAAGATCTCATTTTAAAGGAATTTTTACGATCTTTCCCGTGATATAAATTTTATAACCCCCAAATTATTATTGCAAATGCAAACTTAAAAAAAGTTACTAAAACAGCTTAAAAATTTAATTTTAAAAAATCAAAGAATATTTTTTAAAAAATCTTTCTTAGTACACCCCTACACTTTAAGAAGAATCGCCAAATACACTTTAAGAAGAATTGCAAAATTTTAGCCCTCTAGGTCCAGCGGTTTGGTCTGTGCGTTGTATGTCAGTCAGTCAGTCAGTGAATCAGTTACGGAACTGTTTTATATACATATATATATATATATATATATATATATATATATATATATATATATATATATATATATATATATATATATATATATATATATATATTATAGTATTTATGCCTATATGTCAGTGTTTAATTTATTTACTGAAATACTTTACACAAACAGGTCAATTTGTTGTGATCACATCGACAGTTTTATGAAAATCAGTTACGGTGCCCCGCTGTTACTACTAGATGGTTCTTACACATATTCAAGTGAAAGTAATATTTCGTAACAAAATATCCTAGTGATCAAACTAAAGTGTTCTACTGGTAAAATGCTTAAGTAATCATAATTGATTTCGAAACAATCAATCGTCCCGGGTGATATTGATATGCAAATGAATTACTGGATTATTGTAAAAAATCCAGTAATTCATTTGCAAGACATTACATACACATTAAGACAACTTGCAAAGAAATGCTTGCAAAGAAATGTGTAACAAATGCAATTAAACAGATTTTGATCGTGGAATGTATAGGGTGTTAATTACCTTGAAACAATGGATACATGCATGGGTTGGAACAAGCAAGGAATACAAAGCATTGACCTTAAACATACATTTATTTGATAACCCAAATTTCAATTAACTTGTCATAGCTATTACTATAACAATTCGCTTCATATTAACAATTTTAACATTGAGAACCCAGAAGCAGAGGTAAACTATATTGTCAAAGATGATTTTTAGAGTCTATTGGGGAGGCACTTACTATAGCTGATGTATGCAGCGATGATGACATCGGCGACCGGGACCCAGAATCATCTCTAGTATAGGAACACCTTGGCGGGATATTCGCACTTCTCGAATGCTCTGGGGCAGACGAGAGTCTTTAACATCTAACTCTGTGGAACCAAATACAAGAGCCGTCACCTTCTTTTTCAAAACCTCCCGTCCTTAGCGGAGCTGTTGTCCGTTTACAGGGGGGCCATTCTGGCCCGTCCCTCACTTTCATTGGGCATTGGGCTGTTTTTCTTTCAGTGGTTCCTGCCCCAATTGGTTCCTTATTAAACCGCCTCTGTCGCCTCTGTCCACAGTCTATGAAGTACCTCCCCAACATAATTTTATTTTGCAAAACAACTTTGACCCTTCTCATCTGACGTTTTTACTGTAGGCCATAAAATAACGACCATCCATCTTGTAAAATTTAGACTTCAGATCGCTATCACTGGCCACACCGACAGCTATTCTTCTATTTTTTATTGGTTTACAATCCTGTATTTACCCCTACCTCTGCATCCTTTATAATACATTCATTATTGGCCACACACCATAGGGAATTATACCATTTTCACTTCTACAGAATGATTGTGGGCGCAAGAAGTAGTGAAGCGATTATGAGAGAAACTGCCCTGCTATTGAAGTTTTGGAAAGCGACTGTAGTTCCTGTTTACAAAGAGTGGGCTACCAAACAATAACTGGGTCTCAACATGAGACTTTGGTCATCACCGGCTACTAGATACTGAAGATGAAAGAACAGTTTTCCAATATGGTCCAATTCAACAGAAAAGAAACAGTACTTTAAATGTACGTTAAATTTCTGCTAATCTTTATCAGGCACTAACACCCATTGTCTCTCAGAATATTGTTGACTTGCAAAATACACACCGTATAGAAACCGAAAGCCTGTTCGAAAGCCTTTGCTGTCTGCAGCTAACGAGATCAAATGTCTTCCGATTGATCACGAGAGTTGGAAAGGAATTGAATAGAAAAAAGGTCCATGCAGATGGCAGGATGAGAATATGGAGAAAACAGCACAAAAGAATAAATCGTAATTGCATTTCCTCATCACTTCACACTGGTGGAGGCAACTTTTTTTTCATTTATTCTCGGTGATAAAGTTTACCCCGCAGGAGATGGATATTCACAGCAGCAGAATGGTCTAATGTCATAAATTTCAGAATGACAGATGGTCTGAAAAGTGAGACAGAAACTTCCTCCTACATCACTATACCGGGTGCGAAATAATTCGTGCAAAAATCAAAAATTGGTAATAAAAGAAATAATGCTCGAAAAAAATTTTCTGTTCTGGCGAATAGGATCAGAGGGACATTGGATTTTTTTTCCATGTAAAAAAAAAAAAGTTTCCAAAAGTAACCGAAAGAGGGCGCTTTTTCGTGACCACGTTAAGTCTGCATTGCAAGAAAGACATTCGTTACCTGTTGTCACCATCATGCAGGATGGTGCCACGCCCCACATTTCGCGTGATATCAAGACGTTCCTGTTGGAATCTTTCACTGAAGACCGAGTTCTATAAGTCGCGGTTGTAAGGTAAGGTTCAGTGGCCCTCACGATCTCTAGACTTGACCCCGGCAAGTTTTTAGTTGGGGGGGGGGGCGACTTAAAGGCTCATGTGTACCGGGGCTCCCCAACCACTTTGGTGGAACTGAAATATGTCATTCGACAGACAGTCGCTGCCATCGATACTACAATCCGTTGTAATGGGCTTAATGACGCGCCTCACTTGCCTATTACCTTGTGCTAGTAGTAATGTTGAACATGTGTTACTTTAAAATAAATGCACTGTCTCATGTTATTGTGATCTGTTTGATTTTCTGTTTGAGTTTGCCTGATTTGCATAAAACGTCTCAGTATGACGTACAAGCGCCCTCTTTCGGTTACTTTTGGAAACTTTTTTTTTACATGGGAAAAAATCCAATGCCCCTCTGATCTTATTGGTGCAAACAAAAATTTTTTTCGATCATTACTTCTTTTATTATGGATTTTTAAAATTTGCACGAATTTATGACGCACCCGGTATTTTACAAAGTACAATATAATCCACGAACCAATAGAAGAATATCCTACTATATAATAGTTTTTCAAAATTACAAAAACTTGAATTCATTCAAACTTAAAGGACATACATTTAATATTCACTGGAAAGTATTGCCAAACTTATACTATCATTGTAAGAATAAAATAAGTGAAAAAATTCAAAATTGATAACCAATATATTTTTTAAAAAAAGACAACATCAAACTTATTTAATAACTGTATAATATTATCGATCATATTCTTTCATTATACATGAAATACAGTAAAACTAATATGTAATAAATTTCGCTTAGACATTTTTTCTTCTTTTTATATGGAAAACATTTTATCAAACTCAGAATATTTCCTCTAGAAAATATTCTTAAATGCAATCCTCGAAATTTTTCGTGCCACACAACAACATATTGATTTGTCAGAAAACATTAAACGTCCCAGGCACGTTCGCACTCGACCCTTGGGAGTCACTCAACGAAACTATCTCCATTTTATCCAATTATCCTGAGATCTGTAAATACGAAATTTATTAGCACTTGTTTTTCTGCTTCATTAGGTTTCCACTCTTTTTATCAAATCCTGTTTTAACTAAACTCCTTCGGCATAAAAGATTACAAAAGACAGTTTTGAAATATTTGATGCATGGTTTTAAAGAAACAAAAAGTGGTTTATCAAAAGTCATTAACTCTTAAATATAAAACTTTATTAGTTATTCTGATGTTGTAGATATTATTTAAATGCATCTTGCACAACACGTAAAGACAACATACAATGCTTCTGTAGTTCTGCAAAGTCGGCATCTAGTTTCTATGTAATTATTGTATTTCTTCTTCAGACTAAAAATCTTCAAATGTGAGTGTGTATAGGGATATTTGTCTACCTCAATGGACGTCTATCTATCTCAATTGCCCATTGAGGAAATATTAATAAAAGTTCCCTTACCAGAGGAAATACATTAAGTTTTAGTTAGAAACTAGTTGCTCATTTTAATTTCTTTACATAGATTTTTGGAGCTGTGTATGCTTTATTTAGGTTGTCTATAAATCTGGATATCCGAAAAATACAGGTGAAGTGAGAAGCAGAATAAAATGAAATTTAATATGGTTAATAGATTATTTAATCTATATATACAGTGGCTCCCAAAAGTGTTCGTGCACTTACGAATTTGACTGAAATAGGGGTCTATCCATTAATTAAAATGAATATTTCAGAATGGGTATTTAATAATAAGATCTATAATCTATTCTTAACAAAACTACATGAAATATTTTGAAAACATAGTAAAGCTTTATTTTTAAGAAACCAGTAATCAAAAAGTAACAAAAACTTTATCTCACAAAAGTCATCGTACACTGAAATATTTTCGGATAAATTCATAATTAAAATTATCGACTGGCGCTTTATTTTTATTTTTGAATTGTGGTGGCATTTAAAATATCGTTTGGCTTTAATTTTTGATTTCCTACTCCGTAAAATTCTATTTATTATTTAAAAATGGCTCGTAGTCGTAAAGAAACAACAAACGGCATTCGAAAATTGATTATTTTTTATCATAGTAGTGGTAAATCAGTTCGGGATATTGCTAAATTACTTAATTTATCCCATTCTACTGTGCAGTATGCGAAAAAACGCTTTAAAGAAGAAAATTGGATCGAAAACAAGGTAAGAAAAGGTCGTCCAGCAAAGTTAAGAACCCGTGATCAGAGATTTATAATTAGAAAATTTGTGAAAATTTCCCGTTTGAGTGCTGTAAAAGTTTCTGCAGAATTCAATGAAACATTTTTTACTTCAATGTAACCTGAAATTTTTTGACGAGTTCTCAGAACAACTGGATTACATGGCCGTTCTACCCATAGAAAATTTTTTGTGAGTGAGAAAAACAGAAAATTTAGGCTTCCCTTCGCACTATCAATGATAAATAAGCCCCAAACCTATTGGAATAATGTCTTATTTGCCGATGAACATTTTTGGTGCTGATAGGCGTATAATTGTATGGAGAAGAAAAAAGGAGAAACTTAATCCCAAGAACTTATTAGGAACAGTTAAGCATGCCAGTGGAGGTATCCTTGTGTGGGGGTGCATGTCAGCATCAGGACTAGGAAATTTGGTATTTATTAATGGCATAATGAATCATGCTGTTTTTATAAATATTTTAAGAGACAATTTAAAATTATCAGCTCAAAATTTGGGTATTGGAAACAACTTTGTTTTTTATCAAGATAATGATCCTAAGCACACGGCTCTCAACGTTCGCATCTGGTGTCTCTATAATTGTCCACAACTTTTGAAAACACCACCTCAATCGCCAGATTTAAACCCAATAGAACATATTTGGAGAGAACTGGAGGTTCGAGTACAAAAACAAGACATTCACACGAAAAGCGAACTAAAAACAATTATGATGGAAGAATAGATGAACATTGATGCAAAAATTACAAAAGAACTAAAGCAATCTATTCCCAGACGTTTAAAAGCTGTTGTGGATGCTAAAGGATATCCTACTAAATATTAATTTAACGAAAAATTAGAATATTTACTAATATGTAGATATTTTTTAGAAGTGTACGATGACTTTTGTGAGATCAAGTTTTTGTTACTTTTGGATTATTGGTTTCTTAAAAATAAAGTTTTACTATGTTTTCAAAATATTTCATGTAGTTTTGTTAATAATATATTATAGATGTTATTATTAAATACCCATTCTGAAATATACATTTTAATCAACGGATAGCCCCCTATTTCATTGAAAATCGTAAGTGTACGAACACTTTTGGGAGCCACTGTATAAAACAGTTCCGTAACTGACTCATTCACTGAGTGACATACAACGCACAGACCAAACCGCTGGACCTAAAGGGCTGAAATTTTGTATGGCGATTCTTCTTATAGTGTAGGGGTGCACTAAGAGAGATTTTTCAAAAATTCTTCTTAGATTTTTTTAAATTAAATTTTTAAGCTGTTTCTTTAACTTTTTTTACGTTTGCATTTAAAATAATACTTTGAGGGTTATAAAATTTATATCACGAGAAAGATCATAATAATTCCTTTAAAATGAAATTTTTTTCGAATCTTTACCTCCATTTCCTGATTTTTCGTGAATTTTTAAAGATTCATTTTTAGAATTTAATTTATTAAATGCTGATCACGTGATTTATTTTTCTGGTCCTTTAAATAAATTTATCGTCACGTGCATAACAACTAAATAAACAAAAAAATATTTTTTATCCTTGCTAATGCGGCAGACGATTGAACATATCCAAAAAATATTAAAATACAGTAAAAGAAATGTTCTACAAACTGTACTATATTAATTGTACTACATTCTTTAGTATTCTTTATATTAGATTTAATTTGAGTATTTTCTTCTACATTATTTTGTCTATAAAATTATCCTTTACGATTTTCTTATAAATATATATATATATATATATATACAGAGGCTGTTCACATATTTTTTAGACGATGTATATTGTATTCACAAAACTAAATTACATAAAATTCTTGTGTTTTAAATGTTCTATTTGACATCCATTATTCTGAACTATCTTTCGACACAGCAATTTCCAGGATAATAATGCCTTTTGAAGTGTCAGAAGAGGCATTCTATCCCATTCCCCCTGAACAGCTTTCCAGAGTCCTGTAAGGGTTTTCGGACGTCGTTTGGATAATGCAGATTTTAAAAGTCCGAAAGCACAAAAATCCATAGGTGATGCATCGGGAGATTTAGTAGGGATATGAGTGAAGGGTATGGCCTTGATACCAGTTTTTTGTTCCATTTCTTTTAGGAAATTTACAGTGGATTTTGATGTGTGACTGCTAGCTTTGTCCTGAGGGAGTCTCACAGATTGATGGCACTGTGGGTAAAGCGATGGTATTTCATTCAGAAAAATTGGCGATAAAATATGTTCCTGATAGTATTTGGAGTTAATCTTGACATTTTTTCCCACTCTCTTTATTTTTAACTTGCCGTTATAAGAAAAACCAGCAACAATCATGAATCCCTTAGAAAAACTTTCTTTCGATTCTTTGAACCATGTGCTTAAATTTTTTCTCCCTTTTATGATAATAAATGGCTCTTTTTTGTTGCAATCATTTAAATACCCCCTTGATTCATCTATTGTGACAATTGATTTCCATTTTTCTTTGGATAAGTGTTTCTCATATAGAATTCTGCAGCGTATCCTGCGTTCAGCGATATGATTTGGAAGAACGATGCACATTGCGTTTTTTCGCTTTCTTAAGATTTAAATCAACGTTTATCATTTTGTTTACAGTGGACACCGAGCATTTTAATGATTTTGCAACTGTCCTTTGAGAAGGGGGATTTTTTTTAACATTAAACAACGTACCTTTGCAATAGTCGAAGATGTCCGTTTTTTCCTTGGATACTTGTTTGGAATTTTTGTCCCACTGGAGGCTCCAATTTGACGTTTTTTTCCTTTCTTCTTGACGATATTACCTATCGACGCTTTAGATATCACAAAACCATGACTCTCACATCGTTTTTGGATAACGGAGTATGCATATTTCTCTTCGGAAAGAGCATAAATGTAGCCTTCGAACCACTGCTTTGTTAAAAACGCCATTTTGAATAAAAACAAAACTTTCAAGCCGCAGACGGTAATTTTGACTTTTAAAAACATAGTACAATTGCAATTATTTCTTTTGCAGCAAACGATTTTTTATTACCGCTTACCAAAATCGTCTAAAAAATGTGCGAACAGCCTCTGTATATATATATATATATATATATATATATATATATATATATATATATATATATATATATTACATCAATTATATACACTGATCGTCGTATTTATCATATAATATATATATATATACACTCATGGACAAAAAAATTAGCGCACCAAGAAGGAGTCGTCAAAATGAAACGAAATTTTACATACGTAATGACTACTTTGATATAAGTAAATGATAAGAAAATCAAAGAAAAAGAATAATTTATTTCAGAGAAAAAGGCAAAATAACGGAGGAGTTAATACTCCGTTGGACCCCCTCTAGCGCGAATGCACGATGCGATACGATTGGGCATTGAGTCATACAAGTTCTGTATGATGCCTTGAGACATTTCGTTCCATATTTGCTGAAACCTTGCCTCTAGTTCGTTCAAACTCGTGGGATGCCCAACTCGTCGTCCCAAATGATCCCAGATATGCTCGATTGGAGACAAATCTGGGGATCGGGCAGGCCAAGGAAGGGTAGTAACAGTGCGGAGACAGTCTTGTGACACCCTTGCCGTATGAGGCCGAGCATTGTCTTGTTGAAAAATGGCTCCTGGGAGCCGTTGCATGAGTGGTAACACATGTGGTTGCAGGATTTCATGAACATACCGCTGGGCTGTCATGGTGCCACGGAACAATACTAGGGGTGACCGTGTATTGTAGGCAATGGCACCCCATACCAACACACCAGCTGTGGGAGCGATGTGTCGCTGTACAGCAAAGGCAGGATTGAAGCGTTCACCACGGGCTCTCCACACACGAACACGATTGTCATCACTGCCGAGATTGAATATCGATTCGTCGCTAAAGACACCCTGGTTCCATTCTGCTGCAGTCCAGTTTCCTCGTGCGCGGCAAAACTCCAAACGGAGGCGTCGATGGGTGGGCGTCAAGGACAGCACACGTAATGGGCGCAGCGATACCAACTGTCCTTCAGCCAGGCGCCTTCGTATGGTTCGAGAAGACACAGAGGCCCCTAGTGAAGGTGCTACCTGTGCCTGGATGGCTGCCGATGAAGCAGTTGGCTGTACGCGTGCATTTCTTACGATGTGGCGGTCTTCTCGACGACTGGTCTGTAGAGGGCGCCTTGAGCCTGGTCTTCGTGTACATGACATCTCTCGGGTCCACTGGTCCCAACACCTCCTCACAACACAATCAGAGCGGCCTAATTGACGAGCTACTCGCCTAGCTGACCACCCAGCTTCCATCATCCCGACGATTCTCCCCCTCTCAAACTGCGACAACTGCTTATATTGTCTTCGAACACGGCGTAATGACATGTCTATCTCAGATCTTCCTTTGTAAATGATTCAGCACACTCAAACAAGCTTTGGTTACATGTTTTATGCTCCACAGAGTACGATGTTCAACGCCCTCTACCGGCTATACGTAATGCGCAATCACGCTGCATTTCTAATCATTTGCATATCTCCCCGACATGTACCTTCATGACAAGTTTCGTTACGATCCCGCAATTATTTCTTGGTGCGCTAATTTTTTTGTCCATGAGTGTATATATATATATATATATATATTTGGCATGAATTGCATACATTGATCGTTGTATTTAATTTGAATGTACTCCGTAGCGAAGTACGGGTGTTTAGCTAGTATATTATAAACACATAAAAATTACGTCAACTTAAGAAAAAACACTTTAAAAATAGGATAATGTAAAACAATTTTGGTTACAGATTAATTGATATTTAATTGGACTTGTTATTTAGTGTAGTTAAAGAGCATTTCTTATCATGTTATTAAACAAAATGTCAGAAAATAAAATTCATCTGTGGTCCAGTGGAAAGCTGGCCGTAGTAGATTGAAAAATGTACTACTGTCATGATATCAGGCTTGATAAAAATACAATCTAGCATCCTGGGCAGTATTAATACTTTATATTAGTATATTCGAGATCTATTCCTGAAAAGTGTTCGTTACAATTGACTTTTCACGAATGCAGAATATTCAATCAATAGCAGTTTCACGATACTGAAACGTGATTTTTCAGTTAAATGGAATCTCATTTTATTTCTTTACAAGCCTTTTCGCTTTACATATTTCAATTTCATGACGAAAACACAAGAAAGTAAGGTAAAGGAGTATTATGATATACAATGTTCTAAAATTTGGAATGTGTTGAATATAATTAGGTCTTGTATCTTGGCACAAGACATTTGCTTTTTCATAATCGCAATGCAAGTTATACTCTGATATTATCGGTAATTTAAATATGAATGTTAAACCTACAATACAGATATAAAGCAATTTAATCATATTTTTTTTTTTAAATACATCGCATATAATTTTTTAAACATAATGACAGCATATTTGGTACAGATTTAACCATATTTGCTCTGAATGTTTTAAAAGATTTTCATCCCCGCAGATATAAATATACATTTATATATTCATGAAAATAAATACATTCTAATCTTCCCTTGGGTTAAGTCATTTCAAAAAGAGATGAGATTTCTTTCAAATGAATACATATCATTTGTTCCCTAAACTCATTACGTTTCTCTCTGAAATCTGCTAAAATGTCGCAGGCAAAGCTGAATAGAATATAGAAAAGAGCTTAAGAGTAATTCTTCAGTAAACAGGAAATCATTGTCAGGCAGCTTTCTTTCTAACTATATATTTCAAAGTTTAATATTCATTATTGATATAGGCAGAAAAATGGATGTTCTAATGTATTCGGAACAAAAGCAGTTGTCCCCTTCTTTATACGTAGCACTAAACGTATTTCAACATTCTTGAATGGGTTTTCTTTTAGGCTTTATAGTATTAGTTTCATTTTGTTTTGTCATTTGATACGAAATAATGCTAGAATAATACTGCAATATATGTACTGAAATCAGAGAGGAGGCTACGACTGTAGTGATAACTAGAGAAAATATTTGCAATTCTTTTAAACAAAGAGCAAATATGTCTATCGATGGAGTGAAATTCAGATTTTTATTTTCCAAGCTTTATAGAAATGTTTAGTTTGGTAGATCGAATTTTGTAATAGTTATATGAAAATTACATGTTACGCGATGCTTTTAGAGGATGTAACAAAAAAATAATAAATATTACATAAAATAGAAATTAATTGTTCTAAAGACGTTTAGAAGTGGGCTAATTATTGCAATCTGACATTGATTTTACATATCTCAAAAATAATAAAATTCCATAGCAACTCAAGGTATTTCCTAATATCGTCTCGCTAAATATACTTCGCATTATGGGTGGGGGTGGGGGGTTGATTAATCAAGACTCTGTCATAGGACCTCAGTATACTGATCGATATCTCTGTCTGGTAAGTAGATGATCCATGTTCAAACTTGACAGCTCTTAGATGTTTTAAAGTAAAAAGAAGCCCTGTGAATAAAAATTGGGACATTGGGTTTAGTTTAATACTCTTATGGAGAAAATAAAATCCATAAACGTTTCACTGTAAGTAAGCAAAAGCAAACTATTCTTGAATTTCAGAAGCCAGCACAGTTTCAAGTAAGTAAACGCCTAGCAATGGCTATAGGACAGAGAGCACGTACCTGTAGAACACAGTACAATTACGTGCAAAAAGCAGAGAAAATTTCTGTCGACAAAAATGATTATGATTAGCAAGAAACAGAGGAAGTGGACAAGAAACAGAAAAAGTTGTCATGAATAATAAAGAGGAAAGGGATTTCAATCGACGGAAAAAGAAAATTATCAATGCATTAATATTCTAGACAGGACCGAAGGCATGGGGAAATAAGTTGACAACTGCACGTAAATGAGATAGATCACAGTCATTAGGACCATAGTGTCGTTAACATACCTGATACACCAGAAATAAAGAGATTTGTCAAGTTTAATAGCTAAATACAAATTAAAAGTGACACAGAGATTAAGTGAAGTAGCGTCATCCTAAAGAAGACTTACCAACTTTTTAAACAAATGTAAATAAACAAGTAATATAAAAAAAAATTTAAAGTCAATTCCTACTTAGGTGAACAAAGAAAAGTTTGAGTGTGAACTAATGCAGTTGGCTCTCTGTTTAAGGACGCTCTACTTAACAACGATCTCTATTTAAAGACGATATTTCCTAGTCCTGGCCCCTCCGACGTTATGGGAAATGTCATATTTTCACAAATTCTGTTTAAGGGCGATCTCTACTTAAGGACGATTTTTTACGGTCCCTTGAAAGTCGTTAAACAGAGAGCCAACTGTAATAGGAATTGAATATAGGGAGAGTGTAAACTAATAGTAGGAATTGAAAATCACAAACGTTAACAAAAATCACAACAAAAATCACAAACGTTAACAAATCTCAAGAAATATTTTTCCTTAGAAACAGAGTCTTATAAAAACTGCATTAACTAAAATATAAAAAATTAAAATCAGGTATTCTATTGATGTTCTAAGAAAAGGGACATAAACAGAACATTTGGAGAAACAATATTGCCATTCGATGGAAAAGATGGTATTTTTCATATTATAGACCAAGCCAAAATAATTCCAATTTAAGTACAAATTAAGAAAAAGCAAAGGAGAGAGAGCATTAGCAAAACAACAAGAACGTTTGTGGGAGCCCTTGAAACAGGATGACAAAGCAGTGGGAAGCTTTCTTGATTTTAGGAAGAATAGAAAACAGATATCAACATCAGAAAGTGTCTATCATTTAATGAAATAAAGAAGAGAAATTCAGAATTTTGAACTATAAGTTTCAATCTAGAAAACTAAGGTTAATAAGGTCAGATATTAATCTAGTATAGTGACCCTGAGAAAATATAGTAGAAACATCATGGAAATATTTTTTTTCTATCATAAATTACAGTTTGGTGACTTTTTTCTGCGTTCGTAAAAATTAAATATCGCATTGAATTAAGATCTCCAAGAGCTAATTTCTAGGAATAAGAATTCACATTGGCTTTATATAGTTTTCATTTAATCCCTTAAATATTAATTTTAATTAAAGTTGATATATTCTTACGATTCAGACAATTTTATTTCTCCATCCTGTCATTTAAATTAGCAAATAGAATGTTACTTTAGAAAAGGTTATAGAGATTTTTAAGGAAATACAGTGGGAGCGCATAATAATATGGATACTATTTTTTTTTTAATTTTCAAGCTGCTGTAACATTTTTTGTCTTACTCTAAGGTTTAGTTCCTTTCATGATTCCTAAAATTTTACAGCTATTAAAAATTCACTTACTTTTATGTTAGTGGATTTCACGAATAGCAATGTCTCAACTACTTGCCGAAATACCATTGGCCTTTAAGAGGAAATCAAAATGAAAGCAGTTTCCATGTGTGATTCACATAGAAGAGTATGTTCAATTGGAAAACACAGAAGATACAACAAGAACTGCTTCCATAAAAAATAAGTGCTAAATCTAACGGAATTCACATTTTTACATTTGTCACATTTTCCTAGGTTTTTCCCTTCTCACTAAAGTTGTTTTCTTTGATTTTGTCATCAAATTACCCTTTATGAAGAATGTATCTTTTCTCCTAAAAGTTTTCAAAGTCTACTCCCAACAGATAAAATGTGGTACTTTACAGTGTTTATGCTATTTTACGTAGCAGTTTAAAACTCGTTATTTGCTACATTTTATTTATATAGCATGGGTATATTTTATAATTTCCTTAGGAATGAGGTACACACTCTTTTTTCAATTTAATACATAAACTTTAGATTTTTTGCGCATAAATTACTTACTGTGCCTCTATGTCCTAAACCAGCATTCCTTCGTTATTTTGTGTTAAAATTCAGAACTATGCTCATTAAAATGACAATTTAACTTTTTCTGTTATTTTTTCATTCAATTTCGAAAACAGATATTGCAGATTACGGATGAACAAACACCCCCTGTAGAATTCAAAGGTTAGAAATAGTCTTGTTGACAATAGATAATCTCGTTGATCATATACTTGAAGATATGCATACTTTTAAAATGTCAAGTTCATTAAATCCCATTTATAAACTCTGAAAAGAGAAGACCGGGCCTTCTTTCGAAAAACGAACGAGAAACATCCTCGTAATTGTAATTTTAACTCTCTAGTTTCCACATTACAAAGGCAGAATTTTAAAAAATTTGTCAAAAGCACTAAATAAATTAAATAGTGTGTCTCATCTTTTCTCTACCTTTCAGTGTATGTTTCCTCTCTCAGGAAACAGCATAATCTTTTTGACGTAACTTAATTTGCATCGTTCGCTGAGTAGCATAATTATCTAAGAATGATGTGTTGTATTTCCTTTAAGGCTTATCTTAATAGTAGAGATAATGGTATTGATAATAGTACTGATAATAAAACAGCACAGAATGATCACATAAAATATAGCCAACATATAAGACCTAATTTCTTTCCCAGAAGTGTTCATAAAGTATTACTGAAATTGGAAGCCCAATATATATAGAATACATTCTTCATATCATGCCATGAGGATTACTATCAACTCATATTTTTCTACCAGAAGATCAAGTAGAATGTTTAAAACACTGCATAACTCCGAGGTTTGAATCTTGAACCGTGATTAAAAGGATCTATGATTTTGAAAAGATATAAGTGATTAAACCTAAAAGCCTAAATATCGATAGCTATGAAGTATATGGACATTTGCCATACTAAAAAATCATAAACCTTAGTTTAATTCCCTGTAGATTCCTAATGAAGACGACATAACTACACCTTAAGTACCATCCGTAAATGGAGAGAAATATGAGTCTTCCACGATGTGCTGAAAAAAATTCAATTGCACAAAATGATGAAATTAATGTGTTTTATATATTTTGAGATCATCTATACTATTAACTATAACGTGTAAACTCATGTTAAATTTTGCAATTGAAAACATTTCAATGTTAAGATTTTTAATGTATGTTTCATGCGTACAAATATTCTAAAATAAAGTACTACAGTTTAATCAAAAAGTTCTGTGTTATACTGTTCTTGCAAAATACGTGAGGTGATATGCTAAAACTATGCTAAAAATAAAGTACTTACCATGATATGAGAATTTTATGTTCCGAGATATATTTTAATGTTTTGAAAAAATGCTGCACTGTTTACATAATAAGGTGTCATAAATATTAGTGTAATTAGCAAATTAAAAATATGCAGCATGTCAAAGAATTATAATTTCGTTTCCTATTTACAAGGTACCTCCACCCTTTAAAGCATATATGAAATTTATTATCTGATTCAACCAAGGTGGTAGATCGGAAACATATATCACAAAGACAGCCTCATTATACGCGGGTAAATAAATTTTCTAATATACATGAGAACGATGACAGCTATAAAGAACTTTGCTGAAAACAAGCAAAATGCGAGAATGATGCATTCTCTCCGTGCATGTAACTTATTACTTCGTAGAATGTTAGCGAAGGTAAATAACAAGATCTGGCTGCACGGAAATTTTCTTCCACGAAGAATGCGTGCATTCATAAAAGTATGAAAGATTTCTTATTAATATTTATCTCGCATATTAAAAATAACAGCTCATTCAAGATGTGGAATACTTAATTCCTAACAGTTATTTTTAAAGCTCTTAAAACAATGAGAGGTAAAATATTAACTTTAAGCGCTAATTAATATTTTGTACTCAGGATTTCCTCTCACAAATGGGAATTTAGGTGGAAAAATTAGGCCAAAGAACAAATAACAAATCTAAAGATAGATCTATTTTTTTAACTTTATATAAAGTTCATTCTCTTAA
>OU015495.1:193418035-193443871 GCA_907164885.2 Dolomedes plantarius
TACCTCAAAATTGCCATTTTTTGACTTGTATCACTTTTCATGGGAGGGCCGATATATGAACACTTAATCGAGCGATAACTGATTTCTTGACCGAAAATCAAAATTTTAAAACAAACTTGTCACAGCATTATATCATTATTTTTTAACTTATACACTCACGATTACTTTTAACTCCCCAGTTTAATTTTCAATCATAAGAATCATAATCAAAAATGCAAAATTATATTTATCAAAAGAGACTACATATCAATCATGTGAAATAAAAAGATCGACGAAACTGTTATCTTTTCACAATTTATAATTTAAATAACTTCAGTATACTGCATCCTTTCTTCTAGTTTATATCGTAAGCTCTAATGAATTGGTGAAATGCAGGCCCTCTGATTCGAGCTTACGATACTGTATTCGTCTTGTATAGGGCTGTTGATTGAGTCTACTATAAAGGGTAATTTTTCTATCAGTTGTCAACATCGCAGTATATTACCATCGGAGTTTTACTTTCTTGTTTATGAAAAGCCTGTTTTGAAGAACGAAAACATTAAATTGGATTTCCTTAAATCCCTCGGCTTTGTGTAATATATATAAAGCATTAAAATTTCAAAAACGACGGATAATAATTTTCACTGTAACAGAAAAATCTCTTGGGGGATACATACATGGGGGATTTTTCACATGTATGTTTTTCTTTTGGGACCTAAACCTATCGCATAAAACTTTTTCTTCAAAGATACCAGTAGATGTTATATGAGTAAATGAAAGCCTGTTTGGAAATCACGGGTCGTACGAATCTGTTATTTAACAAATATGATGAAGTACTATGTGTAAAACTATGCTTAGATATTAATTTACAATTAATATTGAAAACATTTGAAATTGTAATTTTCTTCTTAGTAGACGAAAAAATTACTTAAGTTACCAGGTTGAAGGTTTCAGATGGTTATGACAGTTAAGTTCAAATACACAATAAACCTGTAACAAAAAATGAATGGGTAGCATCCCCTAAGGAGGTGAATCTTACCACTAATTTTTCTATGATATATATAGTGAAGTGTCAGAAAAACTAGGATACTTGACTAATACGTCTTTGGACATCGGCTATTAACCCCTTAACGATCTCATAATTTTCAAGAAAACGGTAAAACAGTTCCTATTTTTTCCGGAGGATTCCATTTATTTCTTGATCTGCCACATCTAGTTTAAAAAAAACCATCCCCAATTACATTACAAATAGTCTGGTGCTGCCATCTGGTATGTAATAAAGTAAGAAATAAAAAATTTTCAGGGTAAATGAAATGGCTTGTTTTAATCGTTTTGGTGCGTTACATTAAAACACGGAAATATCACGGGCGCCAGAAATAGAAGGCGAAACCTCAACCTGTAACTTTGACGGGAGCGAGAAGGGAGGGGTTAAAGTCGATATCATGCAGTGAACTTTTTACAGTCCTCACTCTGATGTTAGTTGAAGCCTCACCATTGAACTGCAATGTTATGCTAAAGTCACACTCCTTTTGCTTGATATGATTTTCGACAAAGGACGCCAGTTACGATCATTCACGAGTCTTTCGGAGGCCACACTCTTAAAATAAGTTTGATGTTTTACGGTAATTCTTCAGTTCGAAGTACACGCTTGAAATGGTCTTAAAAATATAAACTTTGCCTGTATCTTCGAAATGCTATGACCCATCACACGAAAACCAACTGCCATAACTGGTTGAAATTAACCTAAATCATGATCGAGTGTCATGCTTACTACCCAGTCAGCTTTTTAAGCATTCACAAATATCTGTCGCTTTATATGAGCTGCTTGCGGACGAAGGCATTTACGAGAAAGGAGTTCCGTTGCTTCATATTCCGAAAGTGATAGTCTATCTCAGTTATTCTATCAGTGCAGTGTGTATTATACATAATGGATATTATGCAATTCAAATGTTTTATCTGAATAATTTTCAGTTTTAAATCGACTTTGACTTACAAGTGAGAGAAAATAAAATTAGTGCCACTCCATTTCTGAATTTTCATTGCGTATTTTTTAACCAAAATACCTTTACCCCTGACAGTTTGTATATCTCCCACTCTGTGGATGATCTCCATCATTCCTCCATATTATTCTCATTTTATATGAGAGACTTCTCTAGCTTCCAGAAGGATCTCCGTTTTAAATATATTTTTTTAACTATCTTTTAAATTAATATTGGCATAGTTCTTATCTATTCTTATGACCCAATGTAGGTGATATAACCCCTTAAATTTAAGTTTCAATGCCTTTTGGCTTATGACAATTGCTAAACTTTACTCAAAGTATATTTTCCCTGCAACAGAGTCACTGCCCAATTCGAAACAGGACAATCCTTTCTTTAAATGATGGAGCAAATATATTTGCTATGCTTTCCCCATCTATATGTTTGATTTTTCAGCGGATTCCTTTTATCTTACAATTTTATCACCATTGAAGAAATTCTTACACAAAATACTCGCGAAAAACATCAAGTTTAAATATAGAAACAGAGACTACATGGGGTAAATATCCCGGGACTAGCAATGAAAAAAAACATTTTTTTGACAATAATCGATTTTATTCTTCAACATAGTTTCCATCAAGAGCGATACACTTATTTCAACGGTCCCCTAACATTTGAATAACTTTCATACAGTATGCCTAGCTGAAAACCAGGACTTCGCTACGGAGTACATTCAAATTGAATACAACGGTCAATGTATGCAATTAATGCCCCCCCCCCCAAAAAAAAAAAATATATATATATATATATATTTATAATAAATACAACTTTCAATAGATACAATTGATGTAGAAAAAAATATATATATTTATAAAAAATCGTAAGGGATATTTTTATAGACAAAATAATGTCCAATCGTCTGCCGAATGAGCAAGAAAAAAAATATTTTTTGTCTATTTAGTTGTTATGCACGTGACGAGAAATTTATTTAAAGTGCCAGAAAAGGAAATCACGTGATCAGCATTTAATAAATTAAATTCTAAAAATTAATCTTTAAAAATTCACCAAAAATCAGAAAATATCGGTAAGATTAAAAAAAAATTCATTTTAAAGGAATTTTTATGATCTTTCTCGTGATATAAATTTTATAGCTCTCAAATTATTATTTTAAATGCAAACTTTAAAAAAGTTACTAAGACAGCTTAAAAATTTAGTTTTAAAAAAATGTAAGAAGAATTTTTCAAAAATCTCTCCTAGTGCACTCCTACACCATAAGAAGAATCGCCATGCAAAATTTGAGCCCTTTAGGTCCAGCGGTTTGGTCTGTGCGTTGTATGTCAGTCAGTGAGTCAGTTACGGAATTGTTTTATATATATATAGATTTGTCAAGGGCTTCAAAATGCCCATCAGTTTCGTATTTGACATCATCATTTGATGAAAATCTCTTCCCTGAAGCCATCTCTTCAAGTTAGGAAACAAATATTAGTCTCTGGGGGTGGGGGGTCAGATCTGGAGAATAAGGGGGATGTTGGAGCAATTCGTATTTTAATTTATTCAATTTTAGCATCGCTTTCACTGATGTGTGAGCCGGTGAATTTTCTTGGTGAAAGAGCACTCTTTTTTTTCACCACGTGGAGCTTTTTATCTTGATATCGTCCTTCAAGCGGTCCAATAATGCTGCTTAATACTCTCCTGTGGTTGTTTTACTTTCTCAAGATAGTCGATGAATATTGTGCCATGTGCATCCCCAAAAATACTGGCTAAGACCTTTCCAGCCGATTGTTTCCTCTTGGTCGCTATTATCGGCTTTTGTGAGCTTCCAATCACCCTGCAGACTGTCTTTTTGATTCAAGTATGCAGTAATGGATCCCTGTTTCATCCATTGTAAAGAATCGGCGGAAAAACCTGTTTGGATTACACTTTTATATCCAAAGCGTGCTGTGAATTATTGACACGTTGCTGTGTTTGGTCAACTGGTAAAAAACGCGGCATCCATCTCGCACAAAGCTTTTTCATACTTAAATGCTCATGCAAAATATGACTCACCCATTCTGATGATATCTTTACTATGTCAGCTACCTATCTTACTTTCACTTTGCGGTCTTCCAACAAAATACGGTGGACTTTTTTGATGTTCTCTGGAGTTGTTGCCTCAATTGGACGTCCAGAACGTGCGGCATCATCGGTGTCCGTAAGACCATTTTTAAACTCGCTAAATCATCTACAAATGGTTGTTTTCGACTGAGCAGATGAGCTGTAACGTTTTTCGAGCCATTCTTGGGTTTGGGTGGTATTTTTTATCATCAAAAATCAATGTTGAATTTAGATGCGAAATTCCTTTTGATTTATTGTTTACACAAAATCAAAAGCAGCGTCACTTACACGACCGCAGTTCGTAAATAAATGGCCGACATGTCATGGAACTTTGATAGCAGACTTTTGAAGGTAAATACTAATAGAACATTATGTGGCAATTTCATTGAGGATGCGATTTGGTGGCGAGTCCCGGGACTTTTCACCCCATGTAGTAAACGTCTGTATGGTGGCCAGTAAGGATTCATAAAAAATGTGGCTGTTTTGAGGGGTGGCTATCGAAAAGAGGTTTCTTCCCCAACAGTGGCTCTATAGAGTCTTGAATCGGTCCTGCACAGAGGGGTGGACGACTAGAGATGTTTTATTATATATATATATATATATATATATATATACAGGGTGTCCATAATTAACCTTTAGCTTACGGGGATCATTTTTCCGATTTCCTCTTTAGAATGGGAAATTTCATACCCCCTTTGTAAGAACGGACATTAAGGGGGGTTATATATATATATATATATATATGTGTGTGTGTATATATATACGTATATATATATATGTATGTATATACATATATATATATGTATGTATATATATGTGTATATATACGTATGTATATATGTATGTATGTATATATATATATATATATATATATATATATATATATATATATATATATATATATATATATATATATATATTCATTCATTCTTGGGCCCGTATTCTTGGGATATATGCTATCCCACCCCGTAAGGAAATGGTTAAAGTCCTTTCTTCCAGTATATTCAGTTCAAATTTGAAGTCATTCTGACCAGTGGTTCTTTTTTTACAGCCTTTTTAAAGTGGAACTTTAATTGTGGACACCCTGTATATATATATACACTTAAAAACACTTCAAAAGGTGTCAATTTTTAACGATTTCATCATTTTAAACTAATCGTTTCGGTGATAATTAGCTTTCCTTTTTAATTTTCATAATTTTTAAAAGTAAATGGTAATACCATGTTTAATTAAATCATGAAATTTTCATGAACATTTATTCCTGCCAGTTTTCCTAAATGGTACTAAAATTTTTCTCATCCTTTTATCTAGTTTGAAAAATCAACTATATCATTAAAAATATAAATTAAATCTATGTATTTTAACGCATGCTTGTAAATAATTTCATATTTGAGTAATTAAGTCACTGCTGCATAGTCTACTTTTACAAACAAATGTTTTATAAAAACACATGAACGCTCAAAAGAACGGCTATCAACTTAATAAAAAATTCAGCATTATAGTAATCTCGAATTAATGAACTAGCGTAGTATAATTTTATGAGAGACGTTCTGAAAAGATCAAAGGGAGAATCTATTTACACTCCTATCACACTTATAAATAATAATACCAATTTATTTAAATGTATACATCATGAAAAGAGATAATTTTAAAAGCAATCTTCATCAGAAAATTTACTTTTATGTACACGAGGCAAATGAAAGAGAAATTATGCAGAAAATAAACCATTTTTCTAAAAATTATTCGAATAAATAAACATGAAAATTTCTAGCACAGGTGTAATTTTTCTCCACTCTGTATTTTCTATACAGTTGCTACATTAAATATTGGAAAGTAAATCCGTAAAATGTTAAAGCAATTTGTATATAATATACAACTCCAGCTAATGTGATCAATTTTTCTATATTTGTAACAAACTTATAAGGAAATTAGTAGATCAAATCTAGAATGAAATTTAGTAAAAATGACTCGTTTTTCTGCTACTGTGTATACATCTGATTATCTGCTTATTTCTTTAATCTGTTGACGCTTTATTTCTTCAAATTATTAGGGAAAGAAAATGAATTTCCTGAAATATTTATTGAAATGTTTTTCTATTTATTTAAGGGGATTGTGGACATTAAAAAGCGATTTTTTTTAAATTTTTACCTCAGAGAATTGAAATTTTGCATATATATATTCATTAAAGTACAGCTATATTAAAGACCTTATAAAATTTTATAAATATTAAAATAAAAATTCTATTTTAAAAATTAATTATTTTTAAAATTAATTAAATATAAATTAATATTTTAGGAATTATTTTTTTTAAATGCTCCTTGCGATCCAATTTTTAACTTCCCATTTTAACTTTGCATTTATATTGCTTATAAATACATTTTGAACAGAGTTATGTATTATTTTGTGCCTTCGTTGAATAGTTAATTTTTAGGAAATATTTTTATGTTTGTAGACTGAATTTTCGTGAAATATATGTACTTTTCTACACTTAAGTTAAACTTTTATAATGTGAATGATGTCGAAACCTAAAATGGATACATAACTATATTTTGATGTATTACAGGAGTCTTTATCATGAATTTTATAAAATTTCGTCAAAAATTATGACGCAAGGAGCATTTCAAAGACTTGCAAATCTGTAAATGACTCATTATGCGAAAAAACCATTTAAAAGATGTTTTTTCACCTACCTTTAATACTTAGTTTCATTTCACTTTTCACTACATATTTTAAATGCATTTTATTCCAATATTCACTTATTTTCAAGATATTAATACACCAAAATAATTCCTTTTTTTTGTTTCGATTTTTGATAATTTGAAAGTCCACCATTCCCTTAAACAATTTCAATTTAAATAACATTTAAACATGTATTTGTTACCAGTTAACACAGTTTAAGTTAAATCTTGTTACGCTCTCTGCGACACACGGGCAGAAAAAAAAATTACCGTTAAATAGAAGTGAATAAATAAAAAAATTAATAGGTAAGCATAAATAACACTAAACAAAGCTCGTATTCCATTTTCAAAGCATAAACAGTTTTCCACCATCAGCAGCAGATCAGGGGAATCTTGAGTCTTGCCATTATCAATCCACTTTAAGGTAAGCTACTGGCGACTAGGGAATGCTGCCATTCCACAACAGCGAAACTGTGAAGTATAGAATTACCAACACAACATGCAGAAAAAGTGGAAAACATGGAGTAAAGAAAATACGGTAAATAGAGGGGCCCCGAGACAAACCCGGACAAAAATTAAATACGAAGAAAATACTAAAGCATTATAGACTTTCAAGGAGCAATCGCATGAGTGACCGAACTCCTTATAGCATTGTCATTCAGCCCAGTCAAGTTTTCAGCCCGAAATAACTTTTTAAAAATGATTCCTTTAAGAAATTTATAAGAAAGTACAAAGGGTACGAAACAGAAGAAATATCGCGTAAAGTACAAGAAAGGGTAACGATGACTGACTAGAATATTTTTAAACACATAGCTGAAACGGTCTTTGAATCGAAATTCAACCGTTCTTGGTTGTAGGTGAAAAACGGCAAGCAATTTTTATGCAATTATAAGATATAAAAAAGATTTGTAATGCAGTTTTGCAATACATATGTAAATGACGCACCTCACCAACTATAGACCTTCTTCCACAAATGATGACTTGTGTCCTCACCTATGGTTGTTGAAGATACACTGCTGGCCACCCAAATTGCAACACCAAGAAAGACAAGAGATATCACAACAAAATTTATTTTGTAGATAACATGTTGATGTGTGGTGTGAAGTGTGGTTCCTGCCAAAATCAGTAGCCAGAGTAGCCGCCATTGTTGGAGATCACCGCTGCCACACGCCTCCGCATTGATTCAAAGAGACTTTGGATGAGTTCTTCGGGTACAGCAGACCAAGCAGCTTCCACACGTTGCCAAAGTTGATCTGCTGTGGCAGCTGGGGATGGAATCTGGGTCAATCGTAGAGCAACCATGGACCACATGTTTTCTATCGGCGGAAGATCCGGAGAGCAGGGCGGCCAGGGAAGCAATTCAATCTGGCGATTAACGAAGAACCGTTGGACAATGCGTGCCACGTGTGGTCGCGCATTATCCTGTTGAAATATGGCTGTGGGCAAGCCCTGAAGGTAAGGAAGGACAACTGTCTCCAACACCTCGGAGATGTAGCGCTGGCTGTTTAAAGTGCTGGCAATGCGTACTAGAGGTGTGCGAGAGTGATATCCAATACCGCCCCATACCATAATACCCGGTGCAGGACCAGTGTGGCGGTGCATAACGCAGCTGTTCAGCATCCTCTCTTCACGGTGTCTCCAGACTCGAATGCGACCATCGTGGTGTTGCAGACAGAAGCGTGACTCGTCAGTAAAGACAATTTACTTCCATTCTGCCGTCCACATCTTTCTGTCATCACACCATTGGCGGCGGAGACGTCTGTGGTTATGCGTCAAGGGTAGACAAAGCAATGGACGTCTTGCGGACAGACCATTATGCTGTAAACGGCGTAGAATGGTACGCGCAGACACTGGATGATGCATTACAAACTGCATGTGCTGTGATATGGTTCGTGATGTGACTGAGCGATCCGTCACTGCCATGCGCACAATTTGCCCGTCATCACGTGAAGTGGTGCGCTGAGGTGGATGCGATCGAACACGCCGGTCCGTCGTACCATCCTGCATCCAACGATCACATATCCGCATTACAGTTGTTTGGTTTCGTCCAACACGACTACCGATTTCCCTGAAAGATAATCCACAATCTCGGTAGACCACTATCCTTCCTCTGTCGAACTCGGATACTTGATCAAAAGATGATCGCTGTTTTCGACGAGGCATAATTGATCGTTTTTTTTTTGAAAAAACCACAAGAAAAACACAATTGCCGAACTTGAAATCGTCGAAATCTCTAAGCCTTAAATAGCGCTTTGAAGTGGCGCCACAGGCGTGCGTGATGTGCGTCTGCGCTGAAATTCTAATCATTTGTATATCTCACCTCCGCTAATGCATGTTGTAAATTTCATGTTATTTGCATGTTTCCTTCAGGGTGTTGCATTTACAGTGGCCAGCAGTGTATATTCATCAACCACGTGTAAGGATATCTTTATGTTGACAAGCACTAAATTTAGAAGCGAGTCACTGGAATATGAGACACTAGATGGTTTCTCGAAAATTCTGGTCGCTGTCAAAATGGAAAAGCTGTAACAGTTAGCCACAATGGAGCGTGGAAGGCATAAATTCTCCCCACGAATTAATTTTAGGGACCTCAAAGGTAGGCCCGTGCTATCAAGGCCCGATTTAGAATATTCTTGACTATAGGCACAACTTGGTATGGGGGCCCCCTAACACTGATGTGGGCGTAAAATTTCCAAAATTGACATACAAAAAAAAAATAATCATGAATCATTGTGAAAGTACTATTTTACCAAGAATTGGCTATTTGAAGCGTAGAAGCCTAGAACATTATCAAATAACAAAAAGCAGTACAACATATTAACTTCATCATTAAAACACCAATACAATGCAACCAGAAAAACTTATTAATCCCTTATATACACTATAACATACATATGATGAACCAATCAATCAATCAAATTTGAAAGGATATATAAAAAAATTGCTATTAAAAAAGGTAAAATAAAAAATAATTAATTGGGAATGTTTTCTTTTTTTCCTTTTAAAATTAAAATTTTTGGGGGGCCTCTAGGCCGGGCCTAATGGAAAATCATGGCCTGCCTGCCATGGTGCGAGTTACATTAACTAACCATACAAAATTTTTCAGTGATATCAATGAAAAGTTTAATCGTCCAAATAATTAAGATGCTTATCGTTGACATATCTGTCGTAGCTATAAAATCACAGTTTTCGTTGCAGTGATGCTCCGTGAGAACAACCCTAATAATTGGTGTGTTCACCCCATACTCAAAATATTAACCGGGCAGTAGTTGCGTGTCGGTCTTTTTGCCGCCCAAATCCGTAATCTTCCTCTAACCTCTCTCCCCTTAAAGTTACAATGGAGTAATTCTGCTTAGCTGACCTTGACTGTTCGCTCTTTTGTGTAGTAAAATTGCAAGTCATTCCTGTGCTTTCTCAGTATTTTATTGCATTCTAAACTTGAAATCGGTCTATTCGACCGTTTTGCGATCGCTTGCGTTAGCTCATTTCCCCCCCTTCCAATTCATCTTTCCCTGTTTCTGCGAATTTCTCGGCAGGGAAGTTTCTGTGAATTTTGTGAGGAACCACCTACAAAAAGTTGTTTGATCTCCAAAAACTGAAGGGTGTTGTTTTTGCACAACAAAGCAAAATCGAAAAACAAAACAATTTTGTCAGCAACGTATTTTGTATAGAACATAAGTACAATTTGTGCGTAGAACGTGCAAAGTACTTCGAATTTTCTAATGTAGATTAAAAGTTATGCAAATAAAAATCATCTATATTGGATAATACAGCTAATGTATAAATTGTAATCACAAGAATTGGATAAGCATTTTTCTAAAATTTATCTACTTTAAAAGTTTTTACTGTAAATGAAAATACTATTTTTAACAATGCCACAGCAACTCTTTGTTTTCATAATCAATATGGGAGCTTGGTGCCAGTGTTTAACAAAATTAGCATTGTTGGTTGTTCAGTTGTGCAAAATATTTTTCCCGAATAATTTTTTTTTAATCTGCACGTGAAAATTTATTCAAATTAAATTATGCTGTATATTTAAAATTCCAGAGAAAATTTTATTCTTGTATTATTATTTTAATAAATATTATTAGATAAACATTAACTCAAATATTAGTAGCAGGCTTTAAAATATTCAGTTAAATATTTATTTTAATTACATAAATGAATGATGTAAACTGTATCTTTTCAACTTCAATTAGCTCCCAGTGCCGGAGCACTGTTCAAACCAACATTACTGTGGTTCTGTCCTTCAAAATAATTTATTCCAGCAGGATTACAAATTTATAATTGAAAATTTATTCTAATTAGTAATTGACTGTCACTGTATCGTCATAAATTCAGCCAAAATATTTATTAATTTGTATTATTTCAATATCTATTGTTTTAAAACAAAGAGTTATTTAAATCTTGCATGTAAATGTCAACTGAATATAAACTTAAATTAAACAAATAATAATTTCTGTAAAATGTAGCTTTTCAAAATCAATCAATATTTTTCCCTATGTGCTACGTTTTCGATAATCTAGTAACTCCGATATATCTCTCTGTTTTCGGCCAACTTGTAACGGTGGCAAACGGACCGAACGCGACTACTTGCGTACTAAACAAGTAATATATATAAAAAAAAATTTAAAGTCAATTCCTACTTAGGTCATCAAAGAAAAATTTGAGTGTGAACTAATAGTATGAATTGAAAAAAAGGATTGCCTGCCAGAACCTTGCCTACTGTGCGAGATTAGGAGGGGGTGAAAAAGAGAGAAAAAGTTTGTCAGGTTGGGGATTCGATCTCGCAACCTACAGGACGGGAGAAGCCCGCGATACCGCAGTGCTACCGTTTACACAGTAACAAGAGGGAAATTACTATTCAAGAGCAAGAGACGCTCTAGATCTAAAACTAAAATTGATTAATTAAATTTAATTAATGAATTAATATTTGAAAAACTGTATTAACATCAAGTGTCATCCACTACAAGTTTAAAAAAAATGTATTTGAACTTGAGTGGATGAATAAAAAGTACTTATTAGCGATTGAAAATTTGAACAAGATATATATAGAGAGAGTGTGAACTAATAGTAGGAATTGAAAAAAGACACAACTACTCTCGGGTTAACTGACCTTCTGTGCCGTCCGTCGATTTTCGAAATATGTGTTGCCCATGTTATAGCATAAGATGGGTCCAATAAGCAGATTAAACGAACTGTAACTATAAATTTGGGGAATCTGGTCTAATATGTCATCTGAGGGCAGAACGACTCAATAACATGTATAATATCCATAGAAGGGGCTTTACCTTGCATTTATTTTAATCTTACAATTTTCTAAAGGCTGTTAAGGTTTAATGATGTTTCATCTTTGCGTTCTTATTTTATGCATTATATTGGCAAAAGAAAGCTCCATTTAAGATGCATAATTTTTTTTTTTCAAAACTTATATAAATTTAGCAGTGAACTGTTTTACTTGTTTTGACACGCTTTGCTTGAACACTTTTGTTTCGTAGAAAATTATTTTAACATTGAGTTTATGAACGAAACAGTTTTTTTCTTCCATATCCTATAGATAAATGTATGCATGTTTATAGATAATATTTTCCTTTAATTTCATACACTGCGTCCAAGAGGGAATCGGTAAGATTTATAAAACATTTTGCAGTAAAATGTGATTGTGTACAATAGAAAAAATTCACGATTGCAGTAATGAGAATTTTACTCAAATTATTCATACATGTAGACATTTCCCTAAGTTGGTATGTGAAACGAATGTATACATAATAAGGCAAAAATTAATCAACATTTCATTTTGCGTTCTACAATTTCTAAAGATTATATAAACAGATTTCACGAAACAGCATTTAAAATACGCATTGCGGGAAAAAACAATTTCTACGATTGAAATTCGATGTTAAAAATATGTGTGCATTATTTTCAAATGTAATGCAGATACATTTCCCATGCCCTTCAGTTCAAATGACTTCTATCATCCTGATATTGTACCCTTATTGACTTTAGTTATAGCTGATGAACTCTTGTTTACTTTTGGATAAGAGACTAAATTTCCGAAAGCGTCAAAACTAATTATGAATGATTTGTAAATTTATCCTAGTATTAAAATTGTTTACTAATGTGAATGTTATGGGGATGCAGTAAATTTAGTATATACTTATAAGATGAAAACATTATAAGGTGAAACATTGTATAACAGGATAAGTTACGTTGTACTATTATCAGTATGAATATGTTAATAAGCAGATACTATTATTTGAGGAGTAATTACAGAATTTATATGTTAAAAAATGACACATATACTAAAATATATTTGAATATTTTCTCTTCAAATAAATTTTACATGAATCTACAGTACACACAAATATACAAACATATTGAGGGTGTACTTGTACTGCTTTGTAACTGAATGAACTTTCATTAACATTACAAATACCAAATACCGGGTGCAGCAGGTTTTTGATCTCCCTTATTATACATTTATTCAATATTTATTTGATTTCACCCTGATTACCTGTTATGCTAATGTGGTAATACTAGCTGAAAACCCGTACTTCGGTACGGAGTACATTCAAATTAAATACAACGGTCAATGTATGAAATTAATCCCCCCTCCCCCCAAAAACGTAGATTATATATATATATATATATATATATATATATATATATATATATATATATATATATAAAATAAACACAACGATCAATGTATGCAATTGATGTAAAGAAAACGAAAAAATATATTTATAAAAAAACCGTAATGGATATTTTTATAGACAAAATAATGTAGAAGAAAATATTCAAATATTCTAATGGAACATACTAAAGAATATAGTAAGTTTGAGAAACATTTCTTTTACTGTATTTTAATATCATTTTGGATAATGTCCAATCGTCTGCCGCATTAGCAAGAAAAAAAAAAAAAAAAAAAAAAAATATATATATATATATATATATATATATATATATATATATATATATATATATATATATATATATATATATATATATATATTGTCTATTTCGTTCGTCTGTAATGCACGTGACGTAAAATTAGTTTAAAGTATCACAAAAAGAAAAGAAACCACGTGATCAGCATTTAATAGATTAAATTCTAAAAATTTATCTTTAAAAATTCACCAAAAATCAGAATAGGGAGGTAAAGATTCGAAAAGATTTCATTTTAAAAGGAATTTTTAAGATCTTCTTTTTCGTGATATAAATTTTATAACCCAACCCTCGGATTATTATTTTAAATGCAAACTTTAAAGAATTTTACAAAATCAGCTTAAAAATTTCATTTAAAAAAATCTAAGAAGAATTTTTCAAAAATATATCTTAGTGCACCCTTACACTATAAGAAGAATCGCCATGCTAAATTTCAGTCTAGCGGTTTGGTCTGTACGTTATATGTCAGTCAGTCAGTCAGTCAGTTTCGGAACTGTTATATATATATATATATTGTAGATTAGTATAACATAATTTGAACAAGATATCGATTCAATTACCAGATACAATACTGTCGTTACAATTACCAGATTTCTTTCTACAGGCGATTTCCAAATCAAATCACATTTTAGTGTACATTTCGCCAAACAATACAATGAAAACATTTTCGGCTTGAGTTACTTAATGAAAATCTTGGTCAAAAGTTGTATTTTTAGAGTATTAGAGAGAAAGAAGAAAACATTTGTCATTTTTATAAAAATGAGTTTCAAATCGTTGCACAAAGAAAAGATAAGAGGAGAAACACGTGCTTACCTTCTGATACTTTACTTTGTTTATTTCGCAGCTTTCTTTTTCCTGCGCCATTATTCATTTCACAATGACAAAAGTGAGCACAACAAAAGATCTCCTTTTTTTCTTTCTTTTCTAAAGGTGTCTGTGAAAGTGTATCGTTGATTAAGTAAGGAACAAATATGTTAAAGGACAATTTATCTTCCCTCAAAAGTAAATGATAGAAATTATTTTACGAGACGTAAGACTGATGTAGATTGTCACTTTACATTATAGCCTTAATGTAGAGCATTCATAATGCTTTATTCTGAGAAAGTTGTATTGTTACTATCACATCCTCGGAATCTTTTATTTCTTTAGATAATAATTTAAGCAAAAAAAAAGGAAATAAGGTTAATTCTTTTCTTGAAGAGTTGTGTTTAAATTTATTTTCTTCATACTTTTTTTTCAAATTTCAAATCTATTGTTTGATAAAACCTAGCTTGCTTCAAGCTCAGTGACAGGTAACAAAATTTATAAAGGGCTATACTGTTTAATGGACAACTTTGTGTTCATTGTTTTGAAATTAATGGGTGATCATGTAATATGACATGGAAGTATTGTTTTCTGATTTTTAAAACAATACTTCCTCTCCCTTTATTTCGTAATTTGATAATTTATTATATATTTCGTTGGTCAGTATCAAGTACTTTATAATAGTACTTCATATATAAATGAATGAACGTGTCTAGGCTGTTTATTGATTAATATAATGACGAAGCTATTCAATCAGTTTCAGTATACTACGAGTGTGCTCAAGTATTCATTGAATATATATATATATATATATATATATATATATATATATATATATATATATATATATATATATATATATATATATATATAATGATATGATTTTAATTAAAATGTGAAACTTTCGTTATGATCTTACTTATCATAATTTTTTAATTAAGATTTAAACGACTATACAAAACACTCCCCAATTTTTTAAAAGGTTCGGCGATATCCAGAAATGGAGAACCCTGTCCTTGTGAAATAACGCAATCTGAAAACCCTTTTGAAAGGTTTTATAAAATATTTTTTTTGCAGAAAATCGCCAGCCATCAAACCACAATGAATCCCAAAATTTTCGACAAAGCAGGCGTTATACTGACAGCTCAAAAGTAGCATTTATAGGATGAAGATCTTTGGTAAGATAAGCGTTCAGAACGAACATTTTCCTTTTTTCATTGAGAACTAATTTAGATCAAAAGATATGTTTAAAATTAAAATAGGGTAGTAAAAGTTTTAATTGAGATTGTTAAGTACAGGCAAGTAGGCAAGAATCTCCTCAATTTTTAAAGCTTCTTTTTTTTGCTTTTAGATTTACTTGACGTAAATTAATGTATTGTAAAGGGTGGACTCTTCAACTGCTTTTCCTGCATTTGTGAAACAGAACATTTGGACTTCAGAAAACATAATGACTATGGTTCTAAGGTTCATGACATCCAATTTTTTTATATACTGTATTACGATACTGTCAGTTAATGCCCATACATCTTCAGCGTTTCAGTCACCACCATTATCAGCATACGTTCAAGGCACGGAATGTGACTACTTAAACGCACTAATACAATAAGTTGCCATTCAAGTTATGTTATTCTTGTTAAAAGAACTCAGATTATATTCTGTCATAAAACGACTCAGTTTTACTCCAGAAAAAAACTTTGGTTTTGAGTCCTTGACTTATTGATTGATTGAGAGTTGTACGGTCAATTTTTCCAAGTCGAAATCAATGAAAATTTCGATGGATACTGTCGTTAATATCAGAAAGAGAAACACATATATCAATACTTATCCCCCTTTTTATTTTCTCATAAACCCAGGTTCCAAAATACAAGTAAAGTAACAGTTAAAATAAACCTTAGTTGCCTCTGCTCACTATATGTCCATTGTGTGAATTAAATTGACAGACACTATTTTTTACAATTACATTTATTAAAAATAATTTCTATAACTGTCAAATAATTAAATAAAGAGTTCATTATCTCTCCCATGAGCATTCATGAAAAAAGGTATGACCCGGCAAAATGGAAATTATCTCTACAAGCAAAGGTAAGAATTGCAGGGGACTCTAGCCAGCAGAATTTACAGTGAAATAACAAAAATAGTAATCACAAAATCCCTGGTTCTTTAATGCACGTAATATGAAAATAATAATAATCACAAAATCCCTGATTATATAATGCATGTAATATGAAAATAATAATAATCACAAAATCCCTGATTATATAATGCACATAATATGAAAATAATAATAATCACAAAATCCCTGATTACGTAATGCACATAATATGAAAATAATAATAATCACAAAATCCCTGATTATATAATGCACATAATATGAAAATAATAATAATCACAAAATCCCTGATTATATAATGCACATAATATGAAAATAATAATAATCACAAAATCCCTGATTACGTAATGCACATAATATGAAAATAATAATAATCACAAAATCCCTGATTACGTAATGCACATAATATGAAAATAATAATAATCACAGCCATTAAGAAATTAACCCTAGAGGAAAGGCTTCTCTTTAGAGGAATAAAAAGAAAACAGAAAAGGTAATATTAATAAAAAAAAGAGAAAGAAAAAAATATCACGTGATTCACAAAATCTACACAGTGAAGGACCTTGGTCGAAAGGCCGAAGTCGTATCAGACGAGGCTTTCTTCAGGCACTGCACTCGCATGTCGTGGGAAACAAAGGCGACTCGTCAGTCAAAATTCCTGATGTTCTCGGGATCTCGTCTGGCCGGTGGAAGAACAGAGAACAGTAACGGTAAAACAGGACGATAGATAGAAGATACTATGTAAAATAACTGGAAGGCATCTGCACATACAGGGCCCGATTATGAAAGCTGGGGGCCCCTGGGCAGATACTATTTGGGGGCCCACCCTTACGAACATTTATAAAAATAAGAACTATCCATGGGCTATACACACTATTAGAACTAGGATAGATACTAGGATACTAGGTGCTACTTAGATACTAGGTGCATACACCAAGGGGGTTTTAGGGCCCCCTAGCATCAGGGGGCCCTGGGCAAAGTCCCGATTTGCCCATGCGATAAAAAGACCCTGTGCACATAGGTTATTCCGATTTTCATAACCCGTCGAAGTATCTTCGAATTTTAAGCACGTTCAGCGTCACCGCGAGAGAAGACCCTTCGTCCCTTCTCCTCTGTCTCTCCACCGATAATGATCCCAACTCCCCTCGAAACACTTTCGGCTTCCTTGTCTCTCCTTGCGTCGCCGTCTTTCATTGGACCAGGAAACTGTCACTCAAGCTTAAGTCCGGCCTTTCTTCCTCAAATCTTCCAAAAAAAAAAAAAAACATGGCGGGGCGTTTGAACGAAATAGCGGATTCGCCATTTAGTCAAACAAAGGGGGGGGAGGGCCGTAAAAAGATACTTAAAGAATTAGAAAATTATTTGGAAAGATTAGGGATAACGGTTAATAAATACAGAGTAAGCTTTTAAGTGAAATGAAGATAAATTACAATGATACTACAATTATTTGGTTTACTTAGGAAAAACTTATCGAGTGATGAAAAAAAAGGCGTTATTGCATGGTTAAAAAATCATAACGACAATACTCCAAGGTCCTTTATCACCTAGGCATCCTGGCAAGTCGTTCAGGTACATTAGGAGATAAGAGTAAAATGATTAAGTACGTGTATAAGAAATGAGCAAAGATTATTTATAACTCCTCTGGATGCTACCTATTGAATGTATAGTTTTTCTAGACATTTTACAGACTATGAGCTACGCCATAGCTAAATGGGAAAAACCCTAACTACAACAATGTGAAGATCACCGATCGTACCGGAAATCAATGGATACATAAAATTCTGGATACTCGTAATAGTGAAAAACAATATATGCCTATGCTCTCTATCTGGTATGTTGTTGGGGGGAGGAAAAGAGCCTACCAGATGTCACCCCTGGAGGCTCTCGGTCAAAACTGGGTTAGCAACAATGGTGGTTTTGGGTACCCCTATACTGTGTTCCTCACTGCAAGCAACAAATCTAGCAGGCGAATGTCGAAAAGACGGTGTGCCTGCAAGCCTTAGGGGAAGAAAAGGTTGAAAGGGAAAATCCAGCATAAGACATATTAAACTATGCAGCGTGAAACAAAAACATGAAAAGAAAAGAATTTAAAAAGGTATTAGACAGCAACTCTTCATCAGCGGTGTCGATACTGTCTAAAAACCAATGGATTGTTTCTGATAAGTACGATCTAACTAATAAACATACTTATACACCGAACTATACATAAGAATCAGAAGAAATGAAAAAAGTAGCTAACCAAACCAATAACGCCAACCCTGCCGCTAGACAAAGTTGAAGTTAAGAGTAAAAAACCGCAAGTAGACTGACGTCACAAACCTTGCAACCATGGAGTTAATGGAAACACAGATGAAGACTTACAAAGGAGAGTGTATTAAAGGACTTATAAACCAATATTAATAACATATTATTAGTATTATAACTTAAGAGTAAAAATATTATTATTAATTATTATTGTTTAAGAATAATAATATATTCATCGTTATTACTTAAGAATAAAATTATTTTACTACTTTATCTTATTTAATTTTACTTATTTTTTATTACTTAATTAAGTACAATAGATTATGCTATTCATTAAATCTAAAACAACCAATTTTGTGCTTGGAAAGACTATCGGGGTAAAGATTATGTTTTAGCACAACTAACAAATCTTTAATATGTTTATACCTATTGTCTTTAGAACAAAGGCTATTAATACGTACTAGCTGATTTACTATAATGTTATTAAAAACAGATTTATGTAAACATGTTTGCTAATTTTGAAATTTAACAATATTGAATTCATAATCTGATCTTTTACCGTATAGATCAAAAGTAAAATTACTGTGCAAATTAACTTTGATGTTAATATCTAAAAAATTTACATTTATATATATATATATATATATATATATATATATATATATATACACATACACTGAAGTGCCACTGAATTAGGGATAGCAAAGCCTATGCAAATTGTGTAGCGCTGAGCATCATGTATGCGCAAGTGAGGGCGCTGTGGTAACTGCATATATAGCGCGTACTGTGGTTGTTTTGAATTAGTTGTTGGAATTGCCAGTATGGTTAAACTGCCTGATCTAGAAGCCTTCGATTGCGGACAAATCATAGGTGCGCGACACATGGGCCATTCAATTTCCGAAATCGTCAGACAGCTAGGATTTTCAAGGTCGACAGTGTCAAGAGCTCAAATTACCACTCAGAAGAGAATACATGGATGGTGAAAAAAAAAAACTAGCGATCGGGCAAACTGCAAAGGACAATTAGCCTTGACAGTGCGTGGTGAGAGACGGCTCAGGCGTATTGTACGTAGCCAGCGAAGCCAAACATTAGCTCAAATTACCACCCAGTTTAATGACGGTGCCAGTCGTACAGTCAGTAAACGGACTGTGCAACGCTCGCTTCACCGTATGGGTTTCGAGAGCCGTCGACCTACGAGAGTACCATTGCTCTATACTCGCCATCGGGCTGCACGTGTTGCCTGGACAAGAGAGCACAGAGACTGGAGTGTAGAGGACTGGAAACGAGTAGCATGGAGTGATGAATCTCGATTCCGACTACTTAACGCCGACGGGAGGCTGAGAATATGGCCTCAGGCCAGAGGAGGCCCAACTCGTTACTAGGTAGGTATCCCTATTTCAGTGGCACTTCAGTGTGTGTGTGTATATATATATATATATATATATATATATATATATATATATATATATATATATATATATACATGGCGCTTTTTCAAATTTTTGGAGGAACTGAGTAATGAATGTACGAGTATTAGAGGGAGAGAAAAAGATAGAAATTGCCTACTTAATAGAATTACAGACATTTTTGGAAAATATGTATTAAATAAAAAGAAAATGTTTCTTTATTTTAGGAAAACTCAAAAATTTGATGAATTACTGAACTTGAAAAGAAGTAAATAACTTTGAACATAATTTGTTATGTAATAAGAATAAATATTAATTCATTCTTCAAGCATTTATAGCAGCAAATCACTCGATTGCATCGCTAAAATTTATTGTTTTACTTACCGTCTTTTCTATGGAAATTAATCTCTCCTTGGTTGATGTTGTTCGAAGATAATGCTTTGAATTTTCCGTTTAGAAAATTGATCTCAGCTGCTTCTGATACAGTTACAGGTAGTGTTAGTAGAATTCATAGAGCACAACAAAATTTGAATGTTTGCATTCAAAATCAAATTTGCATGCAACATTTAATACGTGTTGCCCATTTTTTACTGTATTAGGTAGCATAAGATAAGATAAGGTAACATAAAATAAGATAACATAAGATAAGGTTTATAAGTTCCTCTCTCAGATCATGCACCAATATATAGGCTTCGACTTTATTCTTGAGCATTAAGTACAAGTCGTTACAATATTTTTTCTTCTTTATTATCCATGTATTTTATACTGGATATCGTATAGAAAGCAAAATATGTCCTTCTGTTATTTTAAAATTTTAAGTCTTTCATCCAAAGAGTTGATTGTTCTGTCTAGCAAAAAGTAAAGAAAATCTATTTCAAATTTTTCTTTCGTTCTAGTAAAGTGTTATTACTGCATTCATAATCGAATTTTTTTTCTTCTTTTTCATAATTTTGTTGGGGGGAAATGCATTTTCTATGACTCTTGACAAATGTTACGTGTTGCATTTTTAAAATCCTGATTGTCTATTATCTTTAAAATGCTGTATTAAGTTATTTCTGATAGAAATACACCTTGAAACTTTGAATTTTGGACTTTGGAAGCAATTTCGATAAAACATTTGTTTCTGCAAGAATATCATACCAAATGAAAACAGTTGCAAAAAATTTGTTTGTAGTTATTTTTTCAAGTAGACATTTAGCCTTGTGTTAAGCTTTATAATGTTTTTTTGCTCGTTGATTATTATCACCTAATGTTATGCTTCAGACCTGTTGGGATAAATGATATCGTAATGGAGTAATAGCATTCCTGATTGACCAACGAGTCAATCCTGATTGATCAAAGAGTAACGTTAATATTTTTAAAGTGTTAGATAGGTAAGATTTTTCTTTTAATTGCACCACCTATTGACAGAACCACTGAAGAATATAAATAAACTTTGCAAAGTTGAAAAAAATGACCTGCAGCTGATTATTATTTCACCTGCAGCTGAATCAGTATCATTGATACCTAAATTTAAAGAGTGACAGAAACATGGGACAAAAAAAGTCCTTGGATAAATACTTGAATGAACACTAGAAATAATTCCCTTCATGTTGGACCCCGGTGTCATATCCCTGTCTTCTTAATTTTTTTTACGGTTAACCCAAATTTTTTCTAGTACCTCTGATATCAGATCAGTTAACCATTCTCTTGTTTTATACACGGTCGGTAAAAATCTTAAGAAATGCTCTCTTGGGTTCGTACATATTATGTGGTTCAGTGTATTTCCCGCATAATCTGATAATCAATGACGTCTGATCTATAAGACTTTCGTCTCTTGTACAATCAACGATTATTGAATAATACTGTACTTTTTCACATTATCAATATTTTTTTGTGCCAGAATAGAAATTAACTCATTTTGTACTTTACAACTCATATAATTAACTTTCCAATTGTTTTCATCCTTTATTATTCGCCTAACGTGTTCTTTCAAGTACATATCAAATTTAGACATCATTTCAATCAACTGAAGAATATTTCCGTTATCATTTTCAAAAAATTTGCCGGAACTATCACAAGAAGCTAAATTTTGTCTGGTAAGATAATGTGACAATCCCAATGATTCTCTCAAGAACATGATCCAATGTATATCTTCTTCGTTTAAAATTCTTTGGTGGACAGCATTTAGAATAGTGACCGATTGTAATCTTTTATCAAATCCTTTCCATTTCTAGAAATTGTTCACGTGTTTCCTCGAACCTTCATGAGTTGAAATTGTTCTGGATACATTTTATCCAATCTGACGATCCTCCTGTTCATCATTCAAAAACTCTTTTTTGTTCAAAAAAGATAAACAATCCTGAATTTTTGAATAGATCAGCCACCTTCTCAAAATTTATTCGCCATTTATGAGTTTCCCCTTTTAATGTGCTTTTGAAATATATCTTCCTGAATCATTAACTATGAAATTTTCTTTATTTATACTGGACCATTTTTGATAAGAATTTGTCTAAAATTATCAATAATTTAGCACCACATCGCTGGATCTTCAAAATTTAAACAAATGTTCTGAGCAAGCTTCGTGGCCTTTTCTTTTATCTTCTTCGTTTTGAATTGTCCTCTGTTGTTCACGTGCATTTGAAACACAATGTTCTTCATTTTCCTCACTTATCTCTTCAAATATGTCTTCTTAATAGTTTGTCGGGACAGCTGACCTTTGCTCTCAGTACTGAAACTTCATTCCACTTTTATTTCACCGTGGTTTGGCTCCTGATCCTTTGTTGAGAACTTGCTCAGCTCACGAGTTAGCATTTTTGCTTCTTCTAACCTACTCAACATCCTGATTATATTTTCGAAACTAGATAATTGTGTTTTGGGAGGCATCGAAATCGACTAAAAATTTCATACTTTAAGTGTACTGAGAATAAATTTTAATCTATATATATAAAACAGTTCCGTAACTGACTCATTCATTCACTGACTGACTGACTGACATACAGCACACAGACCAAACCGCTGGACCTAAAGGGCTGAAATTTTGCATGGCGATTCTTCTAATAGTGTAGGGGTGCACTAAGAAAGATTTTTCAAAAATTCTTCTTACATTTTTTAAAATTAAATTTTTAAGCTGTTTTTTAAACTTTTTTTACGTTTGCATTTAAAATAATACATTGAGGGTTATAAAATTTATATTACGAGAAAGATCATAAAAATTCCTTCAAAATGAAATTTTTTCGAATTTTTACCTCCATTTCCTGATTTTTGGTGAATTTTTAAAGATTCATTTTTAGAATTTAATTTATTAAATGCTGATCACGTGATTTCTTTTTCTGGTACTTTCAATAAATTTATCGTCACGTGCGTAACAACTAAATAGACAAAAAAATATTTTTTTCTTGCTAATGCGGCAGACGATTGAACTTTATTTTGTCTATAAAAATATCCCTTACGATTTTTTTATAAATATGTTTATTTTTACATCAGTTGTATACATTGATCGTCGTATTTATTATAAATATATATATATTTATTTTTTTTTTTGGAATTAATTGCATACATTGACCGTTGTATTTAATTTCAATGTACTCCTTAGCGAAGCGCGGGTTTTCAGCTAGTATTGTATATAATAATATGCATTTACTTTTATTTTTATGTGATAACGAATAACTTACCTGTTTATGCTGCTACATCGCACGAAGAACGCTTTTTAAACCCAATAAACTTGTCTTCCCTGTAATAACCTTAAAAAGAAATACTGCAGTTTTATGTTAGTGGCTAGATAGCCTACATCACAGATATAAATACCATGAAGTGGTGTCTAAATGTGCATGTAGACTAAACAATGTTCTTCGTTATGTAAATAAGTAACGGTATACGCAGACACAGGGTATCGGGTGATAACTAGTGTGATGTTTGAAATTCAGCCTACCAGTATGACGTAATATAATATTTGCTTGATTTCTGCACCTGCGATTGTTTGCATGCGTGATATTATATTTTGCATTATTCGCGTGATATTATATTTTGTATTATTCATACTTTACAATAAGGCCTCTTTCAGACGAGGCACATTTCGTGATCCAACTGACTTGCATTGTTTATTTTCATGTAGTTGACTGCCGTGTGAGGTTCTTTTCACACGAGGCGCGGCGCTCAATTCAAGGCGAAACCTTCTCTTCTGGGGTTGTGGCAACGCTTCGTCAGCAGCTTCGTTCAGTCGCGTTTTCGCCTGTTACGCAGGCGAAATGTTCTTTTAATTTTGGAGTTTTTAACCACCATTAACAAAATAACAAATGAACTTTTAAATTTGAATGGTACCGACTACTTTATTGAGCAGGCATCTGTATTTATTTATATCGATATTTGCAAGGGGACTGGGACGTCTGCGACAACTAAGAAGTTGGAAATTTGGGCTATTCTTTTAAAGCCCATATCTTATACAAATATGCATATATCATTATGATTTTTTATGTTAATTTAGTAAGACCTTTATGAATATTTTAAGATAAAAAAAATTCTTTTTGGATTGAAAGGTAAATTTAAAATAACAATATAAACAAACATACTTTTCCCCCTGAAATTTTTGAGGTATTCACTTTGTAACACTTTTTCAAAAATTTAGTGAAAATCTTACCTTGAAATCTTGTGTGATGATCAAACACAGTTTATTTTATATAGTTAACCCATTTAAATCTTTGTTACACTATTTTAAATTTTTTTTAAAAAATTATAAATTTCACTTATCAGAAATCTGCATATTTTTGTCATACATTTTCACCATTTACAAAAATATCTTAAGGTTTAAAAATAAAAATATAGGTTATATTGATACAAGAGCACTTATTCTATTGACGTTTAAAATTACAGAGATGTACTTGCAACAGATTTTGCAGAAAGTGTACCATTACATGAAAAAATCACATTTTGAGAAAAACGCAAAAAATACTTTCCCATTATATGGGATTTAAATGTATGTTTACATTTTTAAGTTGCTAATAATTGTTGTTAGAGTGTCAAAAAGTACATAAATTATATATATTTGTAATCTGCAGAATCTGCTCTATTTTTTAAGCCACAAATTCAAAAATAAATTTTTTTGAAGTCGGAGTAAAATTTGCGTGCCAATTCCCTCCAAGCTTCACCCCTTTTAATTTTATCGCTATATTCATCACACCTCATGTCCCATATCGCGGGAGTAATACGAATTTCTTCTATGAATTGTTCCACATTCAAACTTGCAATTGAAACGCTTTCAATACTGAACTGAGCTCATGCAGCTTGGCGGCTGGTGTGAAGAGCGTACCTTCAGTAATGTCTTTAGTGTTGAGTCTACTCATCGGGGTGAGAACGCCAGCGGCACAAGTGCCAGATGTCGAAATGTCTGGGCACAGAATTCACTCCGTGTGAAAAGGTTTCGGCGATTTCCATACATTTGCATGGTGGCTACAATCCTTGACAGCCGCCCGGAAATCAGTTTGATCAACTATGTGCCTCGTCTGAAAAGGGCCTAACTGAAGATGGCAACTTCTGTATATTTTTTTAGTCAATATGATGGAATATGTTTTTAGGTTGTATTTAGGACAAGGAACCAATTAGGTACAATTTAAATTCGC
>OU015495.1:193446871-193669371 GCA_907164885.2 Dolomedes plantarius
GTATTAAAAAAAAATGTGATTTGAAACTGACTTTAAAATAAATTCAAGGAAACTAAAATCCAATTTCAAAGTAAATGATAAAAGAAAAACCCTCTCTAAAGTACCATAAACTAATCAACGCTTTCCTTTTAGAAAACTGCTGAGAGAACAAAATCGATGTTTTCAATTATACTGGAAATCTTAAAAGCAGTGAAGGAAATATATCTGTTCAATACTTTTTTTTGTTCTATCTACTCAGATCGGCTGTCTGTTGAGATAGATGGATTTTTATTGGACAGATTAAGCAATAATCATGGGATGTAGAGGTGGAACTGTAAAAATATTTTTAATCATACGAACCTTCAAGAGTAGATGCTTGATTGAAAATATAATTTTCTTTTAAAATCCCGTTAAATTCTTAAAATGGTGATAAGTATTAAATTATCTAATATTAATAAAAAAGCTATTATTATATATTTGAATGAGTAAATTATTAAAATTTTTAATCTGTTAAATTGCGATAATTAATAACTTGTTAGGATGATGTTTTACTAAAGAGAGAGGTTTTTAAAAAATGATTAATTCAGTTTTAATTAATCATTATAATATGAGAAAAGTATGCATGGTGGTCCAAACACCAAAGGTGTCTAGAGTTTTTACAACTTTTAATTAATTATAATTTTTTTAAATTTTTCTTTACAGATTTCATTAAGATGTCCATGGATAATAATCATGAAAAATACGCGACCGAACAGCGAACACAAACTGTGAAATTTTAAAATCAAAACTAATAATCAATAATATTGACCCAACGAGCAAATCAACGTTGTAGCGTACTGGAAATATGGTCTAATTTTTTCCCGAGACCCAACAAGAGCTTGAACACAGCTGCGTATTTTTCAAGGAATGTGTTGCTAAGTTCCACCAGTTCGGAACACGTGGGGGGATTAAAAAACGTTTTCCCCACAGATGCAGCCAGTAAAGCTGTCATCTTAACGTTTCTGCAATGTAATGAAGTTCGGCGTGTAAGCCGATAGAGCTGTCAGCCGATAATCTGCCGGCCCTTCCACCCCTTCGGAAAATCCAGAGATAGAGAGAGACGCTAGAGAACGCGGCCTGTGCGGATGTGTGTTTTAGGCTCCGTAAGTTGTGAATCTGCACGGGATTTTAATTGAATATGTTGCACTGTTTAAATGTTAATTTGTTGTTAATAAATTGTTTAGTTTTTGTTTTAAAAAATTGGCCTTCACTTTTAATTAGAACTCTGTCTTTCTTTGTTATGGATCCCAGAGTAGTAATTTTTAGCAACGCCTCAGAGAGAATCGCCTTACCTACTTGTGACGCTACAACGTGATGTATTCATATATCATATAAGTGGATTCATAAAAGTGAATCAATCTTTAGACATTTATTTGGTCATTTTGAGGAACAAGGTTCAGTAAGCGATCTTTCAGTAATATGCAGGTTAGGATCTCAGCCACAGTTCAGTATGCAGTAGAGAATGTTACAAAAGACCATGTATACCAACTTCAAGACGGTATGGACACGTTTGAGTCCCTCGGAAGTCACTCTGGTGTATTCTAAAAACCTTTAACCTGTTACCTGTGACCGTATAAAATACAGCTGGTACAGCAGCTTAAGCCAACAGATCGTGCCCATAGATTGCATTATGAAGTCACCCAATTGTGATTTTTGGCCCACCTGTGACTTTAAAATTTGCTTTGTTGCATTTTAATTTATACACACTAATATACCAACTTTTTTAAGGTAACATTTAAAACATTTTGTTTAAAACTTTTTTTAAAGTCAAATGTTTCATTTGTTTAGATTAATTAAATGATTTCCAACATTTATTCGATTTTCCTTTCAGTCACTGGATTTGTCTTTGTGGTTTCAATCACATCTTTTACATCTTAGAGGTCATAAAAATAAATATATTTATTTGTATATGCAAGACGAAACGGGTAATGACTGACGATTGTTATGGCAAGGCTTTTGGGGATGGATTAACATTCCACGTGTCTTATCTATCCATATCTTCTTTTCAATTCTTCATCCAACAGCTAAGATGATATATTTTTAACTTGGCAAATATCTTTGAGCTTGGGGAATTCTTTTCGATTTCAGAACTTTGCAATTAGACCCTTCTCATGACTTGACGATGTTGAAAAAATGCAATTTATTGTGACATTTTCTAAGCAAATGAAGGTACAGTTTTTGCATGTGAGTATCGGTACTTAGTTACAAAAAGCGCGAAAGACAAATATAGTAGATGAATGAGAAAAACTTTTTAACACCAAATTTATAAAAGTGCAAGGAGAAGACAGAATAAATAATTCTCCAGAACGGAATTTATTTATATTCAGATCTGCAGCTTTATTTACTACGATTGTCAATATACATATATAATATATATATATATATATATATATATATATATATATGTAGACTCACATACGTAAACTTCTATTCTTTTCTATTTAACATGTTATTATCTGTTTATAAGAAGGAATATTCTTCCAGTTCCGTATCTTAATTTATGTTAACTTATCTACCACATTTTTATACGCTTAACAAATTTTCCTCCAATTAAAATTTGTTGATTTCGCTTATTTTGTAGCTATGCTTTGTTTGTATGACATTAACCTTACAGAATACACCCTTAATGCTTCACTGAATATCATTAATACATGATTGTTTTGTTGAGGCTAGGGAACTGAGAGACCTATCACTAATTAGAGATATATCTCTTTAAATACGGTTCATAAACATTCGTAAAAATTAAGAAAATTTAAATAATATCTTACGATAGGATGTAATCACAAGAAATCGTGAGATTTCTTGTATGACGTATGTTAGATTAGATGTAATTAAGCAAGGTGTGTTACTGTAATCAATCCGCGAAAACGAAATATGGAGGAGTGAATTATGTGCCAAAAGTATTGTTCTTCTGGAGGAAATGTTTATTACTAACTATATTCATTTTAAATTAGAAATAATGAATTGTAAGAGATATGACTGTTATTGACGATATGAATTTACACTCGATGACTGTAAGATATTTTGAAAGTTTGGTTTGGGATCATATATGTAAAGAATTGCTTGTATTAGCGCTGTCAAATATAGAAAATATTACTGTGCATTTTTAAAAAATACTTTCCTATTATATTTTATTTTGTTGACAATTCCACAAATTCCTTAAAGCTTTGTATCTCAATAGTTTAATCTAATGTTTTACCTATTGATTATATAACTAGAAGTTATAAAACAAATTCGGGCATAATAGAGGAGAAGAGAAGTATAGTGGTTTTGAATTTCGAAACTAGTTACACAACATGTCAGCTAGGAGTTTTTATCAATGCTTTTTCGATCAGAACAATACTGGTACAAATTTAAGGGGACAAGTGATTTTCAACCTCGTTTCTAAATTTTCAATATTTCACTCAATTACCACTTGAATAAAACTAACATGATTGTTTAGTGCATTGAATTCACTTCGAATTCACAAATGAGTGTTAAGACTTGTTTTTAAAATAATTCTTCAAAAATACTAAAATTTTCAAAATTCTTCACCCGTTGAATTTTTTTTTTGGATTTCTTCCCAATTTTTGGGATTGTTAATGGATTTGTTTGTCATAACACTGTTCACAGTTCTTTGAAACCTCAATATTTTTCAAATTTATAGACCATAAAATGAAGTAAAACATGCAAAACATTAAAATAAACAGGCAAAATAAAAAATAAAAAGTTAGTTAAGGGGACAGTGGACTTTCAAAATTGTGAAATTTGTCCAAAAATTCAATTTTTTTTATTTTATTGAATTGTGAAACTACGGACGAGTAGGAATGTGTTGCAAAAAGAATTTTTAATTTCCGTGATTACTTTCCTAGTTATAGGCATTTGTATTTAATTTAGATATTATATGGTTACTAATAGCAATAACTTTAAATGCGTGTTTCTCAAAATAAAAATGTCCATGTAATTCAAATATTCAAACTGCTCCAGGCGCATTTCTAATTATCGTATTACCTTGAAATTTAATTTTTATATACTTAACTGTATATCAAATAAATCTTACTGAAAAAAATTATGCTGCGTAGCTCAGAATTTCTAACTTCGTACTTGAAAAGACGATTTATAGGTATTTTTGCGTAATAAAAAGGGGTGTTTTCACTATTAGTATTTTTTTTCTTTATATTTTTAATGAATGCTTAAAAAAGCAATAATTTTCATTGTTAGTTCAATAGGTATCCTGTAAATAATAATTACCATATTATATGCAAAACAAATACGCGTGGAAAATTTTTAATTAGGCCAATTTTTGATATAATTAATAATTCTAAATTATTAATATTTCATAATTAAATTTTAACCCCTTTTATATCTAATGGTACTAATCACATATTCAAATTCAAGAAAATCCATCTAAAACAAAAAAAGTTAGGTTGAAGGTCCACTGTCCCCTTAAGATTTTAGGTTCATACAAGAAAAAAAATTACTGCACAACTATATTTTATAAACATATGGTAAACTTTATAGTAAAAAATAAAGATATTAAATGATAGATAATTCGCATGGCGCATTTTGAATAGTGTTGGAATTTTGAAAATAGACATTATTTTCCCAAAAAACCTTGATTTTGAATTCTGAGGATCTTCAGTGTAGTAAAAAGAAAATTAATTATTTTCTTCTATATAACTAACAAACAAATGGCGCAACAGTCCACTGTGGACCAGGCCGGTTGTGCCTAGCTCCGCTTTCTTGACCGTGCGCTTGGGGTGCCATACAACATATGTCTCGACGACAGTGGTCAGCCTGACGCGGGACCCTAGAGTTAGTTCCCAAGCATGTTTGGTCCTCATTTTATCGACCCACTCAAGGGATGAAAGGCCTGTGTTGACATTGCCCAGTCGCAGGGGTCGAAACTTCGACCGGAGGTGTGGGCAGCTTGAAGCTGTTTACCACTACGCCACCGGCCGTCTCCATTCTATATATTGACTTAAATATACCGGGGAATAAAAAACTGAGTTGAAGGTCCCTGCGTCCGTAATCAATATTTATGTTTCTATTTTCACTTAAATCTATGTCTTTCTGTTATTAGTTTTGAGGTTAACGTATCAGTAAGTAAATAAATTAGGATGTATTATGTATAAGATAGTCTGAGAGATGATTAGATTGAATGAGATAGCTTCACGTTTATCAAACGTGTCATGAATGTGATAAAAACGCTCGTTTATATGTAAATTCATTTATATATAAATATTCATTTTATCGACCCACTCAAGGGATGAAAGGCTGTGTCAACTTTGACCAGTCGCAGGGTCAAGACCTGGACCTGTGGTGTGGCAGCAAGAAGTTTTTTAACACTACGCCACCGGACCTGTTCTATTCTATATATTGACTTAAAAACCGAGAACAAAAAAAATCTGAAGTTGGAGGTCCCGTGTATCCGTAATCGATATTAATGTTTTTTTCCCACATAAATCTATAACTTATGTACAGAGCAACAGTGTAGATTTCCATGTCTTCAAGATATTCGATGTTCTGTTATTAAGTTTTGAGGTTTACGTATCAGTAAGTAAATAAATAACGATGTATATGTATTAGATTGTCTGAGATAGCCTTCCCGTTTATCAACAATGTCAGAATACGATAAAAACGCTCGTTTATATTTAAATATAAAGCAAACAAAAATACTGACAATTTATCTCTGTCAATTTCATAAAAAGCCAATTAATGGGAATGTTTTATATCTGATGATGTATCATGAAACTGTTTTCAAAAGAAAAACCGTAAATAGCTTTCATTTTGTTAAAATATATGCCAATACTTTGAGAGTTAATAACTCTGAAAAAAAAACCATTTTCTTCATTAATTTCAGAGAAAACAAATTAAATCATCAGCAAATTATTCGTTAATAAAATCATCCCTAGAATGAAAGAAAAAAGATCAGGGCAGGGTACAGTGTCGGGAGGGAAAAAAATAATAAATGGATGATCTATATTTAAAAAAAGAAAAAAAACTGGCGTGACTGAAGTACACAATCATTAACTTTTGAAAAACTCGTTAAGTATTTTTTGTGGCGTTTTTACATTTATGCAGATTTTTTGAGCGACCCTAAAAATTGGATCTTTTCTCCCATTTTTTTAGTCATCAGAAAGTAAAAAAAGAAATTAAACTAACAAAATGTCTGCTGTGTTTTTGAGTGATAAAATGGAAACACGTTCATTTGACTATATCAGAGTCATTTGAACAAAGAACTTGACATGATTTTTTTTTATTTCACTGTCAGAGCAATTTTTATGCCATTATTTTTTTTTCGAACTCCCGGAATAACATACTTACTCACCATTAAAAGGTATGTAATACTTTTGGTATAAAGATGAGATGAATTTAAATTTTTAAAAAAATGGGACACCAGGGTTGTATAATGCAAAAGTAAGAAAATATAAATGAACAAAAAGCAAGCACACCTAGAACGAATGTTGCCAAATAGTCTCATTTACCCCAAACTCATTTTAAATGCTGCTCAAACACCATATTTAAAATTATACACAAATATTTTATATATTTTATACATATATAATATATCTATCTATCTATCTATCTATATATCTACCTCTCTCTCTCTCTCTCTCCCTATATATATATATATATATATATATATATATATATATATATATATATATATATATGTGTGTGTGTGTGTGTGTGTGTCAAACTGACACTACTCATAGCCATCTGTAGCGTGATCTGTCAACCGGAATTCCCCCAAAATTGATAGAAATACTAAGGACGATATGAGAAAGAGTTTCCGTGAAAAAAAAGGGAAAGTTACAAAACTCGCCGATACGGGAATATCTGGCACTGTTGTTGTCGGCTCACCCGAGAATTTGTACAAAACGCAAGTAAGACTTCAAAATGCAAATTTACGACTACGTAGTCGACAGCAGCGCCAGCATTTTGGGTTTAAAGGTAAGGTATGTATATCGGAAAAGTTGTAAAAAGCGGGCAAATTAATAGGCTGACATAAAATGACGAATATATATATATATATATATATATATATATATATATATATATATATATATATATATCTGAGTGTGGTGGCTCGGTAAGCAAAGGCGTCGAGCCTGTGATCTGCAAGTTACTGGTTCCATATCCGACGCTGACAAATTCTCTGACGAGTACACTAACGGCGGCTAGTGTATGGAAAGGGAGCTGCAATGTCCTCCAAGTTCCTAAACGTTACCTCTGGAAGTGTGGGGCCACTTGAATCGGAAAATTACGGAACCGGTACGTTCTAATCGGGTGTAGCGTTGACCCACACCTTGTAGTGCACCCGGGGGAACGCATGCAATGCATGCGGTGAAGAGGTCACATACTTATGGCTAACGCTCAGCTTAAGAGTAACGCTCAGCTCCCATCCGTTGGAATATATATATATATTATATATATAATATATGTGTGTGTGTGTGTGTGTGTGTGTGTGTGTGTGTGTAATCTTAGAGTACAATTCGCACTTTTTTTCACATTTTAGTCCGCGAAAATGAGGATGTGAATTATACTCGTGTACGTATCCCCCCCCCCAAAAAAAAAAAAAAAGTTTTAAGCATTGAATAAAGATACGAATAGTAGCTGTAAGACACTGTCACAACACAGTGCCTCCGCATCAGCACTCTGTGATTCGTCTACCCGTATACTTAGCAGGTATTCCTTTTAAACAAACGTAACGCCAGTTTGCAATCGCACACGCCTTCATTTGATAACAGACCCCATTGAAATATTAGTAGTTCCCGTTGGTTGCAAGTGCAAAATTTTATTGTTTTATTTCTCTCTAAATAACCCCTTGTGTTGTTATTTAGAGGCGGTGACTTCTCCCTAAGACGCTCCTATACGGCAGCAGAAAAATTATCAATTGTTAAGCGTGAGACAGCAGTGAGAGCGACATATTAAGGGAGGATGGGCAGGTGTCATTAAGGGGGAAAGGGACCTTCAACCTCGAATTTTTTAATTTCAAAATTTTAACTCTATATAAGGAAAGGGAATAATTAATATTATATTTTGCTAAAACTAAGACCTTATAATTTAAAATAAGGAATTTTTGGCAGAAAAATGCCTTTTTTTCAAAAATCTTTCAAAAATGCTGTCTCCTTTTCAAAATGCTCAATGCGCATCCCATATAATTTAAAAAACCTCCATTTTTTTAATATAGGTTTACATATATTATAAACACCATTGTGCATTGAATTTTTTTTGAGTAAATCAAAAAAGTCCAAATGTGCCTGTTATTTTTTTATGTTTTTGCCATGTCTCTACTTTATTTCATGGTCTTTAAATTTGAAAAAAATATGTTTTCAAAGGATAATGCAGAGTTTTGGGACAAACACTGTAATAAACAATCGTGAGAAATTCGGAAGAAATCAGAAGAAAAATTAAGGCGCATGGAGCTTTGTGAAAAATTCTAGTTATTTTGACGAATTATTTGATTAGTAGGTCTTATTCTTCCACAAAATACTTATTTGCGAATTCTAAGTGCATTCAATGTAGTAGAAAAGTATATGTATTTTCATTTTGTTATATATAGTAAAATATAGAAATTTTTTAAAAGTGGGGTCCAAAGTCACTTGTCCCCTTAAATGAGGATCACTATGGCGATATATATTACAATGGCACCAATAATTATGACATGGACGCGACAACAATAGATGAGCTGTGTTCTAGTGAAAGTGATTAAGACTGACTTTTCGACAGTATTGTTTATTTGAATTAAAATTTTAAGTGTTTTCTACCGAATTTAACGTTTCCGGTTTTATATTACAAATCTTATTTCTGATAATAAATATCTGTGCAGTTTTTTAAATAAAATATTGAAAAGTTATGGGTGCGTTTTAGGGGGAAAGGGAACTCCTCGAAAACTGATATGGACAAAAATTTTGCCTTCTTTCAAACTAGCTGGAGAGTTTAATTTTTAAGTTAGAAACTTGAAACTCCAGAGACAATACATTCATATATATACAAGTACATATATAAAGAAAAAATATCTGTACTACTTTAAATTTGTTTTAAATACAATAAAAATCAAACATGGGTATATTTTTTTAAAAATTAGACATATCAGTATTTTTGTGCACTTTGTGGAAAAATTTAGATATTTACATCTGAAACTTTGTATGCATATTTTAAATAAAGTATATAACACAATGAATCTAAAATTGCAGAGTTTAATGCTGTAATTAAAATAGAAAAATAATATTTTCAGGGTTTCATATATGGAAATTTTTTGGCAACATAAATGTAATTTTTAAAAATATCTAGCAATTTACTTACAAACTTTTCGGTTCAGTAATAAAGAATTTACCTTGCTAAAATATCGTACAAAATTTACATAAAAATATTCCATACTTTTTAAGAAAGTGCACCTGAATGTTGAATATTTGCGTTTTGAGAAACTGCAATTAATGTTAATTTTTGTTCTGAACACAAATATTTATGACTTAAAATTTTCCTGCACTATATTCTGTTTGTGTCAGATATTCTGATTGTTGGATTATCTTTTTTAATAACTTTTTTTTTGCTTTTAGAGTTCTTGAAGAGGCTTGAAATGTTGCGTTCAGCGTCTTGAATTCATTTATCGTCAATAGCTTTCAGTGCTTTCTCCATGTATCTGCCAAGTAGAATTCCAATTTCTGTCATTACATGCAATCTGCTTTGAGTACCATCACTAAAACATATCACCGCATCCATAACAGCTACTTTTAAGGTGTTTATACCAACAAAAACAGTTTTTGGTAGGCGTTTTCATATGTAGCTCTCATTTGGATTTGGGTTTTGCCATGGAAGCACTTTTCAAGAATAGTTTTATCACTTAAAGCTCTAAAAACAGGTTTGATTGCTGTGAGTACAGCTTCTGGAAGTGAATGCTTGTGTTCTTCATTTGTTTCCAGAGCTCTATTGTAGCCACACCACCTGTTTTCCCCTCCAGAAGGACATAAACCATGCTGAGGAAAAGCACCACTTGATAACTTGTGGAAATAAATTGTCCACACTGCTTTACACATTTCAGAAACAGGTTTATCAACATTTCTACGAATGGCGAGTCCATAATATGTTTTTAGAAGTTGAATTTCATTATCTGTCAGGTGTCCTTTGCCTGAAATTCGACCACCATCTGAAAGTCTCTGTTTTTTAAAAATTATTTCTCAGTAAACGTAGTCTGGCCCCCATTCTTTTTTGAACGTGGCCAATACATTCGAATTTACTGACTCTAACAGCGGTACCATATACTCAGGCATCTTGAACAGTTTTAAAAGCTTTCGAGTCACCGTCCCCAAGGTAGTTAATGTAACGAACATTTCTTGAACTTTCAGAACGTCTGAAAATTTCTAAAGCACCATGAGCCTCCATTCCCCCACTATACCCATCAAATAACTTTTGACAGATATGGTCATTACCAGTATCATGGTCATTTCTTTTACAATAAAAGCATTATTTTGAAATGCATTCAAAGTCGATGACTTTACCTGTCCCAAGAGAAGTGACCGACACTACACAGTTCAAGGATGCGTGCCCCCTCTTTTGCCATGAGCCATCAAATGCGCCTGTGAGATCTCTTGAATTAGTAGAGGCCACAGTTTCTTCCACTGCTTTTATCATTGAGAGACTGCTGACTACAATCAGACTTCTTCCAATTTCCTCATTTAGTCGAGAAAATTTCTTAGGGTGAGGTGGTAAGTTCATCACAGCACAAAATGTTTCTGCTGAATTTTCCCATCTTCCTATGCATCTAAAGGCATAAGCAAGTCGAATATTTAAATCATAACATTTTTTAGACTTGCTGGAAGTCATGGTACCTCTTCTATTACCACAATGTATGCAATATAGCAACAATGATGAGGAAAGTCCTCTTCAATTATTTTCTTCTGGCTTTATAATGACACAGTCTTCCTGATTACATATTTTTACTTTAAACCACTTTTAATCAAGTCAGACAGGATTGGAAGCTCAATAATAACATTAATAGATTCTGATTGATTTAAAGAAACAACATTAGACCAATCACTATTAAAACTCGAGTCAATTTTAGTTCTTGAAGCACTAGCAATGCAGTGTGATTTTACATCATTAGAACTCACATTAACTTCAGGCGTGTACTGATTACCGTAGAACTTCCGCTTTCCAAATTTTCTTGCACGGCCCATATTTCCTTACAGGAAATAAAACTATTTAGAAGTTTAAAACGCTTCAATATATTTTTTAGAAATAAGCAAAAGTTAGTCAGAACAGAAATCTAAACAAGAGCGTGAGTAGCTTTCAATCGGAAACAACTTACATCATAACAGTTCGGTTCACAGTTTGAAGCATGGTTAGAAATAAATATATGAACCATGGAGCAAGAAAAATAAACCATGGAGCATGAAATTAAAACCACAGAGTACAGAAACAGCGTTGAAAGAGATGCACTGACAGATGTAAACAAATAGATTCATTAAAGGGACAGTGGCAGGTTTGTTTACATCACTAAAATTGCTATATCTTTACTTCTAATAGGCAGAATTTCATACAATTTACATAGATCTACTCAGAAAACTATATTCTATTTTACTAAACCAAAATTGAAATTTCGAAAATTTGAAGGTATTTTAGTACCCTGTCCCCTTTATAGTTGAATTTTAATTTTTTCCGATAACTGCGCACAAAATTAAACATGCGTATTATTCACGTGTGCGTATTATTGTCAAGATTTTACGGTATTATATTTATTTATTTATTTATTTATATAAATATAGATAGATATATACATATGGAGAGAGATGTTTGGAGATAGATAAGCATTAAATATATAATTCATCAAATCTCTCATCTTATTAAAACCATTTCAGAGTCACTGACTTTTAAAAGATAACTTTAAAAGCCTTCCGTGAGAAAGATCATTTTTAAATTCCAATATCGAAAACTGCTCAAAAAATGTGTTACTTTTCGAATTAAAAAATTTCATAAGTTCGAAATTGATTTTAAGACTCTTTCTATATTCTTTTTATTTATGTGGTCGATAAGAAGACTGCATAAAAAATGACTTTTTAAAACTATTTATTACCTTTTTTCTGTAGGAAGATAAATTTATGACTTTGATTCACGACACACAAGAAATTTCTGAAGGTGGTTTGAATTTAAATATTTTTGTATAATTTAATTGGAAATATTCTGACTGCTCCGAAAATGTCTCTTAATAGTTGACAGAGTTTTAATTTTGAAAATTTTAGAGAGAAAATAAAAAGTAATATTCATAATTACAGTCAGCAATATTTTTACAATAATGACAAAAACTATAGATAATATGAGAAATTTTAAAAAATTATGAAAAACGATTTATCTCCTTACATTTTTAAGAACATTTTATAGTCAAATCCTTTAATAATGTAAATATGTAAATGACTTAAAAGTGGTATTTATTAACACTGTGTGAAGATCTCTACTTTTGTAATTATTTTGATTAATATACTGTTTTAACTCTAAAGAAAAAATACTATTTTCTTATTTCACAATTTCGACACAGCATTAATTCGGTTCCATGCACATTTATAAGTGTATTTATTTTATTTTGTAAATCTTAAATTATCTATGTGCTGAAAATCATTCCTGTGGTTTTTCGTAGCGGTTTTCCTGGAAGAAGGGAATGTGCCTTCCGTCTGCAATTAAGTGTGACATGTAAGAGTACGGATAGTACACAAGGTTATTTGCACAAGGGAAAATTACTTGCCACCCTCTCTCGGTCATTAGGGGGACATAGTTAATCCATAGCAACGTCCCCAGTAACCATCTTTTTAACCAATCATATGTCTCAAAGGTAAATTGTTCCTTACATTATCCTAGAACATTATCTGACCTCTTCAATTTTCGGTGCTGGGAAGTTTTAAACGGTTTTTTTTTAGTCAGTTTGAAACAAAATCTCGACTGTAAGATAACTCGAGGGGTTCCGCTCTTCAGTCCCAGTCACCATATTGTATGCTCATGTATCTCGGTATTTCTGGTCTGCTTTTGGACCAAGTTTAGTACAACAATGAGTAATAATCATCAGTTTACAATAAGGGTGGTGGTAAGTAAAAATAACTTGTAATATATTTAGTCAGGCGAGAGCACAGAATAATTAATATATGTAACTAGGTTTTATTATGTGTTCGAATACTTTCTTAATGTATGTAGATAATTATTATGTTGTTTCTGTGCAAATTGTAACTAACGATAAAATTAATTTTAAATAAGAAAAAGAGAAATTAAATGCTAATATTATTTATTAAAATTGAATTTGTTTTTCTAACTATCTCAGACATGTGTGAGAATGTGTCCTCCAATTCACAATTTTAAAAGTGGCACTGTACGATCTCTCTATTTTATTACAATTCTACATAATACACTGTAATAGTGTGATTAGTAGAAGTGAGATATGAATGGCTTTTATATACAGTGGTGTCCCTTAAAGACATGGTGCACTTTGACCGATCATAGGGAAGCAATAAAACAAGATAGAAATGTGAAATCTTCACCAAATGAAAGAAAAACTCTCCATGTTTTCGTAGTATGATATGACAGGGTGTGAGCACACAGGTGATGACGCAATACCACGAACTGCGCAGCAATGGGTCAGCCCACGTCCACTCCAGTGAAGATGTGGACGGCACAGATGAAAGTTCAGTGTGTTCTGTGGCTTGCTAAATTTGAATCCGTGACTAAAGTGCAACGTGAATATCGTCGAGTGTTCAAAGAAGCGCCACCACATAGGAATAACATTAATCGGTGGGATAAGCAGTTGAAGGATACCTGCAGTTTGTTGGACAAACCCCTTTCTGATAGGCCATTGGTAAGTGACGAGTCTGTAGAGGCTATACGGGAGAGCTACCTAGGGAGCCCTAAAAGATCTGTGCGTGCGTGTGCTCGGCAATTAGACCTAACCAAGACTACAGTGAAAGTGCACCAGGACTTTACGTACACACTGTATTAGCTGTGATACATAATAAAGCAGAGATGAAACAACCAGGTCGAAAAAACAAGCTTATTTATTTAAGAGTAGTAACACAGAAGTAAGCAACTGCACAGTATTAAAAGACACGTGTATATTTTTAAAATTTTCAATATAAACTTAAAATTTTGCACAGAGTTGCAGTTTTTGTGCATTAAATAATAGTGTTTTAGTATCTAAATTCAATAAACAGGTTCTCTCTTATGTTAAATTGTGAAATTTTCAGTTATATGAGTTATACATTATAATTTTTTACTATAAGACAATAAAATAGTTTTAAGAATGAGCCGCAATGTTTCAATCACTAAAATCTGCAATCCTCACAAATTCGATTCGAAATCTCTCCTGCTTCAACAACTATCCGAAACTAGAACGTAACCCGTCATTTTGACGTCATAATACTAATAATGACATCATAATGGAAAAGTATATGAAAGTTAAAAAATATCCCGAATTATCTAAATATATTGCATTTAATCCACACCTTGTTAAAGCAAACTATTTCATTATTTTTTATTTATTTAGTTTTTCATGCGATTGAAGTAGTAGACTGCCATCCAACCCGTCATTTTGACGTCATAATACTAATAATGACGTCATAATGCAAAAAAAGTATATGAAAGTTAAAAAATATCCCGAATTATCTAACAATATTGCATTTAATCCACACCTTGTAAAAGCAAACCCTTTCATTATTTTTTATTTATTTAGTTTTTCATGCGATTGGAGTAGTAGATTGCCATCCAGTTTTTTACAGCTCACTACGCGATATGAATACTTGTTTCATTCACATTCAAGTTTGTTTACTTTCAGAATTCATCGCAAAAGTAAACAGATTTTTTAAAAACTGTTAAATATACATCTAAAAGCATCCATTTTTTTGAGTTCTGAATGTTTTATAGAAAAATAGGTTGAACAAACGTGATTTGATGGAGAAGGTATTAGTTTTAGATAAGAAAAAATTCTGATCCACATCTCAAATTGAAATTAAGCCTAACCGGTCGTTTGTTTACTGAGGGCTTCAATTGAAAGATGACTACTGCCCAGAAGTGTTATACGGAGGACAACGGCTATTATATATATATAATGGGAAAACTGCCATGGAATGACCATCTGGACTCACAAAAAAAAATGATCACGTATTACATACAAAGTTTTTCAGACGTTTATTGTTTACTTGTGAGTCATTGTCAGCAGGCTTACTTGAAACTATATATCTACTATTTTAGTTTAATATATTTAGCAATTTAAATAAATTCAAATTTCGTTTACGAAAATTAACATAAAATTGAAAATAACCAACACTGCATAACAAAATCCTAAACAATTACAAAATTATGCTTCTGGCTGTCCATGGTACAGCGCGCTGGTTTTCGGTGCTGAGAGTGCTCGGATCGAATCCTGGCGTCGCGCCACGAAAAATGTCTCTTCGTGTCGTCCCTTTATAGGGGGTAATGCTGACCGCCTATATGGTGCCCCCAGAATAAAATGGGCAGTAAAAATTGAGGCGTAGTATAGGCGAATGTTGGACCTAAAAATGCCTCCACATTGGAAAAAAAAATTCAAAAGTACTTGAGTAAATCGATTAAATAAAAAATAATGGCCGGAGTTTGTATTAAATTGTACTCTTTGTTCAGTTATGTAAAACTTAGTCAGTGCTAAACAACCACCAGAAGGTGCATGATCAAATTTGTTTTCAATTTTCTTAAAAAAGTTATGCAGTATTATATATAAGACTATTCGTCTAATTGAATAAGATATTAATTTCTTTTACTAATATGTTTGGAAACATCTATTTATATATTAGTATGCGAAGACTTCCTAGAGCGGGCCCAACAGTTAAAAGCCAAATATGTGAATGAATCCTTGACAGCTATGACACTTTCATCCCTAAACTATACTTCTAGATGCCAGATTGGAAGTTATTTGGCCGAAGTCTAATAACAGTCAGAACAGATATGTAATTACTCGTGAAATCTTGACTGATAATTAAAAGATAGAAGTCTAGAATATCATAATTTTCTAATATAGTTATTAGCAAATACGCTCTCTAACAAACAAAATCGATGCATCAAACAGGAGTTGTGCAATGCTGCGACAAATATTGGTGAATGTAAAGAACATGCACATAAAAAAACATTAAAATTTTAGCCCAATTGAATGATTTATTCCAAAGTTCTATCTTTACAGAGTGAAGAATTCTATACGGCATTGGTCCAGGTCTGGCTTGGATGCAAGCTTTCGTGCAGGATTTCGAGCCAAATTGTCTCCAGCTGTCGAACTAAATTGGCAACATTCCGGGATAGTTGCAATCGCCTTCCCGTCACGTCCCAAGGGAACCAGGGTTGTCCTAATTGTTCGGCAGATCTGTTCTGTCCGTCCGGCTCCCAGGCCCATATGAAACATCACCTTCGTCCCATATGGGAAATCAACCTTCGTCTGAGTATGCAGGAATTGCTACGCAGAGCTGGTCTTCGGTGAATCATGGGCCGATACGCGAAAGCGGAAGGGGCCGAAGTGTTCAGACGAATTCCGATCAAGTCCCAAATTTGCTGTATGGGGATCAGATCAAGCAACCAAGCTGGCCAAGGAAGTGTTTGGAAAGTTTGAAGGTAATTCATAGCAACACGTGCCGTATGCAGCCGGGCATTATCTTGTTGAAAAGTAAGTACAGGATAGAGCAAGAGGGACGGCAATAAAACGGATCGCAGAATGTCTTCTACATACCGCTGTACTGTAAGTGTGGTGCTAATGACGACCAAATGTGTCCGACTATCAAAGGAAATGCCACCCCATACCATAGCGCCCTGTTATGGTTCTGTGTTGTGTGCGATAATAAGGTCAGAATCCCCACGTTGCCCTAGAAGTGTCGAAATACGTCTTCTGTGGGCGTCAGGACACATTTGGAAATGGGACTAGTCACTAAAGGCTATACGTCCCCAGTCAGTGCAGTTCGAAAATGATGGAGTTGAGCACTACAGTAATCGGACTTGGCGGTGTACAGGCGTATGGGGTGAGCGATGTAACGGCCGGAACGAGCGTAGATTCTGCTCTCAGTCGTCTGGCAATGGTCATGTTGTACACTTGTGCGCGGCGGGTCACACGTCGCATAGTTGATAACACGAATTCGGTGCTGTGACAGCTAATCTGGCAATCACTCTGTCTTCCAGATCTGACGTGAACATAGGTCGCCCGATGCCTTCCTGACGCTTAAATCTACCGTTGTTGATCCACTCTTGCCAAGATGTCTAATCACTGCATCTCTTTGACAAAGATTTGATTTTCTTTGACTGAGACTTTGACCAATCGATTGTTCGATTCGTACAGCCATCTTATTTCAATCCTATGACACTACCTCTTTCAAACGCTGAAATATGCTCATAATGAGCACGAATACTTCAGCGACGCATTGTTACAGTCAACGTAAGATATCCCCAGTCGAAATTCAACAGAAATTTTGGACATAAGATGGAGAATCGCTCCTTATACAAGGTTTTTCATCAATACCATTTAAACTCTGTACAGCCAGATTTCTCTCTTGGAGTACATAAAAAAATTATCATAGAACTATACCTCTACGATCCATAGTTTTCGAGAAAAATGCGAGAGAAAAGTATGACGTCATATCCGGTGTACGAAAAAAAACAGTTTATTGGAAACAAGAACATCGGTATTTGGATCTACTTGCAGTCGAAGGTGTTAAAAATATCCACCGCAGGTATCGAGGCGTGCATGCTCGCGCCATGGAATGATGTCAAGTTGTCGTTTGAATCGTATTTAAAAGGCTGCATCTAGTAGCTACCGGTAATCTGCGCATGGTGATAGTGTATTTCGTTCGAGAATATTGCAACATGTACTTTATCTTCGGTTAATAAAATGGTAATACCTTATGAACTTCTAGGGAGTATGCCCGTCGCAATCCATCACGCCGTCTGAGAAATACACGGCAGACTGAGAAATTCACGACGTGTGGAGATTGTGTGTCGACCCAACACACAATCTCCACCATGTTAGTGGAAGAACGTACGGCGCGCACATGCCTGCCTCGATTTGCGCGGTGGGTATTTTGAACATCTTCCTATGTAAACATAAGCAAATACCGATACTCATGTTTCCAATAAAGTTTTTTCTCGTACACCTGATATGACGTCATACTTTTCTCTCGCATTTTTCTCGAAAACTATGGGTAGTAGAGGTATAGTTTTTTTGGCATTTTCTATGTACTCCAAGCATGGAATCTGGCTGTGCAAAGTTTGGGCGGTCTTGATGAAACACCCTGTATACACCTGCTGGATGCGCAGTTCTGATAAGCTGAAGCTGTTCATTCGTTGTCCCACCAAATTAGCACAATTTAGACACTAAATAATCATTTGCATGTTCTGTCAATCGGACAACCTTCTTAGTTCGTCGATTTTTTTCTTATAGAGTGTATATCATAAACTGTATTTAAAGGAATTTTTGATGTATTAAAGACGTGAGAAGGATTCAAGTAGTATGGAAAGGAAATATATAATTTTTAAACTAAAATATACGATAGCAATGCACCAACTTTTGCCATATTTAAATAAGTTGCAGAATAATACAGTGTTATCTTCTTGTATATATTTAATGAACAAAGATAAATTTACAACGTTATCTGGAGGTCTTCGGGTAAGAATGATTATTTTGCATTATTTACCTATTTTCCGTTCGCATTATGCATAATTTTAGCCTCGTACCACCAGTTAGCTGCGTCTTGTTATAAGTTTTGAAGCATATATTTAGATAATGTTCTTAAAGGAATCATTTATCCTGAAGTATTCAACTAAATACATATTTGTGATTTTACTAATATTATTATCGTAAATTCTTACAGTAAAGTAATTTTTCCATTTAACACTGCAAAATTTTCCCTGCCCGAGTCCTCTTTTTCAAAAACAAATCTTAATTGTAAATGAAACTAGATATATTTTAAACGCATGTACAATAATTTTCTACTGGAATAAAGACAATGAAGGCTATTTCCTTCTAAATGTATAATTTGCATCCTGATATATCTGATTATTCATAACCTTATATCACCGGAAGGAAATGGTGTTTTGAAATGCATTTCTATCACTAAAAATCAAATTTTTAGGTTTATTCTAACAGAAATAACTACTTATTTACAATGGTTAAATAATAATTTAGCCTTCAATTATAAAACTTTTGTCATTTAATCCCTTTAATTATTTTGTTTTAAATTTTTACAGCCTTTGGAATGTTTTTAAATGAGATTTTGACAATTAATTAAATCGATTCTGAATTTTTAATTAAACTGTTTATAGTAGTATAGTACTATAACTGTTTTTTAATTTTTTTCTTGATATTTCATATTATTAAATATACTAATTATTTTTAATTAAAACGGCCATGCATTAACAAGATATGGTAGACAGAAATAAATAGAAAGTTTATTAGGTTGAAAACCCTTGTAAATCAATCAATTACAAAACTATATTTACATATTCCACGTAAGAAATAATTTTTGGAAAATATCGGTGTTTGAAAGCCATCAACTTCGGCCATTGATTAGAGAATGAAGAAAGTATTTCGGAGCAGAAAAAATTGTCACAATTTCTCTCTAAGTTAAATTATTTTTCTATAGTTTTTTTTGTTAATTTCAGAGATATTTCTTCACATTTGCTTAGATATACAATATCTGTGCTATTGTTGTGAATTCTGCTTTTTCTCTACCTTCATTAATACTTTTCCGCTGCTCATTCATGCACTCTTGCTTGAAAATTTTATTGAATTGATTCTATAGTGTTACTCAGAAGAACATGAAACAAATGCTGGTCTTTAAAACAGGACACCAAGCAAGTGATAATAAATCAATCAAAACAAAATGACTTTTCAAGTTCTTCAGATTGATTCAGGATACAATTTTTGCAAGAGATACCATCAGTGGAGACGATGTACAATTAAGTTCGCTGCTATAGATCAGTTCATTAGTAAGGTGAGTTCCACACATCAATAGATTTACTGTTATTTTCTTACTCACAACATTTTTTAAAAAAAGCCCAGACCTCCTAACTTAATGCCATTGTTACTTGCAGGCTTGCAATTTAGACTGGTACATGTTGGAAATCGACATCACACCTGACATCATATAAAATGTTTGTTTTCTGACGCATGACACTGGAAGTTGATGATCGTTATGAAGAGATGACTATCCCTAAACAGAGCTAGTAGGTAGTATATATATATATATATATATATATATGTGTGTTTTGGCCAGCACTGAAGATCGTCCATGCGAAGCCTCGCCATTCACAAAGTCAGGGTAGTGTCGGAGGAACTAATCAAGATATTAAAAATATGCTCAGTACTTGGAGGCAGGACAACAAATCTGACCTCTGGAGTGAAGGACTGCCGTCGTTTTCAATTTATCAAAATAGAGATTGTCATTCTGGATTCAAAGACCATACAAAGCCCTTTTGGCTGCAAACCTAAAGTAGGTCTTACAACATCTTTTCAACCCAAGATATTTTAAAAGGCATAAATACAGAAGAGCAGCTAGAAAAAACAGTAGTTTTTTCTAGCGTTCAAATGATGCAAAAATATATGTTAACGCTGATTTGTAACAAATCAGCGTGTGCAATAAAAACAGCCTGTTTCAAAAACATGGATGAGATTATAGTCGATGGTGGATTAAACCAACATAAAGATGATATTCTTACCGAAGAGATTTCCGTCACTGCTACCTGTTGTGTGTGTTTAAAGCAAACCAGTGACGCACCGTCATGCACTAAGACTCGTCAAAAACTTCATAAGTTCTGAGGCTAAGCTAGTAACGATGACGAATTGGATATTTTGTACACTCTTTGTTTAAAAACTGAAAATAATATCAAAAGCAAAATTAATTCTAAAATCTATCTGGAAATACAAGCGAAAGAATGAAAATAAATTCGGTTTCCCACTGCTGCTTTAGGAACTATTCCTGAGTTCCTATTCCTGACGTCATGAAGGGCCGAGTTGGATCGAGCAATATTTTATCAGTTGTAATGAGTGTGACAGAAGATGGTTTCTACCGACTTGGAACTACTGAGGTAATTTTAAAACAACTATATGGGTTCTCATAATTCACTTTGTAAGGTATACACAAGATTCGATTCACAAGAATCGAACTTTGAGTGAATGAATTAAAGAAGCTGTGCTGAGATATGCTAATTTCGGCATACGCGCTTAGTATAAATACCATGCAGCGTCATTAATAAAACAGGTTGTTAAGGTTGAAGAAAGGTTGTTAAAGTTGATAGATAAGCGAGAGGGAGCTACGGGGAAAGTAGCTCCAGGTGTTATCCTACGCTAATGCTTAGGGGGCCCAAAGTTTACGCGGCAGAATTGCTGGTTGACTTACTGTTCGTGAGTACTGAAAATATATTGTTCTTGAAAGCTGTATTTATATATCTGTACAAGTAGTACTTATGAATCTTGTTGTTAAAAGCAAAGCCTACATGTGCAAGAATATTCAATAAACATTGTTTCATGTATAAACTGTGTTTGTATCAAATTCATTTAGATTGCCACTTCAAATTATATACACCCAAGTCTGGGTAAAAGTGAGCTATATTTACTCTATAAATTTACGTCCAAGAACTTGCTTAGAATTGCAGATATTCCTGTCCATGAAATTCCTCTCCGGTCTATTGCAATTGCTCAGTCCAGTGGAAGCAGCCAAAGTTTCATCAAGTGTATGTGCAAAACATTGTGCCAAAATATGAAATGTCTTTGCGTGAAAAAAAGTGATGAAGTGCAATTCAAAATGTCGTTCAATCCTTCCAAGTTGCAACGAGTAGGTTAGTTTTATTTATTTAATTTTTTTTTATGAAGAATTGCATTTTTTATATTTTCTTTTATTAATGTATATACTTTATTAAAGTTCCTTTAATGACCCTGTTTTACTTTTTATATAAAATAAAATTAAGTGCCATTCAAAAAAAATTATTTCCTTTCTTGGTGCAACAAGTAGGTTCATATTTTATTGTTTTCTTTAATAAGAAAGTCATAAATTTTGTTTTGCACAACTTTAATTTTTTTTTACGCATTTTGAATAAATATTTTAATGACACTTTTTCATTATATTTTTCAAAATAAAATTTGCATTTTTGAGGTATGAACGTCTTTTTAAATAACTCCTTATCATGACCCTTTTTTTATAATTTGCCGGTATAGCATTTGTTATTCTATAGAATGCCTAGGTATTATATACAATGACTAGGGAAATATATAATAATCTCATATTTCATACTTTGCCTAAAAAGTCAGGTATTCTCTCTGTCTCTCTCTCTCTCTGTATATATATATATATATATATATATATATATATATGCTGTTAGATTTTAATTCAATAATTACTATACTACTATAAATAAATTTCTAAATTATAGTGAATAGTTACTAATTAAAATATTTTGGGCTTTCTTTTCATCATCCATTATATCATTGAAAAGTTATTGTCAATGCACTATATCATTAAATAAAAATTGCCTCAAGATTGTTCAAAAATAAAGTGAAATTGCCTGTTAAGGCATAGTTATAGCAAACTTCCTAAGGAAATGTTTTCTTGGTTTTCCGTCCTGGAAGAGAAAATTTAGCTTGTTATGAGGTTAAAATATCTTCCATTGAAAGAAAAACATCTTGAACCTTTCTTCAATATTAAAAAGTGACTTTAAAACTCATTCGCTATTAAAGAAACTTTCCTTTCAAGCAAACTTTACTTAAAGTATGAAGAATAGGGTTACATGATTTAAAAAAGGACAAAATTGAAAACAATATTTATACAATTGTAGAGAAAGATTGAATAGGTTCTATGACAATATTTTTAATTTTTAATTTTGGAAATTAAAGAAAATAAATTGTCAATCATGAAAACTTCAAAATTGGTTTTACTTTAGAGGTGAAATATTAAATACATTTAGTTGATAGTAAAATTATGTACTCGAAATTTCTATTCAGTTTCATACTTTTTATACATTGATTTTCTGTATGTATACCTGTGTTTATAGCGTATAATTAAATACATTTTAGGTATTATGTTGAGGGACAACACTTTTTTAAATGTCATTTCTAGAAATTTCTAAATTTACTTTGTTTTCATGATTTGGGAAATTGCAGGCGGGCAATGAATTAATTTCCATTTAACTTTAATATTTAATTACTTTTAATATTTTTTTAAATATTTTATTTACGAGGTATATACAAACCTTCATTATTTTATACACGAGTATGAATACTCATAAAGTTGCACAGATAACAGAAATGATTGTCCAGACACTGTGATTTCTTGCAATAATTATATATTTCTACAGTGGGTTACGTTTCTTAGCAGATATGTGTAAAGGCATCTTGCTATATCTGATAATTGAAAGAATTAAAAATATCGAGCACCATAGATTTATTATATATTTTGTAGCAAACAGTTGTAGTTTTCAAGCGAAAAATTTAACATGTCAGGGATTCTAGGACAGAAAATTTTATTTTATTAAATTTATGCACATTTTGTAATGATATTTTATGTCAGTTGTAGATCGCAGGCTGTCTAAAATGAATTACACGTGATATAAAAGTATCTACTTATGCATTCTTGAAAAATAAGCAAATTTATTGTTATATTTGCTATTGGCACGACAGGGTGAATTTTAGAGCGTGTCTGACAGAAAACACGGGACATTTGAGATATTTTTAAGATTTACTACGACTGATCACGCAACAATTTAATGGTGATCAATTATGGGCGTATAATGTTGAAATGTATTAGTAATAATAGTATTATAAATTTATTGTTTTATTTCTATTGATTTTCACCGTGTACTTCAACATTTGACAGTTCCCATTCTCTACTACAACATTTTTTTTCGCACTAAAAATATCATCACTTGAGATGTTGTTTAATTGATTTGATTTGTAAACTTAGTTGGATAGTTAATGTTTTTTATTTTTTTTTACTTGAATCTTCAAAGGAACGTTTCTTTTGATTCTTATCGATTTTGACGAGGATTATATCACAATTAATTAAACTAAGTTGCGCAAACTACTTTCTTCAAGATATCATCTTCATTCTTACTTAAGTTTTTAAATGCCACTTTTGAGTTTAACTTGTTTTGGATAAATAAATTAATTCAGAAATCTATAAAACTGCAATTTTTTTGTGGTACAGTAAGAACACATTTAAAAAATTAAAATTAGATTCATATCTTCTGTTACAATTTTTTAAATTATAATCTTCGTGTGTATGATGTGCCACGTAATTATTTTACAGTCAGACTCCTTGAAAAGGTGTCCATAGCGAATTAGACATTAATTTTCTCAAAAATGTTAAAAAATAATTGACGAAGGAATTAAGAATCAGATCAATCTTACTGTTAAATTCCTATGAGGTTAAGCAGCAATTTACAACACGAGCGCATGTAATTAAGATCAACTCTCGCAGCTTCATCTACTGCAATTCTAATTATCATGTAAATTCACTCTTGTATTTGCCACAATTTAATGGTAAGCTAACTTGTTGTAGAATTAGACATATATGGATATTGTACCGTTTTCCTGGGTTTGTTAGGATTGAGTAAGAATCTCTTCAGAAAGTTCACGAAAATAAATTTATTATTTTGTAAATTCTTCAGGCGTATACACAAATTCAAACATGAAAGACGTAACAATTGTCTTCTATACAGCAGAATATCCTAAAAACACAAGTCAGGATATCAGAATTTTCAATACAATACTCGGCAATTAGCGCAAGTTACAACACATTTGTGATACTAACTGAAAACCCGGTGCGGAGTACATTCAAATTAAATACAACGGTCAATGTATGCAATTAATGCCAAAAAAAATAAATATATATTTATAATAAATGCGTCGATCAATGTATACAACTGATGTAAAAAAAAAATTCTTATATATTTAGAAAAAAATCGTAAGGGATATTTTTTTGGATAATATCCAATCGTCTGCTGCATTAGAAAAAAAAATTTTTTTTGTCTAATTAGTTGTTATGCACGTGACGATAAATTGATTTTAAGTACCAGAAAAAGAAATCACGTGATCAGCATTTAATAATTAAATTCTAAAAATGAATCTTTAAAAATTCACCAAAAATCAGAAAATTGAGGTAAATGTTCGAAAGAGATTTCATTGAAAGGAATTTTTATGATCTTTCTTTTGATATAACTTTTATACCCTAAAATTATTTTTAAATGCAAACTTGAAAAAAGTTACTAAAACAGCTTAAAAATTTTATTTAAAAAAATCTAAGAAGAATTTTTCAAAAATCTTTCTTAATGCACCCCTACACCATAAGAAGAATCGCCATGCAAAATTTCAGCCCTTTAGGTCCAGCGGTTTGGTCTGTGCGTTGTATGTCAGTGAGTCAGTTACGGAACTGTTTATATATATAGATAATGAAAAGGGGAATCACCATCATAACAAGATGGTGATGGCAAGACATCGCATAATGGTGACTAACATTTGGTTCAGGCTGCTCTGAAAAATAAGGAAGACTGGTGATCGCAAAGAAATCAAATTAAGTTGATGATCATCACGAGTTAATTAAATTACTATAGAAAAAGGAGGGTGGCTTAAGGCCATAGCTAAAAAAAATCAGGAAGGCATCTAGAGGATCTCTGGTGGCCGTTGATGAGAGTAGACCCGGTAACAAGGCATGTGCTTCGGCAACTCGTTCCTTCTTCATGCTGAGAGCGTGCGTCCAAGCAGGTGGTGGTGTGCAAACTCTGTCTTCGTAGTCAAGATTCCTCCTCCAGACGTGGCTTGGTCACGTGTCTTGACGAGCTAACCAGATGGAGATTGGCGAATTGGCGCTCGCCAAGCAGTGCAGCCAATGCTTCGGAAACAAAGATATGTTTTGTGTGTCGTGGGGAAGAAGGTGATAAATTGTGCATACTGGCACAGCATACAGGAATCATAGCTGCAACCCTTTGTTGGAATTCGTATCAAGAGCTGTGGTTCTATGCAGGGACAAAAAATGTGTTTTTCTGCATTGTAGATGGGGGAATCTTTTGCATTATAGATGGTGAACGTATCTAAATTTAGATATTGAACCCGCGTATAGGAGAATATCCCCTTATGACGTTGTAATAAAAGGGATAAATAACAGATTTTATAAAAACGTTACGACAACATTCAAGTATCACAAGGAAATTGATCTAAGTTCCAATGCCAATGTCAGGTATATTTATAGATTTCCAAAGTGCTTTCTATAGGTCAGTCACAGCTAGATATTTCTAGAAGCTTCCAGAAAGGTTTTGTAAGCAATTTGGTGATATATCGCCAAATTTGGCGAGATTCCCATAGACTCCCATGTTGGATACATAGCTATAAGAGCTTTTCCATAGAAGCCATTTTAACGAAACAAAATGAATATTTACAAAATTCGAACAATATTGACAGGAATGAGACAGTCCGAGGGACACAGAGTTATAGACTGAGAAGTTACCTTTCTTTGGTAGTTCATAAAAATATCCATGGCGTTTCATATCGAACTATCTTAGACTGTTACTAAGCATTACCAACCTATTTCATAACTTTGTATAAATTCATAATATGAAGATAATAGAAACAGGTATTTAATATTTTTAAAATATAAAATTAAATAAACAGATGTAGGGTTTTTTCTTTACTTTCTATGATCTAATGGTATGAAGATTAAAATATAATAGAATTTTAGTCAACAGCTGGAGTTTGCATACATTCTATTACGTCGATTTCGGAAGCATGACACTTAATGTGACCAATGCTGTCTTAGCAAAAGCTTTTCGTAATTTTGCAAAATGTAGAAACTGATTTATTTTCAAGGAGTTATAACAAGGTATTGATAAATCCAGAATATTATTTATATTCTATTGTATCTTCGCGGTGAGCCTGTAGCCAGAGTTGTTACTCATTTAGCACCACTCAGGAGGCACGTGTGAAATGGAAGTCCTGTTTTACAGGACAGCTGGAAAGACTATAGTCATAAATCCCGTACAGAAGCAGTGGCACATTTCAGACTGAAAACAGGCCACGACTGTCTAGCAGAACATTTAAACCGAATTGGCATCCTAACCAAAAGTGAATGCCAGGTCTGCAGGGCTGGCAATATGAATGCAGATCATTACTTACATGCCCAGGACTTGATCCGGAAGCCCAAAAAAGTGAGAACTTTACCCAAATTATACTGGGACGCTAGACATATGATGAACTTTTAACACCTTTTATCTGACTTTGCTCACTGTTGTGCTTTATGCATCTGTTCAATGCTTAGTTCTTTGCTGTTTGTGTTGCCTGTAAATGTGGATTATTTTTCCAAATAAAGCCATAGGTTAAAAAATATATATTCTATTGTATTAAAATATTCATTTTTTATTTCATCAAAAAAATTTAAAAATTCAAATCTTTTAGAATAATTGGTTGGTATGGTAAGGCATGACCATCTTTTTCAACGAAAGATATAACCAAAGCATGATTGCTTCAATCCGCTTCTGAACGAGTGTAATCACCATATCATCTCGGTATTAGTGCCCGTAAACTAATTTACGGAGCAAGCGTCTAGGGTGTCGACTATAGTAGAAAATATCATGACATAAAGCGACATATTTATTATTATGTATACACTTATGTCCTCTAAAGTTCCTATTATATACTAAAATGTAAAACAGCATTTTAAATACCTAGCTTTTAAACTATTGAATAAATTAAATATAGGTGTTTTGTAATCGAATTTCTTTTAATGTGTTTGTCACATTCACATTCTCAAAAAAAAAAAAAAAAAACCCTCTTGGTTCAGAAAAAAATAACTACATTATTCATTATGGTTCACAATTGCAGATCACAGAAAGAAAAACGCATATTATTCAATTTGATCTTTAAACATATAAAAATAGTATAAAAAAAGTGACCCATGGATAAAAAAAATTATTTCGTGAATAAAACCTTTTTTTTCAAAGCAAATGGAAAGGAAATAATTAAACAAGTGAAAGAGATATGTCTTTATCCCATGTATTATTATTCCTCAAGAATAGAGAAAGGCATTTACTAATTTAGCCTGAGAAAAAAATGAATGATTATTTTTCGTTTTTACACAAAGAAATTTATATAAAGAAATTACGCCGAACAGATAGTTCTCTCTGCTTGAAACCCTCTTTCTTATTAACTCTGTGTTAACCCTTAAGACCACATGCATTTTAATCATCTAAACTTTGCGCTATTAGTATATTTTTATATTTGTTAAACGCAATTTTTTTCAGAGAGGAAATTTTAATTCTTCACTACTAGTAACAGGATGTGGTTTTCACAGAAATTCTTTGAAAGACATAGGATATTTTTTTTTAATAACGAAACATTTATTGCCAGAATACATATCATTTGCCACAGACAGATAGTGGCTGTAGCTGGTCTCTCTTTCTCCTCTCTCTCTCTATCTATCTATCTATCTATCTATCTATTATTATATATAATATATATATATATATATATATATATATATATAATAAAAATATATATATATATATATATATATATATAGATATATATATCTATATATATTATATATTAGATATATATATATATATATATATGTTAGAATATATATATATATATATATATATTATATATATATATATATAATATCTATATATATATATATATATATATAGATATATATATAGATATATATATATGTATACATATATATGTATATTAATATATATATATATATATTATATAATATATATTATATAATATTATAATATAATATAAATATAGTATATAAATATATAATATATAAAAAATATATATTATATATATATAAGATAAAAATATATAAAAAAATATTTATATATTATATATATATATATATAGATAATATATATAGATATATATATATAATTATATATATATATGTTTATATATATATAGATATTATATATATATATGTATATATATAAAGATATATATATATATATATATATAATATATATATAATATATATATATATATTATATATATGTATACATATATATATATCTATATATATATATGTATACACATATATATATACATATATATATATATATATATAAACACACACATATATATATATATATATATATATAATATAATAGATATATATTTATATATATATTATGTTTATATATATATATATATTATATATATAGTATATATATATATATATATATATATATTATATGCTATAAAACCTCTCTATAGAGTCCAGTAGTGGTATCGAAAAAAAGTGGCATGAAAAAAGTTGTGTTTTGAGAGGTGACCGTGAGAAAGATATTTCTTCGATAACATTGTCTCTTTGGTGTCTTGAATCAGTTCTAAGCAGATATGGATGTTTAGATGAGTGGCTGTCAAGAGAAGTTTGATTGTATGTAGATATAGATGTATATCAAAATTTATCTTTCGTGATGTAAATCTGAGAAGCTCATATTAAAAATAAATTTATATTCATGATTATATGAAAACCAAGGTTAAACAAAGTAAATGTAGGTAGCAGTTTCCTTTATTAACTTTTTCAACAATCATAAAATCGATTAGCCCTTTTGGCTCTAATATGAACTTAAGTTTACATAAAGCTACTATAATGGATTGTACATTCATGTAATACAGGGTGTCATAATTAAACTTCCTTACTTTAAAGTTGCCTACAGTCGAAACTATGTTCAGAAAGTTATGAAATTTTGTGTATGAATATGGAAGGGATGGGAATTTGTTGAGTGAATACAAAAAAAATAGTTCATATTTCATCACCAGAGGGTGGTTTTTTTGATGAATTTACACATTACGAATGCTTCTTACTATGACTTCACATCTTTTTATTCATAGGTCAACCCTAACACAATAACTCATACTCATTAAATTTTACAATCTTTAAAGTGATTGCAAAGTCGATCGGAAACTTTTTCGATACTAATTTTCGGAGAAAAGATTTCAAGGAACGAAGATGAAACAAATATGCAAATATTTTTTTGTCGACGTAGAGCAGAAGCTGTTATAAACCTAGAAACTTTCATGGAGATTTTGTTTTCAGAGTGCTTGCTATTGCTAATCAGAATGTCATGGTTACGATTACCAGATCAGGCTTTGTTAGTAAAATTGTTTTACCAAATGATAATTCAACACTAGTTTTCTGACCGAAAATTTCGGAGTTTGAAGAGATACGAAAAGGTCCATTGACTATTAAAAGTTTTCGATCAATGATGGCCAAATTTAAAGAAACTGTTTCTTTTAACATTGTTCTGGAAGAGGAATAAAACCTGTCTCTGCATAAGCTGTAGAAAGGTTGCGCTTCATGCTGGAGAGTACAAAGCTTGCAACAAACAGGTTAGTACCAGTGTCCGTCATGTGGTAGAAACATTGGATCTACTCCGTTCAACTGTCCAGAAGGTCATGCGGAATATCCTCCGGTATTACCCGTACAAGCTTCAATTAGTGCAGAGGTTGCTTACACATGATTTTCGAGACTCGACAGCAGTTCTCACTACTGTTTCTTTCTCACTTTGAGATTGATGCAGAATGGCCTTGGAATATCCTCTGGGCAGATGAAGCACACTTTTATTTGGACGGTTCGGTGAATACTCACAACTGCCGAATTTGGGAACCAGAAAATCATGTGTTTAATCTTAGATGCTCCGATGCATTCACCGAAAGTAACCGTGCGGTGTGGATTTTCTGCATTTTTTATTCTCGGCCGTATTTCATCGAGGAATTAAGTCCTAGAGGTTCCAGTAACCAGCTAGGGTCACTGGGAGCGACATGGATACTTGTTACTGAATAAAATGTTCCGGATCTGCAATAACGTCAGTGCCTTTCACTCACAATTTTATGCAAGATGGAGCTCCTCCACACATTAGTCTTCGTGTTAAGGATGTTTTCAAAAATCACTTTACAGAAGAATGTTTTATCAGCTGCCACTTTCCTAATGTGTGGCCTCCCCGATCCCTACACCTTAACCCATGCCACTTTTGGCTTTGGGGGCATGTGAAACATGTAGTCAGTCTTGATAAATCAAGAACTATACCTGATCTGAAAGACAGCCTTTCACGACATGTTCTCAGCACTTCCCCGGACACAATTCGGTCAACTGTAAAACATGCTGTCTTACGATTTCAAATGGTAGCTGAAAATGATGGCCGTCATGTGAACATGTCTTGTGTAATAAGTTTTTTTTTAACTATAGTAAATGTAGGCTAAATGTGTAATTCATCAAAAACACCCTCTGGTGGCGAAATTTTGAATTAGTTTTTTATTCGCTCAAACAAATTCCCATCCTTTCAATATGTCGTACACAAAATTTCCTAACTTGTTGAACAATATTTTCGACTGGTAGACTTTTTCGACTGTGTCTTTAAAGTAGGGAAGTTTAATTATGGGCAACCTGTATATGTTTACTGTTTATTTCTGTATTGAATGCCCATTAAGTAACAAAAGATCAATAGTTGTAAATAATGAATATTTCCATTTATCTTCTATTGCAGTATAGTTATCGGCATTAAAATCAGTAGGGTATGAATTATATATTTGTTGATTTTTCATGTCTTTGAACAATGCGACACCCAGATTAAGAATGCATTTCAAAACACTCGGTTTGCAATTTTTTTTTCTTATGAGGTCTTCGAATTTATCACCTGGCCACGTAACTTAAAAAAAAAATCTTCAAGACAGCTGAAGTTTTTACATTAATTACACTTTAACTGCCTATAAATTTACTGTCGGTAAATGATACCTTTACATTTTTAAGTGCTTCTCTTTTTAAAGAAAATTGCACCACTAAAACTTTGCACGACAAAAATATTAATGTTTATTTTATGGAATAAATTGACTCTATTATTTAAATAACTCTGACCATTTAGACTTGCATTTTTGGCATCAGTTTGCTTGTTTTAATCTATTTAATTTCATCTGACTGTAATGAATGATAAATATATTCGCATGTAGTTATTTGACTTCTTTGTGTAAAATATTCAATCCTAATTCCTTAGAAATACGTAAATTTTTCTTGTAAGTCTATCAAAGCAGTATCTTCTATTATAGCAGTATCTTCGGATACTATAAAATTTTTACGACAGTTTAGGTTTAATGTATTTCAGGCTATATTTTAGGACTGTATTTAAAATGAGATAGATTGAAAAATAATGAAGATTTAAGTCAGCTATCTCATTTAGTGATTGTAGTGTCTATGGGGTGCCTAGCAGTATCTATCCGGTTTCTAATGTTTTCCTTCACAAGGATTTTGTGACTCTGGGCAAAAGTGTCATTTTCAGTGTCCAAAAAATGCCGAATTTATGAAAAATGCAAAGCAGAAGCTCCATTTAAAAGAGAAAAAGTGTAGTTGCAAGTTATTAAGGGTTGTTAATTTTTATTAAATAACAACAACAACAATAAGTAAATTTAAGAATAAAAATCTCTAAATATACTTTTTATACCTTTTTTTGGAAAAATTGTGTTAAATAATGCTAATAATGCATATCAGTTCACATATTTTAATCTTATTGCACATAAACATATAATCTATATATATAAAACAGTTCCGTAACTGACTCACTGACTCACTGACATACAACGCACAGACCAAACCACTGGACATAAAGGGCTGAAATTTTGCATGGCGATTCTTCTTATGGAGTACGGTGCACTAAGAAAGATTTTTGAAAATTCTTCTTAGATTTTTAAATTAAATTTTAAGCTGTTTAGTACTTTTTTTAAGTTTGCATTTAAAATAATAATTTGACGGTTTATAAAATTTATATCACGAGAAAGATCCTAAGAATTCCTTTAAAATGAAATCTTTTTGGAATCTTTACCTCCATTTTCTGATTTTTGGTGAATTTTTAAAGATTCATTTTTACAATTTAATTTATTATATGCTGATCACGTGCTTTCTTTTTCTGGTACTATAAATAAATTTATCGTCACGTGCATAACAACTAAATAGACAAAAAAATATATTCTTTTCTTGCTAATGCGGCAGACGAATTGGACATTATCCAAAAAAATATTAAATTGCAGTAAAAGATATGTTCCTCAACTGTACTATGTTCTTTAGTATGTCCTATTAGTTTTAAGGTTAGAACAGTTTCTTCTAACAGTATGTTGTCAATAAAAAATATCCGTTACAATTTTTTTATGAAATATATTTTTTCGTTTTCAATTAATTGCACACATTGATGCGTTGTATTTATTATAATATATTTATATCTATATTTTGGCATTAATTGCATACATGACCGTTGTATTTAATTTGAATGCAATCGTAGCGGAAATACGGGTTTCATCTAATGTTACCAACGGGTTTCATCTAATGTTACTGTTAGTAACTACTACCTTCCTTTCTTTTATGATCTAATGCTTCTTTAAAGTCGTATCGTTTACCTTTATCAGTAGATTCAGTTTCTAAAACTATAAACATTTACTACTTAGATACATTTGAAATCTTGTACAATTCTACAATTAGGAACTGTGTATAAAGAAATAGACTTTTAACGCAATATTAATTATATAAGGTTCTAATATGTCGACAAGAGCAGATGTCTGATGCTACCTCATCCATATTCTTGAAGAAATAATAAATATCATATAAAACAATTGTACAAGTGTATATTATAAATTTTTTTTAAATAGTTAGTGATGTATATAAAAGATTAAAACAAGTTTTCGTAAACTAATTTAGAATTGTAAGTAGGCTGCAATTTTATCAGCAGAAGGTTGTTTAAATGAAGTATAGATGTGGAATATTGCTTATAATTACTTATACAGAGGCTGTTCACAACATTTTTAGACGATGTATATTGTATTCACAAAACCATGATATTACAAAACAATGACTGTCACATCGTTTTTGGATAACGGAGTATGATATTTCTCTTCGGAAAGCGCATAAATGTTGCCTTCGAACCACTGCTCGTTAAAACGCCATTTTGAATAAAAACAAAACTTTCAAGCCGCAGATGATAATTTTGACTTTTAAAACATCAGTACAATTGCAATTATTTCTTTTGCAGCAAGCGATTTTTTATACCGCTTACCAAAATCGTCTAAAAATGTACGAACAGCATCTGTATAATTTTTTCTTTAATGCACTAAATAAGTGTAACATTTATTATATTGATTCCGAAATTCAGATTCATAATTTTTTGCGCAGATTAAAGTATAGCAAATCATGCATTATTGATTTAAAAGAACAATATTTAAAAGGATATTTTTTAGTATTCATCATCCTCATTGGTGGATTCGATACTGTGTAACATTGTCGTACATTGCAGTTATGACACTAACTACTATGATTATTTCGTATAATAGTAATATAATTGTTTATCTCATTAATTCTTTGCAAATCCTTGTTATACCTTCCCGGCTTTAGATTCAAAGCCGGGATGTGTAAGTCCATTCAAAGAAATGTATGAGGAACCGCAATATGTATGAGGAACCGTTGGTCGGTGTTCCTTTGGATGGAGAGGAAACTGAAATTTTTAGTGTGTCAATCGAATGATTTTATACAAATGCATATTGTTGTGAAGCCGAGAAATTACGACGCCAAAATGGGAAGCCGTATCGGAACAATTGGTAGCAAATTAGCGAATAGTTAAGCCAGCCATAAAAAAGGTGAATCATGAAATGCGTTGTGTATTAATTTAAGTTACAGAATTAATTTCAAGTAACAAAGCGACATGAAAGATACCCAGATAGGTTGTCACAGGTAACATAGATTAAGTAGAGTAGTTACTTTAGGTTAACAGCACTTAACCTTTGCACGAAAGTAAGTAAAAAAGTAAGAAAATACTTAACCCTACATACAGCCTGACCCACGTGCTAAGCAGATTACAATACTCATTAACTTAAGCTCTACCCAAAGAAACATTATCCACTACAGTAAATTAAATTACCAGACAAGGGGTTTGAGGAGCATATAAGAAAAATTTATTTTACTAAATAGATGAAAAAGGGAATACTAATTGTGAACACCCCAAGCCATGCATGCTCCTCGCCTCCACACTCGACACCCCTTCCAAAAAGTGTCACCTCCTTCCAACGAGTCCAAGGGCTATCTCCCTCTACTTTTCGAAGCTAGCCATGACATGCGCCAAGCTGTACGTCGCGACTGCGCAATACATGCTCAATACACCAGATTGGGCGTGCATCGCCTTTCATGGCACTAATTGATTCTTTCTTTTCTGCCAATATATGGCGGTTATGAGAGACAGTTATAAAGACCTGATATTAATAGATATACTCCATGAGTCTTTATAACATATTATATATAATATATATATATATATATATATATATATATATATATATATATAATATATTTCGATTCCAAGAACAAAGGAATTGACTTTCAGATATCTTTTATAAAAACCTGTAAATTCCTATACAGTCCTAGCTGTTTTCTATTTTGTCAGAAACCAGATTTCAGGGTGCTATCCAATGGCTGCAAGACCTTGAGCGTCACGTGACTACAGCTTTGGTAGATTATAAATAGACGTGTTTCAATGTACATGAAGCGATTCTGGGATTTGTCATTGCCCCAAGAAGATGTAGCAGCATCTCAATAAATTTGTATTTTCAGAAGTGACAGCGGATCTATTCTTTGGCTATGACTACGTACTTCCCCACTGTGGCATGCCAATATCCGTATTTCCCCCGGAGCAGGGTCGGCATGTTACAAAAAGTCGTCAGGAATAGACGAACTGTTTTGTGCGCGGGAAAGAACCCCCCCCCCCATGCATTTCAAAGTTAGTGATTAGAGAATTTAAATTCGTAATTTTCGCGTTTTCATCGTCTCTCGTCTTCAGGACATCGCAAGTTAACTTTCGACTTTAAAAAATTAATAACTTCATTATTCTGCCTTTGCTGTCGTCACGTTCCGGAGTTGTTGCATTGTGGCTGCTGCTCACTGTCTTCGAGGAGGATTGAGGGCAGTGGCGTAGCGAGCATAACTGGCGCCCGGGACACGATACCTTGTGGCGCCCCACCCCTCACCTGAAAAACAGTATAGTAATATAATATATAGACCCTATATTGGCAGCCCTCGATAAACATATAATAACATATATATAGACCTTATATTGGCACTCCGCCCCCGAAAAGCATATAGTAACATAATATATATACCTTATGTTGGTGCCTTCCCCTAAAAACATATAGTAATATAATATATAGACCTTATATTGGCGCCCCCCACAAAATAATATAGTAATATAATATATACCTTATATTGGCGCCCTCCCCGAAAAACAAATAGTAATATAATATATAGACCTTATATTAGGGCCCTACCCTGGAAAACATATAGTAATATAATATATAGACCTTATATTGGCATCCACCTCGAAAACATATAGTAATATAATATATACACCTTATATTGGCATCCACCTCGAAAACATATAGTAATATAATATATGGATGTTACATTGGTGCCCCTCTGCGAGTGGCCCCCGGGGCATGATAGACGCCCTTGCCCCCCCCCCCCCCTTTGCTACGCCACTGATTGAGGGAGTTCCGATGTGGATCTAGTCGAGTTTTATCACAATAGATATTTTGGCAAATGGAAGTTTGGCGGAATCCAGTCGAGCCTGTGTCGCACGGTACGGAGATGATGCTTTTCGCATCGAGATGTATGTTCCGGCGAATTGCCCCATCGGACCTTCCAGTATTTTCTTGGACGTGCCGTGAGACGTCGATCTTCCTACTTGGATCTTCCTACTTAATTCCTCAGAGGTTCAGCGAAATAATGTAATTTATGTAGTAGATGAACAGTGGCGTAGCGAGACGGGGGCAAGTGGGTCTATCATGTCCCGGGCGCCAATCGCTGAGGGGCGCCAAATGGTCCTTTTCACGAATTCTATATATAATATTACTATATGTTTTTCGGGGAGGGGGCGCCAAAAAGGTATCTTGCCCCGGGCTCAAGTTATACTCCCTACGTCACTGTAGATGAATCAACTGGACTAGTGCGAGTTGACCAACCGGCAACTACTTTCATTGTTTGATGCAACCAACGTGGATTATTGTGCGTTTTACAGACAAGAACACTGCTGAATTCTGTAAACTGAGTGTTAAGACACTAAAAGATACTTTCTGTGTGTACAAACAATCCATTAAACGTAGGAATAACCTGGCCGAGGACTTAACCGAAAAAATTTCAGAACAGAAATGCACTAGAGACCGGGAAAAAAGAATGTGGTGGTCGAATTTGTGTTATCATTAAGTCCAATGGTGAAAAAAAAAAATATATATATATATATATATATTAAACGCTGATTAAAATAAATTTAACTAAGTTATGATGTAATTTACAACTTCTAAAGGTAAGCTAATATTTATAAAGCATTTTTTTAAAGTGAAATGCTTTTTAATTTTTCTATATTTTGATAAAATTTATTATAAATACGTTTTTCAGTTACTGATTTAGTTACGGAATTATGATAAAAAAAAAGAAATAAAATAAAATCAGTAACTTATGTATTGTGGTTTTTGAATTTATAAAGGGTTTTATTTTGATTTCCATCTTGATAAAGTTAGAATTTTAAGTGTATATACTCGTATTTTTTATATTGTAAGAGTACAAAGTCTTGCGTACTTTATTGAGATGAGTGTCAAGGTTGTGTTTAAAGAAATATTTATTGTGAATGGTAATGTTAAAGATTGTTATATCCTAAATGGCTGTGTCAGATTTAATGAAATAAAAAATTATGGGATTTGGAAATATAAGAATTTGAATTAATTAATTAGTTTATGAAATAATGAATACTGTTGTAAAAAAAACCCATAAAAATTCAAAGAGTTTTACCCACCCATTTTTACCGAAGAATTTGAAAACTTCAGTACCAATTTGGGATTGTGCATTTAATAATAAACTGACACATTTTCATTTTATGTTGTGAACAGGGAAATTAACTAATTCGTGTTCTCAGTAGATTCATTTGACTACTGAGCTGAATTCGGTAGTATGAAAGTGTTGTTTTGTTTTGATTACAATAATGAGATTGGAGTCATGAAATTCTAGATTAATTAAGACTATTTTGGGATGAATAAATTAACTCAGTTTTAGGAGTGCATTACTGATGAACATTTCTTTATATTATAAGTTCTTTGAGTTGTGAAATATGTGTTTGATTTAGAGTTAATGATTAAAAAGATTTTTGAGATTTATATTTTGATAAGTTTATTATGAGTGTGTTTTAGTGTAATTATTAAAAATTTGATAATATAGTAGTAATTTGATGAATGTGTATAAATTTTGTAACTGTTTTTCACACCCAGTTCAAAATCGTCGCAGGAGAAAATAAAGTAGGTAAATCCGCTGACGAACATGGTATTCTAAACTACTGTAAACTCATTTTGAGTTGAAGGCCAACTCACAGCCATAAATCTGTTGGATCATCAATAGTTTGGTGAACAGGAATCGCGTAGAAGCTGAAATTGCTTTAATTCATTTCAACCTAGTATTTTTATTGTTTTCGTGTTACGTTTTCTAAATTTTCGCGTAGGATTTGAGTTTTCTGAATTTAATTCAATGCTGTCCACGTGAATATTTAAATATTTCAGACATTATAAGTGTTTTAAGAATTTAAGTATTTTGTTTATTATATTGAAATATTACATTTAGTTTTGAACCCTCGTGAGTATTTCGATGAAACTTAATTAAAAATTGAAGTATACGAGATTTCCTTGGGTAAAGGTCGAAATTCAAGACGTAATTGCAGTTTTTCATATAAACGGAACGTACTTATAATAAGACTCAGGGTGCCAAAAAGCCACAGTTGAATTTTAAAACAGCTGTATGTCATAAATGGTTCATCGGTCCCAGAAAATTCTCATAATAGAGAGAATAAAGAATAAATAAATAGAAAATAAAATTTCATAATGAGATATATTTTTTTTGAAATATTGAAATTAAATAAGAATATGTAGAAGCTATACAACGGGGATCATACCAAAACGTTGTATAAGAAAAGAAAAAATTAATGATGGTTACTTAATTGATGTTTACATAAGAAACTCAGATGATAAGTATTGAGAAAAGAAATTTGGTTATTTGTGTTATTTAATAGAATAATATTTTTTGGATAGTATCTTGTTTTGAAAATTGAAATTTGAACATTAAAATTGAATTACTACAATTAATGGAGAAATTTAACGGTTGAATATAAGAGATTTGTGGTGCAAATTTTGATTCCATACATTTAAGGTCCAAATTATTTCATTATGTGTTTAATAATTTCATATATTGTGTATTTTTGGTTCTATTGATTAAGATAATTTAAAGTTATGATGTGTTTAGGATTTGGTAGTGTAATAAAGATGTGAATTTCTTCAGAAAATCAGAAATCCATTTTCTTTATTTTCTCTTTTCAGATGCCTAACATCAAATGACTTCACATTTAAGTGATTAAACAATGCGTGTTGTCCTTATATTAAAAAAAATCTTGTTTAAACTCTCTTTTTTAAGCTACTTTTCTGTGTGCATTTTTTTCTGTGGATCTCGTAACACAATTCTATAATTAGGCTTTTATTCTAGATGAATATGATATATATATATATATATTGATATTGATATTGTTATGTGTTTAGATTTGAATTGTGATTTTTTTATGTTTCATTGAAGTTTGTTATTGATGTACCGAGGTATGGTCACGTGATCTCTAAATTTTTTATTTTTCCGTACAATTTTTTTAACATAGGTTTTTCCAAATTCCTGTTACGCCCTTTCTCCTCCCTGTTGGGTGAGTCTACCCTCCAATGCAGGCATTGGGTGGTCAGCCTCTTGTCAAACGGGGGGAATATTCTATAACATATATAACTCCAAAACCCTTTCAAAATTCCAAATTTCATTCAAAAATACTTGAGTGTAACATGTTGATTGTTAATTACGCATTTAATTCCAAGAACAAAGGAATTAACTTTCAGGCATTTTTTATAACCCCTGTAAACCCCTATACAGCCCCTGTTGTTTTCTATTTTGTCAGAACCCAGAGTTCACGGTGCTATCCAATGGCTGCAAGAGTTTTAGCTTCACGTGACAACACCTCTGTTAGATTATAAGTAGACGTGTTTCAATGTACATGAATCGATTCTGGGATTTGTCATTGCCCCAAGAAGATGTAGCGGCATCTCAATAAATTTGTATTTTCACAAGTGACAGCGTATCTAATTTTGTAGTTACTACTGCGTACTTCCCCGTTGTGACATGCCATTGCCCGGTCTTCATTCCCACGGGGCTGGGCCGGCATGTTAAGTATATATATATATATATATATATATATATATATATATATATATATATATATATATATATATATATATATATATATATATATATATATATATATATATATATATATATATATATATATATATATATATATATATATATATATATATATGCTTTTTCAACTATAAGGTTCTGCAACTGTACGTCCGTCTACTGTGATCATCTCTCTCGAAACTTAAAAAGTTTCTCTCGAAAGGCATATTATTTGCATTTTGGTTATCTCCCTGCTAAAAAATATTAATCGTATGTGTCTGTATGTATCAGTGCGTGTACACAGTTATCGTTCGGTAGAACATAAAATGCACTTATAATATTTATTTAAGCAATTAAACCTATGCAGCTGAAAGAAACCCCTTAATAAACGAAATAATTAATTGAAAAAGGTGTTATTTAATTCATTTATCCCATAAATTTAATGTTTACTTTAATAATGTATATGATACTCTAGAAAGGGTTTTCCCAATTTTCGATAAGATTTTTATGGATGTGTAATAATTAATAATCAGACTGACAAAAACAACGGTTAATGAAAGCACCGTGGTATGTAAGTTTTCGTTTAGGTGTTTCTCCATTATAAAATTACAAAACCTATATATTTTAATAAATATAAAGATGTTTGCAGAATATTTGCAAATAAAACTAAACTGTATTATTTTACTGTACTGTTTAAGGAGCTATTTATATGATGTAGCGGATTATTTCTCATAATTTAATTAATTATTCAAGCATTGTATTTAAATGCATTTCATGAAGTAAATTATAAATTGATTATACTTAGAATTTTGGAGCAATGTTAAAAAAAGCAATATAGAGGTTTAAAATGTGTAATTTTATAGAATGCATTTTTTCAAGTTGTGTTGTGAAAGAATAATTAAATTAATAAGGTGCTCTAAAATTTACTTTTGTGTTTGGAAGCAGGAACTTTTGAATGCTTAATTCAGCTACTATTGAATTTTTGTACGGAAGATATCAAATAACTTTCCGCTCTATTACGTTGCCAGAATTCAATAGGAAAGAAAAGAAGACGTTGGTTATTACAGAAAAAATATTTAATGTCAGAATTTTAATATATTAATAACAAAAAAATTATGCATATTTAACCCAATTTATTGATTATTTATAAGTTCAAATAAATAACAAACAAAATTTCATCTTTTTCATATACTTTTTACTCTCGAAAGATGTAGAGAAGGTTTCCGTCCTTCTAGCTAAATAATTCTCTGCTTTGAGGAATATGCTGTAGATTACACTCCTAAGCATCGGAACCTATAACGATAAAACAGCACTATATTTTTGCCTGCATTGCTTATCGAAAGAAGCAAATTCCATATTTACATATCTTAATATACCTTTGAATGGGATTTGTGCTGGCGGAGAAGAAAGATTGAACATTGATATTAAATTAATGTCTATTCTGAAGCTAAGTAAAATCAAAACTGACAAATTACAAAATTCTGACTATCCATATAATCTTGTTACGCTATCTGCTTTATTATTCTGTCTTCAGGGAGCAGCAAAGCTACGCTAATGAGCATACACTGCTACTCTCTCTATCTGCCGGGTACTCCTCTGATCAACAGGAATCATCTTAAGATGAAAGCTTAATTCAAGCAATGGGAATGCCGAAGATATATGATTAGATCTCTGAAAACTCGGTACCCTCCTCTCAAAACACAGCTTTGTTTGTTTATTCAGATTCATCTCTTAAAATCGGCTAAATGCATTAAATACTCTGAACTGAGACAAACATGCTAAAAGTTGGGTACAGTAGCAAGGAGAAAAATAACTTTCAGTAGTAGAAAATAAATAAATAAACCAAATACACACACATATCTATCTATCTATCTATATATCCTATCTATCTAGTCTATCTATCTCTCTCGTCTCTCTCTCTCTCTCTAGATATATATTATATATATATATATATATATATAATATATATATATATACATATATATATATATATATATATTATATATATATATATAATCTATAACACACACAGATGCACATATATATATATATACACACACATACCATACCCATACACATACACATATACATATACATAGACATATATTATATAGATATATATATATATATATATATATATTATATATATATATATAATATATATGATAATATATATATATATATTATATATATATAAGTGTGGAAAAGAAATCCTCTAGTTGACTAGGTTTACGTTTCCGGTCATGCATTCCTATTTGATTCTGTTTGTTTAGATTGTTTTCAGTTTAGTTTAGTTTTTCTGGTTTTGTCCTCCAGAAAAATGGATATTTCCGGCCATCCAGTGGGGTTAGTAAGAAAAATGGTCCGATTAAGTAAACAGCTTTCTCCAGCGTTAGGTTTCCGTTTCCGGTGATACATTCTTATGTGATTATTGCTCGTCTTGTTGCCTACTATCCCCCCTCTGAATTTGTCAATCGAATTCGGCAACAGCCTGTGTATATATATATATATATATATATATATATATATATATATATATATACAGTCGGACCTCTATTTATCGAAGTCGCTACATCTCGTAAAAAAGTTCGTTATATAGAGAATTCGTTAAATAGAGATACACCTTTTTAAAATACTTAAAACTACACAAAAAATATTTAAAATTCATAAACACTAAATATTATTAAAAAGGTAATTAATCACACCTTTATTTTGTAAATTAATATCTATTTGTTTTATATATCTTACCCATCAAAAAGAAATATGCAAGGAAAAGAATAAAAAAACATTGTCCGGTAGAAGACTGCATTTTCAATTTACAGAACCGAAATTTCCAGCACGAATCTGATCACAATCTAGGAAACGGGAGACTAATTCAAGGACACGGGACAGCTCCATAAACGGTGAAGGGCGGATATTGAAAGTTATTTTCATGAAGTGGACAGTGGGGGGATAAAAGTTGCATTTCCTGGATGAAATGCAAAGAATGACAGCGAATTAATTTGCTGCTCTCGGTGAGTTAGGCGACTGGTAAAACCAGTTCAAGGTCATTGATAACCATAAAATATGTTAAAAGAAAGAATAAGTTTGAAATGTCCAGAAATTTTTTGTGATATATTGGTGAAAAAATTATTGGACCACAAGAAAAAGTTCGTTAAATAGAGAATGCACTTCGTTATTTGGAGGTTATTTTACTAAGAAATCCGCAAAATGTTCTTGGTTCCGAGGAAAAATTCGCAAAATAGAGAAATTCGTAAAATAGAGGTTCGTTAAATAGAGGTCCGACTGTATATAATATTTTGTAAGAATATTACAGTAACGACAATGAACAAAGCAAAATGTTTCATACTTAAAAATAGTTGTAAAGATATCATATAATAGAAATGTTGGACAATTTAAAAAACAAAGTATTTTATGCTCTGTAAAGCAGAAGTAATTTTTTTCGTAACATAAACTTACAGAAATTGCTAGAAATTTGGTTGACCTTTCGAAAACAATGATATTGTTAGAAATTCAAATTACTCATCACGAAACAAAAAAAATAAATCTATATTAAAAACAAAACTCTTTGAGTGAAAAGATTAAATTTTAATTAATAAATAATTACGAAATGTTCCATAGGCTATTAGCTAATTGTTTGCTCATAACATATTTAGCGTGAACTCTTTGTTCAGGAAGTGTCTGCATTAAGTACGTGACGTGAAAATTAATTATAGTCTTCAATATTCACACAAACCATTGTCTTTTTAGTAAAAATGTAACAAAAAATTAGAATGAAGTAGTTTAAAAATTAATACTTTTTGAAGAATTATTAAGTCATTAAATTTTTATGGTATTAAAATTTTAGACTTCGATAAAAAAAAAATTACTTTAATATATGCAAGTTTCTGGTCACTAAAACTGCGACACCAGAAGACTTTGCTGGATCGAACTGAAACTGGGCAGACCTGAAATTTATCATATTTAATGAAAATTATTAAAATATCAGCTGTGTGTGGAAATATGATACGTGATGAACAAAGGCTGAATTGGGAGTCGAAAAATATAAAAAGAGACACTAAAAAAGCAAATCTAAAAGGTTGTGTAGGCAATTACCTTTAGTATTGCTCTGCTAGAACGAAAGCATGCCTTGTCGTAAAACGAGACAACATTATGTTCAGTGTAAAGTGTTTGAGAGAGGAAAAATTATTGGGATTAGAAAGATGGTGATTCTTCATATCGTGATACTGCTAACCGCATTGGGAGAAACTCAAAATACCACTATGCGCACTTAGAGGCAAGAAGTACAAGAGGGTTGAACGCATCGTCGGAGGGATCTTGGGTAGATATGGGGCTACACCAGAAAGGACAGACAGGCACATTTGAAGCATGGTGGTTATGAATCGCAAAAATAGATCCACAGCGTTTGCACGTCATTGAAGAATGATTACACATCAAGCGATGTCTCCTAACACTACTCGTCAACTTTTGCTGCATTTAAGGCTCTTTGCTAAGCATCCGTTCCTGAGACTTCCTTTTAACCTTATATCATAGATATCAAATGTTTCAGTAATGCCAAGAGCAAAAACATAGAGACACTGATTGAGACAGATAATGATTTCTCATGAGTTTAGATTTGATCTGGATAACCTTAGTCACTGGACACTTCTTCTCATATATTGTTGGGGAAGACGTCTAGAAGGTTTCACTGTCGAGCGTCATAATAAACTACTCCATGTGTAATGGTTTGCGGTACTGTTTCATATTATTCATTGTCTAGCCTTATATGGGTTAAAGTGATTATGAACATAAAGCGGTGCATCCAAAAGGTCCTTGTACCATAAATCATAACACTTCTACAGACCCTTCTTGGAATTATCTTTGAACAATTGTCATACTCACATAACACGAATTGTCAAAAGTTCCTTCTGTGACCAACATGTATCACTTCTTCCTTGGCCAGCTCAGTCACCCGATTTGTTTCACTATGATATGTTTCCTTTAAAATGTTATGTCATCTTCCGCAGTAACCACTGAAGAGGCTTTTTTACCAAACCTGCGGGGAATGACACTTCACAAACATCCATCCAGATTATTTCAATACAATTTCCCTCAATGCTACGCCGTTACAAGCAGTTATTGCTGCTTGAAACGGGAATATTGACACAAAAGATGGATTTGAGCTTCTTACATCTAAATTACAAAAGTGCAATTTCAATCATTTACACATTGCACACCTCATCGCTCATATAAAGTTCATTCTTTTTGCTGTTGTTCGATATTCCTAATCCCTCCCCCCTGGGTGAAAGTTCCAGAGCAGGTACATATAGGCTTCTGTTAATGATAGCACGCCAAGGGTCAGAGTCCGACTTAGCTAGGCACCTCCACAATTTTGACCGATCAGTCCAAGGGTTGACATCTCGGGGCCGACGCTCATTTCATTCTTGTAACACAACTCTTTGTTGGTGTTGCAATCTCAACAAAGGTATATTCTGTACATTCTGTACAGAAAGTGTATATTGTTCAGTTAAACATGGTTTTATCGAAAAAGCTTCTAAATACTTTCAAAAATTTTACAATATAAGCAGCAAAAATACACATCTTTTATCTTCCAAAGCATTTTTATCTCAAACTTTAAATAAAAAAAATTAATGCACATAAGAAAAATAAAATGCTGCTATCATAGATTTTTATTATAGAATGAAAAAAGGGAAATAATATCGTTATTCGAAAATAAATCTCAAGTTTCAAACTTCTCTTATTAAGTAAGTGCATGGCGATTTTACTCTTTATTCCATTTCATAGGTTAAAATAAGTCTTTTTGTCATGATTTAACGTTTTTCTTTTCCTTCCTGCAACTGAAATTTATTTAACATATCCAAAGAAAAAAAGAGAAAATTTTAAATGTATTCTTCTCTTTAGATTGCCGTATTAAATTACGATTTGTTATTCCTAGAAATAGCTAAGTAAATGAAAACTAATAAAATTAATTTTTTCAATATTTACTCCCTTAGTGAGTCCATATATTCAGTCCTTGAAATTAATTTGTTTTAATATGGGAACAATTCTTGAAAATAATGTATTCCGGAATTTGAGACACCAATTTAATATTCTTTTCGTGCATAGTATTGGTTTATAGTTGTGCAATCTAATAATGATTTACACGAGACCGATCTTTTGGGTTAGACTAACGTGACTGGCAGGGATGTTTCCTGCTGTTCAGTATTAGCTTTGTAATACATGTTCCTATTTCTTTAATCTTCAGTTAACAGAATAACCAATGCGCCCCTTAAAGTAACCAATGATAATGTCTGTTCCATTCACGATGAACGTGCGTATGCAGGTTTTGTTAGCCGTCACCAGGAGGCGTGACATAGGTCTTTATTTAAATATGAAGCTATATCGCCTCGTTAAACAATTATTGCTTAATTTTATAAGGTCTACTTTAAGACTGGATTATTTTTCTGTTATATTTTTGGTAAAGTTCTCAAAATGTTTCATATGTTCTTGGCCTTCGAATCAAGCTTTTTCATTGGTCAGTTCCTTGCTTTCTCATTCGCTCCTGAAAGCAGCCTCAGGATCCTGTCACTTTAACCATCCCTTTTTACTCGCATTGTACGTCATTTCTCATTTGTCCACGTGATCTCGGCCTACTCTTGGAGCTTTAATTTTATCATTTTTCGTACTGACATTATTTTCCTTGTCCTCCCGATGCGTTTGTTGTTTGTGTTATTTCTATTGTCTTTCTTCTTTTTTTTTTAATTGATCGCTGAAATTTTGCTTTCACTTTTAGAAATCTCTACAACGGAGGACTCGACCCATGAAGTGTAGTTCCCACAGCATTTCCTCTAACGGCCTGTAGCTTCCTTTGGGGCTGTTCACATTGTGTCTATCAGCGTTATTCACATTAGCATGTTTTAAACGGGTCACATAACTTAACAATTTGGTGGCTAATTGTTTGGAGGTTTGTCATTGGATAAATATATTATAATACGCTGACGTGTATATATATATATATATATATATATATATATATATATATATATATATATATATATATATATATATATGTTTACAAAAGTATAACACGAAAACAAACTAATGAACAATGGCAAACTTACTATGGCGCTACGCTGCTCAACCGCAAGCTGCAATATTTTAAATAAAAACATTATTAACCTGACAACACCAGCACAATTCATCAACCTGAAAGATGAAGAATATAAATGACCGGGGGGAGTTGTGACCCCCAACACTCCGGTTAAACATGTTTTTTGCCTAGGCAACACTCCTGGAAGTCATTCCTCATCTGCAACCTGACGTAAAGTCAAAACAAAGCAAGAAGCGATGAAATAAAAAAATAAAGGAACTGGAACAACATACATTAAAAACCTGGGTTAAATTACATCATCAGTACTAAACTATTTCAAAACAATTTGTCAATTCACTAAAATATTGCAGCAACCTCATAGATTCTCTACACCTATAAACAATGCATCATATAATAATTTTAAAATATTTAGACTTATCACTAAATTATAACTGTATCCACATATAACCACTTCAAATAAGCACCACCTAAGTATCGAAATATCCACATACAATACTTTAAACAATATCAAATATATACATTTAGAACTATAATTATAACTAAAATAGCAAGGACTCATACCTAGTGCAACTCTACATTATAGACAGTAAAAGACTGACAGGTGCGAAACGTAACTTGCCAACTAATCATTTAATTACTTCAATTACTGAAATATCGATTAAGACATTCTTTCCTATCGATCGAATGGAATTCACACATGGTCTTTAATAAAAATCCCAAAGGAAAACCCATTTCTAAACTATGTTTGCAAATGATTTTATACCTGATAGTATTTCCAACTTTTTACAGTTTAGAAGTTTAATACGTAGCATGTAGTTAATAATTAGGTTGCGCTTTACATTTCTATGTAAACATGTATTACGCGTTCTGTAGTAAATGGATAATAGTCCCTTTTATCATGCATTCTGTAATTCACTAGACTACTCTCTTCATCAACACTTAAACTCAAATCCAGACATACAACTCGATCATCCGGTGTTTTATCAGATTCTAAAAGGCTAAGATTTTTTGGATAAAACCCCAGATCTATGACCTGGGGTTTTATCACCTGAAGTGCAAATTAAAACATCATCCACATATCTGAAATATTTTAGCTCACTCAATAAGGCGGTCCCCATTTCATAATGGTGGAGGTAAATGTCTGCCAATATTGAGGAACATCCTCCCCCCATTGGGATACCGTGTATTTGGCGGAAGAAATGTGTGCCGTCATACAAATATGTCTCTTTAAGTACCATCTGCACTAGAGTCTCATAACGATAATATGTTATGTACGTTTTTAGGTCATATATTTCATAAAGATTTTTAGTAATATCAAATAAATCGTTTATATTAATAGTGTTGAATAAATCTGCGAAGTCAAAACTCTTTATATAATTAATACCACTTTCATTATTTAACTTATCAATTACCTCAAAACTATTCCTGATCATATAACCTCCCTCCTTAATTACAGGGTGGCTAATAAATACTGTGACAGATATCGAATCATTTAATTACACACAGATGAAATAGAAAATGGAAAATACAACAATATTATGAACATTATACATGAAAGTTTACCATGAAATAATTTTACTCGAATCGACCGCCATCTTTATCGATTACTAAGATAATCTCTTACGCCACTGTCCTATTGAGGCACGAATCATTTTATGAGGTAATTTGTCCCATTCACTCCGTATGGAAGCTTTGAAGGAGTCCAAACTTCTGTGCTGCTTAGCATTTACTTTAGACTAAACTCCCCCAAATACAATAGTCTAAAGGATTTAGATCTGGTGAAGAAGGTGGCCAATCTTCTTGCTTGATAAACTTCGGGCAATTGGCATGGAGCCATTCCTGTGTTATTTTGGATCGGTGGGACGGTGCAGAATCTTGCTGAAATATCCAATTCTTTTTGGGATACAATCTGTTAGCATGTGGTAATAAACGTGTAGCCAATACTTCCTGTTTGTAATATTCAGCATTGATTTTTACCCCTTTATCGATGAATTTCAGAGGCAGTTTTCCATTGTGTGACACTGCAGCCCAAACCATAACAGAATTCTTGTTCTGAAAGCTTTTAACAGTTCGAAGATTTTCAGGTATATCCTCGAAGGTTGCTGAATATACAACATCATTTTGAGCATTATAACTTTGTTCTGTACAAAACAGCTTCTCATCAGAGAAAATTATTTTTTCAACACTTTTGCTACCGTGCCGGTTCAGAAATTTCTTACATCTTTGTAACCTTTTTACTATTTGTGCAGTAGTCAAACCTTGAACTTTTCTTTTGCGATAAGGGCGAAAACCCAGATCTTCATTTATGATAAGTTGCATAGTTCTGCGACTGATGTTCTCTTCTGCAGCCATTTTATTTGCAGAACGTTGTGGATTTCTTCGTATCTTTTCACGAATTCTTTTGATACGTTCTTTTCTAAGAACAGTGCGTGGACGACCGGACCTTGGTCGATCTTTACAGCTATTGGTATCCAATAATCGATTTATAGTCCTATATATAAACGTCCTATTAACCTTTAGCTTACGGGGCCCATATTTCCGATTTTCTCTTTAGAACGGGAAATTTCATACCCCCTTTGTAAGAACGCCCATCAAGGAGGAACCACTAATTGCCTCTCTCGGACCGTGGGAGAGTGTTTGCTACCCCGAGGGGGGAGTTTTTACGAGAAAGAGTGTTTGGAATTTCCCTAATTCCCCTTCACATGGACAGACTGGCTATTTGTAAACATATTGTGACAACAAGGGGCTTTGTACATCTCGTTTATTTATTGTAACTTGCGTTACCATTATTTATCGATTATAGTATTTTAATGGTGGGAAAGTTTTCAGAACAATTTCCAAGTAAAAAAAAGATGAAATTTAAGAAAATAAAGGGATATGTACAATCAAAAATAATACTAAAATTATTTATCTGCTCACATGTATGTACAGAAAAAAAAAAAAATATATATATATATATATATATATATATATATATATATATATATATATATATATATATATATATATATATATATATAAATATATATATACAATATATATATATATATATATATATATATATATATATATATATATATATATATGTATATATATGCATATATATATGGATATATATATATATATATATATATATATAACAGTTCCGTAACTGACTCATTCATTCACTGACTAACTGACTGACTGACATACAACGCACAGACCAAACCGCTGGACCTAAAGGGCTGAAATTTTGCATGGCGATTCTTCTAATAGTGTAGGGGTGCACTAAGAAAGATTTTTCAAAAATTCTTCTTAGATTTTTTTAAATTAAATTTTTAAGCTGTTTTTTTAACTTTTTTTACGTTTGTATTTAAAATATTACATTGAGGGTTATAAAATTTATATCACGAGAAAGATCATAAAAATTCCTTCAAAATGAAATTTTTTTCGAATTTTTACATCCATTTCCTGATTTTTGGTGAATTTTTAAAGATTAATTTTTAGAATTTAATTTATTAAATGCTGATCACGTGATTTCTTTTTCTGGTACTTTCAATAAATTTATCGTCACGTGCGTAACAACTAAATAGACAAAAAATATATATATAATAAATATATATAATAGTATATATATATATATATATATACATATACATACATATATATATATATATATATATATATATATATATATATATATATATATATATATATATATATGTATATATATATATATTCATACATACATACATATATTTATATATATATAGATATATATATATAACACATATATTACATATATATATATATATATATACATACAAAGATACTATATATATATACATACATATATATACATATATATATATATACATATATATATATATATATATATAGTAATATATATATATATATATATATATATATATATATTATATATATATATATATATATATATACACACATATATATACACATATATATATATCATACATACACATACATACATGCATGTATATATATATATATATATATATATATATATATATACATACACATACATACATATATGTATATATATATATACATACATATATACATACACACATATATATATATATATATATATATATATATATATTATATATATATATATATATATATATATATATATATATTTATACATATGTAAAATCAATGCCTAGGAGCTGAAAATTTCCCTAATTAGCAGTAGATATTTCCTTTTCCCGATTTGTCGCTCTAAATGGTCTTAAATTTCCCTAGGAAAAAATTTCAACTCTCCGCCAAATTAGACTCCCGCTGATCCAATTTCCTGCATCCGCTGCGGTTTTAAGTAAACAGGGGGAAAAAAACTTTGGGACAACAGCTATCCCAAACCCGTCTTTTTGGAGAGTAAGGTCTTGGGATACATGCTATCCCAGCCCGTAAGGAAAAGGTTAAAACCAAGGCATTTTAATTGCTTAAATATTTTACCTGCAGAAAATCCGAGATCAAAAAGCTGTTTAACCATTAACCTTTTGGCTTCCATCTTTAAAAATATTCTACATGTTTTACTTTAAACAAAAATCGTCTACTTTTACAAAAAGTTGCCAATCACACAAATAGATAGATAAATTGTTTTTCCAAACGATTAAAATTAACTCTTATTTTTTGGAGTGTTACAGTATTTATTAGCCACCCTGTAGTTCCTTATATACGACTTTAAGAATAGCCAATAAGCGATCATTTGCATATGTTAAATACGATTTATAACCCACAGTTATTGGTCTAAGTATTGTATGTGGAGATTTCGATACTTATGTGATGCTTATTTGAAGTGGTTATATGTGGATACAGTTATAATTTAGTGATAAGTCTAAATATTTTTAAATTATTATATGATGCATTGTTTATAGGTGTAGAGAATCTATGAGGTTGCTGCAATATTTTAGTGAATTGACAAATTGTTTTGAAATAGTTTAGTACTGATGATGTAATTTAACCCAGGTTTTTAATGTATGTTGTTCCAGTTCCTTTATTTTTTTTATTTCGTCGCTTCTTGCTTTGTTTTGACTTTACGTCAGGTTGCAGATGAGGAATGACTTCCGGGAGTGTTGCCTAGGCAAAAAACATGTTTAACCAGAGTGTTGGGGGTCACAACTCCCCCCGGTCATTTATATTCTTCATCTTTCTGGTTGATGAATTTTGCTGGTGTTGTCAGGTTTAATAATGTTTTTATTTAATATATATATATATATATATATATATATATATATATATATATATATATATATATGAGAGAGAGAGAGAGAAAGAAAAAATGAGAGATCAAATAGTTTTCCGGCATTTTTTTATAGTTATAAAACATATGTATACAAAATTTCAAATAATATGTTATTTATGAATGTATTTATATATTGTTTCATAGTTTTATATTAGGGAATTTGAAATATTACTTCTTTTAAAGGCCGTAATTAATTTATATGATTTCAGTATTTATACGTATTTATTTAAAATGAAACTTAAACTTTTAAAGCGAATTAAATTTTACTTTATAATCAAATTGTACAACTCCAGTTTTTTCAATAAACGTTTATATATTTTTATTGAAGAATATGTTTAGAACATATATGGAAATGTTACATCCTTTTATTACATCAATTATGCAAGACCCTTTACCTTTAAATTTTTATTTTATTCCCGGTTCCATTTAGAAATTTCTTTTTGTATTTACAGATTGAATGATTCTGGATTAATGGGATTCTCTTTGGACGATTCAGGTTATTTCTTAAGTTATAGTAGTTGCCATTAAATCGTAGCATTTTTTCTTCAAAATATAATTCCTTGTCTACTGTATGACTACTTTAAATATCTTCTTCAGGAAAAATTTCTAGTGACTTAGGTTTGTACCTGAACCGTAAAATTCTTTCTCTGACGTCAAAGTAAACAAACAGCACAGTTATTCATTGGGGAGGATTGAGAAGATTTTTCAAAATTATTATGGTATGCATTTCTTCTTTTTTCGGGGAAATAATGGAATAACTTTCTTCTAATGCTAGGATTCAGAATTTAAAAATGATTCAGAAATTTTTGAGGATTTTTCCATAAAATTGTAATTTTAATCTTACCAGTAAAAGATGGGTATCCATTTTCTATACAGAAAAATTAAGATGATGGTGGAACTGAAATAGAAATATTTTACTTTAATTTCCTTTACTTAAAAATCCCCAATAGCCATGAGATAAATAAAGTACATTGTTCTCAATTGCAAAGATAATTTCTGTAAAATTTATTAGCCTTTGAGAAGTTTTCAAAAATTAATGCCCGAAAGAATTGCTATTATCTATATATATAAAACAGTTCCATAACTGACTGACACACTGACTGACGTACAACGCACAGACCAAACCGCTGTACCTAAAGGGTTGAATTTTGCATGGCGATTCTTCTTATGGTGTAGAGGGGTGCACTAAGAAAGATTTTTGAAAAATTCTTCTTAGATGTTTTAAAATTAAATTTTTAAGCTGTTTTAGTAACTTTTTTTAAGTTTCCATTTAAAATAATAATTTGAGAGTTATAAAATTTATATCACGAGAAAGATCCTAAAAATTCCTTTAAAATGAAATATTTTTCAAATATATACCTCCATTTTCTGATTTTTGGTGAATTTTTAAATATTAATTTTTAGAATTTAATTTATCAAATGCTGATCACGTGATTTCTTTTTCTGGTACTTTAAATAAATTTATCGTGACGTGCATAACAACTGAATAGAAAAAAAAATTCTTGCTAATGCAGCAGACGATTGGACATTATCCAAAAAAATATTAAGATACAATAAAAGATATTATGATCCTGAAACTCTACTATATTAACTGTACTATATTCTTTAGTATGTCCTATTACATTTAATTTGAATATTTTCTTCTACATTATTTTGTCTATAAAAATATCCTTACGATTGTTTTATAAATATATTAATTTTACATCAGTTGTATACATTGATCGTCGTATTTATTATAAATATATATATTTATATATTTTTGGCATTAATTGCTTACATTGACCGTTGTATTTAATTTGAATGTACTCCGTAGCGAAGTGCGGGTTTTCAGCTAGTCTTCCATAAACACAATCCAGTTATATTAATGTGACCACCTGTAAAAGCCAGAATAACCACCTTTCGAATCGCGGACCTCTGTGAGACGGGCAGGAAGAATGCCAGTGATGTTCTGGAAGGTACTGACACCTATGTGGATTCACGCCGTTTCCAGTTCCGTGGCCAGCTGCCCGAGGTTGCGCGGTTGAGGATCCATATGGGCAAAAAAAAGCGATCGAGCTGGTCCCACAGATTCTCGATTGGGTTTATGTCCGGGAAATTCGGGGAGCAGGGGAGTACGGTAAAATCCTCCTAGTGCACTTCAAGCCACGTACACAGGGAGCTTTATGACACGTCACATTGTACTGCTGGAAGAGTCCATCGTGCTGAGTAAAGACAATACGTATGTAGGGATTTGGTCCTCAAGGACAGATGTATACTTCCGTTGATCCATTGTGCCTTCCACAATGATGAGTACACCCAGGGAATTCCACGAACACATTCCCAAGACCATAACGATAATTTCTTCAGCTTGGAACCTTTCAGCAATTGTTGCAGGATGTTTGTTTTCTAACGTTTCACGCCGTATACATAAACGTCCATCTGTCAGATGGAGCATAAAACATGATTCATCAGTAAAAGCCTCCTGTCGTCATTACTAAGTGAACGTGCAGCTGCGCTAGTGAAGTGCAAAATCCAGCCTTCGCCGATTAACAGCCGTCAGCATATGTACATTAACCAGCCGTCTGCTGCTGAGTCTCATACGCAGCAACTTTCGCTGAAAAGTCGTTCAGGGTAAACTTTTGGTAGTCGCTTTGGTTCATTTGGGTGGTCAGTTGGTCGACTGTTGTAAGTCAATTCGCTCGATCGCACCTCCGCAGCCATCGTTCACCTCCGTCTTCTATGGCTGAGGTTCACCACACTCGCCACGTCGCTGATTTTGGTTAATGCCATTTTTCCATGCACTGTAAACTTTTACCACGGCAGCGTGTGAATTGTTAACAAAATTAGTCGTTTCGGAAATGCTTCTACCATTAGCTCAGAACCCAATGATCATTCATATTGTGGGTCTGAGATATCACTCCGTTTCTGCATTAAACCAACGATTGCAATGTTTTCCATATCCCTCCGTTATCCTTTATATACCCTCCACTGATAGTGTTGCTACGTGCCTTCTACAATTGGTTATTTCGCGCCGACGTCGAAATTAGGCAGTGGTCCCATTAATGGGACGGGACTGTGTAAAATGAAATATTTTTCATGCATTTAGTCCACAGTTTTGTTAGAAATGTATTTTCTTTACAAGAAGAACAATCCCCCTTTTGGAAGTCCTGTTTACAAATTTCTAGGAATTAATTTTGAGAACGTAGTTTATATTTCACTTAGTAACACTATCAGACAGTGACAGTGAAAATGTATCTAGAACGAAACCAGTTGATCTTTACTAATTCAACCACGCTGATCACAGAAACGACTATGAAAATATCCGATTAGCTCTAGTTTTTAAATTATAAGGTTCGGACGTATCAGTGAATGATAACAAGAAGGTGGCTGACGAATCCGTTTCGCGGAAGTAGGTCATTTTCTCATGGGTGTGAACAGTGCGGACGACATTTTGTATTACACCTCCATTAACGTATGGTATTTCAAAGAAGAACAGTCATCCTTGACATATCCTAACATACCGTCGGCTACCCGACCAGTGCCTCATGGAGTCGGACTGCATATTCTGATCCCACTCCGATCTTATACAGTAAGTGATGAGGGCGGTAGTAATTCAAGGGATACTACATCATGTCCAGAACCCAGTAATCGAAAGATTCTTTTTTTCGGTGTAACAAGGAGTCTACACAGCAACATAAAATAACACTATGACCTGACTGATCTAGTAACAGATTTAGAATTACCTAAAGCTAAAGAAGAACTGTTGGCGTCTAGATCGCGGCAGGGGAATTGTCTTGATGAGACGGTGAATGTGACTGCGTTCCGTAACAGCCATACTCCATTCCTTCCATTTTTCAAAAGTGAAAATAACTTGATATTTTACAGTAATACAGGGGGTTTCATGGCAAATATGAAAATTGTCTATAAAACTAATGATTGGAGATTGTTCATAGAATCTTTAAAGTTAATTCTATCCTTCTGCATATTAGCAACTTGTTTTCATTGGTTCCAATTGATTATGCAGCTTACACGAAAGAAACGTATCTGAACATTAAGCAACTGTTATGTAGAGTAAACTAAGACGAGTTTAAGTGGTAGATTTCCTGTGATCCCAAAGTCAATTCCATGTTACTTTGAGTACAACAGGTTACACTAAATTCTATTGCTTCTTGTGTGTGTTAGACAGCCATATGAAGGCACATCACTAGAAGCAGAAATATTGACATATGCGTCAACCAATTCAGCCAGGAACTCGTAATGTTATCGACGATGCACTTGTCAAATGCATCAAAGTAATACCCTCTGTTCTTCATGTAAAACTGGGCCTTAAGAAAAACTTTGTAAAGGTCTTGGATAAGACTGGGGAAGAATTTATGAATTTACGAAAGACGTTTCCAAATTCAAAAGACGTCTGAGTGAACCCAAAATAGAGGAGGGAGTTTTCGTTGGTCCACAAATACACAAACTGTTCCATGAACATGTTAATAATATTCTCACAGGGGATGATAATTTTGCTTGGGATGTCTTTTTCAAGTGTCCACCAACTTCTTGGAAATAAAAATCAGAAAACTATAAGGAACTTGGGGAAAATCTTCTGCAGTACTATGATAGACTGAGGTGTAACATGTTCTTAAAGTTACACTTATTACTATCACACTTGGACTTCTTCCTGAAAACTGTGGTGCTGTTAGCTTATGTCACTGGAATCTAGCTCTATGTTGACTAAAATATCAATTGTCTCACAAATTTTGCAAAACATAGTATACAAAGTTTAACCCTTTTAACCCTAAACCATGTATTGATATTTGAGTAGTGGCATTTGGTTCAAATCAGCTAGGTTCACTCTTACCGAACTTTTGAAAAATTTAAATATTTCGGATACAGATATATTATGTTTGAAAACACATGGTCTAGTTGAGGCTGAAATCTCTAGGCTGTATCAAATGTGAGTTATACCACCCTCACCTAAATCCTCAAGTTTGGCTTATGTCAGAATGAGAGTGTAGAAGTGAGCGTTTCTGTCAAGCAGAATGACTCCAGCCGAGAGGAAAAACCTGAGGTGAGGTGAAATATTTTAATTTTTCAAAGGTTCGGTAAGAATGAACCTAGCTGATTTTAGTCATTTTGGCCTACAAATTAAGACAATGTCTTGTGCTTCAAACTAATCTTACCCAGGCAATTGTGTAAAATTGACTGCAGTTTGATTGCACTGCAGGTGTGGATGTCTTTATTCTACAATGTTCGTTCTGATGTAGTCTAATATTGGACATAGATGTAACTACGCGTAAGAATTTATTTGACTGAAGTATCACTCTTAATGTAGTATCAAATCAGACTGTACAAGAAACATAATAACGTCATTTAGCCAAAATCAAAATAATTTTTTTTAAAAAACTTATGTATTCAGCTCACGCACCAATATACGGACTACTTGCTAATCCATCAGTTTAGAAAAAGTAAAAAAAAAATAATTTCTCATTCCTTGAGTAAATTATAAATTGAAGTTCAAAATTGTATTAGGTAGATGATACAAAAAAAAAGAATTTTTCTTTGCAGAGTCCCGGATAAACAAAATACTAGATATAAGACATCTGAGAAAATTGACTTTTATAATTTAATATAAACAATTTTTGGAAACTTTTTGCTGTAACTTAAATGGTGCATTAAGCATTTAAAAAACTTCCTTCAAAAAATTAAAATGAATCAAAACATCAAAAAAAAGTGCTCTAATAAATCGCCAACAATTGCCTTATTGCGCAAAAAATGAACTTTTTTCATCTTGCGTATATTTTTTTCTCATTTAATTTGGATCAGAAATTTTTTGTCAGACGTTAGATTTAGGAACATTTAAACAGCGATTAGTGTAGCAAAAGGAGATGATATTTTGTGGGAAAATTCATGAATTATTGTTGTAGTATCGAATCTTACCTTTGAACAACAATATAGACCTCTTAAAAGGATTTTTGGGTTTTAGTCAATGAGTTGTTTTATGATATCACACTTTTCCATCGGATTTAAATCAAACGTACGAAACAGTTACGTATGCACCTCATGATATGTTTTAGACACAGTTGAATTTTATTTCGATCAAGCTGGTTTGTAAAATTTATCAGAGTTCAGAAATTGTGCACCTGATTATCCCATAAAAATCCCATATGAATTCATGGAACCTTGAAGACATTTGTGAAACTAAGCGTTTTCTACATAGTGTATGATTTTCTGCACGGATAACCACCGAAAAATATATCTTAGCTTACAAAGATCGCACCTGTTTACAATGCTCAACCATATTCTTTTCTGAAGAACCATTAGGGCCTGTTCACGTAGGAGTCCGTTGCGTAGCGTTAAGGAAAAGGTGACGTTGAGACGAAAATAAACCAATAATAGGCGTTAAAAATTTCATTGCTAATCGTTTGGAGGCTTATGATTGGTTTATTTTCTTCTCAACGTCATCTTTTCTTTAACGCAACGCAGCGGACTCCTATGTGAACAGGCCCTTATTCTCTGCACAGAAATGGTTCTTCAGAAGACTGAATGGACCTTTTGTAACCGGCAGTTGAAGGAAAACTTATATAAAACATTTAGGTATTGAATTAACGTCTTTCCGGCCCATTGTATTGTTAATACGAAATGTCGTTTTCTAGCTCCTAGACGTTCCTTTTAAATATGCCTATATTTCAGCTCGTCTGCGTTATTGGACTTTTAGATAAATAGCGATATCTCTCAGACGTTTAAACAACTGAGGGATTTTTTTACCTAAAATTCGGCGCATACATTTACAGCTGGAGTATTGTTCAAAGTGTAGATATGATATTCTGGGGAAGTTTTAACTTTTGAAACTAACTGCCTCTCACTAGTTTAAAGTTTGTTTCTGACTGGAACAGTTATAGAACTTAACATATTTTCCAATTGATAAAAGGAATTACATATATTCGCAAAACAAGAACACATTTTATTTCTTAAAAAAGTGTTTTTCTCATTCCAAGAAAAACAATTTAATAAATTCCATGTAATTCTTCTTATTCACACTATGAAGCTGATATTCAATCGCTGAAAACGTCCGAAGTTAGTCTTCTGAATTATTGGATAGTCAGTTGATAACAGTAAACTATTGCGGTAATAAATTCCAAAATTCCTAAATGTGAGCTCGCTGAGATTTCAAATTAAAGTAATTGCCACATTTAGAAAAAGAGTGTTGTACCTAGTGTGAAATTGCATTCCTCTAATGGACGTTACACTGAATAACAAATAATTCGCTGAATATTTGAAATGTTCCTTTTACTATTATAAACACATACACGACGAAACTGCAGGTGTTTATTGCTAATTCTAACGGCAAAAGCTTCAAGTGAAAGGAAACATATTACGAGAATTATTTTGTGGCAAGGTAGTTGTTTTCTACATTTTAGATAAATAATTTATAAACGGAAATATGTAAGTGTTTAACCCCAGCACCTATTTATATACCATGACATACAGTCAAATTTCACAGTCTTTTTATAGGGAATTATTGACTGAAATCCTTTACTTCTAACATCTGATGGGGTTAATACGTTAAATGAAATGATTGAAGAGCATTGAAATTCAAATAAATAATCCAACAGAGATAGATAAAAATAATACGAAAATAGACAAAAAACAAACAGAAATCAAGCACTCTGGGCATCCACGCACCAACAGCAAGATTCTGTATAAGTGCCGGAACTGAACCATAAAACAACAGAGGTAACCGACAGGTCTCGTCAGCAGGGAGCCTAACCATGTCAGTTACCTGAATTAGGCTCCCTGATGAAGAGACCTGTCGGTTACCTCTGTTGTTTTATGGTTCAGTTCCGGCACTTATACAATACCAGAGTGCTTGATTTCTGTTCGTTTTTTGTCTATTTTCGTATTATTTTTATCTATCTCTGTTGGATTATTTATTTGTTTTTTTTTCATTATGGGGATATGAAGTTTCTGAGCTATCCTCTATTGAAAATGTTTTCTTTGCAGGATAAGTTTTATGTTATAGTCATTTAGCAGTCTATGCTTGAATTTTAATTTTGTTTATTTCTATTGTTTACATTTTACATTGAAATTCAAATAATATAGGTAAAAGGAATTCCTGCTATTTGAACATAAACACGCGCCTTGAAACATGCACTAATTAGTTAAAATGATTTATAGAGAGTTTTTCACAAACGAGCAAAATACCTCATAGAGCAATTAAGTTTTCTTTCTCATTCCGGGCAAAACAACCTGATTAATTCCGTGTAATTTGCTCCCAATCATTCAGTTACGGTGAAATACAATCACCGAAAATGCCCTCAGTGCGCCTAAGCGATCATCAGGTTTCCTTGGGTGATTACGTAAGATATATGTTATACCAGAAGGTTCTTTCGAAATGGTTCCTAAGCGATTTGTCAATCCGGCAGTTAAACGTTCGTTATTTCCTTAACCAGAATGACATGGGAAAAGGAGAAAGTGTATTTTATCCGAGATATTGTTAATTTTAATGCCATACCTGAAAGAATAGTCGCATTAAGGACTTTAATATCATGATGTTTGAGTTAACCGAGTTTTACGAAGTTTACATAAAATAATATTAATTAAAATTTTAAAAGTTATTTTACTGAGGATGATAATATGCTTTAGAATGTTACACTAAGGAAATTTCACTGACGTTCTTATAAGTTATTTTTCTCAAAATAGGAGAAACAAAACGTCACTGTTTTCATTATATTACAATGTTAAAATGTTTACATTAATTTAACATAACAAATAAACAAATTAAGCACCAAATCTATATAAGCTGAAGATATGTCGTGCATTATTTAACAAATTGGTTATAGTAATATATATATATATATATATATATATATATATATATATATATATATATATATATATATATATATATATATATATATATGTATATATATATATACATATATATATATATATATATATATATATATACGTATATATGTATATATATATATACATATATGTATATATATATATATACGTATATATATATATATATATATATATATATATATGTATATATATATATACATATATACGTATATATATATATATATATATATATATATATATATATATACATATATATATATATATATATATATATATATATATATATATATATATATATATATATATATATATATATATGTATATATATATATATATACACACACTGCTGGCCACCCAAATTGCAACAGCAAGAAAGACAAGAGATATCACAACAAAATTTATTTTGTAGATAACATGTTGACGAAGTATCAAATGATTAAATTTATAGACTTCTGTGAAGTGTGGTTCCTGCCAAAATCAGTAGCCAGAGTAGCCGCCATTGTTGGAGATCACCGCTGCCACACGCCTCGGCATTGATTCAAAGAGACTTTGGATGAGTTCTTGGGGTACAGCAGACCAAGCAGCTTCCACACGTTGCCAAAGTTGATCTGCTGTGGCAGCTGGGGATGGAATCTGGGTCAATAGTAGATCAACCATGGACCACATGTTTTCTATCGGTGAAAGATCCGGAGAGCTAGGCGGCCAGGGAAGCAATTCAATCTGGCGATTGACGAAGAACCGTTGGACAATGCGTGCCACGCGTGGTCGCGCATTATCCTGTTGAAATATGGCTGTGGGCAAGCCCTGAAGGTAAGGAATGACAACTGGCTCCAACACCTCGGAGATGTAGCGCTGGCTGTTTAAAGTGCTGGCAATGCATACTAGAGGTGTTCGAGAGTGATATCCAATACCGCCCCATACCATAATACCCGGTGCAGGACCAGTGTGGAGGTGCATAACGCAGCTGTTCAGCATCCTCTCTTCACGGTGTCTCCAGACTCGAATGCGACCATCGTGGTGTTGGAGACAGAAGCGTGACTCGTCAGTAAAGACAATTTCATTCCATTCTGCCGTCCACATCCTTCTGTCATCGCACCATTGGCGGCGGAGACGTCTGGGGTTCTGCGTCTAGGGTAGACAAAGCAATGTACGTATTGCGGACAGACCACTCTGCTGTAAATGGCGTCGAATGGTACGCGCAGACACTGGACGATGCGTTACAGACGGCATGTGCTGTGCTATGGTTCGTGATGTGACTGAGCGATCCGTCACTGCCATGCGCACAATTTGCCTGTCATCACGTGAAGTGGTGCGCTGAGGTAGATGCGATCGAACACGCCGGTCCGTCGTATCGTCCTGCATCCAACGATCACATATCCGCATTACAGTTGTTTGGTTTCGTCCAACACGACTACCGATTTCCCTGAAAGATAATCTACAATCTCGGTAGGCCACTATCCTTCCTCTGTCGAACTCAGATACTTGATCAAAAGATGATCTCTGTTTTCGACGAGGCATAATTGATCGTTTATTTGAGAAAACCACAAGAAAAACACAATTGCCGAACTTGAAATCGTCGAAATCTCCAAGCCTTTAATAGCGCTTTGATGTGGCGCCACAGGCGCGAGTGATGTGCGTCTGCGCTGAAATTCTAATCATTTGCATATCTCACCTCCGTTAATGCATGTTGTAAATTTCATGTTATTTGCACGTTTCCTTCAGGGTGTTGCATTCACAGTGGCCAGCAGTGTATATACATATATATATATATATATATATATATATATATATATATATATATATATGAACATTAAATATGAATTAAATTTAAGCAATTTAAGATACAATAACTTAGAGTAATATTTTCTTATATCTACGATGTTTTTCTTTTGGAAACAATCTTTTATAAAAATAACAAAGTGAAATATTTAAAAAAAAATAATAAATTATTTGATTACAAATACAGATCAGGATAATTTCACTATGCAAATATTGTAGAATTTCAAAAAAAAATTAATTATCGTCTTTAGTAGTTGCAGAAGGACTCCAGGCAAGAATTAATTGGACTGTTTGAGCAACCCGGGAACTAAAACGCCTGTTTCGAACGATGAAAAGAAAAATTACGTTTAGCTTCAGATGGCTTTATCTTTGAAGCTTTTACTGCAGTAACATAATGAAATTGGGGGGGGGCGGGATATTCTTATTATGACATTTTTTTAAGATTCCATTCCATATAAAAAACTAGTTGTATAAATTTGGAATATTTTTAAATATTCAGGTGGATATATATAACTGCAAAATGTAAATGCAGTCGTCAAATTATTCCGTTTAACCGTTATCTATGAGCGTGCTTTTCTATCTCTATATTATATAAGAAAATAATTTACAAACTGCATTTGCAGTTGGATGGAGCTGATTATTTATTTTAATAATAAAATACTGAGAAGAAAGTAAAAAGAAAATTAAAGTTTCAAAAATCAATACCGTGGAACTGTCAGGTATGCCGCAAAGATAATTTTAATTTGAAAATTTCTTCGATGTCTGGATATATAAGAAAACTGTAAAAGGTGATGTACTTTGTTTTGTCTATAAGTATTGTTTGACAGTGTTCAAGATACCCTAAGTACATTTTTGATTCGTTTTTTTATCACTATTTATAATACAGACAATACATTTTTAATTGCTAACAACTTCGTTTGTATCATCTGATATTATATTTTTCAAACTCTGTTGTATATCCTATCAAATCTTACTTCAATGATTAGAAAAAACATTTAAAAGCCTTTGAAAATAATTTCAAAGTCTTACAAAGCTATAAAATTGTTCATGCGCTAGAAGTATTGAAATTTATATTTAATTATAAATGTGGGAATTTCTGTTTTGTGCAATTGTTTTGATATATTAAAGAATTTGTAAGGTATAAACAAGATTCGATTCACAAAAATCGAACTTTTGAGTGAATGAATTAAAGAAGCTGCTTGAGATATGCTAATTTCGGCATACGCGCTTAGAATAAATACCATGCAGCGTCATTAATAAAAAAAAGGTGGTTAGTGTTGAAGAAGGTTGTTAAAGTTGATAGATAAGCGATAGGGAGCTACGACGTATGCAGCTCCAGTACTATCGTGAGCTAGTGCTTAGGGGGGCCGAAGTTTACGTGGCAGTTCTGCTGGTTTGACTTACTGTTCGTGAGTATTGAATAATATATTGTTCTTGAAAGCTGTATTTATATATTCCGTACAAGTGGTACGTATGCTTATTGCTGTAAAAGCAAATTCTATATGTGCAACGAATTCAATAAACGTTGTTTCCTGTGTAAACTGTGTTTGCATCAAATTCATTTAGAGTGCCACTTCAAATTATATACACCCAAGTCTGGGTAGAAGTGAGCTATATAGTCTATAAATTGCTGAGGCATTATTATTTATTTTCAGAAAATAAAATAATGTTTTAACTGAATGAGAATGGCGTGCTCATAAGCATCATATATTTGTATAATCAATGTTATTTATTATTATTGTAACTATTTATTATTACTACGACCTTTCTTTTTTTTTGGGGGGGGGAGAAAATTATATTTCTTAAAAAAATGTGAAACAGGTAAAGAAATATGCTGCAGCCCAAAGTATTCCACAGGTAACCCACAACGTTTAGTGGTTAGATTTGCAAGATAACGGAAAGTTGGTTTTAAATCCCGATAACGGAATGGATGTTCCCATTTTGAAGCCTTATAGGAAGCAATGTTGGTCCACATATGCAGTTCTCCCATAATAAAGAAGCCAACAAATTGGCGTTGTATATGTGGTTATGTCTCTGGGTAAAATCCCTGCCACGTTGGAGATGTTAACCCTCAAGTATAACTCAAAACTGAATAACAAACTTAAAATATCTCAAAAACATTTAATTTTTTAAAAAAACATTTATTTTCACAAATTTCATTATTATTCTTATAGAAAAAATAATGCATTCGTGTTAATAATCTAAGCTAGTATCATGGACCTATATTTCTTGTAATGCAGTATGCAAATACATTTATATTTCGCTAACGCAGGAGTTATTTCTTAAAAGAAGACAAAAATAACCAAAATTCGAGAAAAATAACATGTTCCGATCCTGCGAGAGCTTAATTTCCCTTTTTTTCAAGGTTAAAAATTCCCACTAGGTATTCAAAACCCCTTAACTCTGCAATGGTGCACCTTTTTTTAAATCATTAGTAGTAAAAGAAAACGATATAAGCTGCTGATATTTTCAAATAAATAATACGATTATTTTAGTTTCCCAGTATAAGTTAGTTTTTAAACAATTTTAGTTTTTTACTAATTAAATGACATTGTTTCAAATCCAAGAATGACCAAGTGCAAAATTCCAGTATGAAATAATGTCCCTGAATTTACTTGCTTCTATATGAAACGCTTAGAAAAGAGTATTTCAGTTTTAGGACTAATCGTTGATTTTGTTTATCCAACAAATCTAGTTCTTAAAAATTGTACGACATGATTTCAAATCTGAGAGTAACAAGCGAAATTTCTAATAAAAAGGATTTCCATAATTTAAGTTTAGTCGTATTTAATGTATAAAAGCTGTGTTTTAATTTTATAGTTTGAGTCTTTTTAGTTTTTCACGAAATTTAGCCCCTAGTAAGAGGAAGGCTTATTTCAAATCTCCGAATATCCAACTGAAACTTAAAAAAAAATTGGTAACTGAATATATATATATATATATATATATATATATATATATATATATATATATGTATGTATATATAACGCATTCAGTTGTTGCAATAACATATTTAGCAATAAAAATGATATTGCAATAACATATTTAACAATAAAAATGATGTCACAGTTTAAATTTAATCGTATTTAATGTATAAACACTAACATTTAGTTTTACAGTTTGATTGTTTTTGGTTTTTCACGAACTTAAGTCCCTTCTAAGTAGAAGGCTTATTTCAAATATCCGAGTATTCAACTGAAGATTAAAAAAAATCATTTGGTAATTGAATTTAAAAGCTTTTATTTGTAAATATCGCATTTATTGTTTTAATAAAATATTTAACAATAAAAATTATATTGAAATAAATATTTAACAATAAAAATGATGTCATAATTTAAATTTTATCGTTTAAAATATATTGAAACTGCCTTTTAGTTTTATAGTTTGATTCTTTTTGGTTTTTCATAAACTTTAGTTCCTTCGAATTAGAAGGCCTATTTCAAATCTCTGAGTATCCAACTGAAGATATATTATTTGGTAAATATATTATTTGGTAATTGAATTTAAAATTTTTTTATCCTTACATAATGCATTCAGTTGTTGCAATAACACATTTAACAATAAAAAATGATATCACAATTTAAATTTTATCATTTTTAATATATAAAAACTGCCTTTTAGTTTTATAGTTATATTCTTTTTGGTTTTTCGTGATCTTTAGTCGCTTCGAAGTAGAAGGCATAATTCAAATCTCAAAGTATCCAGCTGAAAATTAAAAAAAATTATTTGGTAATTGAAATTTAAAACCTTTTTTATCTGTAAAAACACATTCTGTTGTCGCAATAAAATATTCAACAATGAAGAATATTGCAAGGTGGCATATGTATCGGTTTTGGATGCTTCATATAAGAGATATATTTTGTCGATAAAAACGTGTCAGTTAGCTCCATAGGCTTAAGTTAAAAAATAATTTTGGTTCATGAGTTTGATAACTCTTTTTGTTTAAGAATCATACCGCTGAATAAAACTGCAGTTTTCCCTGATTTGTGAATAAAGTATTTTAAAGTAACTGCCTACGTTGAAAATGTCATTTTTGACCATTTTGGTCAACTTTATTTTTTGCAAGAATCGTGTAATTCAATCTTTTCTCTTTTCAAAACCATTTTGATTTCCATTGCACATGAATTAGAAGAAGAGTTATAGCTATTTTAAAAAACTTCGTCTGCTACAAAAGTGAATTGACAAAAATATTTAAATGCGTTTTTCTCAGAATTATATTTTTTAACACACATATCTACCGTTATCATGATATTTCACGTAATAATGCATATAATTTGATAAAGTTTTCAGGAAATGTTTTAGATACTATTGTTAATGAAATGACGCTCCATAATTAATATATAATAAAAAAAATTTTGTTTTTGTTTGGGGCTGTTTTTATAAGGAAAGGAATGACGAATCCAATAAGAAAATTTCTCCCGAGAAATTTTCACATTGGAACATAAAATTGTCTGCATTATTTTTGCATTTTAAAATTTCTCTTAGATTGTGGGTCATTTTGTTGATAACTGTCATATGTATCATGTCTGAGATGGAAATTAAAATAGTAGCATTAGAATTTTGTGCAGTGTGATAAGCGTTTTATCGAAATTTCATCAAAAATTACTTGAAATTGACCAATTTATAAAAAAGTATGGTATTTACAGGCAAGTGCTTATTTATTATTTATTTTTTAAATGATGTTTTACCATAAAAGACCAAAAAATCCTTAAAAAACGATTTTTAAAAAAAAATGGCTCAGAACGTAGCACTCACCTTAAAGCTATATCATCTAATTTTTCACATAGATTTCTCTAATTTCACTGTACTATCGACGGTGAGAATCACCAATTACTTATTAAAAAAACAACTGACACGTCGCAGGTTTTTACATACCCTTTCCAAGAGGCAATATTCAAAGTTAAATCAGAAACCAATGTAATAAAGCAGAAAAAAGACCCCTCATATCCTTATTAGTTCTCGGGGATACTCCAATACCCATAGAAAAACAAAATCATTCTTACTCTCCCATCAAGAAGACATTAGACAAATGAATTCAGATGGGATGTTTGCGAACAAGGGCATTTCAGGAAAATAGGTATTTTCTTTATCGAAAATGTAACGCTAACTAGTTGGACCGAAAAAAAATTTAATATGTTGGCTGCTGAAATAAACAATATGTTCAAGTTACAATATGTTACGATATGTCGAAAAATACTTAAAAGATATTGTTTTTTATAGATTTTAAAAGAATTTTCTATTTTCGTTTTAAGAAAATAACTTTTCCTAGAAAAATACAAAATGAATTTTTTTTTCTACTAAAATTGCAGCAGATTTTTATTAAATTTTACTCTTTATTAAAATGCAAATAATCAGTTTCATGGGACATTAACGCATGAAACAAAAAAATGCCTTGCATTTATTATAGTGAATAAATGAATTTACTCTGATGAGATTTCTCGTAAATAAAATGTTACATATTTCATTAGAGACTAAAATAGAAAAGAAAGTTTTTTTTTCAATTTTCTACCTTTTCTAAATGTCTTCAAAGAAAAATTTCGTCATTTGTTCCTTTTATTAAAAATAAAAACATGCATTCACAAATTTCAGGTATTATTATATTTTCTTCTTTTTGTGAGTCTTAAAATTTTATTTTTATATCCTTTCTGTATAATATATTTTTACTACGTATCATTCTTTTATTTCTTTTTTGTCAACAATTAATTTATTTTTTCTTATTACGGCATTTTATTAGTTTTGGTGTAGCAATTACTAAAGCATAATAGTTTACAGAACTTTTTTTTATTGGATAACTTTTTTATAGAATTGACTTCCTGGATGAATACTTTACTTGATAGAAATTTTCTTTTAACTCAATGAAAAAATTTTTTTAAAACATACATTCTACTGAAATTTTCTCAAAGCCAAGAGCATTTCAGTTTTCTTTATTATAGTAAGTTACAGAAAACAAATTAATGCATTTTAACAAGATTTCTCTCTTATTCATAGATTTTTAAGGCCTTATACGAAAATTTTCAATAGTGCTGCAAGGAACTACCACACGTGTAAAATGCTTTAAATATGATGTCTAATATATATGTTTTCTGATATGTATATAATCACATATTCTGTTGCTTCATATTCGCTTTGTCTCAGAGCAATTTTGGTGTGATTAAAACGTTTATTTGAGGATTTTTAATAGAATTAATCGCAAAACTAATCACAATGAGGATATTGTGTTTGGTTAAAGAAAAATATTAGTTTATTGCATGACATTAAGGTGTAAATTGCATAGTAGAATAGCAACTAAATGAATTTGGTTTATTCCCACCCCCCTTTGAAACTCAAAGTAAACCATAAAATAACTTAGTAATGAAGTTTGTTTAAAACATAACAGAGCAGTAGATGATATCCTCTGTATGGACTATTCACAAATTCAAATATCATAGATATAGGTGGCAAACTTTTTAATCATCACGTTTCAGACATATCTAATACGATCTCATCTAACGGTTGGCAACAGGAGTTGGGCGGTTCAGTGGTTGAGAGCGCTACGGTCATTTTTTGCTACAGCGGTCATTTTTTAGTACAAAATAATGCCACACTAGTCAGTTTCAGGAGACTAGATATTTTGTATAAAAGTGTTAATATATATATATATATATATATATATATATATATATATATATATATATATATATATATATATATATATATATTATTCAAATGCTAATTTTGAACATTTTGATAAGGAGTGTTTCTTAATTTCCATGTCGAAATAAAAATCTTCCTTTCACTCAGAACAGAGGAATATCACAGTATTACTGTAAATTCCTTTCACGTAATGTCCATACAAAAATTATAGCATTTAATCTTTAGAAATCGACTATATATAATCCTCGAAGGAAGAATATTCTGCATAACTTAAGCTCTGATTTCATGCTTTTTTCATGAGACATTATTAGCTCTACAAGAAAAATTATTATTCTAGATTCTAAAGAAAATCACCTGAATAATAATGGACATAAATAAAACTGTACAGATATTCCAAAAACAGAGCTCAGAAGAGAAAGAAATATCTAAACGAGATCATATTTCTTTTCAGATCTTGTCATGCATTGTACCGAAGGAAGTTGTCGAAAAGTAACCAGTCGATTATTAATAACGGCGATGAGTTTTTGGTATGTCAGGCATGTTGTAGGATATAGCATTACATGGCAGTATCATGATTTTTGCAAAAAACTATAACATTATTCATTAACAATTATTATCCCCTTATATAATTAAATATCAGATGTACTAGGGACAAATGAGCTGAATCTTAAACAGTTTTGTCATTTTACTAAAACATATGGACTGTAATTAATACCAGCTAGAGATTTTCGAATGATTTTTATTTTTTTAGAAATGTGTGTTAGTACGATATATTTTGAATCAAGATATATATTCTTTAAGTAAACACAGATTCTAGAAATTATACATTAGTGAAAACTTTTACAACTGTAGATTTTTCAAAATTTCGAGAGCCAAATGTTCTCAAATATTGCTTCGACAACGCCAGACAAATTACATTCCATTCGATAAACATCTGAAAGTTCGAGTTACGAAGTTGAACTTTCGCTTCAGGTATCGAACTTTTAAGGTAAGTACTTTGTTTCATCCTTGAGCAATGTTCTAAAGTTAGACCACGGTAAATTTAACTGTATTAAAAGATAAATAAATGATAAAATCGAGAGTATCTATTCCACACAGTGAATTTCAAATAAAGTTTTAATTTTGGAAATAGTTAAATTTATTTCAATAGGATATAAATAGGATAGAAATATATGTTAGTATTATATTCTGCTGACACATATAGGATACCTTTGTCATTAAATCCAACGTGACATTAAGATATCTCTGAATTAATGTCATTTTTATTCAGATATAAAGACTGTTATAAGTTTCGGATGAGTATGAAACGTATGTAGAAAAAAAATACACGAAATTAGTTTTACGTCGATGGATTTTCATATTTAAATGAATCAAAAATATTTCATGTATTTTGCAATAATAGAACGTTTTATATTTTTCCTTATAATAATATTTATTGGAGCAATCCTGGATTATTAATTCCTGTTTTTTGGGTTTTGATATTTTATATTGATACCTTTGAGTAATTTAATTTTCGGAAATTCACATAGTCAGTGGAAACTTTACATCTGATAATATTTTATATTGATACCTTTGGGTAATTTACTTTTCGGAAATTCACATAGTCAGTGGAAACTTTACATCTGATAATATTTTATATTGATACCTTTGGGTAATTTACTTTTCGGAAATTCACATAGTCAGTGGAAACTTTACATCTGATAATATTTTATATAGATCAGTTTTACGTGCATTCAGTCCTTCGTTTAAACCTCACTAATTCTGCTTAAACTCTTTAATTGCGCTGAATATTTTCTTTTATAAGCTATGATACAGAACACTGACTAAAGACAAACAACTAACATTTTACAGTACCTTCACGTTTCATTACATTCATATTTCAAAATTCATAACCATCATGCTTTAAGAAATCCACAATTCTACTAAACTGTTGTTTTATTTAAGCCATTTGATTGTAAACATATATATATATATATATATATATATATATATATATATATATATTATTTATTTAGAAATAAAATAGACCAAAAAAGTTTACAATAGTGGAATGGTAATGCCGAAGTACAGACGTTACGTATGATTTATACTCCTTTTCTCGTTGTTCTCGTTGATAATACGTACAGTATATGTGAGTAATAGTACAAATTATAAACTTTCTTTCTAATTAGGAAGAAATACGCTAAATTGTGTTGAAATACCTAAAAATGTACACAACTTACTTCAAACCGAAATATCCCATAAAACGAAAAAGGAATCATCGTTTATTCAGTAAAAATGGCCGATCTAGAATACAAAGGGTGAGAAAATGCTATAACCGGATTATCCGAGAATTCGATCTTAAAAACTGAAAAAGTTTGAAACTTATTTAGAAGCTAAACCGAATAAAAATGGAAACTCTCTTTTGTTTCTTTACATTGAAACCTAAACTGGAACATAAATTAATCGGGTTACAAATTTTTACAAGTTAGCACGAATCAAAAAAATTTCAAGGGATTTTAACCCATTATTCACTTAATTTAAATAAAAAAATTGTACAATTGTCCCTTTTTATTTTAACTTTAGAAGTTTTTTTATCCTCAAAGACATGTACGCTTATATAACTATGGTTGCTCCCAACAAATTAATAATTGGTTAAAAACTGACTCCGAAATAAATACTGAAGAACCATGAAAATGATTTAATAATTTCTACTATTCGTAATTTTTTAGTCCTATTATTAAAAGTATTTCTCGTTTAATAAAAAACTTCCAATAATAATATAATTTGAAATTGTAATGACAGGAAGAGTTCAGTCTGCCACTGATAATTTTATTTACCTATATTAATTTTATTACCTTTATGTACCTTTTAATTTAAAGAAATAAAAGATTAAATGTTAACGTAAGGTATTAAACTACATATAATGCATGTTATACCTACCATTATTATTATTAAGAAATTCATATTAACTGGAGTAATTGGTAAATATATCAAAAGATTTTAAAAGGAATCTAACAGTTTCAATATCTAAATGACTAGAGAGGAACAATTTGCTATTATAATTTGTTACTACTAGTATGAAACCTTTATTTAATACCGAAGACACATTTAATTTATTACTTAAATGCATCTAGATATTAAATGGCATTTATTATTTGACAAAGAACAGAGAAATACATTTAGAAACATCTGTAACTCAGAAATATGAATAAGCCAGAAAGCTAAGCCTTTTACTCCCTTGATATTTGTCATTTTTATTAAACATCCATTATGAATTTCTACAAAGCTCTCCCGGACAAGAGAAACGAAATCTTTTATAAAGCTCTGAGTAATATGTTCTTCACAATATTCATCTTAAATTAAATGCCAAGCATGGTATGCTAAGTGCGGGTCAGAATACCTTGCACTTCTGTTCCAGGAAAGCACGCAACTGGAAATTAACAACATTAATTAATGAAAATTCTTAAAATTCCGTTCCACATGAGTAAATATACAGCCCATCGTGAGAAAATAGCTTAACTTAAAGCGTGATTTATTCACCAAAGACAAAAGAGTTGGTTCTGTTCGAGCGAAAAAGGAATTTTATTACTTTTTGATCAAAAGAGATTTGCTTTCAACACGTTAACTGCTCTACTGCGTAATTTAGTAGAATATATGGGGATTTCATTCTTCATTAAATATTTGTCAAATGTGCTACTATATTGGTTTTTATCTTTATATATACATCAATAAATTCTTCTAAATAAGAATTATTAGTTTTCTCTACTGTTAAAAAAGTAATTTTGATTAATGTGTAAGTAATACTTCTCTGCACTAGACAATAATATTTTTAAAATTCATTTTATAGTTTCAAGAGTCTTTTCTGTATCTTCTTACTCCTTTTTTTCTTTCCGTTAATCTTTTATTACATCCTTAAAGAAGTTGACTACATTTATTAAATTAACCGTTTATTTAATTTTTGGCAGTGAAAATAATGTAGTTAAAAATAACAAAGATAAATGTTGATTATCTACAAAACAAATTTAATGAATAAATTCAATTGGAAATTATATTTTAATTTTATTTTAGACAGAAATTTAGTGCTGGTTCATTGATATGTGTGTTTTTGAAAATCGTAACTGATACTTATTCAAATGAAAGGCGCATACAATCCTACATTATTAGTTCAAAATTGTTAGATGACGCTTCTTTTTACTCCAATTTAAACACATAGCATTTTATGTTACCTTAAGTTATCTATGTGGCATTCTCAGTGAGGAAAATTAAAAAAAAATTTCTCTCTTCATTTAAAAAATAATATTTTTTTGTATAATTTTTATCGTTTTTGAAATATTATTCGTTTGAAAACTACTATGCTCTTTAAGTTGGACTGTTATTAGCAAATTGGCCCTGTCAAGGGGAAAGGATTTTATATTTTCAAAAATACTTCATCATCGCAGAAAGAGCTGGAATCCATTTTCTACCAATAACATAAATTGGCGACATATTTTACCATGTAAAAATTATTTTTGAAGGATTGTATTTCCTCACGTCAAGTATCGTAATTCTAACGTCAAGTATCGTATTCTAGCTGTAACGAGGTGGAGGGACACCATAACACATCTTCTATTATATATCGTGTTCGGGATTTAGCCTAAAAAAAGTTCAAAAGCAGTGTGCTACAACTAAGTGAAAAAAAAATGTATGAAATACACTTCGGTTGGTTCAATATGTTAGTTTGTTAGTATCCGATTTTTTTAAACTGCGAACGAAGTTGGAGAGATTTTATACCTAAATATACGGCTAATCAAATATTAAAAAAATAATTTCCTGAAATCTTCTTTTTTTAACTTTTTTTTCAGTGACAAACAATTCTGATATGCAAGTAAGATTAAAAGATAAGATGGGAAATATTATAATGACATCAGAAATAGGCCAAGCCTAAAGTATATATATATATATATATATATATATATATATATATATATATATTTATATATTATACATATATATTTATATATATATATATATATATATATATATATATATATATATATATATATATTTATATATTATATATATATATATATATATATATATATATATATATTATATATTATATATATATATATATATATATATTTATATATTATATATATATATATATATATATATATTATATATATATATATATATATATATATATATATATATATATATATATATATATATATATATATATATATATATATATATATATATATATGTGTGTGTGTGTGTGTCTGTATATTGTATGTAATATTAGAACTTCAATGAAATTATTTATCAATTTTTGAAGAATTAACACATAAGCACACACGTACATATATATGCAATAATAACGCACCACCATTCAATAATTCTATTCCTTATCTTTCTCTAGCGCTCTCCGTAACTATTATACAAACCCTACTCTTTACCTCTCAATTTATACCTGTCCCCTGCATACCTGTATTTGCGACGCCAAACTGTCTGTATAGTAGAAACACCCCATATGATCACGCATCAAAGTGAAACTAACTTTCCATTGCCATTGTATGAGAATCCAACTTCATCACTTAGCATTTGGTAATGGCTGAACTAGACCAGTCGGATAACTGTTTCTTGTATTCGTAGAAAAGATGTAAATATCTTTCAGTATTTATATTTCTTATAAGCTTGTCAAACAGTTAAATTTCAGAGTATTCTCCATACTGCGTTCAAGGAAGTTAATTTCTTCTTCTTCTATAAACTGGATATAACTAATTAAACTTTCCGACCACTCAAGCCAACAAATATTCAAGACATCACCTGCCGTAATTCTCCCTCTGGGTTTTGTTAAGTTATATATATATATATATATATATATATATATATATATATATATATATATATATATATATTATATATATATATATATTATATATATATATATATATATATATATATATATATATATATATATATATATATATATATATATATATATATATATATATATATATATTATATATATATATATATATATATATATATATATATATATATATATATATATTTATATATTATATATATATATATATATATATATATATATATATATATATATATATATATATATATATATATATATATATATATATATATATGTGTGTGTGTGTGTCTGTGTGTGTGTGTGTGTGAGAGAGAGAGAGTAGTTACTTAATCATTTAGTACAGTGACGAATTCATTGATTTTAAATAACTTCATTTTCAGCTCTTAAGAGATAAACACTCAATACTTTAACATTTATTCAGTGCTTACCATGCAAAAGTGAGAAATACAAAATAAACATGCAAGATTAATTTTATCCATACTGAACGAATGTTACTTCTAAGTCATTGAAAGTGTGAATTCAACTACAAGGGTTTTAAATTCTGGGAACACTGTGATTAATCATTTGCGAATAATTTGTTACAATTTCCTTCAAAGAAAATTAAATCAAAAATCATGTTCTTCCCGCTTAACAACTTTTTTTTCAGATGTTTAAGAATGATTAATGCTTTTAGCTCTTTATGATATATGCATGCGTAAAGGGTACACTGTTTCTTGGTAATGATTCTATGTAATGAAGCACGCGTATGAATTTCATTTTCTGGAGGACATTAGTCAAAAGAGATGAATTTATACAGAAATATGCAGTTGGAATTTCTTTCGAGATATATCATGCAATTATAACTGCGCTGCTTTGGATGTATTGTGCATTTGTTTGAAGCACGGAAATTTTTAAAGCTTGTAAACTGTGGGGGAAAAAAAATCTATTATTTTGTAAAAACGGAGAAATAATTTTTGTGTTGAATGTAATTTCCCCATAAATGTTGTTTGTTTAAATTTGTAAAAGTTAAATCATTAACAAGTTTCAAAAATATAATGTAAAGTCTATGAGTTCCCTAAATATAAACATTATGACTCATGAAGTATGCTAGTTGGGAGTTGTATTTATTTGACTATGTAAATTAGGTATGTGAGGATAGATTATTTAATTTGAAAGAGAAATAATAGACGTTATTCTTATCAGATATATAATGGCAGTCCAGTCAGGAATATACATTATTGTTGCGCATAAAATTTATACCATAGAGAAAATTGTAAGAAGTGTAAAATAATCTTTAATATTTTGAAGCACTAGTACAGCGGTGGAAATCGATATAGGAAAACAAGTTTTTTTAACAAAAACTTCTTTAATATTAATTAAAACTGAATAAAATTTCATACATTATACATGCTATGTATAACAAATGATTTACAAAAATAAAATTTCTCACATAATAATAAAAAAAACATAAGGTTGAATATTATATTTCCGTAACAAACAAACATGGAAATTGATTTAGGAAATATCACATTTCATTGGCTATTCTGAAGTAATGTGACAAAATAAGTAACGTGACATGCGCCGTAGACATAAAAAGTATTATATATTGGAAGCAATACGTTTCAGTCATACTTTTCAAGATGCATAAACGAAAGGTCTTGTTTGAAGACGAAAGAGCCAAAAACTATGAATATGTACAATGTGGAAAATCTGTTCCGGAAATTAGCAAATTAATTAAAAGATCAGTTGGTGTAATATATAACTATAGAAAAGATCTAACAAATTATGGCAAAAATTTTAACAAAAGACGTAATCCACGTTTAACTAAGATGGAGAAAAGGGGGATTCTTCAACTTGCATCACAAACCGGCCACAGTTCAAAACAGATTTGTGCCAATCTATCCCTTCCTTTAACTTCTAAAAGTGCTAGGAAAATTTTACATTCTTCATGGAGCTTGAGATGGTCGATCCAAAGTCACTTCTGCGTCACAAGCTGATGCGTCTGCAGTATTGCGAGAAGTACATGGCAATGGGCGACAATTGTAAGAAGGTCATTTTCTTCGATGAAAAGAATTTTAATGTGGGTGGCCCCGATGGTCTGAGATATTATTAAAGTTATCTCCGAAAAGTACCAATATCTACATTCACCAGAAATTTTAGTGTTGGATCATTCATCTTTTAGATCATTCACATAAAAATACTGATTTCAACAGCCTCGAAAACGTTTGGGGACAGTTTTTTGGAATTGTTTATACAGATGGGATACAGTACACATCTCTTGTAGAGTTGAAAGCTTCAATCTGCCAAAACTGGAAACTAATTGATCAGAAGTACATTCAAAATCTTGTTTTATCAATTCCATCTGGAATAAAGGAAACTTTCACGAGGAAAGGCGGCTTTACTAACTATGAATTTCACTGAAATGTGATATTTCATAAATCAATTAACATGTTTGTATGTTACGAAAATCTTATTTTTTACCTTATGTTATTGTTTATTATTATGTATGAAATTTTATTTTTGTAAATCATTTGTTATACATAGCATGTGTAATGTATGAAATTTCATTCATTTTTGATGAATAATAATAAAAGTTTTTGTTAAAATACCGTGTTTTCATAAGTCAATTTCCACGACTGTATTTCTAATATTGAATTTTAAAGCTGAAGGTATCAATATTATGACTCCTGTAGCATGCTGGTGGCCTGCAGTATGATATTTTGCTTCCATCACCTGTAAATTTAAACAAAATACTTTATTTCATCCGAAACTAAAACAAAATACATGCTATATTTATCTGCTAAGTCAGCGAAGTTAAAATTGAACTCACTTATCATAATGTTATATCGTAATGTTATATCCTAGAAAGATTCATATAAATAGAGGTTAAATGGATATAATGTATATGGACTCTATGTAATAGTAACATTTATAATCTTTTAATCTACAAACATTTGCTAGGTGTTACGTCTAATGCAGCTTTAAACGTTCGTTTCCAAATATCTTATTTAAAATATTTACTAAAAATTTAAGAATAAAATAGATAAAGCTTTCGTGCAATGAGTAGATCATATTAAAAATATAACGCATATTGTTGTAGTTTTAAATTCATACATGTGAAATTTAAAAGTGAGAACACACATTCATAAATGTGTATATATATATATATATATATATATATATATATATATATATATATATATATATATATATATATAGATAGATATAGACATATATATATATGAATGATTGCATTATTTAACTGTCTTCAATCTTCTAAATCCATAAAGATGGAGTCATTAATGATTGATTTACTGAAGAATGACTTGCTTAAATCTTACTCGTGCTATTAAAAATAAATATTACACATTAATTCTTCAAAACTGTTGAATATAATTTCTGTGGGAATAAATTGACTATATTTTTTCGTATTTCTAAAATCTGAATTTTAAATTTAATTTGTCATCGAAAGATTTTATGATTTTCATTGCAATATTTTAATGCCAATGCATAAAATCTTTTTTACCAGAATTAAAAAAATATTCTATTGTTTTATTCGATAAATATTATTATGCAACAATATATTATCCATATATTTCTATTATTTATTTCGTAGATATAATATATTTAATTCTTTAAAAAATAAACTATTAAAAACTATACTATAGTTTAAATAGAAATAAATACATTATCTAGATTTTTTTTTAAATATCATTCATTGTGAAAGAATTCTTTTATTGTAAAAGAAAATATTTAGTAACAAATCATCCTTTCTTACTACCATGGTCATCTTTGTTTTTTTTCTGACCACGTATTTGTCATGATAGGGTAGTAGGAAAAAACTCTTTATATAAATTTCTTAGGAATATTTTATTTCCTGAGAAATCGATACATTTTTTTACTTCCTTCCTCAACTTTTTTTAAAATTTTTTTGCGCGAGAAAACCATTCATTTGAAGCCACAGTTTCAAATCAAGTATTGCCCCGCTTTACGACCAAAAGAAATAGACACAATCCATTTCAAGCACAATAATTGAAAATCTGATTTTTAATATTTTTAGCGAAGAGACTTTTTATTCGCTTTAACGAATTTGGTGCCAATTTCTTCCATTTGATATTTATAAAAAAAGTCCAAACCTTGATCATGAATTTAAATAGCATACTTAATGCTTTTAGGATAAAAAAAAATTAATTCTCTCCGTTTCCTGGTCAGATTTTTTAATTGGTTTTTCCCCTTTCTTATCATCTTTAATGGTTGAAAACTATTATGATAAAAATTCGGAAAGAATGTAGCTGTATTGAAACAGAAATTAGAAGTGCCTGTGTGTAAATGTTTTAGGGTCGATAGGGTCAAGTAGAATGATTCACATATAATTTTACAATACTAGGACGGTTGTTTGACGCCAGAGTGATAGCGCCACTGTTTCTTTTCGCTCTGGCATTTACTATGCTTCTAAAGTACCCATGCGGTATTTTAAACAGATTCCACGCTTAGTTTATGATTTGCAGTCATTTTAGCTGTCCAACTCCCTCTAGTGCTAAAAGAAAAAAACAATTTTCGCGTGTTTATAAAACCTTGATTTTTAAGAGGGAAAATGACAGAGGGAAGTATATCCAGACTGTGTAAATATTACATTGAATCTTCCTTCATCTTCACGTAGAATGATTTGCAAGTCGTTAGATGATTTTCTTTGGGTCAAGCGAGAACAAGCTACGCTAAACGTTCTAGTCGCCATGTTGAGGTCACCACGGCTGAAGTCATTGAAAACAATTCATGATACCGTGATGAATGGTAGAAGATTAAAAGGGCGTGATATTTCTAAGGCTCTTTATATCTCATAAGAACGAGTGCATAATATTTTGCATGGATATTTAGCTATGAGAGAACTGTGTATGCCGTCTCTTAACAATTCATCACAAATGTAAATGCGAACACTTCAAAAAATGAGTTTGAAGTGTTTCAATGAAATTCAGACGCTTTTTTCCATCGTGTCTCAACAGTTGATGGAACTTGGACACATCTATACCAGTCATAAATGGACAGTTAAAACAAGGACAGTTAAACAAACAAGGACAGTTAAAACTTAAGTTAAATCTTAAGACTCCGCGAGTCACTAAATCAAGCATAATCTTTAGTGACTTGCGGTTTACAATTTCAGCAGAATCTTCTAGAATTACGCTGCGAAATGATGTCCGACACTTCCTTTATTTAGCTCCCTCGGGCTACTACTTACCAAAAATATGAGGAAATTTCAGAGCAAAAATGTGCATCAAATTCCGAAGTTATTTGCGAAACTAATGGTTAATTGCAGAGTTGGATAAGTCTTACTTTATTGACAAGATAAAAAAAAAAACCTTGAAAATCGCTGGATAAATTATATCGAACTTATTAAATATTATGTAGAAAAACAAATAAAACATTTTTTTAAAATCATCGTTTTCATTGTTTTTGCATGAGCTTTTCAAACGAACTAGCCGCTGCGCGACCAGCATGGTGGCTTTAAGTTTTACATTTTCTTTTGAAAAAGAACTCAACTGGATGTAACATATGCAAGGAATGTTACCATTACCTGTCATCATAAATATACGTTGTTAAGGGGTATTCTCTATAAGGCTGATTCTAAAACATCGTGATTAAAAAATGTGAATTTCCATTACTTCAAAACAGAGTTAAAGATAAGACTGAGAAACCCAACACCAATGATTTTAAAAATTACATCCTTCTCTGGATGTACCATTTTTCTAAATTAAGATATCTACAATTTATCATTACAGGAAATAAGAAATTCTTGGGGAAATTTTTTTTCACTAAAAAAAATGGAATAAAAATTTAGCAAGTACTAAAATATAGTATGGATTACATCACTGTTTGCATGTATTATAGTTCACAATTCAGATATCTACACTTAATCATATCAAATAATAAATTGTTGGGAAAATTTCTTCACTTATAAAATGGAGTAAAAATACAAGTACTGAAAAAAGCGTAGAAAATTAACTATTACTGGATGTCGGTTGCTATGCCGGCGACGGTTAAGCCTAACCTCGCGATCATTTATGCTCTCTCTTTCACGCCTCTCTCTTAATGAACTACTTCTTCTTCGCTTTATTTCTTGAGACTGTTCACAATTTTCACTTTATAGTGCTGCTCACTTTCGAGCATTTTCCTGATTTCAGTGCGGAAATCCATGTTAACACACAGTTGCAAATTGCGGACGGCCGCTAATGTTTACATCAGGTAGTTGCAGCAGTTCCCATTCGGAGTGTAGAAATATAATCGATTTTGATGCCGCATACCTACGCGTTTTAAATATATAGTTTTCTTACTTTTAACTGAAATGTGTATAATGGAATTTCTTGAACAACAACGGACAAGTTGAGCAGTTATTTTGTATGTCAGCTCAGTATTAACAGCGTCCATTTTGTTTCGGTATTCCCAAAAGTATAATGAGAGTCAAGGAAGATATTTTTTCTCGAAGTATTGAATTATTCTCAATGCATTAAAAAGCTCCCATCTTAGAAAGTCTATGTTTTCAAATCATAAAGACTTACTGATTCTGAAATTAAAACAGTACATATATTTTCAATTTTAGAATTATTCCTTTAAAAATAGCAAAAAATCTTTAACCACTTATACTGAAAATTGTCTAAGATAATTCCATTTCGTATTAGGGGCGTGCTTAAAAAAATCATTAGAATATTATCTGCTGAAGTTTAGTATTTCATGTCTTTAAGGTGACTGCCTACGTTCGGAGCCAATTTAAAAAAAAAATTGTTTTTTTAAGGATTTTATGGTCTTTTACGGTAAAATAGCATTTAAAAATAAAAATTTTTTTAAAAAAACTTGCCTGTAAATACCATAGTTTTTTATAAATTGATAAATTTGAAGTAATATTTAATGAAATTTAGCTAAAACGCCTATCACTCTGCACAAAATTCTAATGCTACTATTTTAATTTTCTTCTCACACATGATACATATAACAGTTATCTTCAAAATGACCCTCAATCTAAGAGAGAAATTTTAAAATGCAAAAATAATACAGACAATTTTATGTTCCAATATGGAAATTTTTCCCGATTCGTCATTCCTTTCCGTATAAAACATCTCCACACAAAAAACTATTTATTATCCATCAATTATTGTGGGTCATTTCATTAACAATAGCATCTAAAAAATTTACTGAAAATTTTATCAAATTATATGCAATATTATGTGAAATATGATAACGGTAGAGATTTGTGCTAAAAAACATAATTCTGAGAAAAACGCATTTAAAGTTGTTTGTCACTTCAATTTTGTTGCAGACGATGTTTTTAAAAATAGCTATAACTCTGCTTCTAATTAATGTAGAATGAAAATCAAAACGGTTTTGAAAAGAGAAAAGATTGAATTTCACGATTCTTGCAAAAAATAAAATTGACCAAAATAGTCAAAAAATGGCATTTTCAACGTAGGCAGTCACCTTAAACAGAAATATCAAATAAAAGGATAAAATTTATATTCCTAGAAAATCCCGTAAAAGTTACATAAACTTAATTAAATATTTTCACTAAATACCAGCAAAGGTTTACTAATGAGTAATAAATAGAGGTTTTCTAATCACTTAAATAATTTGCACAATATTTTGCAATTATACTTTTGTTCAATGTGTTTCACTAGAACAATAAGAATTAATTATAACTGCAGAAACGTTTTTTGCATATACGAGTAATTGATATGGTACATATTTAGTACATTTTATTTTCCTGAAACGGGGGTAAAAGTTATACTTGGTTGTATATTCTGCCAGGAAAGGCACTGCTGTTTGACAGAAGTGCATTTACGAAACGAGGATAACCTCCTCAATACTCTTTAACATTGGCTCTTAAACTTTTCATTGTCGTGTGCCCCTTTGATTGGTCCTCTGTCGAAAGTTATGTATATGGTAATAAGTAATCTTATAACGAAACGTTTCAAACATAAATTTGGAAATATACTAAACAACAAATAGTTGCAACAAATACAGTATAAATTTTTTATAAGAACACCGGTTATAAAATCATATCGCGTAAAAGAACGGAATTTTTAGTTCCAGGCCAATACTCATGTGTAATGATGGATACAAAATCCGGTTATAATAACATCGTTAATAAGAACATGTCGCTTTTAGTGACTTAAAATTAATGGGTTTCTGGGAAAATAAATCGCTTATAAGAACATGTTAACTGTGAACGGACGGGAGGTAGCAGTACGTTGTTCTTCAACAATTTTATCAATTCTTTTATCTAAAAAAACCCAACTTTCACGAACTAATTCAGCTGTCGTCAGCCCTCATAAAGTAGGGATTGCCAGAAAATGTGTGCCTCCAGAAAACCGCCCAGAAAACAAAGCTTGGCAAGAAAAGTGGGCCACCCCCTTACCCCTAGTGACTGGGACATAATGATCGGAAGTGCTGACCCCGCCAAGGCAATCCCTTAAACCCCCCCCCCAGTGGAATCCGACAGGAAGAATTTATGAGGTCCGGAACCAAGCCAGACGGCAGCAGAAGTTCCAGACTGGTGGCAAGAAGAATGAGTGCATGGCATTTACAACCCTTTCTACAGCCGACATAAGTCATCACAGTCTGTACCTCCACACATTCAATGATGAGTGAAAAACTTAAAAATTTTACGGTTGAGGAAATAATTCATATAATTTCCAGATTAGAAAACTGTGAAAAAATGGAGCATTAGCCAACGAATTAAAAGTGAGTCATGCCATGATTTCAAATATTTTTGAAAATAGAGAAGAATTAAAAGAAGAATTTGAAAAAGATCGGACTAAAATTAAGAAACTTCGAAAAGGTCCACATGCTGACATAGAAGAATACATTTTGCAATGGTTTAAGATTCAAAGTAGTGTCAACATTCCCCTAAGCGGACCGATTTTGCAAGCGAAAGCAAATGAATTTGCGAAGCTCTGTAAAAAATGTTATTTCGTTTGTTCAACTTCGTGGATCCAGAGATTTTGGGAGAGGCATTCTATTGTATTCGGTTGAATCAGTGGAGAATCAAAGGCCGTGGCAGCAGGAGTTTCTGATAACTGGCTTAAAACCGTTTGGACTATGTTAAGAGAAGGCTATGGATACCATGAAATCTTCAACACTGATGAAACTGGCCTATTTTATAGGATGACCCCGGATAGGACGTTGCGTTTCAAACACGAAAACTGCAGTGGTGGTAAGGTTTCAAAAGAAAGGATAACAGTTATGGTTGCTGCAAATTTAACTGGAACTGAAAAATTGAAACTTTTAGTGATCGGGAAATACAAAAAACCGAGGGCATTTAAAAATATAAAATCGCTGACAGTTGATTATCATTCGAATTCTAAAGCTTGGATGACAGGCAAAATATTTGAAAACTGGAAGTGGGACCAAGAACTTATAAAACAAAAAGAGAATTCTTCTTATTGTGGACAATTTATGAGGTCCTGAACCAACCCAGACGGCAGCAGAAGTTCCAGACTGGTGGTGAGAGGAATGAGTGCAAGTCATTTACAACCCTTTCTACAGCCGACAAAAGTCATCACAGTCTGTACCTCCACACATTCAATGATGAGTGCAAAACGTAAAAATTTTACGGTTGAGGGAAAAATTCATATAATTTCCAGATTAGAAAACGGTGAAAAAAATGGAGCATTAGCCAACGAATTAAAGGTGAGTCATGCCATGATTTCAATATTTTTTGAAAATATAGAAAAATTAAAAGAAGAATTTGAAAAAGATCGGACTAAAATTAAGAAAAGGTCCACATGCTGACATAGAAGAATACCTTTTGCAATATCTTGAACCAGCTCACACTCCGGTTCAAGGTCTTCATTCCATTAAATTAACTTTTCTTCCTCCCAACACAACCTCCGTATTACAGCCTATGGACCAAGGTGTCATCAAGTCCTTAAAATTTCATTTCAGGAAGAACTTGATTTTAAAGATCATCGACAATATTGAAAATAAGAAAGAACTGAACATTTCAATACTGGACGCTATAATCATGCTAGAAAAGGCGTGGAATAATGTTAAGCCTTTAACGATTCCATATTGTTTCCGACATGCTGGTTTTATTAGGGGTGAAAATCCTTCCATTTTTCAAATTCAAGACGCTAGAGATGAAAAGCTTCAAGACTGGGCTCGAGATTTGCCAATTGAACAAGATTCGCTTCAGGAATATGAAGACATAACTTTGGCTTTTGCAACTCATGGAAATGTAACGGATTGTTGCAGGCGTAAAATGCAGAGATTTTTAGCAGAGAGGATGATATTGACGACAGTGCCAGTTCAGAAGATCATTTGAACGAGTTTTCTTGCCCAAGTTTAAAAACAATGTCTTCAGCAATCAATACTGTTAATAAATTTTTAGCTTGCAATGACAGTTCTGTGAAGAATCCGATAAAAAAAGCTGTCAAAGAACCTGTCGCGATAACCGAAAATTCTTTTAATTTACAAAAATAAACTAAACAAACAAATATTACTGATTATTTTTCAGCAAATCAATAAACATACAAAAAACAAAATATTCAATTATGTATGTACTTTCATAATAGGTACATAATTTTATTCATTTTTCATTTTAACATTTTTAGAACTATGTATATGAAAAGTTTAAAAAACATACTTATATGAAAATAAGCAGTGTGTTTTTCCCTTATTGAACTTGAAACTTTTAATCATTTTTTGAACGTCATGTTTCAGGTGTAAATAGAAATTATGTGACACTGAATTTGGCACTTCCAGCAGTTTTAAGTTTTCTATCTGATATAAAAACTATCGATTATAAGAACCAGTTTTTAATGTCCCCCTGGATGTTCTTATAAACGATTTGTACTGTATACTGCAAAAAATAGTTTTTAAACAATCTAATTAGGTTAAAATGGGAAGGATGTACATAAAATGAAGTAGAAAGAATTACAAATGATATCAATAGATTTTTGTAATTTAATAATGTATTCATACTATAATAACTTATTATTTACAGAGTGACTACTGTTACCGAATGACTACTGCGAGTCGGCGGACCTCCTGAAAATTATTCACGGACCCTCAAAGGGTCCACTGACTGCACGTTAAGTAACCATGCTCTATAAAACCATCCTGATATTAATTCTTTAAATCATCAACAAAATGTTTTATCCTTTTTTTGGTTGAAATCTGCTCTCTTAGATTATTCTAAGATACAAAAATTCTTGAATAATCATTTCAAAATGTTCAGAGGGATGTTTCCGTACTGATAACACATAGCCTAAGATACCAGATAAAAAGCACTGGAATTAAATTGGTCTTCGAGATTAATTGAAAGTTATATCCAATCTCTCTCTCTCTCTCTCTCTCTTTATATATATATATATATATATATATATATATATATATATATATATATATATATATATATATATGTATATATATATATATATATATATATATATATATATATATGTAATATATCCATTACATTCTTCCTTAAAATGCAACCTGAAAAGAGAAACTAGCTCATATTTACATGGCTGGAGCTAGACTTAGCCTGAAAGGAATAAAATTTTGATGCAGTCGGGTCGAATCATTTTATAAGAGCGAGAAAAAGTATGTCCATTGCAGACGACAGCTCGGAGCAAAGATACCACCTTCCAACCTTAAACGCGAGAGGCGAAAAAAACATGTGGCTGTTGTTTTGTACGATCAGCAGAATATCGGGGCTGGAGAGGAAAACCCACGCCTTTCTCCAGACGTATACACGTGTAGATATGCATGGCATGCACTTTATGGGAAGTTCTGTTGCTATGGGTTTTACAGCGATAAAGTAATGTTACTGAGGATTGGATTTAGGAAAGGGAATTTAAATGATAGAATGGAGGGCATATTTAATTTATTACACACACACACACACACACACACACACACATATATATATATATATATATATGTATATATTACTGTAAATCTTTACATGTCGTGAAGATAGAAAATATAATGTCATTATGCTATCTAAGAGTTCAAACATAAACTCAAAGGTTTAATAGTTTAAAGAAATGATTGCTGTCATTTTATTAAGAAATTTCATCAAAGTAAATTGCATCCGAAGAATCATTTCACAACTTAATCCCCTGAGAAATTATACGCAAGATTATACCAAGATGGGATTACTGCATAAAGGTAGGTTTTCAAACAAACATATATCTCTTCATTAAAAATATATTGCTTGGTAAATACGTATATATTCTTCATTTTGCAACGAAACATATTTCCTATCATTGTCAAAATAGATTAAATACTGTAGTTCATTAGTTATATTTTATTTCAAAAGCATAAGACAAAGCCTTAATTTCCACCCAAGGAATATTTAAAATTTTAATTGTATTATTAAAAGTAACAACTCTCCTAGATTTCAACATTTAGGGAGAAGTCCTCTCAGAATAAAATAGAAACTGATTTTAAGAAATGAATGAAAGGTATTTCCAATAACCGTTGTAATATAAACTTGTGATTAAAAATCCACATTGAGTTCTTACATCAAAGTGCAATTTTATCTCTATTTGTCTTTGTACTGGTCTATATTTGTGTATTATTTTTTTCTTATGACAACATTTAACTAATTTAGCAAGAGATAAGGTATAAAGGCGTTAAAATGGCAAGAAAATGATGACTGCAAAGGAATCAGTAAGGATAATCACGAATCAATTGCTCTGAAAAACTGCAAATACACAAATACGGTTCAGATACTTTCCTCTACATTTGTATCTAGTCTTCAGCTATGGAACGTATATTGTTTCGATTTTAAGTGCTTATTCCCTGAATTGTTTTTCTAATAACTGAATAATTATTTTATAGCTTATTAATCTCATAATTTGTAACTCACCATTGATTAATTGTAAACCTTTTTTTTAAATCCACTTAAAGATAATATTTTGACCCATCTAGCTACAACATTTCTTCCAAGACTTTAATGACAATATTAAAAATATAAACTCAGTCTAACAAACATAATATTTATTGACTAATTAACGTAAATATGCGATTCGAGAAAATATATCACATAACAATTTAGAATTTCAAATAGCACTCATTGTTGTCAAGGATGTGTAGCAAAATATCACACCTGCAAAGTAGTTCCAACATCAAGTAATTAAATTTTATGTAAACTAAGAAATATATTAACTCGACAGCAAATACGCATGATTTGATATTATAATCATTCTCCCCCAGTCTATGCATTTCTGACGACTAAGACTAGCTAAATTCAACGGTATAAACGGTCGCTTTATCTACTTGAGGAATCATTTAATTTCCAGCTCTAACACTCTTTTGTGTTACTCCACGATTTACCTTCTTTAATTTTTATAACTACCAAAGACAAACTAACGATAACGACTATGCGGATTTTCTTGAAAATCTGTCAAAGACGGGCGATTGGAAATCATTATAGATTACACGGAAGGAGAACCAAAGTTGCTCCCTATGTGTGGACATCTGTGAAAATTTAATCCTCACATGGGGAGCTAGCTCAGGACTATGCGATGGAAGCTTGAACGCTTTTGTAGGTGTGTCATATAAATGTAGGTGATTCCAATAAAAAGACAGCTAAAAGAGTCTGATAAAAGCACATTTCTTCCAGAATTGTCAATACCATTGTTATTTCTCCCCAAATACACGCTTATGAAATTTACTTATACAGTAATTAATCTGATTGATAAATGAAACGTAACTACTAATCATGTTGCTGTATGCGAAGTCTCCTTTATCAATTAAGCATAATTTTCGTTGATGTTTTTCCTTAACATCCTGACTCTCAGGAGAGTTTTTTATGATATCTGATTCCGCAAACGGCATTTAATTACACTGATTTCGTATAATACAACTTTTATCAAATTTAATGATACAAAGAAAAGATTTCAGTGTAGGAAATTTCATTGTAATCAATCGCAATAAATACTCTTTCTATAGAGCATAATTAACTTTTAAAGGCTATTCATCTAGTAACTCATACCAGCTTCAAAAGACTCACTTAATTAACTGCTTCGGAAAATAAATCCCGAGTTTATTCTCTCACTTAAAGCGCTAATTTGATTTTCCAAACTACAATTAATCAAAAATGATTTGCTTATCTGTCTAAGGTTATATTTTGTTAGTTTTGCTGTCTTTTTTTCTACTTTCTACCTTTAAAGTGCTTGGTACATTGCTAACGTTCCAAAGCAGCCTAGGTATTCATCAAACTGTCATCATTGTAAACATAACGTCTTCAGAGTACGTTAAATGTTATGCCGTTTAAGAATTCCCGTAATTTCTGAAATGTTTTAATTTCAGAGGAATGTGCTCATGGTATTTTCATTTTTTCATTTGGACATGACTAATGATATCATTTATCAGTGCTTGATAATTAAAATTTTAAATACGTGTAGGCCCCAAGACAATAATTTGTGTATCAGGTAAAGGTTAAGAATACAGTGTTTATCCCTTAGTAAAACTGATTTTAAGAGGAATTTTCTACACTATGCCAGATCTATAAAGTTAGTCTTATATAGAATACATTCTTAAAAAAAGGCAAGGTTGGTTCACCTAATGGTTGCTTTTAAGGAAATTGTCGGGGCTCATACACGAATGTTCACGGGAACAGTTCTAGCAGCATTGAAAATTATTTTTGGGAAATAAAAATATAATTTTGGCTAATTTTAACAGTTTTTTTTGCCTTAGATGTACTGTAAGATGGGGTCACTTCGTGACTGCAAGGGTAACTTTGTGACACATAATATTTTTTTCGTATTTCGGATCTTGCGTAGCCCCTGTGATACCGGGTAGGCAAAGAACATGGCCAACAGCTTGTCCGACGTACAGAGACACCTAATGGCCAGTGTCCGAAGTTTCTGAGAGCCATTTGTCTTCGCTGGTCAGTGTATTGTCGAAACCTGTTGTCAAGCTATGGACTCAAAGTTCGGAAACTTTGTGTTCTGAAAGCTAACACATTTTACAACCAACTATCACAGGTAATTACTCTTTACTGTCAATATGTTGATTAGATTATGGAGCAATATAACTTTTGTGTAGTGATATTTCCGAGAGATATGATAACATAACCTAAATATCGAAATGTGAAGGGATCACTTTGTGACACATCCACACTGTCACAAAATAACCCACAAGGTCGACACACCTCCTTCCGCCGCTCGATGTTAAATTTCCCTGTCCTCTACAATCATAGGCTTAGCGTGCTTCTAAATTTTGGGGGGGCATGAATTAGGGATGGGATATAGAAAGCAAAATATCGATATGAGTATCGATGATAATATCGAAAGCAAAATATCGATATGAATGTCGATGATAATATCGGCTATTAATACCGATATCAATAATATTTCGGCACAAAAATATCGATATTTCAAAATATAGACGATATTTCAAAATATAAACGATATTTCAAAATATCGATAACACATTTTCCTTTCACCAAGCAGTCAATCGTATTCGGAGGAATGATTGTATAGTAAAATAATATATAAATATTGTAATAGTATGATAAAAAAATGGTCGTAATTTGATTCAATAAGGAAATAACATTTCAATAAACAATATTTATCAAATTAAAAAGTTTCTATAAAAGTTTATAATTTTTTTTTTAATTGAAAGCCATATAACGTGTTTTTAGGCTATCTGAGGACCCAAAATCTCTTCTACAACATGATTAATGAATTTGGCGAGGATATTGTGAAACATGATAAACAATAAAGTCTAAGTTTTAATTATCTTTTTTAGGATGTTTTATTTCCCCGTGTATTTTATCTGTTGAGTACTTTCGGCCGCTAAGCTCTCCGCTAAGTTTCGGCCGCTAAGTTGTTAGCGGCGGTAAGTACTCAACAGGTAAAAAGCAAAGTGAAATAAAACAACTTAAAAAGTTAAGTGAAACTTATCATTTTAACAAAGTTACGAAAGCAACATCTCCTAAACGTAACTCATTTTAATATAAATGTTATTTGATTCCTGTATTGAATTTTCAATTATTCAACAAAAACCTATCACACCTCTGCTATAATTAGCTCTCAACTCAAAATACAAAAAATATTTTATTTTTCGTTCCCTAACATGACAGGGATGGTAAACTTAAATCACTTTCTAGTCAAAATCAGTGCTTTTAATACTACAAACTCTTTTCTTAAACAACAAATATTGAAACTTTGAAAAATCTTAAGTTAATAAATAAAATATAAAATAATGATTGTAGGCAAGTTCTACAAGTTTTTACAGTGTATTTTAAATGTCTGTTTAACACATTGTTAAACCTTGTCTCGTACTTGGCCATAACAGCCCTCTTTAATTTAATAAAAGTCTTCTTTCAGAATGCCTTGAAAATTTTTCCACAAGAAAGTCCAGTTTCTCTTTACTCGAGTACAGCTGCGTCAGTTCCTGTTCTATTGCCATTATGGCAAGTCCACTTAAGCGTTCTTCTTTCATCGTGCTTCTCAAGTAAGTTTTGAGCCAGGGTAGAGAATGACCTCTCTGCGGTTGTAGTTGTGATAGGCCATGAAAGAGCAATTTCTAAGAGATGTATCACTTTAGGTACATTGTTTTTCAGGCCGTTTTTAGTGCAAAATTGTGCTAACTCTTGCAGATTTATGTTTGGATTTTTCCTGTCTGTTTTTATAAAATTTTTTTCGAGAAGCAGTGAAAAAACTTCAGCTGTGAGGAAAGACTTGAAGACAACTGATAAAAGGTGTGGATTTTCCCAACAACAGCTTCACCTAAGCTATCCCAATCCAACAAAAGCTGGATAATGGAATTGATTTTGTCGTAGTCATGTCTGAGAAAATCGAGCTTGGAGGTTACTTACAACAATGTCAAGCCCTGCAAAATAAATTTCTATTTTACATGGCCCTTCTGCCGAGGTGTGATGATAAAAAGATTCAGCCGCATCATTATATTCAAGCCTTTTTGGTGTCTTCCGTTTTCGAGGCAAGGATAGTCTGTCAGCATACAAGCCTTTGGTGGAAAAAAACTTTGCAAAGTTCTTCTGTTTCGTTCCATAAGTGAATGAAACCTTGATCATTTCGTTGAAGTTTTATACTGTCGATAACAACTTCAACTTTACTGAACAGTTTGGAAATGTCTAACGTTCACTTTGAAGCTCTTTCGACAGTATGTCAGTCAGGCTTAGAACGTTGTACATGAGTTTAAGGCTGAAGATGAATTCAAAACTACTCGCCTGCTTTATTAGTCCATCTGCTTCAGCTGCAACCTTTCTATTGGAAGCGTCACTTGCCACAACTTCCATTGCTTCCAAAACTTCTGGGAGCCGCTCTAAGATAACCCTTATAGCACGGTGACGAGAAGTCCATCTTGTTTGTGACAAACTAATCAGCCTTTTACTTTTAGCCTCTTCATTTTGTTTACATATGGATTCAAAAATAGAAAACCTCTTGGCAGAAGCATTGATAATATTATACAGAGAATTTATTATGGACAAACAATTTCGCAACTGTCTTACTTCTTCTAAAAACCGCATAACAGCAAGATCCAACAAATGGGCATGACAATGAGTGTAGAATGCCCTAGGCTCTTCTTCCTGAAACCTTGAAGCTACGCCATTCCACTTTCCACTCATTTGACTAGCACCGTCATACGCCGGACCACGCATTTTATTAAGATTTACCCCAATTTGCTGTATATACCCTTTAATAACCGAATGTAAGTTTTGACCTGTTGTTTCTGCAACATCAACAAAGCCCAGAAATATCTCTTTAATTCGGACATTTTGGTCATTCTTAGTGATGTAGCGAATGCATATGCTCACTTGCTCACGAGTGGAAACATCTGTTGTTTCGTCACAAATTATAGAATAGACCGTAACCTCTTCTAACTCTTTCACGATATATTGTATCATTTCACTTTTTATACAATCTATAATTTCATTCTGTATCTGGGGACTCCCGTATGAATGAACTGATGAATTCATCAGTGCTATTATATCTTCTCCTTTATCTTTTGACCTAAGGTCAAGTAGCTCCTGAAAATTACCTCTATTTAAAGACACCGAACCCTCACAATGTCCTCTTAGGGCAAGACCTTGTTTTTCAAGGAACAAAATAGTTTCAATAATGAATTTTACATATATTCGATTTTCTTTAACTTTTTATAGTGTGTGCTGAAGACAAAGAGTCTTCAACTGTTTTGCCAGATTTTTGGTATTCTGTAAGAAATTGGGTAGATTTTCGATGCATATCACTTTTTTCGTGTTTTCTAAATTTTTCCAATACTTTTTTTAAAGTTTGCCACCCCAATTTGAGTAAATGACTCCTCTCCACGCCCTGCTTTATCTTTGCAAAAAATACGACAAGAGAAACAAAATGCAGCATCCAAAATGGGGCTGTATTCAACCCAACCCAATTCAGAATACCACGTGTTTCTAAACTGTCTAGATTTTGACTGTATTTTGCTTACCTTGAAGCAATCAACAGGCTGGAATGGACCCCTAGAAATATCCGCTGATTGTAGACCCATCTCTACCACTACTTTCCACCACGTCCATAGGCCTAGGCCACATCGAGATTTGTTGAACAGGATGGTATCGGCATCAGCTGATTATCACCATAGTTGGACTTGGCACATTTATTAATGCTACTGTCACTACTTGCTTCTAGATTTTTTTCTTGGTTTAACAAATCAACTTTTTTATTCCAGCTATCGACTTTTTTGAAAAAAGAAAGTACTGATTTCTGTTTTTACATTTTCAAACATACAAAAACAATGATTTGATAAAGTGTGCACGAAAACAAAGAATTGAAACCGACACACAAAGAGTTACTGACTGGTAGAGGTGGATATAGAAAGTGCTGTGGTCTAGGCCATTAAAATTCTCCACCCAGCGCCTGCTTCGTGTTTCCAGGATCACTGATAGCGACAATTTGTAGAGCATTCCTTGAAGGAGTGCGGTTCAACGACCCCAAGGGGGAAAAGAGTGTGGTTTGTTCACAGAGGATTTTTAGCCGAGGAAAAAATATAGAATCGAATTTTTGTTATGGATCATATCATTGTTAAAAACTATGTTAAGGCTAAAGACATAATCGGAATATTCAGTTTCACATTTTGAAAAAGCGGGAAAAAAAACCAACTTTCTTAAAAGTTTTCGGATTTTAACTGAATTCTATTAACTTTTAATTTATTTCAAGTTCAGTTGGGGGGGGGGGGCATGTGCCCCCCCCCCGACGCTACGCCTATGTCTACAATACCACTGAAGAGAAAGAAGTATTGACTTTCTGAAAAAAAAATATCCGAAGGAGCAGAATGTACCTAACATCTAATTTCCTCATCTTCTCAAAGAACTGATGGCTGCCCTGGGTACCCGAGGTTTTCTTTGATGTCAAAGATATAGATAAAGCTATCCAATATTTGTAATAGGTATATACAGTATGCCCACTAATGTCCCTTGCCACTAGGGTGGGTCGTTTTTTACTTTTTTTTTTAAATCGAAATCGCCTGTGGTGGGAAAAGCTGTATATTGCTATCAAATGTTTGTAAAAAAATAATTTTTGAAATTAAAATATATAGCCCCCCACCCGGCCCTTAAAGTTTCTCCCAAAATGTAAAAAAAAGCATTTTTTATTTATTTTTTAATTCTTTAAGTATCAAAAATTTTAACCACCTGTAGTGGAAATTGTTGTATAGCAAGACCCTTTGTTTGTGATTTTTTTTTAAAATTAAAATATATTTAGGCCCAGCTCCCGGCCCTTGAAATTTCTCCAAAAATGTAAAAAAATGTATTTTTTATTTATTTTTAAAAATTTTTACGTATCAAAAATTTTAACCGCCTGTAGTGGAAATTGTTGCATAGCAAGACCCTTTGTTTGTGAAAAAAATTATTTTGATATCGTATCATATTTAAAGCCCTCGCTAGGCCGGCGAAATTTTGATATTTTAACCCTTTCATTCAGAATTTTTAATAAACATACTTTAAAAATTAAAGTCATTATTAAACTCAATGTCCCATCTGTTTCAAACCACCCACCCACTCTTCCAACCAAATACGGGAGCATTTTTCTTCCTGTTTAGTGATATAGCAATCTTACACTTTATATTTTGCCTAATTTTCGAACTTTGGCATCAGCTTTCGAGACGCCAATGTTGTATGTATAAAGCCATCGCGACTTTTTGATCCACAGACAGATGATTCTTTGCTTATTTTGCCAAAATTATGGCAGAATAGCCCAGAATTCACTACAAGGAGGTGCCTGCATTCGAATTCCTCCCGCACCCACCCACCCACTCTTCCAACCAAATACGGGAGCATTTTTCTTCCTGTTTAGTGATATAGAAATCTTACACTTTATATTTTGCCTAATTTTGGAACTTTGGCATCAGCTTTCGAGACGCCAATGTTTTATGTATAAAGCCATCGCGACTTTTTGATCCACAGACAGATGATTCTTTGCTTATTTTGCCAAAATTATGGCAGAATAGCCCAGAATTCACTACAAGGAGGTGCCTGCATTCGAATTCCTCCCGCACCCACCCACCCACTCTTCCAACCAAATACGGGAGCATTTTTCTTCCTGTTTAGTGATATAGCAATCTTACACTTTATATTTTGCCTAATTTTCGAACTTTGGCATCAGCTTTCGAGACGCCAATGTTGTATGTATAAAGCCATCGCGACTTTTTGATCCACAGACAGATGAGGATGCCTCTGACACTATCTTGACTGCCCTTTCGACATCTTGTGCATGGCATGGGAGAGTCCGCAGCTTCCTTTCAATAAAGCAACCATTTTCTCAATTTCTGCACTGGGTATATGTTTAGTTAGTGGAGGTTCTGTATGTGAACATTTCTTCCAAATGATCAGTACTGCACAGTCGTTTGCGTGAAATTTGAGACGCGAAATGGCAAAATCACAAGTTGTTTCATTGGGAAGTGTTCCGGCCTTCGTGATTCTTCTGCAGCCTAATTTCCTCACGTTTGTCGGAAATTTCGGATCGTTTGTCGTTGATCATGGCAATAAGCAGGTTTTCTGGGTGACCATAAAATCATTCATTAGCATTACAGGATCCACTACTAATTTCAGCTCATCGCTCAGTTATCTTGAGTAGTGTGTAACTTCCCAAAGATTCTGTGTACCAGCTGTGCCTGAAGGCTCAGTTTTAGTGAGAAACCAAACTTTTGCAAACACTTTTGGAGCTGCCCACTTCTTTGAAGATGTAGCAACTTGTTTAAAATCCTCATAAAAATAAAAATCATCTTCTCTTTCAGAAGTAGAGCTACCATCCATAATACTTTCACATTGTTGAGGTTGGCTATTTATCTCAGTTTCAAATTTTTGCTTATTCAAACATTCAGCATCCATTGCTTTCCTTGCCACTCTAAGTTTTAGCACTATAGGGATTTTGGCAACCAAATTCCACATATAATTTTTCTTCCAAGATCTCTGGTCCTTCAAAAATTCTTGTTCCAAAACCGGCACTTTTCTTGACTTCTCACATGTGCACAATGCAAATTCATGACACTTACATGTTGAGATATCAAACAGTGTAGATTTTGCATCAATTTGAAACTTTCTTAATTTAATTTTCGCAGCTTCACTTGTTTTTCCAGTAGACTTCTTTATATTCATGATTTTTTTATGAAACTATTTTTTATGAAACTTTTTATGAAACCGCGCAGTACAATTACATCATCTATCGGAGAAATTCAATACAAATTTCTTTGGCCCAGCGGGGGCTTTAAATATGATGCAATATCAAAATAATTTTTTTCACAAACAAAGAGACTTGCTATGTAACAATTTTAACTACAGGCGGTTAAAATTTTTGGTACGTAAAAAATTAAAAAATAAATAAAAAATTCTTTTTTTTACGTTTTTGGACAAACTTCAAGGGCCAATAGATTTAGGCCGGGAGGGGGGCCTAAATCTATTTTAATTTCAAATTTTTTTTTTCCACAAAGGATCTAGCTATGCAACAATTTCCATTACAGGCGGTTAAAATATTTGGTAAAAAATATTTAAAAATAAATAAAAAATGATTTTTTTTACGTTTTTGGAAAAACTTCAAGGGCCGGGAGGGGGGGGGCCTAAATATATTTTAATTAAAAAAATTACAAACATTTGATATCAATACACATTTTTCCCACCACAGGCGATTTCAATTTTAAAAAAAAGTAAAAATCGACCAACCTTACTTGCGACTCTCTTAACTTCGGAACGGCTGCTGCTAAATTCATAAAAGTGGTGTCTAGGTATAGTAAAGTAGCCATACGCAACTGAATGAAACCACCTACGGCGCCACCTGGTGGGAAACTGAGGAGTTAGCATTCCTATCTCGAAAAGGGAATGAGATAGGCGAAAAAAGTGAGTTACAAAGTTGTAGAGCATCATCGATTTAGTAAGATAAGACACCTTGTGGACATTAATGCGAAGAATAGAACGGTTAAAACGTGCATTTGTTTTTTCGTGATTTCCTACACTGTGACGTCACGAAACTTGAACGAAAGGATAAATGACTATCTTTCCGGCAAAACACGACACCGCAATGTGCACAGTGGTACACACATCGCTTTTGATTCCCAATCAAAAGGACCGCGGTTCAAACCCCGAGGTTTGCATCCTTATATTGATTGTCTTTATAAACAGAGTAGACAATACGTAAATCGTGTAAAATAGTGCCGCATCAACTCAACGCAACTTGCGTTTGGTGTTCGAAATTTTTGCAGTTTGCAAATACGTAAGAAACTTAACGTCTGTTCACCTAAAACAGCTATAAAAAAAGAGACATCTTCTTGGGGTTGTAGTTTGTTGATGTTCATGGGCATGGCTGAGTATTTCAAAGCTGAGTATTGTGAGATGGTTTATCTGTACGGTGAATGTGGACGCAAGGCTCTATCAGCAGCAAGGCTGTACCGGCAACGTTTCCCTGCAAGCCCGCATCCTTCTCATCAAACCTTCCTAACTGTTCTAAAACGTTTAATGGAGACAGGCTGCGTTACTAGTCGACCTCGATCTGGAAGACCAGCAGGTAGGACGGCAAGTTCAATCGGATGAGGTATTAGCATACGCCCTCGCATGTCCGAAATGCAGCACAAGAGAGATCATTCAACACTGTGGCCTCTCCAAAAGTCAGGTTTGGAAAATCCTAAGCGAATTAGGAGATTATCCATACCGAACAACGCCTCAACAGTTTTTAGTGGATGGGGATGCCGAGTGACTCTATGCATGGCGCAACTTTGTCATGAATCACATACAGGTCCAACCAACATTCTTGGCAGATATAGTGTGAACGGATGAGGCATGCTTTTCACGGAATGGCATGTACAATAGGAAAAGCACCCATTACTGGGCGCTGGAAAATCCTAGATGTTTTACCAACGTTCGACATCAAATGCGGTATGCTATTATTGTTTGGTGTGCAATTTACAATAACAAGCTGATCAGTCCAATATATTACAATGGCACGTTAACGGGTGCACGATATTTACAATTGCTACAGAATTTAATACCCGATTTTGTGGAGAACCTGCCGTTGTTTAAAGGAATGTATGGTTACAACATGACGGCGCGTCTGCTCATAAGACATCTCCAGTGAAGCAGTACCTAGTCAAGGAATTCGGGAAACAAATAATTGGTTTGGGCGGTTTCAAAGAGTGGCCTCCACGTTCACCTGAACTGACTCCACAGGACTTTTTCCTGTGTTTATACATGCAAGAGCAGGTGTTTGCTACCCCTCCACAAACAATGCAGGACCTTAAACGAAACATTAGGGACGCTTTTGCCAACGTGTCACGCTCTATGCTCCAACGTGTTCAACGTGACATTCAAACGACGATCCAAATGTGCATTGCATCTGACGGTGAGAAGTTTGAACATCTCAAATAAAGGTATATTGTTTTAACTAGTTGTGTTTTCTTTCTCAGATCGTTTTGTCATGTCACAGTGTAGGAAATCACAAAAAACAAATGCGCGTTTTAACCATTGTATTCTTCTCATCAATGTCCACAATGTATCTTTTCGTACTAAATCTATGATTCTCTACAACTTTGTAAATCACTTTTTTTCCCTATCTCGTTCCGTTTTCGAGGTAGGAATGATAACTCCGCAGTTTTCTACCAGGTGGCGCGGTAGGTGGTTTCATTCAGTAGTGCATGGCTACTTTACTATACCTAGACACCACTTTTATTAATATAGCAGCAGCCGTTACGAAGTTAAGAGGGTGGCAAGGGACTTTAGTGGGCATACTGTATAATTGTGTATCAAGCTTTTGGTAAGTGTTTTACTGTCTAACTTTGTGTCAAGTAATTTTTCCTGTTGTATTTCAAGACCAAAACACTGTTGTCACAAGTAGCACCGTTCCACTCGGCGGGGTAACTTTGTGACACATTTTAACTTTAATTTCTCCAAGGTAATTAAAGGTCGGGGTTAGCGCAATACATTACTACGTAAGGAAATGATATAATAATGTTTAGCAATTGTTTGTTTTGGGCTGCTTTTAAAACTAATAAGCTGGCACAAGAAAAAACTTAAAATCTGTTGCAAAGTAACCCCATCATACGGTAGTTAATTTTCTTCTAAAAATGTTGTAAAAAGCGATTAGTCTGATAATTTCAAATGCTTATACAGGTTGTTCATATTTTACAAACACCTGATGAAAATTTGTTATAAAAGATTTTTATGTCTGGGTGTCAGTTTAAACCTTCAATACTTTAAATTAAAAACGGCTCTAGTTTATTTTGTATATCATTGGAGGTGGAAACATTTTCAGTTTTTTAACTGCTCTTCAGATTTTTTTTTACAAACGACTAAGGGAATAAAAACCTCATAAATAAAACATCATACATAAAACACAAACATAGAAACGTATCTAATTTCCCATTATAAGCAAAACGAAAAAAAAAATGAAAGTTTAGTTAGACATTTTTTATGATATATATAAAGAGAGAAGTTTGATATTATTATTAAAATAATAATGATTGAGAATATGAGGTAAAAAAGGAATACATAGTCGGAATCTGAATTTAAAAATATTTGGTTTAAGAACGAAAATAAGTCTTTATTCTTTCTAAGAATGCTTATTTCCTTTAATTGCCTCTAATGTTTATTTTACGTTTAATCACTTCAATTATCATCAAACTCCTTATGAAAATGCGTTGAACTGCTGTGGAAGTTTTCAAGTATATCTATGTACTAAAAGACTGAAATTTCCAACATTTTTTCTATTACTTTTCTATTAAGTTCTAATATAACGTTCAATTCTCTCACTAAACTATCAGTATTTACAAAAAGTGAGTAGATAGAGATATATATATAGAGAGAGTTACACAAACACACACACAAATGTACATACATACATACATATATATATATATATATATATATATATATGTGTGTGTGTGTGTGTGTGTGTGTGTGTGTGTGTGTGTGTGTAAGTAATAAACCCGGGTTAGACGAGGGAAGGTTCCTATTTAATCCGTAGTCTTGGAACCGGGATAGGCGATGGTCCCTCAAGTAGGGAGATTCAAAATTACTGAGAAGTGTAGTCGCGACTGTTTCAGCAAACGAGTGGCCTGCATATTGATGCAGGCACGCTGGAGAGAAAAGGACACTTCCAGAAGGACGCAGGAATCAGTTACTTTTAAAAAAGGTCTTTATTACAAGGTAATTTCTAGCTGGACATTCGTACATCAAACATCTCTACAGATCACTTCTTTCGGGAAAAATCCCGGCAGCGCAACGGTGCGAAGATATGGACGGAGAGCTCAAACTCACGTCATGCTGGATTTGAATACAACACACAAAATCTGACCGAGACGCTCGGATTCTTGAGATGTAGAGGCGAGCAAAACTTCTAATTGGTTAAAATTAACACATGACTTTAACGCGTCATATGGGGTGTTCGATCGTCATGGATTCTAGAACAATCTTCTTATATAAACTACAGGCGCGTGGCTTGTTTAAGGGGAAACCGATTAGATTACTTTTGGAATATCTAGATCAAAATCACATTGAGGGATAATGCTCTGATGCGGTAAGACAAAGTTTAGGTAGGGAAACGTTATTATTTCATATATATATATATATATATATATATATATATATATATATATATATATATATATATATATATATATATATAGATACATATATATATAGATACATAGATAGATAGATAGATATATACATATGTAATAATAACATTCCACCTTTATTAAATAACACATATTCTTAATTTTCCCGTTAACGTTTCAATAAAATATAGCCCCTATTTCAAGTTATAACCGAAGGAATAATGAATTTTCTAACGAAATTGTCCCTGAACGCATTAACTAACTAAAATGACACCTGTGTGCTAAACAGTAATAGTTTTTTAAAGACAACATGATTCAACCTCACGAGTGTTTCTCGGGCCTTCCGAAAGATCATACGACTTCTGATGCACGAGGTCAGATGGTCACCGATAACCAGTCAGAAGTTTTTCGCCCCCTAGTGTAGAAGGTCATGAATCCTATGTATAAGCAAGGGTTATCCGTGGCTTTTTTGTGACTGTCCTCGTATGTTGATGTTGACCCGTCCAGGCTTTATGTCATCTTGGACTCTTTTGTCTTGTGTGCTCTATCACCGTGCCACGTCCTTTCCCGTTCATCAAGATGTAACGTAGCTAAACACTCCGAAAGGCCCGGAATTTACATGTACTTTTATGTATGCTGTAATGTACTTCAAAACGACCTCATTGTGTGTCCAGAATAAAGACAGTTCTAAAAATCTATGGAGATCCCTTTCGTCACGACCATAGAACGAATACCTTCAGTTGCTGGGTTTTACACACACACACACACACACACACACACACACACACACACACACACATATATATATATATATATATATATATATATATATATATATATATATATATATATATATATATATATATATATATATATATATATATATATATATATATATATATATATATATATGCTCATAGAAAATTAAAACTCTCTAAATGTAGTAGAAGTAATGTAGACGAAATGTAGTAAAGGCTCTAATATCAGATTGATAGTATACCAGTTAAATTAGGTCCATTCATATTCAATCTATCAGTGCAAACATTTATTATAAGAATTACAATTTACGAAGAAGATTCAATTTCCATCAGTATCAAATATTAACATGTTTCGTTTTGGTATTAATTTCACTGATTTAAACATACATATGAAATTCAATCTCCCTAATTTTTCTGGAACAAAGTAATTTCTTAAACAATAAACATATGATACAGGCGTATAATGAAATTGTAGAATCTCATAATCTGTTTAGCACAGTTATTTAAAGTTCCAACATTTTGTTTTAGTATATTTCCTAAATTTCGAGGTTCGTTTGAAACTTGATCCTTTCTGAAATTACTTCTGTAATACTTTCCTCGACTTATATATTAGAATTACATATTTTGAGAAAATTGCGAATTTGAGAACAGGTTTGCATATATTTAAAAAAGTTTTAATGCTAAGCATGTTTATATTTATTTGAACTAAGCGGAGTACAAAAATTGTGATGGTTATATGATTTTTTTTTATCCAGGCATAATGTCATAAAGTTTTGGGAAATTTTAATTATGTACATTTGAATATTCTAAACAAAAAAACATTGCACTTATTTTATAATTATATACTTAATACTAAAATTTATGTGGAAGTGCATAATGTGTTAAAAATATATTATTTAGATTTTTCGAGAAAACGCAAGGCCGTTGTACAAGTGTTAATTAAAGAGTATTGTTGTCATTTCCAGAAACTTAACCTTAAATCAGTGAAATTAAAAGTAATTTTTCTATTTCATATTTGATGAATTACTCTTTTTTTGCATAAATATGATTATTTATTTTTCGGTTTTTAAGAATTAATTAAATTATCGAAGCATCTTCAAAGCTGTGTGTGTGTAAGAGGAAGGGGGGATACTCTACTGTATATGGTTGTTACGTGGTAACGGCGGGCTCAAATGGTAAGAACACTTACCTTTTAGTGCGTGATACCTTGTAAAACCCTCTAAAATTTATATTTAAGTGTAAACGTTTCATTTGAACCACATGCTGATTAAAAAGAGAACAATTTTGAGGTAAAAAAATATGCGCGTCTGATTAGAGGTTCTTCTAAATGATAAAAAAATACTCAATATTTGGTGTCGGTACAAAAATACCTTAAAAATTACTTCCTTAAGCCACGGCTAACAATAAAAATCAGTAAAATTTAACAATAGTCTCTTCGATGTATCCGAAAGGAATGTACAGTTGGCAGCAGTACAGTCCTTTCGGCAAAGAGACAGTTACCTGCTCGGACTTGGTCTATATGTAAGGTAGGCAGTGTATAAAGCCAGCGAAATATCAGTTCGCGTTTCCTGAGAATGTTGCTGTCACTTCTTAAAGACACACCTGAAAGAAATGCATTTAGTTGATTTCAGACAATTCTCGTATTTTATCAACCACTCTTAACCAGTCTTTCTTATTTCAGCAGTTGTAGACCGTGCAATATGAATCTTGGCGAGATACTGAAAGGAAGATATTCCATGGGAATTATTTTACAGAAGCGAGCCGATGTTGAAAAATGTCCTAGTTTCTTAGTGATATTATACATCATATGAAATCAAACCACAATTATCGGAATACATATGCATCCACCACTTTTAGGGATTTGAGCTCTTACCGGTCCGCGCACAGAATTTTAGGCTATTCAGAGATTTTCCTGACTGTCTATCCAAAATTATCCGCTGAAAACTTAATGTGAATCTTCAGATCACAAAACCGGATCAGGTTGGTTACAGGTAAAATAAACCACTTCTATAGCTAAATTTGTTGAAACATGGCTCATTTTCTAATCCTTGTACCAGCCGCAACCCATGTAACGTAGGCAATTGTTTTTCCTTTTTAGAGATTTGTCTCTATTTACTCCTCAGCCCTGCCCTTTTTCTGGGGTATGAGATCTTTATTCAAGAAAAGGGATCGCAAATTACATATAGGCAAATACCGTTGTCCTTCTCTGAGAGCAGGTTGTAAGGTATACATAAGATTCGATTCACAAGAATCGAACTTTTGAGTGAATGAATTAAAGAAGCTGCTTGAGATATTCTACTTTCGGCATAAGCGATTGGTATAAATACCATGCAACTTGATTAAAGATTGAGAAAAAGGTTTGTTAAGGTTGATAGATAAGCGAGAGGGAGCTACGAGGTATGCAGCTCCAGTACTATCCTGCGCTAGTGCTTAGGGGGCCCAAAGTTTACGTGGCAGGATTGCTGGTAGACTTACTGTTCGTGAGTATTCAAAAATATATTGTTCTTGAAAGCTGTATTTATATATATGTACAAGTAGTACGTATGAATCTTGTTGTTAAAAGCAAAGCCTACATGTGCAAGAATATTCAATAAACATTGTTTCATGTATAAACTGTGTTTGTATCAAATTCATTTAGAGTGCCACTTCAAATTATATACACCCAAGTCTGGGTAGAAGTAGCTAATCTCTATAAGGTTACATATTTTGTCCAAGAAAAAATGTTGTCGCTGTTGCTAATGCTCCCTGGACGGAAGTTCCTGATCAGGTCCACACAGGATTTGCGGGCTGAGTAGTGTGGATATGTTTACCACAATATCACAAGGGTCGGAGTCCGACTTGGCTAGGTACAACTAAAATTTTGACCGAGCATTCCCCTGGCAAAATCTGGGGGCCATACCTTCTTCCACGCTCTCTGATATCATAGAAACGCATTTAGGTTTACGGATTTAACGTCTCTTAACCAGCTTAAACATGAAGGTATTTTACAGCACTTTTCTTTATTTGAACGGAGCACGCTGGACTTTGAAAAATGTCGCGCTACCTTTAGGCTGCTACCCCAGGATCCTAAGAAGTATACTGACGTTGCAATTTAGTCACACACAATTTGCAAGCAATATGCCGTTAGTTTATCCCTTAAGTCATTTCAAAATGTTTTCAAATTTTCTTCTCGAAACCGTGAAAAGGTAACGGCAGAGAAAGTAATTCGGCATTGTATAATAGAAAGAAACAAAACAATAATTATAAACAATAAAATTCATATGACAGAAACCAGACCTTCCTAGACATTTAATGTGTAAATGGGTATTTACGTCGATAGTGTGTGTCTTCTGAAGCGATGAAGGAGAAAGCCATTTGTGGAAAATCAATAATTGACATCGCCTCGCCTGATGCGTGAAAAAGAAATGGTGAAATGGAAATGTGAGATATAAATGTTAGGTAATTACATATCGGAAACGGACTGCATTCTGTGAGGAGTAACATTTTGTAGCTTTAGTGGCACAGCAATTGTTATTTGGTGGTTTATTTGTAAGATTCTATGGTTTTCACATAGCCATGATATTGGAAAATGTGACTAAAGAAAACATTTCGTTACTTTTATCACTACAGGGAAACTTAGTTCCAGCTGTTAATGTCGTGTTTTTATCTATATGGAAAGTTTGGATGGCTACTTTCTGCGGAGCTACGTTCATACTTTTGAAATTTCAACTGACTATAATATCCTAACTAGGGTAATCTACCATTAATTTAGGCATTAAATAAAATAAGGAAACTGAGTTAGCATTTTGCTACTTGTCGACAGTAGCCAAATAGCCCATGCTCGGAAACAAAATCAACATAGTATGAACTAGACTCCAGATTGAAATAAAAATTTAATTCATAAAATATTTTTAATAGCTGTGGCATCTTTATGAAATGTTGTTACAAGAAATTCTGCTTTGTTCCAAAAAAAAATTATTAACTGGCTACCTGTCAGTTTCAGGTAATATCAACTTTTCTAAATTTCAACAAGTGTACTCAAATATCTTTAATATTTTCATTATCGCAATTGCAAATTAAATTCTAAATAAGAGAAGATATATATATATATATATATATATATATATATATATATATATATATATATATATATATATATATATATATATATATATATATATATATATATTTCAAAATTCTACCCTATAACAACAAATATTAGAAAAATTTCAAAGCATATATTTGACAACTTTATTAGAGTATGAAACGACAATCTAAATAATTATATTTTCCTTGGTGGAATAGGGGTTTGAAAAGAAAATTCAAAAGGACAAAGTTTTAAAAAAATTTATTCAATAATGCACATGCGAGCATGAAGAAACATTTGCTAAGGACTCTTATAATTAATGAAAAATTCTTAGCTCATCAACAGATACATTTAAATCGTAAAATATTCAGAAGCAATAAAATTCCCTAACATTAAATCTAAGAATCCCAGCCTGCTTAATTAACTGAATATTCTATTCTCCTTTAATTACTTATTACATCTTAGTTTCTTTTAATACGCATTCTGATTTGGAACCAGTCTTTTAAGCAGAGACAAATTTCTTACGTTCAATGATCCTGTCATCAGTTTCTTCTTTTTTTTTCAAAGCTTAACTTTGTTTGTCATCAAAATTAACTTTTCATTATTTCTTAGGTAGACCGAAATATTTCACTTCGGAAATAATTTATAACCTTTTACAAAAATTTCCTTTGTTATGATACAATTCAGAGCGATAGGCATATATTGACTTAAATTTTTTCTGCTCAGTTTAGAATAACATAATCGATGAAGGCTTTTAAACCTGGGTAATGTTATTTTTAATTTTGTTACTATGGATATATATATATATATATATATATATATATATATATATATATATATATATATATATATATATATATATATATATATATATATATATATATATATATATATATATATTCTATATGTATTAAAAATTCTATAATTCTATATGTATTAGTATGTAAAAATATATAAAATGTCTATAAAAAATGTATATAAAATTTTATATATAAAAATATATAAAATTATATATGTAAAAATTCTATATGTATTAGTATATATCTAAGTCGTATACCCATCAAATTACAAGAAGAAACGGAAATATCCAATCCTAAAGATCACTGCATATCAACAATAACATATAAAACTATGTCGCGAAATAAACATCAAGTAACTTATCAATTCATATTATAGGAAAATAAGGAATTTTCTTCAATGCAACGCTTTCCGAGAGATTTATGATAAAACGGTGTATCAATATTTCTTCATTACTGTCAAAAAATTTATTTTTACATTGACTTAAAGAAAAAATTCAAAATAACATACTTGAAATCAAAAATATCGCCTTGTTCAAAGATTTTGTTTGGTTGTCTGTACTCCATAAAATATACTCCTTTGATTTTTTATGATCATCAAATATTCATCTCAAGTTTCACAGCTTTCAATTTATAGCTTTTGTTTAGCCATAAATTTTCGAGAAATGATTTCGCTCTATCAAAACACCCGAGAAAGTAGGAAACATTTAAGAAAAAGGAAAAATCTGTACATATATATGTAACAAATAGGCAATGATTCATTGTATTACTGTTATGACTAATTATAGAAATATCCCACATGCTTACCAAGATATGGAAATGTAATTTATTTTAAATAAAAAATAGTTATTAATACTTAATAATTTTTTAAGTAAGTAAAGCAAGTTTTATTTTTGTATTACGGCATGTATGTACATTATATAGTTGTATAAAACAATGTATTTAATGTTTACATATTTCAGAAATTCAGAGTGTGTGATTAAATGAAATATATTTTTTTTCTTTTTGTGAAATAATGTAGGGTCTTTTGGACAGTTTAGTAAATTTCAAGTTGAAAGCTAATGACGCTCAAAAAATTTTATTGAGTATGGAGATATTTTAAAATTATGCTTCCTGAATCTTTTCTTGCAATTTTCCCTTACATTCTTATTTAAATATGTTGTTCTGTTAACAATACAGTTTAATTGAAAGAACAGTTTCTTTAAATCTACTACTGGGGTGCTTATAGACAAAATCAACCTCTGTCACCCGAGCCCCGTATGGCAGTCAGGGAAGAGAGATCACTACAAGGAATTTTCATATAAATTGAACTAATTGCGAAATTCTGGCCAAGCCCATTCTAGTATATTTGTAATCAACTAGAAATCTGATGCTTAGAATATGATGCACGTTGAAAAGAGATTGAGGCAGATATAGATATCACTAGCAATGTTTTAAGATCACATCATATCAATAAATATGTAAAATTGAATCTTAAATGACTTTTCCTGCAATACTACAGATTTCAAAAAATTAAACTTCATGCCAAACAAGTAATATATAAAAAAAAATTTAATGTCAATTCCTACAGAGGTCAACAAATAAAAATTTGAGTGTGAACTAATGTTAGGAATCGAAAAAAAAGATTGCCTGCCAGAACTTTGCCTACTGTTCGAGATTAGGAGGGGGGAAAGAGAGACAAAAAGTTTGTCAGGTTGGGGATTCGTTCTCGCAACCTACAGGACGGGAGAAGCCCGCGATACCTCAGTGCTACCGTTTACACAGTAACAACAGGGAAATTACTATTCAAGAGCAAGAGACGCTCTAGGTCTAAAACTAAAATTGATTAATTAAATTTAATTAATGAATTAATATTTGAAAAAACTGTATTAACATCAAGTGTCATCCACTACAAGTTTAAAAAAATGTATTTGAACTTGAGTGGATGAATGAAAAGTACTTTTATTAACGATTGAAAATTTGAACAAGATATATATAGAGAGAGTGTGAACTAATTGTAGGAATTGAAAAAGATCCTTAAGAGTATTGGTGTAGTATGCAAAATATAGCTATAGAAATTAGCTAACTCGGATTTTTTCATGACTTTCATATGTTAAACACTATCACTATAAGATAAGATGGGCGCGATGGCCCAGTTTGTAAGAGCTGCTGGCCAGTGATCTGAATGTCCCTGTTTCGATGCTCGACGCTTCAAATCCACCGCCGTGTTCACTAATGATGGTCGGGGCAAATAATATAGGTCGTGACTGCAATGTCCTTCAAGTTCAGAAATTTACCTCTGGAGGTGCGGGATCAAGTGTTCCGGTCTCGTCACTTGACTCGTTTCAAAATTACGGGACTGGTCATTTAGGCAATTCGGACTCCAACCCTTGTGGTGTTAATTCAAAACAGGGGCCCCCCCCCCCCCCCTTTTCAGTCCAATACACTATTAGGACATGGCGAATGGAACCTCCAACCAGGAGGTATTAGCAACAACAACAACATCAACGACAACTATAAGATAATAAAATCAGGTATTTGTAGATCTTTGTTATAATCTTTAAATAATTAAATGTTTATCAAAAACTTCTGGATATGAAATTTCAAATTTAGGTGTATGGTCTATATGATAAAAATAAAACTGTAAAGCCGAATAGTATGTTTCAGATCATCCTGACATTAATGTATATGCATTACAAGTAAAAGGAAATCTGTAAATTAGGTAATAAAGCTAAATTTTAATGCATAGTTTGAAAAAAAGATTCGGTTACCTTCATGCGGGTTCCAATCAATATATTAAAGAACCACCATAATAGCTATTTCAATACTGTTGTCATATTCTGTAAAAATTCAGGATGTGGAATGTAATTTGTATTTTTCCAAGCAATCGAAAAATTTAGAAAGATTTTAAATTTCTATATTATTTGAAGATTTAAATCGAAAGATATTCACGCCTAAGCTTTAGAAATGTACTTTGATAAGTTAGAGTATTATATATATAATAGCCGTTGTCTCTGTATAACACTTCCGGGCTGTACTCATGTTTCAATTGAAGCCCTCAGTAAACAAACGGCCGGTTAGTTTACTGAGTTAGTTTCAATTTCAGATGTGGATCAGAATTTTTTCTTACCTAAAAACTAATATCTTCTCCATCAAATCACGTTTGTTCAGCCTATTTTTCTATAAAACATTCACAACTAAAAAAAAAATCGGGATGCTTTTAGCTGTATATTTAACAGTTTTTAAAAATCTGTTTACTTTTGCGATGAATTCTGAAAGTAAACAAACTTGAATATGAATGAATCAAGTAGCTCAAGTATTCATATCGAGTAGTGAGCTGTAAAAAACTGGATGGCAGTCTACTACTCCAATCGCATGAAAAACTAAATAAATAAAAAATAATGAAAGGGTTTGCTTTTACAAGGTGTGGATTAAATGTAATATTGTTAGATAATTCGGGATATTTTTTAACTTTTATATGCTTTTTCCATTATGACGTCATTATTAGAATTATGACACCAAAATGACGGGTTGGATGGCAGTCTACTACTCCAATCGCATGAAAAACTAAATAAATAAAAAATAATGAAAGGGTTTGCTTTTACAAGGTGTGGATTAAATGCAATATTGTTTGATAATTCGGGATATTTTTTTAACTTTCATATACTTTTTCCATTATGACGTCATTATTAGTATTATGAAGTCAAAATGACGGGTTACCTTCTAATTATTGTATAAACACTCTAAAAACCGTAAAATATGCAATCTTATAACGTTTAAGAAGCTTATAGAAAATTCATAACATGAACATTGCTTCTTAATATCAAAATAATAAATGAGGGTGTCTATAATTTTTGAATTGATCAAAAGGATTAATAGAATTAATTTCAATGGATGGTTGATTTGGTGTTACGATTCGCAGATGTACTCACAATATGCGACACAATTACAGTAAATTTGTGACACACTCACAAGTGAATTTGTGAATGGTCCATATAGACAGAGTCACATGTTCCTCAGCTTGATGGAAAATTATTAGTTCGAAACTAGTTGCCACCCTCCTATTTAATTGTGTATATTAAGAAGCTGTATGTTCCTGTTACTTATGATTTTTTTATTTCATTGAAAAATTTTAATAAAACATAAGAATGTGTAAATAATTTGTTTCTTTCGCGAAATCGATTCTCAACAGGAACTACAAATAAATAAGCGCATTTTAATTAGATTTTCTGAATCTAATAATTGTTTAATAAGATTCTTCTCCAAACGAGTTTTTATGATGCTTGTATTGTTAACCAACGTAGATTAATTTAAATGCAGGGAAAACGTATTTAGAAGTTCCGTTGAAAAAAAAAAAATCACTAAAAATGTTCAGGCATTTTCGCATTGTTTACCAATTATCGATCCATAATGTTAATTGCCATATTGCATAAAATGAAAGTTTTCACTTTAAAATTTTTAATTATTTATTTGTTCTCCTTTTATATAGTTACACTTTCTTATGGAAAGTATTTATTTTACATTAATATAAACTGCAAATCAAATTTTCAATCTTAATTTGCGTATAATACTAATCCCCTCACAGGATAAGAAAATAATTCCAATGTCAGGTTAGAAGACTCAAATGTTCATTTACTTCTAAATGTTAAGACTATAGAGCAGTGATTCCCAACCTTTTTTTACCTGAGTACCACATGAGAACTTTCTAGAGTTGTGGCGTACCTCTGGTTATGTTAATATTTGAAAGAAGTCAAATAAATTCTATACACATATGAATAAGCTCACAAAATGTATTGCAGTATAAATTAAACAAAATACTGAAAATAAATTTATAAAACTAGATAAAAGCCCTTTTTTTACGTAATTGTTATGAAGAAATGTTTGTTTGTTTGTTCGTGTCTGCGGATAGAAGCACTATCCGCAAAAGAAGGTGTGTCATTGCCTCAAGAGAGGTTGGACTTCTATACGCCACACCCCAGTTTAGTGTATATATGAATACAAGGAAATAGACACATAAATCACACAAACGCAGAAGACCTTTTTATTAACAAACGATAACACCGGCGATGGACGATGGGTTGCAGCGCCCCATCCTATTGTAGGCGGATGATCGACGAGTTCCCCAGAATGCAACCAAGTCTTACGGGAATCGAACCTTTGCACCCGCTGCAGCAGGCTGATGCCTTAACCACTTAGCCATAGAGAGACTTATGAACAAATGGCACATACAATTTCCCAAAACTAAAATGTCTTTATAAGGGACGCTTAAGGATGCTATGTACTAAGAAAAAAATCGTATTTCCCTTTTCCTCTTCTTACATACTCTTGTGGTGGGAGAAGTCCAGTTGACAGTTCGAGAATTCCACCCCCTTAGGATTGACATTTTGAGGGATTGTAATGGCTCTCTCTCTACAGGGGGGTTAAGCGCTGCCCCCAAATTTTTTATTTAAAATATATTTTTGTCAACTATTTACAGGTACACAAATGCTGATAATCAAATAAAATTGGTATTGTCAGATAGCCTGAACTTTTCTGGAAAGCGCTACAGGATTCATTTTATAAATTATGTCCACCGAAGGAATTTATGAGCGTTTAAAACACACCATACCAGATTTTCCCCCGAATAATTTTAAAATATTAATTGCAGTTTTTAAAAAAAACGAAAAATGTCCACAGATGTAAAATTTCTTTCTCTATGACGGAGTACAATTTTTAAAAAAAAATCTCTGTATCCAAGTCTGCAATACGTGGACAAATTTTCTCCATTGGTTAACATTGAGGTGAGCGAATCCAATGGGGTTAGTACATAGCAGTCTTAATGAGAAACTTGATGTTGCTTATACTTATTTCTTAGTAGAGCATATAATTATTCAACTCTTCTTCGTACCACCTCAAATGCTCTCGAATACCACCAGTGGTACGCGTACTACCAGTTGGGAACCACTACCATAGAGCATTTTAAAGCATGGTTGAATGGCATAATTCAAGAAAGACAGCGAGACAAGGAAATAAAAATGACATATTTTATTCTCATCATCTACATTTCTCGTGATGAAAATGTGAAAAAGTGTGATACAACTATAATCCATATTTCTTCTATATTTCGTGATATGTTAAATCATCTGATCTTTTGCAAAGCACATTTACTTAATATACAGTCAAACTTCATTTTTTTTTAAAACGTACAACTACAATATTTCATAAAATTTTCCGCAAAATGTAATACACTTTAAAGCAAATATAAAACACTTTACTATATTTCATTCTTTTCTCTTGTTTTAGTTACATTTCTTTTCAGAGCTTAAAGACAGCGTTTCATACACACTTTATATTGATACAAAATTTTAAGGGGTTGAAATTTTTTTTTTCTTGCACCAGTATCTCGCATTCAGGATATTATCAAAAAATGTTTTTTGCGTTTTCTTACATGCACATCGCTTTTCAAAGGAGTACAATAAGCGCACACGCAACTTAAATCATTTTGTTTTCAATCCCGTGCTATCCTACTTATAATCGAACATTTCTCTCTCTTGCATTAAAAAATGGAATTAATGTAAGTTATCCAAGGATTGTCTATTTCATGCGTCATGAAGTGTCTTAGAAACCTTTTCATAAATTTTTCATTCTTTTTTTATATATAAACTTCCGTCATAATAATAAATTGCGTTACCATGTTAAAGAAATAAGTTTATAATGACTAATGCCTATTTAAAATTAAAATTAATCGCACATGTATAGCATTTATTAAACATAAATATTTAATAAGCTTCTCGAAAAAGTAATATTTGAAGCGTATTGTTCAAGAATAAGCTGTTTGATATACATAAAATTATTTCAGCATGTGCATTTGCACATACATTTTTATCGATATAATATATTTGTCAAATTTATAAAATACATGTTTCTAATTAATTCATATTTTAGCCTGCAAACAAGTAAAATATTTACTAAAACATTTATTTGTAATTTTTTGGTTGAACGAGGGAAATGAAAATCTGCAATGCAAATTTAAAATGAGGTTTGTTATTTTCATGCACAATATACAACAATATACAAGATTTCGATTTACAATATATATATAATGAAACAAAATATCTATGTTCAGCAATCACCATACCGCTTTAAATTTCATATTTGAAAATTAGGATAACAAAATTTTACTTCGAAGAAATAATAACAAAACAAATTTATAAACCATATCCTTAGAATGTTTTCAAAATTTTATTTTCTTTAAAAAATTTCAGTTCAAATCTTAATCTATGATTGTATTTCAAAAACATATATACATAAGTACATATTCCATACTATCGTACTAAATAATACAATCTACAGCTCAACTACATGTATTTTAATATTCAAACGTTATGAATATAATGAACACGGTACAAAATGGCAGTGACATTGATATATCATACCTATTCAAATACTTTCTCGCTTGCTTTCTAAGAACTCTGATTAAAAAAATGCTAATAAATATTTAATCAAAAGAGATAATGAAATATGTTGTAATTACACAGATGAAAGATACACATACCTAATACACATTTTTGTAATTTTTTTATGAATTAAAAATTATACGTAAATTTGCAGATTACACAAAAGAATATTGTTTCAATTTTACAAGCATGATAGCAACAATTATGAATATATTTCTTTTATAATCATCTGTCGCACATTCGAGAAAAGATAGTAGAACATACAAATTACTTAATTTTTATAACGTAGCTATACAAATTTTTAAATATATTTTTATTGAGTTGCTTAACATTGTAAGACACACAAAAAAATGCTAGTGTCTCAACAATTCTTTTTCCATTGTCCATATATTCGGGCATTACATTTTACAAAATGTAAAGAAACAAGTAAAAGACTGTTTTAAAACCAGGTATATTATAATTATGTGGATGATATTGTAGGATAAAAATTATACAACGTATACATATGTATATATATATATATATATATATATATATATATATATATATATGCATATAAGTTCTCTACCATACTAATTTATGTATGTTACCAATTTAATAATTCAAATATATTTTATATTTTATGCGCAGCAATGTTGTCTCATATGACATAATATTAAAACAAAAAAGATTGCCGTTCTAAGGCTATATATCGCTTTAAATCTTTGAATATGTTTTTAACGGGTCCAAATCTATTATTCAGAAAAACGGTTCTTCTGAACATGATTCATTTGCAGTTAAAAGGAGAAATACAGATTACTAGAACAAAAGTAGTATATTTTAACCTACTTTATTTAACGGTCGTCAATGACCCTCTAGCAAACAAAAATTTTAGTTTTTACTCTTTTTTTTGAAGTTTATCTCTTTTCTCTGGGTAAACATCTTTTTAAAACACTAAAGTAACAAAATTTGAAAACAAAACGGTTATTAGCAGATATATCTGGAAAAAAAATATAGCTTCCTTTAATAGAAAATAACTCGGTATTTAATCTTGTTTTGTTTAAATATCCTGTGCGCTTACAGTAGATAATTTTTGTCTATGTTCTTTTAGTTTTTTACGTATTAAAAGTATTTTAGGTTAATAGTCTCTCTATAACCTGTGTTATTTTTCCTTATACAAAAGGCTGTGAGGAACAAACTTTTACTCTGTATTAACTTTATTTTTAGAGCGGATATTAATATATTTTAAATCTTACCAATGGAGGATTAATAATGCAATTTTTTCACTAAATTAAATTCAAAATGAAAGTATAGGAAGTTAGTTAACTTTACCTCGCATTCGTCCTATTATCACTCCATGGAATCAGCATCTATTCTGTCTGTATACGCTTTCATTAGGTAATCACAAACACAAGCATATCGCACAGATAAATATAAATATAAATATATATATATATATATATATATATATATATATATATATTAGTATTTTAACAGTAGAAAGACGGCTGCCGTCATTTTGACGGTTTCTTGCATACTATTGAGCGCTATGTCTCTATTTATGTCCTCAGGCTTTTGAAATTTTATGACTTTTTCTAACTTTATGCGAAATATGCACACACATTTATAAAATTATATTCGATAGTAAAGAGGGGGAGAAAATGTGTTGTATACCTACTATGACTGAAAGCCGTCAATTTGACGGTGGTATAGAAAACAGGTAGAAATATTTAAAATAATACCGGAACAATGTTGGTTACTTTTCCTGTCTTCTAACTTTGAAAATAACAGAAATATTGGCTCATCGAAAATATTGGTGTCGAAAAATAAGGACTGAACAAACCATGCATATATTTTTACGGATAAACAATACCAGGTTATCAGCTCGGAATACCTGTATAAAAATATAGCTAAATATATACTAATTTATTGTATATTGGTATGAAATAATTCAACATTGAAAGTATTTAATCATTTAGAAAACATTAAATATTTTAAATTCTCGATTTTATTTTTAACCGTCAAAATTACGGTGTTAAGTCTTTTTAGTAAGAAAAATATTCCCGTCTTTCTAGTGTTAAAGTTATTTGGAAATTGCTTACAAATATCGTTTCGTCATACTCATGATCCTTCTATTCAAAATCATAAAACCTAGTGGTTTCGATTACAAATATAATGGAGCTCAATACTAAAAAATAAAGCCGAAAACTCTTAAGGGGGTCCAGGACACAAAATTGTTCGAATTTTCGAAAAAAAAATTATTGCATTAAATTTTTTTTTTGTGTTTTTACGCTTAAAATGACGTTTAAATCATGTTTCTATCTTAATTAGAACAGGAGAAATTATTATTTTATTTTGCAACATTCTAATAGTAACCAATCGTTGTTTAAACCTGTAAGTGCGTTTTTCTGCATTAGGGTTTTTCTCCATTTCTCGTCTTTAAATTCTTATAAGTCCAGAACTGTTAAAGATAAATGATTGAAACTTGGAACATGTCTTTTTCAGCTATTTTACTTTAATTTCAATTCAGCAAATTTGAAAAAATATTTACTTTTGAAAATATGATTTTTTACAAATAAGTTACATAATTTGATTTGTAATTTTTAATCTAAATATTTTTAATTTCTTTAAAAATTAATATTTCGAAAAATACTGACTCAAAATTATAAACTTATATATTTCTGTTTAATTAAATGAAAAAAAAATTGAAATTCGACAAATAATATTTCGAATTATAAAGATTTTAAATTACCCCACTTTTATAAAAAATTAAAAATTTTTAAATTTTTAAAAACTTTTTTAGAAATTTTATGATGTGATTTTGTTTACAAATTATATGGTTGACCATCACAAAAAAATTCAAAATTTTAACTGAATAAATAAAATATTTTTGTAGTGTGTCCAGTACCCCCTTAAATTATATATTTACCTAGAATAAATGGAGCATAAGCATTGATTAAGGTTTCTGAGGGAAGTATATTACAACAAAATTATAAAAAAATATCTGGCTGAATAAATAAATTACTTCGATGGCTGGTTGATATTTAAACATTCATTGAAGTAAAAGATACTTGAGATATCATTGAACAAAACACATAAATATCCCCAATCAGCAAGTAACCGATTTAAGTGCTTTGATGCTGGTGTTAGTAGTAGCGATAAATCTTATTTCCTTTATTTAGCAGTTTTAATTTTCGACGAAGAAAATTTAGGTTTTAACCTTTTCCTTACGGGTTGGGATAGCATATATCCCAAGAATACGGGCACAAGAGTGAATATATATATATATATATATATATATATATATATTATATATTATATATATATATATATATATATATATATATATATATATATATATATATATATATATATATTATATATTATATATATATATATATATATATATATATATATATATATATATATATATATATATATATATATATATATATATATATATAAAGCCTCTAACTTACGGGCCCCGTAAGCTAAAGGTTAACTGTATTGAAATACTTTGTAAATCAGGAACGGGATAACTGCCTTTCGTCATTACTTACTCTCGATTCGCTGTGTTATCAAAACAATAAATATCCATCCCCATTAACGGATTTCATAATGCTAAAGAAACTAACAAAATTTCAGGCTTAAAGATTAAAAATCGTATATCAAGTTATCTTTTTCAAGGAAGTTATCTGACAGTCGTATGATTTCATTTATTAATTTGTTGATAGTTCAGAAAACTGCGTGTTTACCTTCATTTCCCTGTGATTTGTTAATTTCCAGGAAATCAACAAATCACCAGATCGATCCAGGAAATCACAGTATCACCAGAATTTGCACTTATATCAGCATTGTTTCAGCAAACCTGTTTTAAATGAATTTTTTGTCAAGGTCACATCCAGAGCAAGAGCGTTTTCCGTAGTCTTCTGCCGACATTGACGTCATATCGCTTATCTACTTAAGCCCATCTCTTTAGTTGAATGTTTTAACTCCTTATCTTTCACACTGATGAGACACAACAAATTTATGGATCTCAATGATACAGAAAATTAAAATAAAATTCAGTTTAATATAATTTAATAATGGAACTTGACGCCAAATAGCTTATCAACTTACAATACATGAGTTCATTTCTTTATTTAAAAGTTTCAGCATCGTACAGAAGGTCGTTCGCACTTTATGGAAACGATTTTGTAATTTATTTTTGTCATTTGCATTTTGGGATAAAAAATTGGCAAATTCAGAATAATCGTCTGCTACTGTTTCGTTTTGATTGGAATGAAAAAAAAAAGATTTATTTTGAAAATGGCTCCTAAAACTGATAGATGGCGCGAAGGTTACGTAACTGCGCTTTCCGAGGAGAAATATTCGCATCAACAAATTAAAAAGTGGTGTAAAAATATCGGTTACGGCATTTCAAAAATAGTATCTATAATATAGTAAATTTGAAAGGAAAAATATGTCTAACTGAAAGTAAAAATGAAAACATGACTGTGAAACCATATCGTAAGACTGTTCGAACGCTGGTAAATATCAAGAAAGTGAAGTTTCTGATCTTAAAGAACATCCGCCGACTCAAAGATCCATTGCATCGAAACTATGATTGTCTTCTGGCACTGTAAGTAAAATCATTCATAAAGATTTGAAGTTGAAAAAGATGTTTAAACCTAAAGTTCATCTGCTTTTGCCAAAGCATATTGCTGAAAGAAAAACAAATTGTAGAAAATTATATAAAAAACACACAGCTGCTGAAAAATGGAAATTTGTGGTCACACTCGACGAGGTATGGGTGCATTTAAGTGACTGTAATAAAAAAGGATCAGATTTCTGTAGTTCAACTGACGGGAATGACCTTACGATATGGCTTCGTCAGTGTACAGAAAAGTTTTCAAAGGGGATTCATGATTTCAAAGGTGATAGTTGTAGGATTTTGTTTCAACGGCAAATTAAAAATCAAAAAAAGTCTGAAGTAAAGCCAAAATTAATTTACTCTACTATCAACAGAATATTTTAGAACCAATTTTTGAAGAAGAAATTCCAGCCTTAAATAGAAAGGACATTGATAACGTTGAGTTTCATATGGAGAAAGCCTCTAGTCACACGTCTAAATCAACTGCCGCTTATTTAGCAAAGAAAGAATCAGAAATATGTATAAAGTGTATCCAATTTAAAGAAATACCTGTAAAATTACCTGACGCTTTTCCAGTAGACTTTTGCGCGTTCGGTTTACTAAACGAGCCTTAGGAAAACGGCACCCAAGAATACTGAACGGACTTTGGAAAACGGTCCAAGAGGAATGGGATAAAACTGAGATGACAGTACAAAGAAAAAGTTTACTTTCATGGAAAATTCGAGCTATAGCTATAGTCCAGAACCATGGCTATCAGATAGAAGCAAATCGCCGCAAAAAATAAGGCTTTTATACATAAAACTCAGCTATAAAAATCGTTTCCATAAAGTGCGAACGATCTTCTGTATCTTACAAAGTGATGAGCCACAACTTATTTATGGATCTAAATAATTTAGAAGATTAAAATAAAATTACGCAAAATATAATTTTATTACGGAACTTATTTAGGAAGGGAAATGAAATAGAATTAAAATTGAGATTGGTCTATTGATTTTGAGCAATTTGGAACAAGTTTTAATCAATGATTTTGCTGCAACTATAGTTATACGCGATTACATAGAATTGGTTTGCAATAGCATAAGCCGACATTTATAATTTTGAAAAAATATATGATTCTGACACAAATTTAGAAAAATAAAATGCATGAGACTATAAATATTTTAAATAAATAGCCTGCCTTTATGGACTATGGAGAAGGTGATTTTTTAATAATTTTAGACACAACTTATAATAAATGAATACTTAAAAATATTAAAGGTAACATACATGATATATATATATATATATATATATATATATATATATATATATATATATATATATATATATATATATATATATATATATATATATATATATATATATATATAAACTAAATATAAACTAAATATAATAAAGTGAAACCCTATGTAGGTGTTTAGAACAAAAGGCAAATACTTTTGCATTTTATTAAAGACTATAAAAGCGTATTTATTGTAAAAAAATGTAAATGCATCGCCTCCGATAATTTTATTTAAAATATTTTTACAATACAACGTTTAAATTACATCTGATATTTGAAATGCAAAAGAAATTATATCTGTGATAATCGTTTTTATCAGAGGGAAAAATTGCAACACATTTTTTAGAAATAAAAGTATTGAAATATTTTTCGAAACGACGGTCTCGGAAAGAATTTTTAGTAAACAGGAATTTTTCTATAATTCATATTTCTCCTAAAAGATGGAAAAAAAATAATGAATAATTAAAAGTACTACAAAAAATCATTTCTACGATTTAATTATGAATCTTAAACTCTTGAACGTTAATTGTAAATTCAGTTTTGTGTGGCAAATAATCATTTTTTGTCTATTAAATTATTATATGCTATATTTTAAAAATATTTTCAAAGTGTTTATATAAAAGCCTTTTAGGCATTAAATAAATGAAAATTTTCTTAAAATTCACAAAAATAGTTTAAAAAATCGATATAATGTACAAAATAAAACTATAAAGTCTACATTAAGTAACGAGCTAATACAATCTCTCAACGGCAATTTTAAATTATTCACAACCTACAAAAAAGAAAATATAGTTTTCATTAATGATAGAGCGTTTTTGTTCGGCAACATGAAAAAAAATAGGACGAACATTTTACAAAAATCAAAAAAATAGTACAAACCAAATTTAGAGGTTTGAGTTACACAGATACTCAAATAGTTTGATTTATAGATAATAAAGTATAAAATCTGATTAAAATAATCTCCATATATTCTAGGAAAAACTTATATTATTCAGTGATATTTAGTACACTTTGTGACAATGCGTAACAATTTGAAGTGCTAGAATTTTTGGGAAGCACTTCAGCTATAATAATGAACAACAAAATCATTCCATTTCCACCATAGTAATTGTAAAATATAATTAAGAACGATAAAATTAAAGAGCATTGATACTTCATTTCAAAATTCATAAAGTTATGAGGAAAATTTGCAAAACTGATGCAGAACAGTGTGCATGCAAATATACTCCTTACACTAAAGGGTTCTAAATTCATGCATATACACTCCTTTTACTAAAAATTTGTATGCGTGTTAGTTACTTAATAATTTACAAACTTAACCAAGCTTATAAATGAACTTAATAAACTTTATTTATTTCGAGGACTTCATCAATCGAGTCCACAACAGAAGTTAATGCTCCCCTTATCTCATCGTTCTCCTCAAGCTTAACCATAGTATAAAAGAGTACTTTTTCAGAGAGAAATAGGGATTTAATTTTCCCAGAATCCGTATATATATGTGACACATTTTAAAAATAAATAATAGATGGATGATGCACTTAATCTCAAAAAGTTTAAATTTTATATATTAATATGATTACAAAATATACAAACATTCTTTACTCAAAGATTTAAAAACAAACATCCATTTATTATGGTACTTATATTACCAAACTTCCATAACTAATAATCTGAGTATTTCACTTAAATCCAATTTGAACCATTTTCATAGAACCGTTACTTTCAATTCATCCATTGACAAATGTCTTTCAAGTGATTTGTGTCCGCTAAAGTTGGATAAGGACGATTCTCGACCTGAATAAGATACCTGATTATCTTGACGGCGTAAAAGACTGAAAGAAAAAGAGAGAAAAAATAAATGAGCATGTAGTAAATTTTTAAGTCACATGCAAAAGTACCCTTTTCATCATGATATACAGTAATTTGGGTGCATTGCTTTTACTTCTTCAACCTGGAAGAAATTTATAGTGCATTTTTCCATTTATAGGGAATTTTTAAGTCACATGCAAAAGTACGCTTTTCGATCATGATATACAGTAATTTGGGTGTATTGCTTTTACTTCTTTTACCTGGAAGAAATTTACAGTGCATTTTTCCATTTATACGGAATTTTTAAGTCACATTCAAAAGTACGCTTTTCGATCATGATATACAGTAATTTGGGTGCATTGCTTTTACTTCTTCAACCTGGAAGAAATTTATAGTGCATTTTTCCATTTATTGGGAATTTTTAAGTCACATGCAAAAGTACGCTTTTCGATTATGATATACAGTAATTTGGGTGTATCGCTTTTACTTCTTCAACCCGGAAGAAATTTATCGAAGTCACGTGCATTTTTCCATTTATAGGGAATTTTTAAGTCACATGCAAAAGTACGCTCTCGATCATGTTATACAGTAATTTGGGTGTATTGCTTTTACTTCTTCAACCTGGAAGAAATTTATAGTGCATTTTTCCATTTATAGGGAATTTTTAAGTCACATGCCAAAGTACGCTTTTCGATCATGATATACAGTAATTTGGGTGTATTGCTTTTACTTCTTCAACCTGGAAGAAATTTATAGTGCATTTTTCCATTTCTAGGGAATTTTTAAGTCACATGCAAAAGTACGATTTTCGATCATGATATACAGTAATTTGGGTGTATTGCTTTTACTTCTTTTACCTGGAAGAAATTTATAGTGCATTTTTCCATTTATAGGGAATTTTTAAGTCACATTCAAAAGTACGCTTTTCGATCATGATATACAGTAATTTGGGTGCATTGCTTTTACTTCTTTTACCTGGAAGAAATTTACAGTGCATTTTTCCATTTATACGGAATTTTTAAGTCACATTCAAAAGTACGCTTTTCGATCATGATATACAGTAATTTGGGTGCATTGCTTTTACTTCTTCAACCTGGAAGAAATTTATAGTGCATTTTTCCATTTATTGGGAATTTTTAAGTCACATGCAAAAGTACGCTTTTCGATTATGATATAGAGTAATTTGGGTGTATTGCTTTTACTTCTTCAACCCGGAAGAAATTTATCGAAGTCACGTGCATTTTTCCATTTATAGGGAATTTTTAAGTCACATGCAAAAGTACGCTCTCGATCATGATATACAGTAATTTGGGTGTATTGCTTTTACTTCTTCAACCTGGAAGAAATTTATAGTGCATTTTTCCATTTATAGGGAATTTTTAAGTCACATGCCAAAGTACTCTTTTCGATCATGATATACAGTAATTTGGGTGTATTGCTTTTACTTCTTCAACCTGGAAGAAATTTATAGTGCATTTTTCCATTTCTAGGGAATTTTTAAGTCACATGCAAAAGTACGATTTTCGATCATGATATACAGTAATTTGGGTGTATTGCTTTTACTTCTTTTACCTGGAAGAAATTTATAGTGCATTTTTCCATTTATAGGGAATTTTTAAGTCACATTCAAAAGTACGCTTTTCGATCATGATATACAGAAATTTGGGTGCATTGCTTTTACTTCTCCAACCTGGAAGAAATTTATAGTGCATTTTTCCATTTATTGGCAATTTTTAAGTCACATGCAAAAGTACGCTTTTCGATCATGATAAACAGTAATTTGGGTGTATTGCTTTTACTTCTTCAACCTGGAAGAAATTTATAGTGCATTTTTCCAATTACTATAACAGCGCCATGATAGCCTCCGTAGTCCCTAGAAAGATACTATGTTGCGAATCGAATGAATCGAATGGATTGAGTGAGTGGAGTTCAACTGGCACTCATCGATACCACGTGATCACCGTAGAACGATGTAAAACTTAGTTGTTCATGTTTTTGCTTGATTTGCTAGGTTTGATATGTATGGAGCACATCTTGGCACTGCTCGCCAGGTTTCATCAATTATAATCGGTATTAATTTCAGCCTAATTTTAATTGTTATATGTTTTGTTATTTGTGGTGTTAAATAAAAGTTTAAAACGACCATCAAGGACTCTTACGATTTATTTGGCACCTTATACATTTCGTATTCTAGGATAAATTTTCATTTTCTTCATGGTGCCGAAGACGCAGAATATGCTTAGAGCCTTCAATAAACGACTTAAATACTTGAATTAAGTACACTACACTAGTAAATAGTGACTTTGTTTGAGAAATTAGAGAAAACAGAACTTGAACTAATTACTTTTCCCTTAGAGGTGGATAATAAGATTTCCAGACAAAGCAGGTACTGTAAAACTTTATTATACTATAAACTAAATTTAGTTCACTGCTTCAGTGAGTTTGTTTTTTCCAAAAAGGAATTCATTTGTCTAATAAGCCCTATTTTCTAAAATGGTTTTGATCGCATTGAGATTAAGACAATCAAATATATTCATCCTTTTTTCGTTAAACGGATTTTTCTGTGAGCATATATATACTTCTTGCCTCACATATCTCAAATCTCTGTGGTTCCATCTGTGTCCGCTGGAGTATTCAACAAGCTCAGTTCAGATATACGTGGTTACAGTTCCTTCATGCTTCCATTTCAGAATAAAATTAATTATAATATATTAAGCTTATTGGAATATATCTGAAACTGAATAATTTATTTTTTCAAAGATGGCACTAAATTACTTGTCCTCTTTCGAAGTCATAAACTCACCTGCATCTGTATTTTACCAAATATTACTCAAGAGATGGGCTTCCCAACCGATTTGCCAACTACTGTGCATGTCCGTTGACAGCAGTGAGCTAAAATGACTGTGCAATATAAAGGGGGTGCCGCCCATATGGTAGAGTTGATAGCATCGTGAGCTTCCAAGAAGTGAAACTGAATTCAAATCCCGAATAAGGCTTGATCGTAGCGTGTTGTCCCCTCAATATGGTGATCCCATAATAAAGGTGTGCGAAAAACATCGCGGTGAATAACAAAAGGCGAGTGTCTCAAGACAAGTGCCTCCTCATTGGAAAAGAAATCTCAAGGGATTGAGAAAGTCGGTCTTGAAAGAGAGTTGAGGTTCTGAAAGTCAGCCTTAAAAGTGTTGTTCTAATGTCCCATAAAATTATCTAATACATTACATAGACATTATTTCCTAGGGTTAAAAATACCTTAAATCTTTTTTAGGACTACATTATACTAAACATAGTTTTCAATAATTAAAAAAATACAAATTTAACAAACATCTCAGTCTATAAAAGAAATAACTTAAAGTAAACGAACTATTTTGCCATGAAAAATACGAAATAGCAAGACTTATTCACGTACATAAATTTACATTATTATAAATGTAAGATCTTAGAGAGCAGTAAAGTTATAAAAGTGTCCCTTGGGAAAAAGTTAGAAGTCACGTTTCAAACGTTTTTACAGAAAGAAAGAAAAAATTGTAATTAGTGCAGTATGCGTTTGCTTAGATTTGTTACAATGTATAATTTTTTACTTACCTGAATATTGGGGATTCTGGTATTAAATTAACATCTCTTACACAGTTTCTTGGGCTGCATCTGAAATATTAAATAAAGTCTCTTTGAAGAGATTTCGTAAAATTCTATTTTAAGGGAAATACATTTAATAAAAGTAGCATGATTAAAGTTCCACTTTATTTTACACAAAATTTCTGTACCTGTATTTCGCATAGTGTGTTTAGTTTTCCTCTCCTTTCATTAATTTTAATTAGATAAAAGGTATTTTTTATTTGTGAAAAAAATTATGAATCATAGTATCTAAAATTTGGGAAGTTTTGTTAAAACTGCAAAAGAAAGCGTCTCAATTTTAGAATATAAAGAGGCTGTTCGCACATTTTTTAGACGATTTTGGTAAGCGTTAATAAAAATTCGTTTGCTGCAAAAGAAATAATTGCAATTGTACTATGTTTTTAAAAGTCAAAATTATCGTCTGCGGCTTGAAAGTTTTGTTTTTATTCAAAATGGCGTTTTTAACAAAGCAGTGGTTCGATGGCTACATTTATGCTCTTTCCGAAGAGAAATATGCATACTCCGTTATCCAAAAACGATGTGAGAGTCATGGTTTTGTGATATCTAAAGCGTCGATAGGTAATATCGTCAACAAGAAAGGAAAAAAACGTCAAATTGGAGCCTTAAGTGGGACAAAAATTCCAAACAAGTATGCAAGGAAAAAACGGACATCTTCGACTATTGCAATGGTACGTTGTTTAATGTTAAAAGAAAATCCCCCTAGTCAAAGAACAGTTGCAAAATCATTAAAATGCTCGGTGTCCACTGTAAAAAAAATGATAAACGTTGATTTAAATCTTAAGAAAGCGAAAAAACGCAATGTGGATCGTCTTCTTCCAAATCATATCGCTGAACGCAGGACACGCTGCAGAATTCTATATGAGAAACACTTATCCAAAGAAAAATGGAAAACAATTGTCACAATAGATGAATCATGGGTGTATTTAAATGATTGCAACAAAAAAAGAGCCATTTATTATCATAAAAGGGGAGAAAAAAATTTAAGTACATGGTTCAAAGAATCGAAAGAAAGTTTTTCTAAGGGATTCATGATTGTTGCTGTTTTTTCTTATAATGGCAAGTTAAAAATAAAGAGTGTGGAAAAAATGTCAAGATTAACTCCAAATACTATCAGGAACATATTTTATCGCCAATTTTTCTGAATGAAATACCATCGCTTTACCCACAGTGCCATCAATCTGTGAGACTCCATCAGGACAAAGCTAGCAGTCACACATCAAAATCCACTGTAAATTTCCTAAAAGAAATGGAACAAAAAACTGGTATCAAGGCCATACCCTTCACTGATATCCCTGCTAAATCTCCCGATGTAGCACCTATGGACTTTTGTGCTTTCGGACTTTTAAAATCTGCATTATCCAAACGTCGTCCCAAAACCCTTACAGGACTCTGGAAAGCTGTTCAGGAAGAATGGGATAGAATACCTCTTCTGACACTTCAAAAGGCATTATTATCCTGGAAATTGCGGTGTCGAAAGATAGTTCAGAATAAGGGATGTCAAATAGAACATTTAAAACAAAAGAATTTTATGTAATTTAGCTTTGTGAATACAATATACATCGTCTAAAAAATGTGTGAACAGCCTCTGTATATACGAATTATGAAAAAATATAATGTTTTGCAACATTCTTTGTTAGACTGTTTTTTTTCTAGTTTTGAAAAATGTATTAGGAGGATATTCAGTTAAAAAAAATTATAGATTTTACCGATTATAATTAAATGCTGACTGGCTGTACATTTTAATTTATGACTTTAAAAAATTAAAAGTAAAAGTCTTTAGTGACAGTTTGAAAGAAACATCATCCTATTCATACATCAGCTACATGATTGTTTGTATGTCTAATGAAATGCAAACATTTCTGATACAGGACTTTAGAACAACCGAATGGACTGAGCAGTAACACTTCGAGCAGATCCAAGCACAGTTCGTTTATTGTTTTAAAGAACTTATATTTCTTGTTCAAAATACGAAATACATGGTAAAAATATATATCTGAACAGCATTTTGATTTGAAAATGTAATTATTTGAAATATTTCAATGTAATAGGAAATATTTCAATTTAATAGAAATAGGATATATTTCTTATTAAGCTTTATAGGCAGATGATAGATTACTTTAAATTATGCCAAAGGGAAATATCGTAAAGAGATTTAAAGGAAAATATTTACTGATATTGGAAAATGGCGAACCGCACAATTACTTAAAAAGCAAAACTTCCACACAACAAATAAACTAAGAAAAGATTTAATGCGAAAAAAAGTTTTATTATGCGAAATTATTTTCTCTTACTACTGCCTCTTTGGCTATTCGACTGAATAACAAAATGAGTAGTCAGATTAATTGGCGTAAAATCAAAGACACTTTTATAATATATAAAAGGAAAAATTTTAAAAATGAAACTTTTAGTAATTTAATATGTTAGGATAAACCATATTTTTCTATAACTGATTTGACAGATTCAATGAATATATAGAGCAGGGGTTTCCAACTGGCGGCCCGCGGGCGGCATGCGGCCCTCGGTGCCTTTTTTTTGCGGCCCGCGAAAACTTCTAGTAAAATAATTTGCAGCATCAATTTAGATATTCTTAGTTAACGAAAAATGTTTTTGTAAAAATCTTTATTGTTTTCAAATGCTGTTCATTTACAAAAAAGATTGATTTTCCTCGAATTCCATGAAAAGTAGGGTGTCCACTCATGTTCTATTTCATACCTCCCTCCCCCCACTTCTCATTTGACCCACTTCTTATTTAAATACCCACTTATTATTTGATTTTTTTTTGTGTGTGTCTGTGTAATTTAACGAAAGTTGGCCAGTCATAATCAAGGTCGTTGTTGGAGGTTCATCCTCGAATTTTTAAAAATTTCATAGTATATACTATACACAAATCCTACAAATCCCCCTCACTTAAGAAAAAAAGTCCTGGGTATGGTCATGATTAAATTGCGGCCCGCCACTAGACAGGTGTTTTGGATTGCGGCCCGCCACTAGACAGGTGTTTTGGATTGCGGCCCTTGGACTCTTGTAAGTTGGAAACCCCTGATATAGAGCATTGTGGAAAATCTAATGAAATGCTTGAAAAAATTTGAAGAGACAGCAAAAGGAATGTTCTTTACTTGGGTGTGCTATGGCAGTGAGAGCAGTTGTGTTCCATCCATGTTTCTGCACACTGTGACAGAGGTACAACTGGCTGCTGATTGAGAAAGTTGATGAGGCGCGTTTCTGGTAAACTCAGTGCCACAAGGCCACCCAGAATTTGCAAAACTCCAATTAGCGTCATTGGCAGACTGTGCACTGAACGTCCCTAAAAAGATATGTTCACTCTATAATTTGTCTGATATAGTATACCACTCATTTGACAACTTCTAGTTAGATAGCCATTAGACTAAATAAAAATGACACCTTGAAAAAGACTAAGACGATCAAATAAAACAAAATAGTACAAGGTTAATCTCGGTTAAGTAAGCTTACTTTGATAAACGATTGATAATTTATGATTGCACTTATAACTGCGAAATTTTTGTCAAATATATGAAAAATAATTAATTTTAAAATATGTACATAAATCCACTTCAATTTAATTCTCCCTAATTCTGACTTTAAACGTAGAGATATTCTTGATTTTTTATTATGTTAGATAACACAGACCAAATTTTACGAATAAACAGGAAATCCAACGTAAATAAAGCACAAATAGCAATAAGGTGCAATTTTGCATAGGGCCGTTTCGAAGCTGCAAAGGAGCTTCTTCATCAGTGCAAAGAAGTTAGTGGCAGCTCAAAAAGCCGAAAACAAAAGTCGAAACGGCCGTATGCAAAATTGCACCTTATTGCTATTTGTGCTTTATTTACGTTGGATTTCCTGTTTATTCCTCGATCACAAAGGTTTTGTCTTTTCTTTTCAAATTTTACGAGTCTCTTTGAAAACACTGGGAAAATAAAATTGAAAAATAGTAATGTAAAATGTTATTGTTTTTTCTAATAAATACATATTTTATACAGCATAATTCAAAAAAGAAACCCATTTCTATGTAGCTCGTCTTACTGTAGCTACTAATACACCGATTGTGTAGAAACGATCTAGGTCTTTTTTTTATCCTGTCTATTAATTCTGGGCACTAAAAACAGCTAACTACTGATTGTCCGTAGAAATCAGAATCGGAACGTTATAGGTGTAGCAACTTTGAAACGCTACTTGTTGCCAATTTTCTGGAATCCCGCCGCCGGCTAAAAATTTTGCAAAGCGGAAATAAATAAATATCAGCGATATTAATTTGAGCCGATACAGCCATCAATACAGTCATGCGGGGGTGACAGAAATGTATTTTTGGCGAGAATTCTTGACATATATGAATTGTCAGTAAAGATAATCACCTTTTCTTTGATGTGATGTGATGTGATGAGTATGACAGATAGGTTATTTTCTTAGGGAGCATTTTATAGCTGATTATTGATACTTCTCCACTTTCTCAAAATTCAGAGAGAAAGTAAAATTATTTTATTATTCTCAAAATGAAGGAAATTTAGAATTAAAATAATTGAGATAATATAACCGTGTCTTTTAACGTTCTAACGATGGGGTTATAAAGTCTACGTTCGATGTCAAGGTAGTTTCGTCACCTATAAAGATAATCATTACAGTTTTCTTACCGTTTTTGATGCCGAGTATCAGAAAATTGCATTAGACGAGCCACTGGATTGCATAACTGCTATAAATAATGCTGAATTTACTGTCTTTTCAAAGCCAGCAAAACAGTTTAATTTGTCTATTGTATCAAAATTAATCAGAGATTAAAAGAAGCATGATAACTATTTTTGTTGATAACCTTTATTTTAAACATTATAGCTCCTGCTTCTAGTGGGTTTTAGAAATTCAGTAGCAGTATTACATAAATATATCGATTAAAGACTGTAAAACATCAACTATTGCCATTTCAGTTTTAGAAATTAATTATTTTAGTGAGCATATAATGCACACGCGTTTGAGTCTACCTTTCCAGACTGCCGGAAACTTCTTAGACTCTCATGTAACACAACCACAAATAAATGTCACAAAACGAATAAAATTCGGATATTTTAACAATTTTTCTTTCACTTTGCCTTGACTATAAAACATCAACTATTGTCATTTCAGTTTAAGAAATTAATTTTTTTAGTGAGCATATAATGCACACGCGTTTGAGTCTACCTTTCCAGACTGCCGGAAACTTCTTAGACTCTCATGTAACACAACCACAAATAAATGTCACAAAACGAATAAAATTCGGATATTTTAACAATTTTTCCTTCACTTTGCCTTGACTATAGAACATCAACTATTGTCATTTCAGTTTAAGAAATTAATTTTTTTAGTGAGCATATAATGCACACGCGTTTGAGTCTACCTTTCCAGACTGCCGGAAACTTCTTAGACTCTCATGTAACACAACCACAAATAAATGTCACAAAACGAATAGAATTCGGATATTTTAACAATTTTTCCTTCACTTTGCCTTTGTTATTAATAAAAATTACCTTTTCTGATTAAAAAATGCTTTGTTATAAACTAATTAGTTATTTCAATAGAGAGCAGCAGCAAGAAATACCTGATAGATGAGCAGAGGCAGGAAGACTGGGCAGGCAAGACTCAAGATTTCTGCTAGAACAATGGCCGGCTCTCTGTACCCCGCGGGAAGCAGTTCTGCTGTCCAGAGAGGCAGAACGAAGTAAGATATGGACACACTCAACTTGGTAGAGACGAAGAGTGTTAAAGATGAAGACTTGCCTAATAGAAAAAAAGACATTTTTACCATGTTTTTATTAACTTGCTTTCTTGTTTGTGTGTTTGTGTGTTTGTCAAGTACAAATCTTGAAATCGATTTTTAACTAACTTACCGACTAGGTAGACATTTGAAACTTTTAGAATAGCTCAGATCACAATGACAATGCATTTTTTAAATACTTTTAGCCATCTTTAAGCAGAGTTGAATTAATTTTCGGTTATTTTCAGTTAATTTTTATTTGTGGACTGGTGCAGCCATCTATCTTCCGGAACGAGAACGAAAAGTTATATGCAAGTTAACTTCCAATTAACTTCATTTTCTTTCAAGTTGATGGGATAATTCATCAAAAAAAATTTTTTAAAGTATTTATTAATACATAGAATTGTCAAGTTTATATGATTCAACAGAAAATTTAAAAACATGGTATATAAAATGTTCTTTTTATCTTGTAATTATTAAATTTTGTGATGTTTGTAATTTACTAAACATTATGTAAAAAGGGACTTTTTCAGGAATTGGTCTCTATAAAATTCTACCCACAGTACGAAATGATTCTAAACTAAGTAATTACAGTTTTTAGCTGCAAGCACTTGGCTTTTAAATTTTACGTCTTATAAAAAAAAAATGATATTCGTGTTTGATAAAAAAAAATGCAGATATTTCTGTGGAAACGTCAAACGTTTGATGTATGAAACTAGTAAAGCACTTGAAACTCCAGTAAGGGTGATCTGCCAAAATGATACATCAGACATAGCTAATGCGTTTCTTACAAATTCATAGTTCGTGCAAAATTTAATGAATCTTTCAAACTAATAAAAGTTTCTAGGCTAATTTATCAAAAATGACGCAGAGAATATTTATCAAATCACTGAACCGAAGTCTTAAAGTACGAAACGAAATGCATAACTCGGTGGCGGAATCTGGGAAATGCAAATCTCAAAAATAAATCAAGAATTCAGCGTTTTCGTTATATAAATAAGGCACTTACTGGTCTCTTATCAATATCCTAACAGAAGCTGCCTTACAAAAAATAATATATTCACACAACTGGATAAGGCTCCTGAATGATAGATATTGTAAAAACATGTCCAACAAAAAATTTAAATATTTCAATCATTTGGAATCTTTGAGATGGCTTGCGACAAAAGGAGTTTCAACGGAATATATTACTTTAGGAGTGTTTTACATTATACATTCAACATTCCTGGAAACGTTTCATTACCATTTTTTCTTCAAATAGAAGCATATAGAATTTTTTAATGGGTCCAAAGTCCATGAATAAGTTAAACTTTACTGAAATATCTATTTTTTTTTTTAAATCATGGAAGGTAATTCAGTAACAGGATTAAAAAGTTACGTACTGTGGTTCATTTGCACATAAAAATGGAACATTCTAGTGTTTTATAAGCAAATAAGGATTTCAAGTTCTATTCGAACAAATTTCCCTGAAATTTAAGAATTCTGCGATACAAATTAACTAAAGGTAGAAAATTATACATGTTGTTTTATTTGCTGGTTAAGTATGCACACACAAGTACATACATATATATATATATATATATATATATATATATATATTCCGCACCGATCCGCACCGATCTTTATAGTCCAAAATACTGGCGCTAATGTCGACAACGTAGTCATGAATTTGCATTTTGATTTTTACTTGCCTTTTATGCAAATTCTCGGGTGCGCCGACAACAACAGCGCCATATCGTCACTTACCGGCGACTTTTGGAACTATTTTTTTTTCACGGAAACTCTTTCCCATGTCGTCTTTAGTCCCTCTATCAATTTTGGTTGAATTCCGGCTGATAGATCGGTCTACAGGTGGCTCTGAGTAGTGTCAGTTTTAAAATAAAATCACCCTGTATATCTTTACAGCTCTAAGATAAACGTTAATAAATATTTAGATGATCTCAAAAATTAAAGCCTTGTAGATATTTTTAAATTTTGATATCACTGTATCCGTTGTCGACTCAAAATCATCACTGGTAAAAATAAAAAGTGAAAAAAAAAAACCGGAAATAACTCACCTCGCCTTCTCGTCGCCATTGTGATGCAGAGCACCCCTCCTAAGGCACAGGTGACACAGTATGAACATCTCCGACTAACGCATCGTAGGATTAAAGCAGCTACGGCCCAGCCCAACACTTCTGTCACTGCCGAAAGCAATAAGTTAAGTTGTACGTCGCCTTGAAGCTCTACGCATAAGTAGTTAAGACCGAGAAAAGATGCTGTGCTTGTTAACCTGTAAAATGCGAAGCATATTTTTTTTTCAAACTTAAATTGATGATTTGAAAAAGACGTTGTTTAGAAAGATGATTTTTTTAAGTAGCAATATTTTTTTTCTTTCATACTATAATTTTTTTGACAGTATATTCAAGATACTTTGAAAAATTAGGAAAGCGTATGATTTATCCCGTGAAAGAAATATACTTAAACATATGCAATACAGTAAAAGGGAATACTTCTAGATTTAAAAAAATATTATAAAAATTGAGATTTCGTTCGTAATGTATAAATGCAGCTAACTTCTTTCAAAACTTATTTTATAGTAAAGTTATAATATTTTATATTCTCAATGAAACAAATAGGAAAATTGCGCGGTGCCAACTTAAAGCGGTGATGTTCGTCTTGTTTAATTTTATCTTTACACTTCCGAATATGCGTTTGATGTGTCAGCCTTTTAAACATCGCTGCTACGCGTAAATATTCAGCGTGTTGGGTGTTGCAAATATGGCGTCATAGTTTTTTTCTCTTACTTATTTGCCATATGAAACTACTTTTTCTTTAGCAGACCATGTTTGGCCGTATGTAACTGTAGACCGTGTTTCTTATGCCAATGTTTGATTGCATACAAGAGGATATTTGTTAATATCTAAGTCCGTCAGTCTGTGGCATTTGAAAATCTCCCACTATCGGTTGGAGGTGTGGAGATAGCATCTTTTCGTGAGCCACGTATATATTTTTCGATATGAGCAGTTGGCTCGATACTAAGTCTTATATTTAGTTTGATATTCATCTGTACATATGATCATAGCATCGATAATTAAATGATTTTAACTTATGCAAATTGTGTCCTCATTCAAAAGTCCCTATTCTACTGCGCTACCTCCACAGCAATATATATATATATATATATATATATATATATATATATATATATATATATATATATATATACTGATTTTCATATAGATATTAAAGAACAGATCTTGTTTAGTTTTCTGAAATAAACGTTTCATTTTCCAAAACTCAGATATAGTTTTATTTTACAGGGATTTAAAAAATTCTGTTTCGAAACTGCTTTTTTGAAGCTATTAGTTACAAAAATATTTTAATTTACAAAGTTCCTTTTTGTAATTTTAGTATATTTTGCAAAAAATATACACATTTTGATATCACCAAAATTTATTTTTCCCTAAGTAAACTTTTTTTTATCAAGAATGTCTTTTTCTGAAAAATGAAGAAAAAAATTTACTATATTTATAATATTTATAAATTTATATATAATAAAAAATTTACTATATATATATATTTGAAAATGTAATTTCTTAAAGAAGTATATATTTTTAATTTCATGCTTTATTTGTTCTCATAGTATATTTTTGATACTTTAAAAAATAACGTAAATATATTAACCAATCCCGTAAATTAAATGCCAAGATTAACAATATACAGTACTGTTCTTAGAAACAAAGCAAGATAAAAATTCTCTCTATTCTAAAGAAAGTAACTCCCGCTGCCGGCACTGTCAAAAGCTTATCACGCTATCTCCTCAGAAACCGTTGGGGGTATGGGGTCAATAGCTTTACCAATGGATGCAGAAAAATGTAGGGACCAAAGTAAGACATGTCTCATCTTCGTTGGACTTTAAGTTTTTTTTATTACAAGTTTTTTGGGAAAATATTCACCTTTTTCATCTTCAGATTACGATAACTCGTCAAAAAAGGATCGTAGAATTTTGATCTTTTTACAATCTAAGACTACAGAGATTTCTCTTTCAAACTAGACCTCATTTGTTTAAAAATATTTTGAAACAGATGAAAATTTCATCAAAAAATGAAACACAGTTTTTCTAGAAATATCGTCCCATGTGTGGATGTAATATCGATGCTCCTCGAGTTTTTATCTTACAAAGAAAATATTTAGATCACCTGGAATCTGAAAGCTTTCTTATTCATATAAACCCCATTTCAAGTCTCTATCTTAAAATTTCGACTTTTTAATTGAATTTTAAATGTGATAATTCAACAGTGATGAAAAGCCCTTCGCATAAGGGTGACAATAGTAAATGGATGGAAGCTGTTACATTACACGAGAAAGCCGTAACAGAGGAGCGAGCGTAGCAGCCTAGGGGCGAAACAGCTAGCATTATTAAAAAGATGAAATTTCTTGTTTACAAAAAGAAAGGGAATGTAACTGGAACAGTTAACTTTAATTAAAAATTGTTTTTCCTTATAAAGTTATAATATTTTAAATTGTCAGTGAAAAGAATAAAATTGTTTGATATTGTAATTTTTCTAGTTCTTTTAAAGATCTAGTTTAGGGGAATTAGCTTCTATCAGAATAACGGAAAACTCTTTAATTAATTATTTTTTGCTTACAGAATTTATTTGACATTGATAAGCTCTAGGCTTAACATCTTAGACTAACATTTAAAGAAACTTTAGAGATATGTTTGTATGAGTAATCCTTCCCGCATGGTCGAATATTCTCGAAGACATTAAATTAATATCAGATGGAAATTGATCTCTACACCGTGTTCAGTGATGCTAAGGCAAGTTGCATTTGTTCTAAAAAAATAACGTCGTAATTATAATATCATCAGGACTTAAATTTAATTGTGAACCACATAGCAATATAAATTAGTATGTTTCTTGAATATTAATACACTGATGTAATTGATATTGACTTTTAGGATAAAATTTTGACTTGTACCCATTCTTGGACATTACTAAACATAACAATTAGAGTCAGTCAAAATAAGTCAAAATTAATTTATTTCTAATTGTTGTTTTAACAATAGTCTGGTAGACCAAAGAGAGTTCATATTTTGTAAAAATAAGTGTATTTTCAATGAACGTTCTCATATTTTCATCACCTTTGTCATTTAATTTGGACGTAGTTTAGGAGAGATTTAGAGAATAAATAAAGAATTAGTAGTTACCCGTGCAAATTGGAATCCAAAAGCATAAAAATTAAATCTGGATTACTTTTGAAAACAAACAGCATATTAATCTCAAAACACATTTATTTTCTCACTTCACCTGACAACAATTTCGCATTTAAATCGAATGAATTGAATTTTGAATAAATTAAAACAACTGAAATTTCGAATTCTAATTTATAACAAGAGAAAATTCCATCCTTGCTTAAAATATTCAATTTTACTTATATAACAGATATTTTCTCGTGTTTACTGCAATGAAAACTTTTTCTTTATTAAATATTTAAATCATGATGTGTCCTTTTTTCCTATTTTGACAGCTTTAACTGTTTGCAGGACAACACTCTTACATTCCTGCCATTCTTACTTTCTTATATTCTTTCCAATTAATATAATTAAAGTTCAGTTATAAGAGTATTTTTCTATAAGCCACGACAATTAGAGCATTTAATTCTAGCCCCATACTTATTATTTTAATTACTAATAATTAACAATTTATTTAATTATATCGTGGGGTTACAAGTGAAACAATTTAAGTCAAAATTACCGATTTTCGGATTTTCAGGTTTCTTGACCAGAAAAAGGAAATGTTTCTACTGGTGAAACCCACTAAGTTATATCTTTATTTATTTCATGTTTTTCAAAGTTTTGTAATCCCATTAACTACTCTAGCCTAGTAGTTTGTATAGTTGAAACACACTAACCATCCTCAGGGTAGTAATAAAAAATAAGCATATGAGAACCAAGCCTACTTCGTAGTTATCAAAAAACTCCAGTGCAATAACTTAATTTGATTTAATAATATTCGTACCAAAAAAGCAAAAAGAAAAAAAAAATCTTTGATCAGAGTTTTCTCAAAATCATGTTTTTTGACATAGTGTGTTTCACCTTTAACCACATTACATATTGTAAAGTTACGTATTTTACAAAAATTTTTAAATTGTAAATTAATAAATAACAATTTAAAATATATGTTGTATTCAAAATATTGCAAATAAAAATAAACTGCTCAAAAATTCCTCATTTACCAAACCATAACCTTTAAGTACCAGTTTCAACATCCAGTGACAAAGGTTCATAGCTTGCAGATATTTCATTTATCCTCTTGCTTAATAATTCAGCGACGATGGATTTTTTTCTCAAAGAGAATATTTGTCATACATTGCCTAATCCATTAACGCTCTTTCCGATGGTTGCGATCTCGTAGTACAGTTTCTTCCAAGCACTAGGAGACGTCAATCTATTGCAACCAACGGCGATAAAAACCTCAATATTGGTTCTACTAAGTTGCGGTGTTCAGTCAAATACACATTGATTTCTCTTAATAACATAAATTAAGGAATGCAGAGTTTTAAACAATCCCAAATATTTTATACACATTAAACTTGCAACCATATACTGTTGTCATCTTAGATGATGTGACAGCTTTAAATGAACTCAACATGAATAATATTAAAAATAGTATAATATATTTAAAAGTATATATATATATATATATATATATATATAACGATTAGGAAAAAATATATTTCTCAATTAAAAACCAAAGAGTTTGCAAGACAATAATTACCAACTAAACATGATAACTATGATTCTCTTCCTAAACCCATGTGCTTTGAAGAGGTTTTTCGTTGCTTCCCGCTGCGTCCTTGGCTCGTGTCTGTGCTCACTTAAGCTCCGTTCTAAAATAAACTTTCTCTGTTGGAAAGAATAGTCGTAAATATTTATTGGGTATCATTTTTTATTGCATCAATAAATTTTGCCAATAAAGCATCAAACTAAATCCACTACATTAAAATGTATTCTTAAAGCTTACAGGAAATTTGTAGACACCTCAATAGGAAATAGAAGTTTTCTAATTATCCTAGAAAAAATCATGTCTACATATATTTCAATCTCATTACTATATGTTTTTGATTTGATAGATACCCTGACATGATTCATTGACTAGATCGAAACATATGCATCCATCCTTTAATTTGATTGTGGTTAATAAGAAGGCTTTGATTTACGGTATTCATAAAGTTCTGAAGGTGTGAAATAAATTATAGAAAAATAATTTATTAAATGAAGTGATGTCACTACATAAAAAACTGTTTTAGTATGCGTAATGTCTGTGTCATCTGAAATATTCCTGCCTCTTTACTGCGTCTAGTAAAGGATATAATTTTTAATAGATAAATATCTTTGTAATATATTTATAATGGCCACCCCAATACCTGATTTACAGGCATTAAGTAACACCGGAAGTCCAGTCTGAATTAGTGGTGGCCTACCTAAACTGCCTAACGTTATACAAACGTAATTAAAAGAACTGCATAATATACAAATATCAAACTATGCGCCTGGTACTCTTCAAGTAGACTGATAGCTTGAAGGGACTGTTTATAAATCAAAACTCTGACAAATTTAAAACAGAGAAATCTTAAATTAAATTTACTGTGTTCATTTGAAGTGAGCACCTGAAACTCGTGAAGTAAAGAAACATTTAGGCAAGCGTTAAGAAAAATATTTAATAGCAACTGCAAAATTATAATAAATTTCCACAGTGGGTCGTTGACAGTTCCATATAATTTACAATTTTGATATCAATGATACAGTCTTTCCAGAGCATTTGGTGTCTTGCAGTGAATTGCTTGTGAGTATAATGGTTGTAAACCACTTATAAAATGCATATATCCAAACAATGAATTGAAAATAAAAAAATGGGAAAATATTATCAAAATGTTTTAAAACTTACTCGAGTATATATTACTCAGAAGGGAATATTACAGCAAAATTACTGGTATTTTTACGGCAAAATATTTTTTCAAAGGCCCCATATTTTTATTTATATAAAATAGATGTTTTTTATTTAAAATTTCTCAGAGCAATTAATTCACAAAAATCAGAAAAAAATTATTTTGACAAATCATTGGAGTTTTTGTTGTAAACAACTTTAAAATATAAATATAATTTAAATATTTTTTAATCCATTACCAAAATGGATTTTTTGCTTCTTGTGAAAGTTTCTTAGGTACAGATGTAGTATACGCAACGAACGCCAAGGGGCGATTTTTCGCCAAATCAGATGGTTGTTTGGCGGTTTTTATATTCTGGCAGGGAGGATTTTAAGATCGGATGGTATTTTTTGCGATAAGCTTTGTTTTACTGACCGCTACAGCCAGCGGAAGCTTTTTTTTACTGTACAACAGCCAGCGGTATGTAGCGAAGCCAGCGGCTAGGGATTTTCTGTAATGTTTTGGGACGGATGCGTAACGGAGTGTAGCGGAATGAAGCAAGGGTATCTCAGCGAAGCGAAGATCCCGTGTGCGCCTACGAGTTTCATAAAGCCAGCAGAAAGTTTGTTTTCCAATTTATTGTTTACATTTCGCAGTTTAGGCCTAACAGGTCTCCGAACGGAATTTTGGAGCCAAATTGGCAATGGCCCGTTGCGTATACTACATCTGTTCCATTTCTTACATGAAATGTGTGCATAGAAATAGGCAAAACTCTTGATCTCAAATTTGAAAAGAAAATTCAAACTTTCGTTATACTTGTGTAACGGTAAATATCAAACTATAGTATATTTTCAATTAGAATATTGTATTCATATGTTTACGAATTCGTAAATAATGAACTGGCAATCTTTCAGCCTTACCTTTGTTGCTACAATGTAGTCTGGAGTAAGTTGCTTCCCATTTGCAGAGGCTATGGTCCTTACAAGACGCATCGTTTCCTCGAATCGTCCTCTGGCCATCAGCCACTGAGGAGACTCTGGAAGGACCCTGACCAACTGTTGAATTATTGCGCTACGCTTTGCAACATAATGAATATACACTTTCAAGAATTTATTAAAGCTACAAAACTGGCATGCACCTATCAAACAAATTACATTACTAGTTGATACCCGTCAAAACATGGCGGCTAGATTCTAGATAGTAAATAAATGTACTAATACAAAAATTATACTCAACACATCATTGCCAAATGTTGAAAACCATAACAATGCGTAGAAACAAAGTAATGTGTTTAAGCTGCCTCGTGCTTAGTGAGTATTTAAAGCCATATTTAAAAATGTCACTGAGCATGCGCAGAAAGCGATTTTTTATAGTAAATTATCGCTAATTAAAGAGCGCTAAATAAACAATATCCATCAGGTTTAATCTTATATTTCACAAACATAATTATCATAAAAATAAAAATGGTCGAGAGATCTAGGGAGACTCCGGAATAAAGGTGTTTATTATTAAAACATGGCGCTGATCAAGCTCAGCACGGCCGCCCAGAGGGGTGGGGGCAAATGGGGCAGTTTTCCCGAGGCCCCCAACTGCCGGAGGAGCCCAAAAAAATTTTTAAAAAGTTTATTTATTAGATTTCCTCCGAAAGAAAATTCTGAAACTTGTACCGTACTTCAAAATTCAAAATAATCTCCTGATAAAAGGCCCCCCCCCCAAAAAAAAAAATAAAATTATTCGATTAATCAGAATTTTGGGGGCCCCTAACAGAAGTTTGCCACAGGCCCCGTAAAGTCTCTGGGCGGCCCTAATGCTCAGAAACAGTAAGTTTCTAAAGCCAGATTTAAACATCCCACTGAGCATGCGCAGAAATCAATTTTTCAACTGTAAATTATCACTAATTAATATAAATTGCGGTTACAAAAACCAAATTTGACAAATCTACAGATTACAATCTTTCGTTTAAGACGAAAATTAAGTAAATTGATTCAGTAGTTTTCTCTCACGGACTGCCCAAAAAATCGGCTTAGCAACTTAAATATATAGATTTCATATATTTTAGGTTAAAAATAAACATTTGTCCAAAAATAAAAACAGAGAAATACATTTACTGAGCTCACGCTTTGGAGTAACAAAGAGCATTAATGTTTGACAAGGGAAACGTTGAATGCTATAAAAAATATTCAGGTTGTTTCAATCGCAACCATGCAAACTTTGTAAAAGTACTATATAGATTCGCTACAATTGTTTCCTTTTTTATTATAAAGCACGTATTTTTATTTATTCAAATGTCACTGAATGATAAATCCCTATTTTAATACATATCTGTAAAGAAAAATACATTTAATCCATTACGTTTTATATTTTCTGCTTGAATGGTTGGCTCTTATCAGAGAACCTTATGCCAAAAATTTACTTTTATTTTAATCAGTTACTAAAGATAGACAAATTACAAAGATATCTTGAAAGTGCCCTATCAGTACAAAACTGTTACCAAATTAAAATGCTTACATATTATTATGATAAGATGTATTTTGTTTCACTTGAAGCATATATTATATTTATTTTCAAAGGTTTTATAGATATTTACCTTGTCATTGCTCTACGTTTGAAATATATATTTAATTAATTGAAAATGTTATTTATTTCTATTTAATTCTTCTGATTATAATGGTTTCATATCACTATCTATCGTTAACCTTACTTAGTGCATTTAAGGGGACAGTAGACTTTGAAAATTGTGAAATTTGTCCAAAAATTCGAATTTTTTATTTTATTGAATTGTGAAACTACGGGCGCATAAGAATGTGTTGCAAAATGAATTTTTTATTTCTGTGATTACTTTCCTAGTTATAGGCATTTGGATTTAATTTAGATATTTTGTGGTTACTGATAGCAATAACTTTAAATGTGTTTTTCTCAAAATAAAAATTTTCATGTCATACGAATATTCAAACTGCTCCAGGCGTATTTCTAATTATCGTATTGCTTTGAAATTTAAGTTTTATATGCTTAACTGTATATCAAATAAATATTATTGAAAATAATGATGCTTCGTAGCTTAGAATTTCTAAATTTTGTACTTGAAAAGATGATTTATAGGTATTTTGCGTAATAAAAAGGGTGTTTTAATTATTATTACTTTTTTCTCTTTATATTTTTAATGAATGCTCAAAATAAGCAATAAGTTTCATTGTTAGTTCTATAAGGTATCCTGTAAATAAAAATTACCATATTATACGCAAAAGAAATGCGCATGGGACATTTTGAATTAGGCCAATTTTTGATATAATTCATAATTCATAATTCATAAATTATTAATATTTCATCATTAAATTTTAACCGCTTTTACATATCTATGGTACTAATCACATATTCAAATTTCAAGCAAATCCATTCAAAACAAAAAAAGTTAGGTTTGAAGGTCCACTGTCCCCTTAAGAAAATATTGTGACTAACAAATTTTATGTTTACTGACTGTTTCATTATTAACTGCATCTCAACTTATATTTCTGTATGACTTAAAAAATTCCCCTACAATGTAAATTAAATCAAAAGTTTAAATACTGTATCAATAGATAAAACTTACCACCAATATAGAAAAAATGCGATAAAGGGCACTGAGGAAGCAAGAGCTATGTGCGGCCAATCCCGAACGACGAAGACGGTTGCAGCTAATAGGACACCTCCCAAACTTCTGTATAAATATGTGAGATGAAGATTTCTTCCCCTGCACTGCGGTCCAACAAGTTCTTGAGCTAAAATTTAAATTGAAAATAACGACAATTCAAAAAGTCGCTCTACAAAAGCGACAATCTCTTTGACAGCTTCATACTTGATTTTAAATTACAAAAGTATGTGTAAAATTATACATGGAAAAAGTTTAAGATATATATAAAAATATATATATATATATATATATATATATATATATATATATATATATATATATATATATATATATATATATACATATATATATATATATATATATATATATAATTATTATAAAAAAATCTGTCCGATAAAATTTAGACTTAAATATATTAAAAATGTAGTTAATTACATTTGTCTTTTATATATTCTTGATTCATTTTCTTAATTCACATTATTTGCAACATTTAATTATCAACGAAATTTTTTATTTGTAAATCTTATTGATAAGTTTTTTTTTTACTTTTAACCAATAAGAACTGTTAAATAATACACTGCTGGCCACTGTAAATGCAACACCCTGAAGGAAACATGCAAATAACATGAAATTTACAACATGCATTAGCGGAGGTGAGATATGCAAATGATTAGAACTTCAGCGCAGACGCACATCACGCACGCCTGTGGCGCCACTTCAAAGCGCTATTTAAGGCTTGGAGATTTCGACGATTTCAAGTTCCGCAATTGTGTTTTTCTTGTGGTTTTTTCAAAAAACGATCAATTATACCTCGTCGAAAACAACGATCATCTTTTGATCAAGTATCCGAGTTCGACATAGGAAGGATAGTGGCCTACCGAGATTGTGGATTATCTTTCAGGGAAATCGGTAGTCGTGTTGGACGAAACCAAACAACTGTAATGCGGATATGTGATCGTTGGATGCAGGAGGGTACGACGGACCGGCGTGTTCGATCGCATCCACCTCAGCGCACCACTTCGCGTGATGACAGGAAAATTGTGCGCATGGCAGTGACGGATCGCTCAGTTACATCACGAACCATAGCACAGCACATGCAGTCTGTAACGCATCATCCAGTGTCTGCGCGAACCATTCGACGCCGTTTACAGCAGAGTGGTCTGTCCGCAAGACGTCCATTACTTTGTCTACCCTTGACGCAGAACCACAGACGTCTCCGCCGCCAATGGTGCGATGACAGAAGGATGTGGACGGCAGAATGGAATGAAATTGTCTTTACTGACGAGTCACGCTTCTGTCTGCAACACCACGATGGTCGCATTCGAGTCCGGAGACACCGTGAAGAGAGGATGCTGAACAGCTGCGTTATGCACCGCCACACGGGTCCTGCAGCGGGTATTATGGTATTGGGCGGTATTGGATATCACTCTCGCATACCTCTAGTACGCATTGCCGGTACTTTAAACAGCCAGCGCTACATCTCCGAGATGTTGGAGCCAGTTGTCCTTCCTTACCTTCAGGTCTTGCCCACCGCCATATTTCAACATGATAATGCGCGACCACACGTGGCACACATTGTCCAACGGTTCTTCGTCAATCGCCAGATTGAATTGCTTCCCTGGCCGCCTCGCTCTCCGGATCTTCCGCCGATAGAAAACATGTGGTCTTTGGTTGCTCTACGATTGACCCAGATTCCATCCCCAGCTGCCACAGCAGATCAACTTTGGCAACGTGTGGAAGCTGCTTGGTCTGCTGTACCCCAAGAACTCATCCAAAGTCTATTTGAATCAATGCCGAGGCGTTTGGCAGCGGTGATCTCCAACAATGGCGGCTACTCTGGCTACTGATTTTGGCAGGAACCACACTTCACAGAAGTCTATAAATTTAATCATTTGATACTTGGTCAACATGTTATCTACAAAATAAATTTTGTTGTGATATCTCTTGTCTTTCTTGGTGTTGCAATTTGGTTGGCCAGCAGTGTACATAAGTTTTAGACATTAAATATATAAAGCGTGGCATGTTAGTCAACAAAATTGTCAGCGTTTTTTCCCGTTGTAAATTAACATACTTGTTTTCTTGTAAGAAGCTACAAGGTACTTCTTTTGGGAAGTAATTTTTAGGAAAAAATCTCTCGAAGGAAGCTTTAATTCATAAGGAGGTAATAATGTTATCTACAGATACGTTATTTTCTGTATTTATTATCTTTTTCAGTGAATGAGGAATATTCTTATAAACAACTTTCAACATCCACTAAAATGAAAAAAAAGCTGACATTTCGAAACATTATAAATATAAGTGACCGTTTTATAAGACCGGGATCTGAGGCAAAAATTAGGGATATTAATTAAATATTACAACAGGTATTAGTTATTGGTCTTTATTACAGGTCTTATTTAGTCATTATTAATTATTATTACACTTAAACTACATTATTTATAGTAGTTTAAGGGAAATAATAAATTACATGTAGCGCGCTGTAATTTATTATTACACTTAAACTACTTAAAAGAAACTTATCAATAAAAAAGTCTCATCATATCTTAGTGGAAACAATTAAAGTCCTTTTTTATATATTTTAAACATAAATTTTATATCAAATAACGTTTTCAAAGGAGCTTATCACTTTTTTACGAACCGTAATATTTATTTTGATTTATTATAATATAACCGTATTCATAAGAACATACTATGAAAAAATATTTCTTTTGCGTTTTAGCATTTCACTAGAGAGCAAAAAAAGGGCATTAATTAATCACCAAGTGCTGCTGGAGTAGCAACAGACGCAGGCACAGTAAGTCCCAGTAAGAAACGGAACAAAGCGAAACATCCTATGTTGGGAGCCAGAGCTGTCAACGTTCCAAAAAGGCACTCGAAGGCCGTAAAAAGGAAAAAGCCGAAGCGAACGCCATGCCTAGAAGAAAATAAATTGAGTTATGCAGTCGAACAATGCCATTCGCTAAATACCCAGCGAATAATATCATTAAGTCGATATCGTACATGCATACTGGCTTTTACTGATTTATTTAAAGAGAAATAATCGCTTGCGAGGAATGCAAACATCGTTTTTTGTTCCCGGCCAGTATTTCTCTAGGTATGCATTAGAAGTAGGTTAAGTCGAATTTTTGGTGTTGAGTATTTGGAAGTAGGAACTTTTTAATACAAAGGTATGTCACTCTTAGCAACATAAAATGTAAGGATCATTGTACCTTTTACTTTTTTAAATATATTTAAGGGTACTGCATGTATATTTAATATTTGGATAGAACATTGAAATTAATACTTAAAGAATTTTACAGAAGCATGAATACTGCAAGTATGCATGTGAATATTCATCATGATTATCAACATCTTCATCCATATTATATAATATGTCATGCCATAAAAGTATCATCAATATCTCGTTGATGTATGTTGATCATAGAATGATAAATTTCTGCATTTTTTTCTGAGACTAAACACGGAATTTGTTATAATGTTTAAAAATGTATGATGAAATATGAAAAGAAATGTATGTTCTCGCGCCCTAATGTAAAATATATTTTTCCGTATCACGCGTAACCTCAAAACGGGTATCTGTATAATAAATCTACAGAAATATTGGAAAAAAATACTTTTATTTTTTTTATATTTTAAATTAAAAATGTTATGTAAATCCATTGCAGCTATATAAAGCCAGGAACTAACGGAGTTATTACGACTAATACAACACTTACTTCAGATCACGTAAAACAAAACATTTTAAATCCATCTTCAAACATGTTTCATATATATCAGAACAGGAATTTAAGTTTCTGCCGAAAAATGTAAAAAGTCTTTGCTATTTCACCACACTATCCTACAATTAAGATTTTTCAGTTGCAATAAATACTTTTCTATATGAGAAAACTTAGCTAGTGAGAAATATTATTTTAAGTTTTTCTTAAACAAAACAATCATATATCGTTTAATGAAGCTAGATTTTTATGTGAAATGATATCTGTAAACCTTTCTCATAGAATATTTTCTATTATGCAACATAATACATTTAAAACTTAAATAAATGCCATATTATGAGATCTTGTAACTAAAATATCAACTCTGTACTATTGTTATCAAAATTTATTATTACCCAGTACAGATATTAGTTTGGCAGAGAACTTTATTAAACAAACTGCAAATGAAAACGTTTTCCAAACACAATGCATTAAATACACATAAAACACACACACACACACACACACACACAAGCATATATATATATATATATATATATATATATATATATATATATATATATATATATATATATATATATATATATATATATATATATATACATATATATATGTGTGAGTAGTGTGTGTACACACTTAGTTGAAAATTGCCATATTCATTTGATATATTCTGCAACCTTTAAAAAGTACTTGCTATCATAAAGTCTTATTTGTAATATCAGCTACGTGAAATTGAGATAAATTGATTCACATTGTATCACTTTATAAATGATCTTCAATCTGTAATGCACAGAGAATAAAAAAAAAAAAAACACTCCGCTTCAATATTATTCAGCTGTTACAGGAAAAAGGGATTCAATATCTACACAACTCTGATCCAAAGACGATCCTAACAACTATTTGGCAAAAGAGAACATATATCTTAATCCGTAACTGAATTTATTGATCCGTATGATGGATGAAACCGAGGAAATTTTGCGACAAGCTTTTGCTGATAATGGGTCAAGTAATTAATTTTATGTACTGCCTTTAGACATTGCATCGCATTTTAGTAAAAGGTATTTTCTAATATATACATATATATTTACATATTTGTTTATTTCAAACTCTCAACTAACTGTTGCAGTATATGATATGAATTTAATTATGTCAAAGAACTAAGATATTCTCCTGTAACCGTTTTTGAACTATTAAAATACTACAAATATGTCTAAAACTTATAGTCCTGTTCTCGTTACATATTTCTTTGTTATATATATATATACACCATATAAGTAGTATGATACATGCATTAATCTGTGATTCCATGTTATATGTAATATGAATCTCTGTTCATCTAATACATATTCCAGTGTATTATATTATCCCATATGTACTCACAACAAACGCTATAGTAAATGACTGATATTACCAATAATCTGAACAATAATGGTTACAAGTAAAATAATGAATTTATTAATTAGATATTGAATAATTAGATAAATGACGTATGCATTCTGCCTCCGTTATAACGACATTGGATTTATATGACTTTTCTTGGGAATATTTTGTTTTCCATCTTTAAAAAAATATTTTCTAGTATAAAAGCAGTTAGATACGAACATTCTAATGTCAAGAGACTTTCTATGATATATGAGAGGAATATTACACAGTATGTCATGTTTTCCAGCTACGAAAAAAAGATATACTCTTCTAATACGAAGGCAGTAAGATCTCAGCGTACATGTGGTTTGTATTAGAGCCTTTTTTTCTTGTGTTACTTTGATAAGAAAAACCCAAAATTTAATGGTTATACATTCGTTTGCTCGTAGCCACTTAAAATATGAGACACAATACTCTTGGGTTGATCATGCCTCTGTTTGAATGACAGGCACTGATCTATGACAACTCCCAAAAAAATGATAAGCTTTTCTATTAAAAAGGTAGTGATATCTCCGGTTACTTGTAAAATGAATATGAGTTCTTTTCTTTTTTGTGCTCTACTTTGAAATACGAGTCACAAAATTACATAATCTATATTAATAAAGTAACAGCGGGGTTTGTCGAGATCACGTGACCGTAACGCGAAAGGGTCATACTTATCCTCCAAAAAAAAATGGCCGACAAATACAGGAATCGGTGTATTTTCTTTTCTCATGAAAGTACGTAAATGTTACATATTTGGAAAGAGCTTCGAAAACTGATAATTTTTTCTGCGTACACTTATTCTGTTAATTCAATAGTTTTAGAGATATTTGGATTCTAATGAAGCGTCATCCCTCTGAGAAATCAAATCATGTATATCCAGTATGTGCAGTGGTGCAGCCATCTGTCGGCAGACGGGAATGAAAATTGCACTCCAGTGGTGGAGCCATCTGTTGGCAGCGACGGGAATGAAAATTGACTTGATTTTAACACATTTGTAGGCCTTTTTTTCTTTTGTGGGGCCCCAAGTACATAAATATGTTACACGGATATCTTGAGCATAGCTAGGCGAAGCCCGACTAGTGATTAATATGTCTGTTAGTTCACAGCTACAAAAAGGATAAGATTTAAATCCTGTTTGTTCACTAATCTTCTTGCCCTAAAGAGGCACTGAATCTAACTGGACATAAATCTGTCTTATTAAAGCATATAAAAATACAATTATCAGTATAATATTAATATGTTATACATACCTATAAGTAACATAGAAGTATAAAGGCATGCTCGCAAACTCTCCAATACCAAAAAGAACCAGGGCGAAAGTAGGAAGCCAGCTTCGATCGCAGACTAAGTCCCACTGGAAAAAAAAATGTCAAATCATCCTCAAAAAATGATAAAACTAATCGGAATTACATTTTCACATAATTACTTTAACTTTCATAATTGAGGCATGTTTATCTTTTCATTTTCCTTCAGCATCAAAATCAAACTATATTAAGAATTAGAAATACTCTTTATTAGAAATGAAACATTTCTAATAAAGAGTATTTCTAACATGTCTGTCTACATTTCATTAAATTGTCATAAAATGCATTTTAATGCGTGTACTTTAATTGCTGAAATTCGATTCTTCACGGTGTTGTTTTATGAGCTAAATCGATAGTAAGATTTTGAAGAGAATTGCGACAAATTCCTTAAAGAATTCCATTTTCAGAATAATAGGATAAAACTATTGAGTAAATACAATTTAGGTTACACTATGTTATAAATAGAAAATCAAAGATAATTTTCAGTTCGAATGAAAAGAAAATTTGATTATTTCACCTGAATATTTTACAAAAATTTCTCTGTATCATTTCTCCGTATTTCTCCGTATCATGATCTGTTTCAAACATCGATATAGGCAATATTAAATCATATGAGTGTCCATACTGTCTTAATTTATACGCATAATCACAGCATTCGATTTCTCAGTTGATCGTACTGACACAGGACTGATTTTGCATTTAAATATATAAAAGTAAATGTTGATCATAAATAACATGGCGACAAAAAATCTGACTCCTTCTTTTTATGACACTGTTTTATCCACTTCAAACTACCCAAAATCTGTCCACTTGAAAAATGTCAATACTCTCAATTCGTCACGTGAATGCAAGAACTAGGTAACTCCAAAAAAATTATTTTTGAGATATCTGTCTATTTATAGCTAGATTAAATAAGAAGTGAATGCAATAACTAGAAAACTAACTTTGCTGCTAACCTAATGTCATCTGTTGGCTAGTGTAATAATTAGACAAACAGAACGGCGAGTATTTTCTCACTGGAAGAAGTAAACATTTGAGATCTTCAAGAACTTGAAAATCCGAGTTACCTAGTTCTTGCAATTAGGTGACGAATTGCGGTAGTCTCGCTGTAGATGCTAAGAATGGAAGGATATATTGTCCAATAAGGGAAATTTAAAAATTGATTGCATTTTAGTTTCAGAATATAAACAATTCAATGTATTTAACCACTGCTATTTGAATATAACTAAAGACAGACGAAATAAGACAGGAGGTATGGCCTTTGGAAGTGTTTTATTTTTAAAAGAGGAACACATAGAACCTATATATTTATAACATAAATTTTAAAATGCAACATGTTTTAAAACTTATTTATAGTTCTTTAATAGGCCGGAGAGCATTAGAGATAATTATATCTGTGGCGTATTCACAAAATAATATTGCCTCGGATGATTATCTGTACAAAAAAATATACTGATAATGACACTTAGTTATCACCACTTTCATATGGAACTACATTTATTAGTCTGAAACTAGTTGTCATTCTCAAAATTTCTTTTGGATTTCTAGGAGCTCTGTGTTCATATTTTGCGTACTCCATAAGTCTAATAAGAATAAATTTTATTTTGGTTTCAACAGATTTCCTTTATAGCCTCCAAAAACTGTTTTTATGCTACTTTCCAAATTTTGTTACATAAATGTGTTTCAGGTAAAATATATTAGGCTATTAAATAGATATAAAATATATATGCAAGATGAATGTCATCTTATCACCATTTCTGCATTCGTCTCATAATCTAATACATTAAGTAATAACGCTGAAATATTTTATTTTAACATGAATTCTGATTATTTCACTATTATATTTAGAATATTTGTTTCATTATAATTTTTTGCCGTCGACACTGAAACTTCTCCCTTTAATTTTGAAATTTAGACACTTTTAACATTTAAAATTCCACCTGTGCTTCCGATGCTTTTAACTATATAATTTTGCGAATAAAAAATGTTAAATCCTCACACATGAAATCAAACCATAAGTAATAAACATGTTTTATCATTCATTGCCTTTTTCTGTCTTTTCTCATTTAGCTAATATACATTTGCTTTTAAAATCCTCGGGTATATTTTCATATTAAAATTCTCATAAATATCTAATTTATAATTCTACAGATTTTGTTTCTTTTTCAGGTAATATTCGCATGATTTTAATCTGTTTAATCTCCAAAGTTGAGCGGAAAGATGCTGAATGAAGCTCAGAAATTGGTTATAAATATGGTTATAATAATTTCGAACATAAAGTACATTGAAGGCATAATATCCAGCTTACGAAAATGGCAAATGAGCTTTTCAAATGGCAACTTCTCGTATTTTCTGAAAAATATAATTCCATTATATCAAATATATGAAGCACTAAATATTGTGCTTAATTTATAAATAGAATCTTAAGCATATAAATTTGTGTATTTCATTTACTTTGAAAATAAATTTGAGATTTAGTATAAGAAGAATAAAACAATGTGCTAAAAGAGATAATTAAATACAAAAGTAATTCCTTTAACATTTCATTTCAAGTCAATTATGTGGAAATGTAAATATACAAATCGATAGATCTACCAAACAATAATAATAATCATCTTAATAACAACCGTTTAATATTCTTTAGACATCAATTAGCTTTTCACTATCTTTATAATCCATAATAAATATTTATTAATAATAAGATTGTTTTAATTAAAACAATTTGGCAAAGAATATAAAGGAATGATTTATCAAGTTTACAATACGCATCCTAAGCTCTAACTAACCCTTTTTATTTTCTATGGCTTCTCTTAGACACCCTAAACGAGATTTTCAAAACTGTCGGTTTCATTAAAAAAACATAATAATGTCAGTATAACTTTCATAACCAGAAACCAGCACGATTGTCGTTATACATAATATTGATAATTGCTATTTATATTGGTAATACATATCTGGAAATGTTTATTTATTCGTAAAAGAAATGTTGTACTATCAGCTGAAATTATGAACACATGGTCAATAGATGTTTTTAATAGATAATCAGTAAATAGGATAATAGGTCAATAGATAATCAGTATCGATATACTATATACATTTTAAAATTTTATACACTCATATAAATGTGAATAATGGAGCCCGGTAATATCACGATAGCAACGAAATATCGAGACATGAATACAATAATCTGCAAAAGTGTAGGGGATTTTACATATATATATATATATATATATATATATATCTTTCTTCACCGTGGACTTGGGTTCCATACAACATATAGCTCAGTCAGGCGATTAGACTGCCCCGCGGGATTCCCAGAATTAGTTCCCAAGCATGCTTGGTCCTCATTTTATCGACCCACTTATATATATATATATATATATATATATATATATATATATATATATATATATATATATGAAATAAATTTCAAAACTTTGACGTTATCATTAAAACATGTATTCAAAATTATTTCCTCTTATCGCAACATTGTCCCTCATTTAAATTTTGATCTAGGAATAACCGAAATAATCTAGTGTTTTCCCCTTAAACAAGCCACGCGCCTTCATTTTATATAACGACACATGTTCTAGAAGCATGACGAACCATCACCCCATATGACGTGTTAAAGTCGGGTGTCAGTTTTGACCAATCGGAAGTTCAAATTAATCGTACGCGGGCGAGATATTAGTATTTTTCGCGGCACTTGTGATTTCGCTCTGTTCCGCCAAGATGTAGTATTTTGCGCTGTTGGGTTTTTACCCTTTGTCCGTAATGCTCCGGACAAATTTAATTGATGTATGCTCATCTGATATAGAAACTATCAAACAAGGAAGTATTCTGAATAAATCTTTGAAAATGTGGCTGATCTCTCGTCTCTCTGGATTTGTTTTGAGGAAATACTTCAACTCGCTTACCTCGGTTCCATGAGTCAGCGTGCCTTCATCCATTTGCTGACCAACCCCACCTTTCTGAAAATCTACTCCACTAAAGTGCCCTGAGCCTGACGTGCTCTACCTTGGGGAGTCCATCCGTAAAAATGAAATTGAACTGTACATACGCCTAATCTGCGATACTGTCCAATTTGTGACAATATGTTAATTTTAAATATCGTTTTTGATGGAGACAAGGGCAGGCGAAATGCAGCCTTCATTTCGCCTGAAGTGCCACACTGAAGTGCCATTGAATTAGGGATACCTACCTAGTAACGAGTTGGGCCTCCTCTGGCCTTGATAACGGCTGCCACACGACGAGGCATAGATTCAACAAGTTTCTGGAAAAGTTCCACGGGAATGGCTTGCCAAATATTGGCTAAAGCTGTCCATAATTCAGTAAGGTTCTTTGGTGCTGTGTGATGGCCTTTCACGCCTTGTTCCAAAACATCCCAAAGATGCTCGATAGGATTTAAGTCTGGGCTTCTAGGTGGCCAATTCATGACAGAGAAGTCAGAGGAATGCTCATCCAACCAGCCAGTAGCCAACCGGGACTTGTGAGAGGTACAGTTGTCTTGCTGGAAAACTCCATTACCGTGCGGATAACAGAACAGCATAAACGGATGGAGGTGATCAACCAGAAACTCTACGTACTGAATTGCATTGAGGGAGGTTGGTACACGCACCAAAGATCCCAAACTGTGCCACGAAAAAACACCCCAGACCATGATTGTGTTACCATGCCCTTGTACAGTTCCAGCCAGGCATGCAGGATCCATGGCTTTATGAGCCTAACGCCATATTCTCAGCCTTCCGTCGGCGTTAAGTAGTCGGAATCGAGACTCATCACTCCATGCTACTCGTTTCCAGTCCTCTACTCGCCAGTCTCTGTGCTCTCTTGCCCAGGCAAGACGTGCAGCCCGATGGCGAGTATAGAGGAATGGTACTCTCGTAGATCGATGGCTCCCGAAACCCATACGGTGAAGCGAGCGTTGCACAGTCCGTTTACTGACTGTACGACTGGCACTGTCATTAAACTGGGTGGTAATTTGAGCTAATGTTTGGCTTCGCTGGCTACGTACAATACGCCTGAGCCGTCTCTCACCACGCACTGTCAAGGCTATTTGTTCTTTGCAGTTTGCCCGATCTCTATTTTTTTTTCCACCATCCATGTATTCTTGGTATACTCTTGACACTGTCGACCTTGGAAATCCTAGCTGTCTGACGATTTCGGAAATTGAATGTCCCATGCGTCGCGCACCTATGATTTGTCCGCGATCGAAGGCGTCTAAATCAGGCAGTTTACCCATACTGGCAATTCCAACAACTAATTCAGAACAACCACAGTATGCGCTATATATGCAGTTACCACAGCGCCCTCACTTGCGCATACATAATTTGCATAGGCTTTGCTATCCCTAATTCAGTGGCACTTCAGTGTATATATATATATATATATATATATATATATATATATATATATATATATATATATATATATATAAAATCAAAAATGTTTCTGCTATATTCTAACTAAAAGATTATAATAACTTTGGTGCCACAATTGCAATGCAGTCTTATAATCTTCAAAGAAATGAGGAAAATGTATATTTTAAAGTATTAGCGTATTACAACTAATGTAGTAAAATATTTATTAAGTAAAACAATATCATGTTTATTGCTGCCACAATAAAATAGCTAGCAAGCTTTCGTGGCGAATAACAGAAGGCAAATGTCTCATGACAAGTGCAGAAGCCGCATTAAAAAAACAATATTATATGTATCGGCTTCTGAGAAGCTATACAAGATAATGCTGTAGTATATCATTGAATCCGGTCTTGAATATATGAAATTACAGCATGCGCATATTCTAAAACGTTTACTCGGTACCATTACCGATTCTTCAAAGTTGCGATTCAATTGAATTTCCCCCTGTACTCATTCTTGTTCATGTTTATTCATCATACGTTGAAATCAAGTTACAAGGTTAATATAAGTTCACAGTAATTAAGGAATAGCGTCTAAAACCTGTAAAGAGATTTTCATTTAATATATTTTTTTTCTGGTGCATTGGATCATTCCTATGCTACAAAAGACATCAAATTATGTAGAAACATTTTGGAAATATTTAATCAATTGAATATACTGTGTCCGTGTATGTAGAAGGAAAAAACATTTTGATGTCCAATAATTGAAAAAAATTCAACTTTAGATGACACATCTAAATGTCAGTGCTGAAGGTACTAACTACCAGTCTATATTTAAAGAAAGGACAATTCACCATTACCCATTTTTTAAATTTTATTAATTTAAATGATATTTACTTTTTAAAGTCTTAGGCAGCATTAAGCATTCTAAATTTGAAAGAAAACTTTTATCTTTCTTGTTATGGGCCCCCGGGTTGCCCAAATCGGTCGGCAGATATGTACTGTTCGTCCAGCGCCCAGGCCCATACTAAATATAAACCGAAAAGGGGAAATAAACCCTCGGCTAGGTTTGCAGGTACTGCTACGCAGCTTCTGGTCTTCAGATTCACCAAACTTAAGGACTAACGTCTGGGCGGCATTATTACTGTGAATTATCTTTCTTGTTAAGATTTTATGATAACTTTGAGAGGAGATATAATAGCAACATTCCTCCCAAAGTTCCTCCCACAGGTGGTATTTTTAATTCAAAGAGTACGGGCATCCAGCTTTGGATTTACAGGAATGTGAATATCGTTTCTGGCAAGTCACCGTTATAGTGGTGTTTAAGTGTTGGAGTAATTGGTAATGAAACTTTCGAGTTATACGAACATTTGGAACGGTCGATGCATTTGGACTACGATAAATATGACATACATTTAATGATTTAAAAAAATTGCACTGTTACGTAGTTAGCGTATTAACTATTCAACAATAAACTGATTAATATATGAGAGGATGACATCAAATGTCATCGGTTTTTAAAGAAATTGGGAATGTTTGAGTGTCATTACAAATAACACTCACTGTTAAATTTTAGTTGTAGAGCATCCGCCTCGAGTTTTGAATTCGGGTTTCTGCAGACCTTGTTACAAATAAACCGTTAAAGATGATGAGATTAATGGTAGTTTTATACGCTTTTCTAACACTCATTTCATTAGAAGTTTTAAAATTTAGAAGATTAAATAATTTATACATCAATAAAAATGTAATTCTTAAGCGAGTCTACAACGTTCAGTGCCTGTGCCCTACCGACTTGGTAATTAGTGAGGATGGAGAAATAGAAAATGCTGGTATAGTGTTTCGAAATCAGACGATCTTTTTGCAAGTGTTTCTGTAAAACCGTCATCGGGGAATGTCTTAAAACCCTTTGAGGGGCTTCGTTTGCACAGTGCAAACGCCAAAATCTAGTCTTTTTTTCATTTGCATTAAATGTATTACAGTCAAATAAGCAAACAAATGATTAGTACTGCCATCTGTTATCAGTTTAAAGAAGTAAAAACAATTTGAAACCTTTAATTAGAAAAATTTTCAAGATTCTTTAGGTTAAAAAAATCGGTAAAGAAATCTGCACCGCAAAAACGATGGAGATTGTTGCCCTTGAAAGTTTTAAAATAACTGGACTAAAAACATATGACATGGAAATAGTGTTCGATATGAACGCCTATGAAAACAGCTTGATGTGTTCAAACCGATAACGACTCTTCATGACACCCGAAATACTCGGGTTGTCACTCCTTAATTATTTGAGGGATATTTCAACTCTGTCACACTTACTCATCCTGGACTCTTCATCCGATGATCATCCTGGAAATCAGCTTTTAGAGCGCAGCTGTGCTAAGAGATTTGGAAGAGCGACTTTTACAAATAATCCCCTAAATAAGAAAAATCTCTTGCATTCCCTTTGGCAAGTATTTACTAAGGAACAGTGGAATGGAAACTTCAATTAACCCAAGCCGCCAGGAGGATTCCAGAAAACATACGCTTAAAGTTAGCTTTCACTATTGATCCAATCCCTAAATACATGAGTGATATGCAACATTATTGCTCAGAATCATGCCAGGAGAAATGTAAAAAAGATGTACCTGAAGATGGTTTCAATTTAAACATATACCATAAAGGTCAATATAATGAAACTTAAGTAAGTATAACATCTCGTGTTACAATCAAATCATTAGTAGCATTGATTAAATTAAAAATTTCTTCTACCTTTACATTTTAATACTTATTTTTGAAAAAGGTTCTAAAACTAAAAAAATTACATATCTGTAAATTTCCGTCTATAAAAAATAAGCATGACATTGCATTACACGAAGTAAAAAAAATGCCGGTAATTAAATATTTCAGTTAAAATTTAACTTTTAATTGCAATTATGCTTAATTGAAGGTCCTGTTTACAAAATCGAAATTTATTTTTTTAATGAGCAATTATGCAGTTTGTAGAAGTTGCAAATGAAAATGCTTACATGTTAATTTTCCCCAGAACACTTTTTTTGCATATAGAATCGTTGGTGGCGGCAAAAACAAGAACACCATTAAATCATTAATTTTCTTTCAGCTATAGGCATACTTAGATTGGTCAATTTTATCGATTTGTTAATATTTATTTCTCTGCAACATTAATGAATAACAAAATAATCTGTTTATGTGGAATATTTTATTTTGGTAACAAGGATATATATATATATATATATATATATATATATATATATATATATATATATATATATATATATATATATATATATTAATCCCTTTTCTTATAAGTAAGGACTATAAAAAGACTCTTTCCACTTGATATAGTTGTCATTTGAAACTTTATTTTTTTTTCTTTAATACATAGTACCAATAACATATTTCCCAGTACAGCTCTAGAACTCATTTTGGCATACTGCCAACAGAATGAAATTCTATTAATTTTATTCGTAGTATTGACAGGTCATATATATATATATATATATATATATATATATATATATATATATATATATATATATATATATATATATATATATATATATATATATATATATATATATATATATATATATATATATATATATATATATATATATAATATATATATATAAAGTATTATAATTATGAAATCAAGTAAGTTGGCATTTATTTGACGGATATAGCATTCTTCAATACAATGGTGCACCGTATACTAAGACATATTTCAGGTATAGTTTGAGCATTGTTTTAATTATTATTCCTGTAATATGACGAAATAGCTTTAATACTTTTTATGTATAAGTCGTCAATAATGAACAAAAAATAACTATACGAGCTTGAATCAGTTCATCTTTTTAAGCTTCATATAAATCGTAATAAAGTTATATTTTAAAATTCTTTTTGATATTCCTTTAAGCATTAACGGCTGGTAAATTTATACAAATGTTACCATATGGGAGCACTAAGTGATGATGTAAACGTTTTAGAATCTTGGAATGGGAATTTTACTCTGAAATATTAATGAAGTAAACAAAATTGTGTCACTTGTGTAAAGAAATATTAAATTATTCATCCTTTTAACTCATCCCTTGAACCTACTCTTCTCAGATTATAAACGGACTTCCAACACGTCATGTAACCACTCTGCATAAAAACGTCATATTTAGAAACGAGTGAAAAACACTTTACGCCACGATAATCAAATCAGATATTAACAAGATTTCTGAAAAAAAGCTAAATAGTGAAAATATATCTAATTTTTTCGAAAAAGTAATAAAAGAAATGAGTTTGAAAGCTTGCTTGGATTTCAACAGTAAATTTGTTACATAAGAGTTAAAGTAAAGACAGTTAAACCATACCCCCCCCCCCCGATGATTTGCCCAATTAGGCGCAAAAAACGGACTTAAATTGTCCGAAATATATTTTGCCTGGTAATTTGCAATTAAATTTGTTAGAACCGAGATTAACGTTGTCATTTCATAGTGTCTAATGCAGGTAACATTTATATGCTGAAATATTTCTAAAAATTCAAACACCTGTGAGAATTTTTGTATCATGTGCTTCACATAAAAATATCTTGTAAGCTCAAAAGCCGAGCATTTTGGAATTATTTTCAGAACTCTAAATTTCTTACTTTTGGTCAGTGATTTGGACATGAATCATTGCTGCTTCATAACATATGGCATGTAAAAGTATATTAACCGTGTACTCACGTGCGTGCATATTCACTTACTGAGACCATATAATTATTTTTCACCCATTTATGCTCTACAAATTGCGTGAGACTTTCGAATTAAATTTGAAAATCGTGCGCAAAAGCACTTCTCGTTTCAGTCACATACTCAGAACGTTTGAAGTTGTGAAGCTGTTTCTTCAACAAACACGTAGTTAAATATTTTATTGGAATTGTTAAGCTCGGTATAACATATTAAGTACATCCATGAAATTTGTCAAATCTTCGGTTTGTTAAAAAGTTAGTAATTATAAAGGGAAAAAAAGTTGCTATAAAATAAAATGTTTGTCATTAATGTGATAATATTTGCATAAATCAGCAAAGAAATTTATAGACATTTAGGATATGATATCAGAACTGTGATTTATAATTTTCAGAAATAAAACAAGAAAGGTTTTTTTTTTATTAAAGTTAATTAAAATTAAATCCATGTAATCATGATAAAAGTGTAAAAGCTCAGTTAATTAATGAAAGATCCTTTAAACGGATTTTAAAATATTTATATTACTAGAAACCTATTACGACTTTACAGCTATTGAACATAAAATTACTTCTACAATTTATAATTTTCTTTTATAGGCTATAATCACCGTAAGTAAATATAATGGGCGATAAATTATCTTTTAATTCCGAATTTCTGAGAAAAATCATAAGGATTTCGTTATTTAAATTAAAATCATAATTTAACATTTAAACTGTAATTTTCTCTATTTCGTTTTCTGAGTTCATTTATGAATGAAAAGCAAGTACATAAGCATCTCCTCCTTTACAGGGCTGCAGAATCCAATTATGAAATGCGAAAGCCTTTTTCTTCCGACATAATTCTACGTAATGTGACAAACAATTTCAAACTCCTGCAGCGCAATCAAATACAATTAAGTTGACTAATGCATAGATTTTCAAGTATTCTGAATATTCATCAAAGTAGAATTTCTGGGGTCTAATCAGTTAAACTTTCGGGATTAAATATAAAGGAACTCTTACTGTTTGTATTCAACTCATTTGTATAATAAATATCCTGATATAAGGAGTTTTGACATCCCAGATCTTGAATCTCGAAGATAATCTATGGGGAATTTACCACTCAGATTATTTCTAACGGCGCATTAGCAAATGCATATTTTTGAACTATGTTTTCTGCATTTGAATTTGCAGTGTGTACATAAATGAATATCCCAACTTTGCAGGGCTGTTGAAAGAAAACTAAACAAAGTACAAACTTGATGTCCATCGGAAATCAAAAATAACGGTTGAAAGTTTGAATTCTATACATTTATAAGTGTTCAATGTGAGCCCTTTTAATAACATGAATGATACCGAGGTGGTACGATGACTCATACCACACTCGTTTCAGCATTGAAAAGTTGCAGGTATGGGTGTCTTAAGTTCGTCGACGTCAGTTGGTATCGGTGGAACAAACACCTGATAAAAAAAGTTTGTACTTTGTTTAGTTTTCTTTCATTAGCCCTGCAAAGTTGGGATATTAATTTACGTACACACTGTAAATCATTAGCAAAAGCATATTTTTGAACTATGTTTTCTGCATTTGAATTTATAGTGTGTACATAAATGAATATCCCAACTTTTCAGAGATATTGAAAGAAAACTAAACAAAGTACAAACTTGCTGTCCATCGGAAATCAAAAATAACAGTTGAAAGTTTAAATTCTACACAGTTATAAGTGTTCAATGAGAGCCCCTTTAGTAACACCAAGGATATCTAGGTGGTACGATAACTCATCCCACACTCTTTTCAGCATTGAAAGGCTGCAGTTATCCTTTAAGTTCGTCAACGTCATTTGGTAGCGGTGGAACAAACACCTAATAAAAAAAAAGTTTGTACTTTGCTTAGTTTTCTTTCAATAGCTCTGCAAAGTTGGTATATTCATTTATGTACACACTGTAGATAATTAAATTCAATACGTGTGCTTTACAAAATTCTTTTTCATTTAATTGTTGAAAAAAAGGAATTTTTACTTTGTTATGGTAGACATCAATAATTTAATGCCCTCTTAAAAATTAACTCCTGGAAAATATTTTTTAAATGTCGGAAACTACGCTCCCTTTAGTTAAACATTTAATATCATAAGCATAAAAATGAAATTAAAAAGCGTATATTTCTTAAAATATGACATGAAAAATTTTTATAGCTTTAAAACTGGGGTTAAAAATTGAGATATAAAATGGCACGCTGCTTTTAGGCATACGTACCAAAAGACAAGGTAAAAATAAAATTCCAATATTCCTAATCCAAAGAGAAAAAATGTGCCTGAGACTTATTGCAAAACGGATATTATGTTATTAGCATAAAAGTAAACTTGTGAGGAAATATACCCAAATGAGATGCTCTCCCACAGTCAGAGAGTAGAAAAGCATGTACTAGCGCCTAATCTGGCCCTGGTTTATTTCTTATAACTCTGTTGTCCAACAATTTGAATGAACGATAATGAACTTTTATTAAGTATGTAACGAGTCTCCATTTTGGTAAAAATCTCCATGTTGGATGGAATGAATCTCCATGGAACGGATGTCCATGGAACGAATCTCCATGTTGGTAAATTTCTTGAAATGAAACAAAAAATTTATAACTGAATGCGAAAAAATGTGCCTGAGATTTATTGCAAAACGGATATTATGTTATTAGCATAAAAGTAAACTTGTGGGGAAATATACCCAAATGAGATGCTCTCTCGCAGTCACAGAGTGGAAAAGCATTTACTAGCGCCCAATCTGGCCTTGGTTAATTTCTTATAACTCTGTTGTTCAACAATTTGAATGAAGGATAATGAACTTTTATTAAGTATGCAACGAATCTCCATGTTGGATGAAATGAATATCCATGGAACGGATGTCCATAGAACGAATCTCCATGTTGGTAAATTTCTTGAAATGAAACGTAAAATTTATAACTGAATGCGGTTCGGTACTCTGTTTAGTTGGTCTCAAACCATAATACGAGGAAATTCACAGAAAATAGAAAAACCTCGCTGTGTTTAGTTTTGAATTCAGAGGGTTATGTTACCAGAATGCAACTGGAAGTTTCGTGAACCTGGCATTAGAAAATTGCAAATTTTTATTCGACGATTCAAAATACCGGTGTCTATATATCGTTTCCAAAAGTGCGCTTCACGTTATTTTACAGTTAAGTAAGTCCTACATTAGTATCTAATTTCATTGAAATAACGCAGGCGGGAGAAAATATTCAATATTACAAAAGCTGTGATAAAAATAGATTGAATAATCAGCGACAAACTTTTCGAATTGACATAGACGTCAAGGACAACCTTTTTCCATTTCTTCCCTACACTTAAGTATTAAATGACTTCCACAGTCACAACTCTGATTACTCTGTTAAACACTCCAAAATTACCATAATCTTCTCTGAGACATCCAATGTTGTCTTCTCGATTCTAATAAACGAAATTTCACTCTACATATATATTGTTTCCAAATTATGCAGATCGTGATTAATTTAATCATTCCCTCTTTTATGATGTGCTAGAATTATTTGCGAACTTATCTTTTATTCAACACATTGACAGATTATTTTCGGGTCTAGCAAACGCTGAAATATTTTCCTACATAAATTAATGATAATGTTTCTTCACTTAACGCCATTTGTCTCACAAAATCCTCAAGTGGAAAGTTTTACTTTCAAATAGCGGTGTATACTTGCATATGTTTTTTAAAATTCCAAAACTTTTGGGAGTACAATATTCCATCATAAAATTTAAAACCATTTTTCTTAATTTAAAATAGTTCAAATTTATCTTAAATATTAAGTCCGCAAGATACATCACTAATATTTTCCGTTTAATTAATATTAATATAATTGTCAAGTCTGCGCTGTTAAATCTGTTTATATAATCGAATTATTGCCGGTTGAAGATGTTGAACTAATCATATTTAATCAAAGTCCATAACACATTTTGAAGATTGTCTAGACACCCTCTTTGAAAACCGATATCACGTCGCATAAGAGAAAGTTAAACATGCCATGTTCTCTTAAACTCAGTTATCAGAAATTCCTTACTGTTTCACACTTTACAAAATTACTTTCTTATTTGGTACTTCCCAACAGCTGTCAGCAATGAGTGAGATTTCCTTTTCCTTTTCTGATGAAGTAAAAGCAATAAATTGCTTGAATTCTGCCTGATACAGGCATACTCTTCAAAAGGTGAGATTCCATCCTGGAAGCTCACAGAGATTAACACTAAGGATCGGCTTACATAGCCTCTTCATTTAAAGTGCGAAATATTTCTCATTCGTTTTGATAGAAGATGATCTCACGTAAAAAAAGTTGAATTTACTCGGCATTAGAGAGAATGTTTATATAACAGTCATCATGACCAATTACCAAGTTTGATATTCTTAGTCGATGTGGCCTGGAAAAAAACTATTAAAATTATAAAATAATGATATTCAGGTAAATTCAGACGCTTATAATACTAATTTCGCGTGGGGCATGGAGTCTGTTCAGAAATTAAAGTTGAAGGAAAACCAGAAAAATTGGCGATGATCAGCCTTCATGAGGAAGGGCTCCCAGAAAAAGAGTTTAAAAGAAAAGGCTAATCAAGAATAACAAAAAACTGTCCTAATGGAAGAACAAAATCTGAATCCTTAAATATTATATTACTAACCGCTGCGCGACCAGCATGGTCTCTTTTAGTTTTATATTTTCTTTTGTAAAACAACTCATCTGAAAGTAACATATTTTAGGAATATTACCATTACCAGTCATCATAAATATACGTTGTTAAGGGGTAGTGAGAGCTCAGCCAAAAATTTATAATAATTGCTAAATTCTCTATAAGGCTGATTCTAAAACATCGGATTAAAAAAAGTTAATTTCCATTACTCCAGAACAGAGTTAAAGATAAGACTGAGAAACCCAACACCAATGATTTTTTAAAATTACATGCCTCTCTGTATGTACTATTTTTTAAAATTAAGATATCGACACTTTATTATTACTAAGAAATTGTTGGGGAAATTTTTTTTTCACTTAAAAATTGGAGTAAAAATTCAGCAAGTACTAAAATACAGTGTGGATTACATCACTCTTTGTATGTACTATTGTTCCCAATTCAAATATCTATACTTAATCATATCAAATAATAAATTGTGGGTGAAATTTATTCACTTATAAAATGAAGTAACAATTCATCAAGTACTAAAAAAGTGTAGAAAATTAGTTATTACTGGCTATCGGTTGTTGTTGTTATGCTGGCGACGGTTAAGCCTAATCTCGTGATCATTCATGCTTTCTCTTTCATGCCTCTCTCTTAATGAATTATTTCCTCGTTTTCTTTCTTGAGACTGTTCCCAATTTTCACTTGATCGTGTAGCTCGCTTTCGAGCATTCCTGATTTCAGTACGTAAATCAATGTTGACACGCGGTTGCAAATTGCGGACGTTCACTAATGATTACATCTGGTAGTAGAAGCCGTTGCCATTCGGAGTGTAGAAATATCGTCGATTTTTGTGCCGCATGCCTACGCGTTTTATATATATACATTATGTACAAAATCCCTAGTCTTCCCAAATCAATAACAAGTCCGACGTCTAACTACGACCAGAAGACATAAAAATTTATGACCAGCAGGTGTCCTAGAGAATTGCAGAGCAGATAAAAAAAATGAATGGGAAGTTTAATAACTTTAGGTATTGCTGGAGACAGTTGAAAATATCAATAAAATTTAAAGATCTGCTCTGAAAGATTTAAATCTGTATGGAGGGTACAAAATACATGAAACTCACTACATGCGTATAACAAAAAGTAATCTGAGACTGTAATTAGTATTTTGAGAATGATCTAAACGAAAAATAAATAACGAAAACCAGCAATTAAGGATTTTAAAAATCTGTGCGTTCCTTTAAAGATTCAAGTGTTAAGGAATTTAGTAAATGAAGATCCGAGATATGATTTTTATTCGCCAAATCGCTTTCATAAGAACGACGCGAACAAAGAAATTTAGCTAAATCTGAAAATAATTAGCACATGAAGCGTACTAGAACCGGGTTCGGAGTGAATTTCTTTCTTACTAGAGCTACTTACAAATTAATTAATTCGGCTCTCACACTAAATTACGCGAAAGAGAAAAATATATCTGATGATATTATGATCCCCCTTGGAAAAAAAAAGAGGTGATCACTTGTTTTCGGATGGCCTACCCTCAAAGGAACGGAATTCCTAGCACATAGTGTTCGGGGAAAAAGAAAATTGGGTAGATAGGTTAGAAGCGAGGGTAAGAATCGGTATTTGTAAAAGGTAAAGCTCAGAAGGAAAAAAACAAAATTGTCACAACAGCTGTTCTACAGAGACATCTTATTTTAACCTTGAAGAGTATAGCTCACTTCTACCCAGACTTGGGTTTATATAATTTGAAGTGGCACCCTAAATGAATTTGATACAAACACAGTTTATACATGAAACAATGTTTATTGAATACGTTGCACATATAGAATTTGCTTTTACATCAATAAGCATACGTACTACTTGTACGGAATATATATTAACATTCAATAGAAATACACTTTGCAAATACTCACAAACCAGCAGAGAGTCAAACCAGCAGTACTGCCACGTAAACTTTGGGCCCCCTAAGTACTAGCGCAGGATAGCACCTGGAACTGCTTACCTCGTAGCTCCCTCTCGCTTATCTATCAACCTTAACAAAACCTTCTTCAACCTCTGTATTAATCTGCTTGGTATTTATACCAAGCGCGTATGTCGAAATTAGCATATCTCAAGCAGCTTCTTTAATCCATTCACTCAAAAGTTCGATTCTTGTGAATCGAATCTTATGTATACCTTACAACCTTATTTAACTCATATCACCAATGACCAGGGAAACTCAGCTGAATATATTATTTCTTAAAATAGGTATAATATTCAGTTTTTGCGTGTAACTTCTTTTACAGTAACACGCAAAAACTGTATTTATGCCATGTACTTTACCCTCATTATTATTTTTTTAATGCGTTTATGACACGTACTTTGATGAATCATCTATAATATCATAATGCACTTCTGATAAGAAAAGCCTTCCTCGCACGTCCCTAAAGGAACACTCTGTTATCGGTTGAGAGATTTATGAGTTCCGCTTCATTCTGTATTTGTTTAGCTGCAAAAATAAGCTGATATCAATTATGAATAAATTATGCTAATTCTGAACTTCGTCCTGTGAATGGAAGCATTTTTATTCAAGGGCTGTGCTAAGGCATTACTGGATACTTCTCAATAATTTTAAAATATCTTGTATGCCTAATATTTTGTGACGTATATTCCACATTATGAGATGGTTTTATACCATCTGAACATTTACCGTAATTTAATGTCTCAGTGAAAACTAAATTAATATCCAGTTTGTTCATAGGAACCACAGATGAAACTCAATACACTGAACTCATATCAAGCAGACTGTTGTCGTGTTGCTCCATCCAGTTTTTAGTTCATTTGGACGCGTATCGTAAATTTATTTTTTTGTTAGTAGAAATTATTTATTTTTTTTCTTAGAAATTATTTGGGTGCGTTGTGTTTTTATTAATTATTATTTTTAATTGTGTTTTTATTAACTCTTTTTTTTTCTTCCAAACTCCTTCTATATATTTTATTTTAATCCCTTTTCACACCCATGACTCCACCTTCTCATAAACGTCAATCAGCCAATCCGGACACCGTAAACTTTTCATTCGCTGTACTCCCTTCACACTTTCTCATTGGCTTCTGAACTTAAACCTCACGCCCTCACTGCCTGCCCATTTCAGACCACCCAAGAATTGCACGTGGCGATGGGGATCTCTGTATACCATAAATTCCACATAAAAGACCTTTGTAACATGATGTCACTTTTTGGCTCCGTCAACTAATCTATGTCTCCAATCTCAGATCTTCCCATCTTCAAATCTCATAAAGCTCTCTCGCACGGGCTACGTCCTAAATAACACTATTCAATAATTACTGTCGGCGTTAAGTTTGATTCCGGCCTTTTATCACCAACATGTAATAAAGCTAGCTTTTTATTTAAAAGCGCTTTACTACAACTGTCTCACATAATACAGAGTGATTCGCAAATTTTAATGATAGAAACTGTATAAATCATTTTATTTAACGATGCTGTGAAAGAATCTCACTACTACTACATTGCCTGCCTGAGCATGTGTTAAGGAAAGTCTCAATTATTATTTGGTCCCGACATTTTTAAAAACCGATTTCAGAGCTCGATAGGATATTACCGATTCGACAAACTTCAAATGTTTAAAAGTTTATTATCTCTTAGAATTGCATTAATTTTTCCCTAAAAGGTATACCGAAGTCGAAAGAGTCTTATCCCATCATGAACTTTTCTCTAGTGCAAACGAAGAATTTTTGGGAGAGTTTAAGTATAGTCTCAATGGGGCCAATTAAAAAGTGAAAATAAATCCCCAACAATTGCAACTAAGCTCTCGTAACTGTTGTATCGCATTCTTTTGCAGTCCGAATCCGATCTTTGCTATACAGGGATAGTAAAGTAAAAAAATCAATTGATAGCCTAACATGGCCATTCAATGGATATAGATACTGAACTGACGTCCTTTTACTGCTTCAGAATGCTGTCGAATTCAGACCGAATCAATAAACAAAGCTCGAAATCTTAAACTCCCAACAAGGCTGATAAAATAAACACAAGGCATATCAGCTCAGTTTTTCCATGCCGTATTCTTTTAAATCCTATGTGTCCATCATTCTCAAGAGCGTAAATGGGGACTTTTTGGACGGTGCGAAATTTTGCTTTTTCCACAAATGCATGCTTCCTATCAAATTGAAGTCTTTTTACTCTCATTAATTTTATCAAATCATTTGTGATAGCATGTTTGTTTATACCTAATCTGTTAGATTATCATTTAGGTCCGCAGTGTTGAAATGTTCTAACTTCCACTGTTAATAATACTCATGGTTTCTGTCTTTTTTACGACTGGATTTCCCTACATGATTAGTAGTTGCCAGTCACGACAGCGCAAGACTTGTTTCACGCAATATTTACTCCACTATCATTTCTATTCCTTCAAGGTTCTGATGACAATATTCTTAATCAATTAGCAATTTAGGCGTCTCCTAGAATGATTTCTTTCCGTGCTCTTAGCTAAAACTTTTTTGGATTATTAAACTTAATATTATCTGTTCTGTGACTTATTAAAATGGCTTTTCGCATGACTGCTACATTATCTTCTTTAATTAATGAAAATTTTTCCCGAAGAGATACGAAAGTCATCGACTAGCTAAGCCTATCATTAGATCATCACTAATGGCATATGTAAATTCAAAGTTTGACTTTCACGTTTTGACCAGGGCGTGTGTATAATCAGAACACTACTTCGAAATGAGCACAGAGAAAAGGACATATATATTTATATATTTCTTTTTCTTTCTTTGACGATACATTATCTGCGCTTAAGTTAGTGCAAAATAGTTTGAGAAGAATTTATCGCGTGCAAATAAACTGCCAATAAATAAATTTAGTTCAATATTTATCTTTTTGTGTACTATGACTGCTAGCTAAAATTGTTTTGCTATGTCAGTCTCCATTATTCCCCTGTCAGATGGGTAGATTATCTATTCTTAGGTTAGCGTTATGTTAAGTGCCCTACGATGAATGATTAACCCTTCAGCGATCGCGCCTGTGTACAGAGTGCAACATTTTCCTAATTTTGAATGGTTTGTTTTTACATGTAAGGTTTGAATGTTCTAAGCAGTTTCTATTTATAGCTACATCCTTTCTAATGCAGGTCTGATTTTCTGACCCTTGTATTTCTTTCCATTCACTGGCAGTCGTGATTTAATAGTGGTAAACCAACGATTATACTCAACGATTACATTACGACAAAAGCAGGAGTTAATGAACGCTATAAAATATGCAGCTATTACACTGTATCCCATATATCACGAAGACGGACAATCTCATTGTTTTTTAGGTTTTTGGACATAATACATCCATTCGCAAGTTGTCCTTATTTCCAATAAACCGGACAGTTTTGAAATAAGGCGACTGTATCTGCATTCTTTGGCCTTTAATTATAAATATATCTCAATATTATCAACATTTTGTATCTATACTTATATATAAAGAGAGAGCTATTTTGTACGTGGAGGATAATCTTCAGAACCACTGTACCTATTTGAAAAATTCTTTCACTGTTTGAAAGGTACATTATTCCAGATGGACATAGGCTATATATTATGTATATCTAATCAGTAGAAATAAAGTTAGGGGCTAAATCCTAACAATCTCCATTGTTACCGCTACTGTCCTCAACCGCTTTTTGTGCCGAAGTCTTCAACGATCCTTAGCGTGGTGCTATCTATACTTATATATAAAGAGAGAGCGGTTTTGTATGTGGAGGGTAATCTTCAGAACCACTGTACCTATTTGAAAAATTCTTTCACTGTTTGAAAGGTACATTATTCCAGATGGACATAGGATATATATTATGTATATCTGATCAGTAGAAATAAAGTTAGGGGCTTAATCCTAACAATCTCCATTCTTTCCGCTACTGTCTTCTACCGCTTTTTATTCCGACGATTTCAACGATACTTATCGTGGTGCTATCGCGGTGGGCTTCTGTTCTGACGCTAGCGGTTCGAACCTAGCCGTTCTCCGGCACGCATTTTTCTTTTAAAAAATTAGATTTACAATTTATTGGCTTTACAATTTTTAAGATTTACAATTTATTGGCTATCAACTGGAAATTTATTGGTATAATATTTTGTTCAACGCTGAAAAAGTCGGAACGGGCCGCTAGTCTTATCATAAAACGAAGAATTATTATTTTCAATTTGAAAAAAAAAGTCAATTACAGAAGGAATAATCAAGGTTGAAAGAGACGTTGCACTTTGTGCCACGCGCGCCTGCTGGTGTTTCAAAAATTGAAGGGTTAAGGGACTGAAACTGCACGTGGCCTTTATTTAAAAGTAAATTTAATTTTGAGCTTCATCATCTTCGTTCAAAATATGCTTATCAAGCTATAATATTGGAATTCAATTAGGTATGAAATATATAGAATTACATTTCACAGGCGTTACATTTTTACATATACTTTTTCGTTAAATTCTTCAGGAATGTACTATTATCCTTTCTCAGATGCAATCCAGTTTTAATTTGTTTTTCTTTCCCACGAATGAAAATTAGCATATAAAAGAATAATAAAAGATACGCTGCACTTTATTTCTGTAAAATAATACACACTTTTTTAAATTAACCACTCACATGGAGAAACATAAAATAGTAAATTATTACCTAGAAATAATATTTTTCCAGTTTCAAAGTCAATGTTCTAGCAATCGCGAGCACCATTTAGGAGATAAATTGCAGGACACATTTAGAACAAGAAAACTTGCCTCCTGCTTACACATTCCTGGGTTCTATCATACATTATGATATATATACTGAAAATGTCTGTAGCTGCGATCAGTTTAGGTTTGTGCTTTAACCGTTTTCTGCCAAATTGTGACAAGACCTAATCGTCATTTCTAAACTAAGTATGATCAGTAGACGATATCTTTTCAAACTTACCGCAAACATCTGTGCAATATAAGCGAAAAATCGTATAACAGGTAACAGAATCCATAGACTTAAAAATGCCTTAATTTGTAAACATCTGGATTCATTTTGAAAATACTTGATTTACTGTATTTCTTCTCATTTTCCAAGGTATCATAACAATTTTTTCCCGTTTAACCGTTCAGCGGGTACGCCAATTTTTGGAACACCAGCAGGTGTGCGTTGCATAAAGTGCAACGTCTCTTTCAACCTTGATTATTTCTTTTCTAATAAATAATTTCTTTTTTCAAATTGAAAACATTGATTCTGCGTTTTAAGACAATATATAAAATTTTGATAATACTGAGATACATTTACAATTAAAGGCCAACGAATGCAGATACAATCGCCTTATTTCAAAACTGTCAGGTTTAATGCATGTAAGGACAACTTGCGAATCGATTCCTATTCTTCCCCAAAACCTAAAAAACAATGAGATTGTCCATCTTCGTGATATGTGGGATACCGTGTAATAGCTGCACATTTGGTTTACTACATCAACTCAAAATTTTGTCGTATTGCAATCCAGTATAATCACCGGTTTACCACGGTTAAATCACGACCAACAATGAATGGAAAGGAATACAAGGGTCAGAAAATCAGACCTTCATTAGAAAGGGTGTAGCTATAAATAGAAACTGCTTAGAACATTCAAACCTTACTTATAAAAACAAATCATTCAAAATTACGAAAATGTTGCACTTTATACAGGGGCTCGCCTTCTGAAGGGTTAACCTTTTCCTTACGGGGTGGGATAGCATGTATCCCAAGAATACATCCCAAGAATACAACCCAAGAATGAATGAATATATATATATATATATATATATATATATATATATATATATATATATATATGAATATATATATACATATATATATATATATATATATACATATATATATATATATATATATATATATATATGTATATATATATATATATATACATATATATATATATATATATATATATATATATATATATATATATATATATATATATATATATATATATATATATATATATATATATATATATATATATATAACCCCCTTAATTGCTGTCCTTAGAAAGGGGGTCTGAAATTTATCGTTCTAAAGAGGGAATAAGAGAAATGGGCCCCGTAAGCTAAAGGTTAATTCTGCCACCTGGCCGGAACAATTCCAGAGTCCATCCATGGACGGAAGGAAGCAGGGGAATGCGGTTCATGTTTACATTGGCACCAGAAGGGTAGGAATACGACTTTGTCAGGTGCCTCCACAATTTTGACAGACAGACTTCTCGTAGAAACGAGGGTATTTAATGGTGTTTGTTGTAGATTCGAATCCAACACCTCCAGATCAAAGCCGGACGCGCTATCAATAAGCAACCACGGGCCCATCATAATATTACAATCAGAGATTTTTTGCTCACTGGTTTGCTATGTCGTGTTGCAAACCAACAAAATCAGAGTTTCATTATAATGCGGAAATATCTCATTCCTAATCGGATCAGCTTCTATGAATATTTTACGTCCCCAGAGAGTTCAAAAAGTAAAATTTATTCAGGGTTTTAATTACTTACCCACTTTTTTTTCTTATATCAGGTGGGTAATTAATTATTTCACAAGTCACACTGCCTGAAATACTTATCTTTTTTCTGAAATTAATTTTTTTTTCAGTTCTTGGGAGTGTTTTTCATTCAATAGTTTAAAAATATCTACCTTCTTAAAAGAACGTCAATAGGATAGAGTCGAATAAATACTTGACTAATTTATTTTCAGGAATTAAAAAAAAAATTGCACTCATGATTTCTCTTCCTGAAACGTAAAAGTGGAAGATAAAATTAAGCCGAATGCATTTCCATTAAGGGCAAATATGTCAATTAAGAAATCCACTTAGGTATCGCAATTTAAAAATTAAATAAACATAGAGTACCCAATATTTTAACATAATAATACACACATACACTCACAGACGCACATGAAACACACATGAGAGTATATGCGAGGGTATATGCATTCGCCACAAATGAAATACACATGAAAGAAAAATAATACTCATATTTTTTGGAAAAATAATACTCATATTTTTCGAAAAATAAGAGTTTTTTTTGTTAAGGATTTAAAACACTCATCTGTGATTTAAATCTGACTTTTTGTATGATATGTTAGTGTAGGTGTGATCACCATTAAAATTTCTTTATGTAACTAATATATGTTTACTTTGTTGTTGCTTATGCCACTTGACCGACATCAATATCGGATCAAGTCCCGCGGGCTATGGGCGATGAAGGTGATGCTCCTGTTATGAATTAGCACCACAAGGGTCGGAGTCCGACTTGGAAAAATGACCCGTACCGTAATTTTGAACCGAGACAAAAGACGAGACCGGAACACTTGAACCCGCACCTCCAGAGGTAAATTTGAGAACTTGGAGGACATTGCAGCCACCACCTATTTTATCTGCCCCGTTCACTATTAGTGTACACGGCGATGGATTTGCAGCGACGAGCATCGAAGCAGGGACGTTCATATCACTGGCCCGCTGCTCTTGCCAACTGGGTCACCTATTGTTTTTAATTATCATCAACTTTTTCCTTACGGGATGGGATAGCATGTATCCCAAGAATATGGGCCCAAGAATGAATGAACGAACGAACACGAACGAACACACACACACACACACACACACACACACACATATATATATATATATATATACATATACATATATATATATATATATATATATATATATATATATATATATATATATATATATATATATATATATATATATATATATATATATATATATATATAAACCCCTTAATAACCGTTCTAACAACCGGGTCACCGCGCCCACATATATTTTTATTAACAGTGATAAATGTATGTTGTATTTTAAAGTATTATATATTCCGGGATATTGTTCAGTGTCTAACAGTTTGTATGATGTATATTATTTACACAAATATACTAATAATTTTAGCATTTACAGAAATGGGGCAACAAAGAAAGGTTATATTAACATGGCTTTAGTTTCCCATCAACGATTTAACTTTGGTATACCCAGTGCCATTTTATTTTCTTACCTCCAGGGAATTGTTAAGATAAAAGTTTTTAAAAAGTTGCTCGTAAACATACCTTTATACTAATGTATAATTTTGCTATTCTTAATAGATATTTTAATTTTTAAACTTCCAAACAATTTAATTTTATAATTTACAAAATTACGTCTGTGCCAGTAAACTTTTCATATTTTCAGCTGATAACATTAAGATTTTATTCTCAACCAAGTAGTTAGTTTTTATATGATAAGTTTTTATTCAAAGCAATATGTAAGTAATAATTTTCTAGAATTAATTCATAAAAACCTCAAATTTTTTTAAATGCAATTTATTCAATAACGCATTGGCATTTTGGTTTTGTTAGAGAATTGATGGTGTTTCTGCTTAGAAATTGAATCAAATTTCAAATATACTATTAAAATAACTTATTTACTATAGACGATTTTTTTTATAGTTTTAAGAGTGGTAAGTAAACTTTTTCTCAGGATTCTAAGGGACTAAAAATTTTAGTACATTGAATCTGACATTTAAATACAGCATTCAAAAAATCCAAAGAAGAACAGAAGTTCTTTCAAAATGTCCAACGATAGCTTTAACACGCAAGTCATTAAAGTGAGAACAATTCCTCCCTATTTCAATTTCTTTTAACATCATTTGGCGCAGCTGAAGCTGCTATTTCTTAAGATAGCAAAAATTTTATGCAAAAGTTGCGTGCACCATTTTCTTTCATCTCAACGCCTTTTTGAAGCACATAATTTTACATATTTCAAAAGTTAACCTGGAAAAATTTTACCTCAGTTCGCAAAAAATTGCCAATGTGGGAAATGACAAAGAAATATAAACGTTCAAGATTTCTTAATTTAAACTATTTTGATGAGCATCATACGTAACGTGTTATACATGTTAAGAATTTTTTGAGTTAAAATCAAATATATTTGCATGTATCAGATTAAGAGTTCATTTTCTATTAAGAATGTGCACACTACAGTTTCATTATTTGCCTCAGAGATAAAATTATTTGTAGCAATTGTTCCAGCTATATCTTCATTATCCATTAGCTATACGGTCATATTTTTTTACTTTCTAATAGTCAATGTTATTCACCGTTAAAAAAACTAATGCATTACTATAGAGTTCTTTTTTTCTGCAGAATTGTTTTAAAGGGGTTGTAGTATGTAAGCTAAAATGTTCCTAAATTGATATCAATCTATTTAAATAAACAGTAATATGAATTATTTTGACTCAAGTATCCTTGTCAAATGACGTTTGAGTGGTTTTAATTCGGAGCATGTTCTAAATCTTACTGAGATTCTGAGAGCTGCTTTTCTACTATCATAAAATCACATTCAAATAATATTCATATAGCAAGGGTCATCCAAACTAAAAGGGAAGTGTGTTGATATAAAACGTGGATATGACACGACTATAACGTGATAAGTCCATACAGTATTAATAAAGAATTTAAATGTGTATATAAAATTATTTTTACATTGTCAGAAGGAATATTTAATTGTCCGTCAATTGAGATTCAATTGCAAGAAGGCAGTTCCCAGTAGCATGTCACATCTCAACTCGAGTCCTAAACGAAGAGAAAAATTTATCGAGGAGGAAAATTTATTAACTTCCCTTACGAGTTTTAGTAATCTAGACATTTATATTTTTGTTAAATGCATAGATTACTAAAACTTGTCTAAGAAACTCATACCAGGAGAGCATGCCAGACCTCGACGTATAAAACGCATGACTTTATATTTTGCCCTTCGAGTCCTTCTGTGACGTTACATGAAACTGCCTTATTAGGAAGACTTAAGTAATTATCAAAGTCTCACGATATCCTCTACAATGGATGTCATCTTAAATGATCATCAGAGATAATGATGTGACTGATAACCTGGCAATCCCTGAGTTCTAGTGCTTCTTTGACTATCTCGAGATCTTCCCTATTAGGATGATCTCCGACAAGATCACTTAGATAATTCCTCCTGTTCATAATTAGTATTGCAGCTCTTGTCATGGAGACGCTTTGAACTGCAGGGGTGCTGTATATCTGCATCCTGCCACCTTCAGGTTCACTAGTCGGAATTTGAAGTGTCTCAGTTTAGATCGAGATCGTAAGGTCTTCCCGATGTGAAACAAATATAATATAGAGCAGGTCCCTCCCAACTATATCCTTAACTGTGTAAGGTATGCATAAGATTCGATTCACAAGAATCGAACTTTTGAGTGAATGAATTAAAGAAGCGGCTTGAGATATGCTAATTTCGGCATACGCGCTTGGTATAAATACCAAGCAGCTTGATTAAGTAAACAGGTTGTTAAAGTTGATAGATAAGCGTGAGGTAGCTACGAAGTAAGCAGCTCCAAGTGTTAACCGGCGCTTGTGCTTAGGGGGCCCAAAGATTACGTGGCAGAACTGCTGGTTTGACTCTCTGCTGGTTTGTGAGTATTTGCAAAGTGTATTTGTATTGAATGTTAAGATATATTCCGTACAAGTAGTACGTATGCTTATTGCTGTAAAAGCAAATTCTATATGTGCAACGAATTCAATAAATATTGTGCCATGTATAAACTGTGTTTGTATCAAATTCATTTAGAGCGCCACTTTAAATTATATACACCCAAGTCTGGGTAGAAGTGAGCTATTCTCTATAACTGTGTGGGGTTGACTTTCAGCGATTTTTGTGCTGATCTGTTGATGGTTCCGAATTTTATTAGGGTGCATGGACTCATGAACTTGGTCTAACTGGGGTTGGACTAAGTTTGGATCATAAACAACAGCAACAAATTGAGAATCTCAAAGGAAAATAACTATTTAAATCGGGTAATTAATATGAAGATAAAATAAGTAAATAATTCCAGAGTTTCTGAGAAACACAATATAGTTTTCAAAATTCCACGTTTATGGAAGACAAAAAATGAAATATAAGACACGGTCAGTAAAAAAGAAAGAAAATTATAATTCCAAAAATACGTAATTATAAAGGAAAAGTAAAAAATCTCCCCCCTATAACTTTTTGAGAACACTATTTTCTAAATCAAATGTCGATCGATTCAAGTCATATTTATACGTTGCTTTAAATATATATAATTAGACATTACAGTACAGAAAAAAATTCATGACATGTTAATTTTTATATTACATCGTCAAACTCACATGTAAATGTTTGCCCATTTTCTTTTTACATGTAAGCCATGTTCTACTGATATAAAAGATTACGAATCGAGGTTAGGCAAATATTTCGCCATAAACTTTTGCTAGTGAATTTCATTTCCTGTTTAAAGTTATAATATTTTATAGTGATGCGATCAAATATTATGTTCTCCTTGTTTTAAGATAATAATATGACTCAGAACATAGATACACAAACACACATACACAGTTATATATATATATATATATATATATATATATATATATATGGATGTCTAAAACAGTTCCGTAACTGACTGACTCACTGACATACAACTCACAAACCAAACCGCTGGACCTAAAGGGCTTAAATTTTGCATGGCGATTCTTCTTATAGTGTAGGGGTGCACTAAAAAAGATTTTTGAAAAAATCTTCTTAGATTTTTTTAAATTAAATTTTTAAGCTGTTTGAGTAACCTTTTTTTAAGTTTGCATTAAAAATAATAATTTGAGGGTTATAAAATTTATATCACAAGAAAGATCATAAAAATTCCTTTAAAATGAAATCTTTTTTGAATCTTTAAATTCTTTTCTGATCTTTGGTGAATTTTTAAAAATTAAATTTTATAATTTAATTTATTAAATGCTGATCACGTGATTTCTTTTTCTGGTACTTTAAATAAATTTATTGTCACACCATACAAACGAAATAGACAAAAAAATATTTTTCTTTTCTTGCTAATGCGGCAGACGATTGGACATTAACTAAAAAAATATTGAAATACCGTAAAAATATGTTCCTCAAATTGTACTATATTAACTGAACTATATAGTACAATGTCCTATATAGTACAGTTAGTATGTCCTATTAGATTTAATTTGAATATTTTCTTCTACATTATTTTGTCTATAAAATATCCCTTACGATTTTTTATAAATGCACTTTTTTACATGAATTGTATACATTTATCGTCGTATTTATTATAAATAAATAAATATATATATATATATATATATATATATAGTTTTTCTCTATGAAAAAACGTTAAATGCGGGGGAAAAATACACATACACACATATATATATATATATATATATATATATATATATATATATATATATATATATATATATATATATATATATACACTGAAGTACCACTGAATTAGGGATAGCAAAGCCTATGCAAATTGTGTAGCGCTGCGCATCATGTATGCGCAAGTGAGGGCGCTGTGGTAACTGCATATATAGCGCATACTGTGGTTGTTCTGAATTAGTTGTTGGAATTGCCAGTATGGGTAAACTGCCTGATCGAGACGCCTTCGATCGCGGACAAATCGTAGGTGCGCGACGCATGGGCCATTCAATTTCCGAAATCGTCAGACAGCTAGGATTTTCAAGGTCGACAGTGTCAAGAGTTTACCAAGAATACATGGATGGTGGAAAAAAAATAGCGATCGGGCAAACTGCAAAGGACAATTAGCCTTGAGAGTGCGTGGTTAGAGACGGCTCAGGCGTATTGTACGCAGCCAGCGAAGCCAAACATTAGCTCAAATTACCACCCAGTTTAATGACAGTGCCAGTCATACAGTCAGTAAACGGACTGTGCAACGCTCGCTGCACCGTATGGGTTTCGGGAGCCGTCGACCTACGAGAGTACCATTGCTCTATACTCGCCATCGGGCTGCACATCATGCCTGGGCAAGAGAGCACAGAGACTGGAGTGTAGAGGACTGTAAAAGAGTAGCATGGAGTAATGAGTCTCGATTCCGACTACTTAACGCCGACGGGAGGCAGAGAATATGGCGTCAGGCTCATGAAGCCATGGATCCTGCATGCCTGGCTGGAACTGTACAAGGGCATGGTGGCTCAATCATGGTCTGGGGTGTTTTTTCGTGGCACAGTTTGGGATCTTTGGTGCGTGTACCAACCTCCGTCAATGCAATTCGGTACGTAGAGTTGCTGGGTGATCACCTCCATCCGTTTATGCTGTTCTGTTATCCGCACGGTAATGGAGTTTTCCATCAAGACAACTGTACCTCTCACAAGTCCCGGTTGGCTACTGGCTGGTTGGATGAGCATTCCTCTGACTTCTCTGTCATGAATTGGCCACCTAGAAGCCCAGACTTAAATCCTATTGAGCATCTTTGGGATGTTTTGGAACAAGGCGTGAAAGGCCATCACACAGCACCAAAGAACCTTACTAGATAGTTTTATTTTTCTGTCACACAATAAACAGTTCGAAAAATGCATTTCTTTCTCTTTTAAAGTTGTTTGTTTTAAAGACATTTGTTAAGCAATAAAGAAAATTTTCTCTGGCATTTCTTTCATAATTGAAGATGTAAGCATGTGACATTCTCCTAAAAGCTTTCGAAATTTTTCCCGAAGGCTTTACTTTCAATATTGAAATTAATTAAAAAAATTTAGAATCACCGCTGGAAATCAGATATGGCTTTTATTTCAGTATTGATCAACTTGAAACTTACAAGAACTCTGAATAATCCAAGAATAATTATAAATCTTAAGGTATTGAGAACGAGATTCAAGGAAAATAATTATATACTCCAGGAAAGGGTTTGAGCAGTAAACGGATAGCCTAGCAATTAACATATCTCATCTGCTGTAGTTTCTGACCCTTTTGTATCTTTGGCTTAGGAATTTTGAAATATTTAGATCCAACGCTTAGACGATAGCAAAAAGTACAAAATCATGATTTAAAAAAAAGAAGAACATCTCAAGAACAAAGCAAGAACCCCACAAACCGGAAATTAAAAGAGTCAAAATTGTTGTTCTTTTACTTAAACGTGTAAAAATGCCCACTCAGCACAATTATGTTCCAAAACTGAAATTCGTTCTAAATTCCTAAAATTATAATCGAAGATCTATTCACTGAAAATTCTATATTTTACCCCAACACAGCTTAAATGCTTTCCAAAAGTCAATAAATCATATTCACTGACTGATTCTTGTAGAGACGCTAATGTATATGCTAAGTGAAAACACGAATAGTTTGAACGTAAATACACAAACGTTCGGTCTCAAATGTACTCGAGACCATGATATTGGTGCTTGTTTATCCCACTTGTAATTCAGTTTGTTTATGCTATAACTGCTGTCAGAGATAATTCTCGAAAGTGGGAATTGCTCCACTCCCCTAAAATGCATTAAACAGAGTACATTAGCCCTCATTAAGGAATACAAATGTGCTTAAGTATGATTTATAAAAACAACAAACGCACGTACGTTGCCATTGTTGCCGCATTATTAAGCTTCTAACAAAATAATTCTGTAAAATGTTAAAGTTGTCTATTTTATATTTCTCAATATAAACTGCTTATCTCTGGTAATGGATGAAGGCACATATTAAAGAGACATTCATAGTTCACGATAGGCGGAATGAAATGTATTGTAATATTATTTGGTGGAAAAGCTAGGAAATAAATGTATGAGTATCAAGAATATGCAGATATGGAATTTCATATTAGAGGTTTTGGCGACGAGAACTTGTGCCAAATAATAAGTATTAATTTGTATTGTCTAGAAATTTCTAAGGGTAATATTTTCTAGCTAAGCGTAGAAAGTCTTGTCGCGTCATTTCCAAACCTGGAAACACACGCAACCATTAAGTTCAGATCCAATGTTACACTAATGAATTCTGTCTGGTAGGGTTTTTTTGTTTACAAAGTTTATTAGTGTTTCGTTATTTCAATAATTGTGAGGGATTTTCTGATTTTCTATTTGAATTGTTTTTCAAATTTGTCAGTGGCGTAGCTAGAACTTTTGCCGCCCGGGGCGGTCTCGAATTTGCCGTCCATTCTAAGTCAATCAATTGGCATCCGGGCAAAATTTTTGTCATGTAAATCTGTATCAGAGTAAAATTTTTAGAGATAATATTTTCAACCCTACATTGAATTGACGATGAGGAAAAATATTCGAAATCATATAGTAATTCATAATTCGTAGAAATCGAACAGTAAACTCATGAATTGAACAAGTGGTTTTTTACAACTAATACTAAATAAAAATATGCCACCCCAAAATATGTGCCGTCCGGTGCGAGACCGCACCCACCGCACCTCCCTAGCTACGCCACTGAAATTTTTTATTCAAAATTAAATGCATCGTTTAATAAAAACTTTTCAGAACTCTCCAAGATATCTTTACACTCCTGGTGAAACACTACTGCAAATCATTGTACAGTTCAGTCTTCATAAAAGACTTACTATTTATACGCATTTTAATTTTTAAATATTCATTATAATAATTGTTTCATTTTACGCATCATATTGTTTGTAATTTGTATTCTAATTGTATTTCTTGTCAATAGATGGCATCGCTATGTAACTATTTTTACTTAAAGCTGAATTTTTTTTTTGTTGTTGTTGCACATTAAATGCTGAGTAATGGCAAGAAAATGGCTAAGAAATGTTTATTCTGTTGTGGTGTATATTCTATTCTAAGCAATGTCATGTAAGAATTCAAAAATATCTATGGCGGGTGCGATTCCGTTTATTACTTTTTTGTTAAATATTCTGTGCAGATCATTGGTCAAGCTGTTGACATTTTGAAGTCAATTATTCCTTTTGCAAATCCTTATTCCGAAGGGTTATTCAGTCTGTCATGAATTCAACAGTTATGTGTTAAACTGAAGTCAATTATTAAATGTATTTTAAGGATACATGCATTGGAGTAATTTTTATTGTGTTGACTTATTATTCAAGTATTTATTCAGATGATGTTAAAGGTAAGGCATTCCAGTATTACCTTTATTAAAAGAAGTAAGAAGATTGATTAGTTGTACTTAAACAAGAACATTAAATATTTTTATTAATGTATTATCATACAGTTCACTAAGGTATAAAATAATTAGTTTAAGGCATCTGCCTACATTGAAATGACTATTTTGGTGAAAAATTTCGGAAAAAATTTATTGCTCTATTTCATAGGGCAACCTTTTAGGATTATAATGCTGCATTACTTTTATTCGTACGATCATTGGATGAGAACTTATGGCCAATTTAATAAACCGAACGCTGTATGAAAATACCGGGAATAGCATTTTTAAAATTCATTTTCTAGAAAGCTAATTTTTCATTAACTTCTGTAAAGGAGAAAGCTAATAATTTAAAAAGCTTTCAGTATAACTAACTAACCAATGGCATAACAGTCCATTGTAGACCAAGTGCTGTGTTGCCCATCTCCGCTTACTTGAACGTGGGTTTGGGGTGCCATACAGCATGTGTCTCGGGCAGGTGGTCAACCTGTCGAAGTATAACCAGAGTTAGTTCCCAAGCATGATTGGTCCTCATTTTATCGCCCCACTGAAGGGATGAAAGGATTAGTCGTCCTTGGCCAGTCTCAGGGTCGAACCCTGGCCCTGAGGTGTGGCAGAATGAAGCTTTTAACCACTACGCCACAGGCCGTCGCTTTCAATATGTTTTAATGAAATTTTGCAGTAGTGTTTTACATATTACTAACTATGTTTTGAACTTAAAGCTAAGCTATATGTGTTAATTTAATCATTCTATAGGTACCTGATAATTTCTTTTTTTTTTAATTAATGTTTTTTTTCATATTTTTTGGTATATTTAACTGATTATTGGAAATATTGTAAAAGTTTTAGTTTAGGACCCAGGTAAAAGTCACAGTAATCTATAGTGTAAAGGAAATTAAAATATATTCAGTTGAATTGAGTGTAGGATCTCTGGCATAAGAACTAAATTGTACTAAATATTAATAAAAAATTCCCCTATATTTTAAAATATTATGAATTTTTTTTCCAAAATTAAATTTGTTTTCATGTTTTTATATCACGTTTGAACTAAAAATATATCTATTTAACCAGTACTGCATATTTTTCAAAATAAGTTCTCCTTTTGCAGCAGTGCTTTACATATTACTTACTAAGCTTTGAACTAAAAGCTAAGCTATATGAGGTTAATTTAATCATTCTACAGGTAACTGTACTTATAAAAAGATAATTTCTTTTAAAAAAATCATTGTTTTTTCATATTTTTTCGTATATTTCTCTGATTATTGGAAATATTGTAAAATCTTTAGTACAGGACCTAGGTAAATGTCACAATATTCCATAGCATAAAGAAAATTAAAACATATTTAGTTGAATTGAGTGTAGGGTCTCTGGCGTAAGCACTAAATTGTACTAAATATTAATAAAAAATTCCCTATATTTTAAAATATTATGAATTTTTTTTTCCAAAATTAAATTTGTTTTCATGATTTTATATCACGTTTGAACTAAAAATATATCTATTTAACCAGTACTGAATATTTTTTGAAAGTAAGTTCTCCTTTTGCAGTAGTGTGTTACATATTATTTACTAAGTTTTGAACTAAAAACTAAGCTATATGTGTTAATTTAATCATTCTACAGGTAACTGTACTTATAAAAATATAATTTCTTAAAAAAAAAATCATTGTTTTTTCATATTTTTTTGGTATATTTCGCTGATTATTGGAAATATTGTAAAAGTTTTAGTACAGGACCTAGGTAAATGTCACAGTATTCTATAGCATAAAGGAAATTAAAATATATTTAGTTGAATTGAGTGTATGATCTCTGGTGTAACCACTTAATTGTACTAAATATTTATAAAAAATTCCCTATATTTTAAAATATTATGAAGATTTTCAAAAATTAAATTTGTTTTCAAGATTTTACATCACGTTTGAACTAAAAATATATGTATTTAACCAGTACTGTATATTTTTGAAAAAAAGTGCTCCGAACACAGGCAGGTACCTTAAGGTGTCAGGTACCTTTTAAAGGCCAAGAGATTCGACAACCATGTCCCTATTTTCAATCATCAGTATGTAAGGTATACACAAGATTCGATTCACAAGAATCGAACTTTTGAGTGAATGAATTAAAGAAGCTGCTTGAGATATGCTAATTTCGGCATACGAGCTTAGTATAAATACCGTGCAGCGTCATTAATAAAAAAAAAGTTGTTAAGGTTGAAAAGGTGTTATCCTGCGCTATTGATTAGCAGGCCCAAAGTTTACGTGGCAGTACTGCTGGTTTGACTCTCTGCTGGGTTGTGAGTATTCGAAATGTGTATTTCTATTGAATGATAATATATATATTCCGCACAAGTAGTACGTATGCTTATTGCTGTAAAAGCAAATTATATATGTGCAACGAATTCATTAAACATTGTTTCATGTATAAACTGTGTTTGTATAAAATTCAAATAGAGTGTCACTTCAAATTATATACACCCATGTCTGGGTAGAAGTGAGCATAATTACTCTATAAGTAGTTACATAAGTAACTTATTTAGAAAAATGAAATTTTTACTGTTAGTTAAACGATTTCTTCTTTATAAATTCGGCTCTCATTTTTTTCTAGCTCAAAGAGAAATTTTTTAATTGTTTAGCACTAGAAAGATGGCTGCCGTCATTTTGACGGCTGCCGTCATTTAGACGCCATTATAGTTTCGGACATACTATTGAGCGCTATGTCTGTATTTATGTCCTCAGGCTTCTGAAATTTTATGAATTTTTCTAATTTGAAGTGAAATATGCACACACATTTACAAAATTATATTCGATATTAAAAAGGGGGAGAAAGTTTGTTGGATACCTACTACGACTAAAAGCCGCCAATTTGAGGACAATATAGAAAACAGGCAGAAATCTGTAAAATAATACCGGAAAAAATGTTAGTTTCATTTCGTCTCTTCCCCCTTTTGCAAATTACAGATATATTGGCTCTTCGGAAATATTGATGTTGAAAAATATAGACTGCACAAACCATGATATATTTTTACGGATAAAATATACCAGGTTGTCAGCTCGGAAGATCTACATTAAAAATATATCTAAATATATACTAATTTATTATATATTGGTATGAAATAGTTCAAAATTTAACGTATTTAACTATTTAAAGAAACACATTCAATATTTTAAATTCTTGATTTTATTTTTAAGCGTGAAAATGACGGCGTTCAGTCTTTCTAGTAAGAAAAAATTCCCGTCTTTTTAGTGTTAAATTTTTAACCATTGTTTATGTCATAGTTATCTCTTTGCGCACTTGATATTACCATAACAGGTGTTTAGAACACCATGAAATTTTATACACGGACATTATAAACATGTACCATTAAAATGACCTACAACTATGTCATTCCTACCATTAAAATGTTAATTCCAGTAAAATCTAGGAAATTTTTTGAAAAATTTAAGTTTTAACAAAAAAAATTTTTCCCGTGAAGAACTAAGACTTTTGATTTTGAAGTTCGTCATTTTAAAGATATATTATATTAGTTAATTTTAAAATAAACAAAAAAATTGTATATTCATTAATAAACAGACGCAAGTCTACGCGCATGAATGACATAACATTAACATAACTTTTCAACGACATAAAATTGAAAAAAACAATCGTTGAAATTTAAAAGAAAATAAAAACTTTTTCTTCAAGCTAAAAAAAAAATTGACAGCCGTATTTATAAAGAGGAGAGTGTTTTTCACTCACAATAAAATTTTCATATTTCTGAATAAATGTTTTTTATAACTACTAATGATTCACAATAGTTATATCTCCGTCGAGTCTCTTAGCTTTTGAAAGGTACCTGATCCCTTAAACCGTAAATTTAAAAAAAAATAATTTAAATTTAGATGAAATCTGCTTCGGAATTTTAAAAATGACTGACGTATTTTATAAAATTTTTGTTCACAGTGCATAAAAAATTTATAAATAGGAATTGGTTTTAGTTTTTAAATACAATACTTCAGTAACAAATATAAAGTGGTAATTTTAAAGGTTTTTTTCTAGTTCGCATGCATAATATTTTCTTTATAAACGCATACGTTTTCTTTTTACTGAAAAAAAAAAATGTGTAAATACCGTCTTCCATAACACCTGCCAGTTTTCTGTACTAAAAGAAAAACCAATAAAAAAGATGACGTTGAAATTGGAGATGCGTGCCACACGTCTTTTTTGATTATCAAAAAATGAATGTCCAACCTCAAAAAATACGAAATTCAATATTTTTCTAATCTGAAAATAATGTGTTCACTCTGTCATGATACGAAGCTGTCGTGAGTTATGGTTTCTTAAAATAGGAACGCCATTATGCTGTTTTTGCGTGCGGTTTTTCTTTTAGTCGCACGATTACTCTTGTACTAGTAATTTTTCTGTCAGTAATTTGACTTTTTCATGCTGGTTAATGAATACCAACGTAAAAAAATCTTGCGTTAAAAACTGAAGCTGTTGAAAAATTAAAGGAAATCACTTATCTCAGTTGTACGAAGATAAAAATTAACGTTAAAATAATCATAACGGATATTCCGATGGATGAAGTGAGAATTCATTTGGTATTTCCTTACTGACCAAATTAAGAGACAGAGACTTAATGGAGAATAGATTTTGAAACTGTACAATAATAGTGAGTTTTCGTAATGTATTTTTTCTCAGAGAATATCATAGAGACTAAAGAAAGAAAAAAAATTCAGGTAGTCTCTTCTAACGAAACTACCGCGGGTTATTAACGTAGGATTAGTAATCGTTGCTTACCTCTTTCGTATGCATATATGTATGTATGTGTCATCAGAGCCTGACTAAGGCAGGGGCATACGGGGCATTTGCCCCGGGCCCCTACATCCGAGGGGGGCCCCAAATCGAATAGAAAGTTTAGTATTAAGTATTAAGTTTGTCATTACTGAAGTAGTGAAGCAGAGGTGGGCCCCCAAAGAAGTTTTTGCCCCGGGCCCCAATTGGGCTAAGTCGGGACCTGTGTGTCATGTATATATGTATCTATATACAGGTATAGGTACGTATGTGTATATATATACATATATGTATGTCAAAATTTTGGCCATTTTGGTACTTTTATGTTTAACTGTTTACTGCTTGTCCAAGCGATACAGACGGGGTTTGGCGCGTTGCCAAAATTATAACTCGCAAGGTAAGGAAGGAAGGTTTCAGCGTCTGCAATTTTGCTTTCCGGGGGACAATTATGGATGAACAAGGTAAAAAATATTTCAGGTAGTCTCTTCTAACGAAACTACCGCGGGTTATTAACGTAGGATCACTTATCGTTTCTTACCTCATATTTTTTTACGAAATTTGGTACTTTTCTGTTCAACTGTTTACTGCTACTGGGTTTGGCGGGCTGCCAAAATGACGGACTGACGCAGTACGGACTCTGATTTTCCTTTCTTTACAGAGGACCGTTATGGAGGAACATATTACTACGTTAAAAAAACTTACTGAAATTCTTACTGAATTCTTCAGTGCGATTACGAAGTGAAAAAAAAAACTTACTGAAGACTTACTGCAATTCTTCAGTGCGATTTATAACATAAAGTTCCTTATTTAAGAATATTTAATGCTTTGTTTCAGTAATAATATCCAGGAAGAAGTTATCAAAACTCTTCTATACGAGTTTTAATAAATGGGTTCGTTTTAAATTCTCTTCAAATTCTAAATATGTCCAATTAGCTAAAATCGAAGTTTTGTGTATTTTAAGACTTTTGAATTAAAGGAAATCACTTATCTCAGCTGTACGAAGATAAAATTAACGTTAAAATAATCATAACGGATATCCCGATTAAAGAAGAGAGAATTCATTAGTTATTTCCTTACTGACCAAATTAAGAGCAAAGAATAGGATTTGGGACCTCTAGTTTAATAGTGCCATTTCGTAATGTCTTATAACTCAGAGACTATTATACATACTAAAGAAAAAAAAATTATTACTGAAATTAATCATTTATGCCAAAAGATTGTTTATTTTAAGGTATCCGTACACCTTCGGAAGTGATTTTTTGATTTTTTGATTTTTCTTTTTATCTGTTTTTCTCTTTTTGATAATGGCATTCAAGATAAAACTTGGAAAATTACAGGGTTCCCACCTATATCAAGTACACACCACACAACTTCTAAACGGTGACAGCTTAGGCCATAAAGTTGGAGTCTAGGTATAGTAAAAAGGTATGCGATACTCGATGCGACAACTGACAACGCCATCTATCGGCAAATTTTGGAATTAGCGTTTTTATCTGAAAAATGGTACGAAATACGGGTAAAAAGTAAATGACACAGTTGTTCAGCATCATCGATTTAGTAAGAAAAGACACCTTGCGCACATTAATACTCAAAACAGATTGTAAAAAAATGAACATTTGTTTGGTTGTGATTTTCAACACTATGGAGTCGTGAAACGTGAGCGAAGCTCGAAAAGACCACCTCATGTACTAAATACCAAAAAAATGTGTATAGTGGCTGATGGAGAGCCCTTTCAGCAACATAAATAAATGATCCTGAAGATAGGGAAGTGTTCCAGTTTCTTTCTTCCACTCTTTCTAACATGACAATTTTCGAAATTGTGACCAAACAAATGTTCATTTTGTACATTCTGCTTTAAGTATTAATTTGAGCAAGGTGTCTTGTCTTACTAAATCAATGATGCTGAACAACTTTGTAATGGACTTTTTTCCCATACATTGTACCGTTTTTGAGATAAAAACGCTAATTCCAAAATTTGCTGATAGATGGCAATATAAGTTGTCTAGTCGAGTAGCGCATAGCTTTTTTTACTATACCTAGATACAAACTTTATGGCCTAAGCTGCACCGTTTAGAAGTTAAGGGAGGTGTAACAGATATAAATCGGAACTCTGAATATGAAAAATTTGGCTGTTACATGAAAATAATTTTTTCAAGTTTCACAAAACTGAAAAAAATTTGATGAAAATTTGACATTCCCGCAAAACATGATAAATCAAGAACAAACAGATATATTGCCATTCTAGCAGTAACACATCAAAATCCACTGTAAATTTCCTAAAAGAAATGGAACAAAAAACTGGTAACAAGGCCATACCCTTCACTGATATCCGTACTAAATCTCCCGATGTATCACCTATGGATTTTTGTGCTTTCTGACATTTTAAATCTGCATTATCCAAACGTCGTCCAAAAACCCTTACCGGACTCTGGAAAGCTGTTCAGGAGGAATGGGATAGAATACCTCTTCTGACACTTCAAAAGGCATTATTATCCTGGAAATTGCGGTGTCGAAAGATAGTTCAGAATAAGGGATGTCAAATAGAACATTTAAAACACAATAATTTTATGTAATTTAGTTTTGGGAATACAATATACATCGTCTAAAAAATGTGTGAACAGCCTCTGTACTAAGCTTTTAGTCTGTAGCAGTTAAAGTGCAGATGTACATAAATATTACTCGAAATTCATTGTCACTTGCAATTTATACCAATGTAAACAAAAAACTAATCATTCTGTAATCATGGGCATAGTCTATTCCATTTATAAAAGTATATAGATAAAGTATGCAAAATTTTAAGGACTTTTAATTGTAACTTTTTATATTAGGATGTTTTGAGTTAAGAGAAACAATGAAAAAAATCATTTTGAGAAAACGCGAAATATAACTAAAAATTTAACAGTCGAGAGACGGCCGCCGTCATTTTGACGGTTTCGGACATACTGTTGAGCGTTATGTCTGTATTTATGTCCTCAGGCTTCTGAAATGTTATGACTTTTTCTAATTTTAGGTGAAATATGGGCACAAATTTACAAAATTATGTTCGATATTAAAAAGGGGGGAAAATGTGCTGTAGAATAAAGCCGCTAATTTGACGACAATATTGAAAACAGGCGGAAATCTGTAAAATAATAGCGGAAGAAATGTTAGTTTCATTTCGTCTCTTCCCCCTTTTGTAAATAACAGAAATATTGGGTCTTCGGAAATATTGATGTTGAAAAATAAGGACTGCACAAACCAAGCATATATTTTTACGCATAAAATATACCAGGTTGTCAGCTCGGAATACCTGTATAAAAATATATCTAAATATATACTAATTTATTATATATGGATATGAAATAGTTTAAAATTTACAGTATTTAACCACATGTTAAGGAAAAAAACATTAAATATTTTTTATTCTTGATTTTATTTTTAACCGTCAAAATGACGGCGATCAGTCTCTTTAGTAAGAAAAAAATTCTCGTCTTTTTAGTGTTAATGCTTTGTATAAGTGATAAGGAATAAAATCCAGGAAGAAGTTATCAAAACTGTTCAGTACGACTTTTAATAAATGGGTTCGCTTTAAATTCTCTTCGAATTTTAAACATGCTAACGTAGCTAAAAATTGTAGTTTTGAGTATTTTAAGACTTTAAGAGGGCATGGAATCCAAAAGGCATAGCAAATAGCACATGAATAAACTAAATCATCTATTAGTTATTAATTTTAATAGCTTAATTTGTTTCACGTAGAAAGTTAATTTATATAATTTATAGTTCCGTCTACAGATATTAGTAGACAATGAATCGGAGTAAGAATGTCTTAAATGCATTTTGGCTACATATAATTGTGTGATCTAGCATAGCGTCAGATGTTAGTTTGATTATATGGATATGAAATAGTTCAAAATTTATAGTATTTAACTACATATTAAGAAAAAACATTAAATATTTTTTATTCTTGGTTTTATTTTTAACCGCCAAAATGACGGCGCTCAGTCTTTTTAGTCAGAAAAAATTCTCGTCTTTTTAGTGTTAATGCTTTGTATAAGTGATAAGGAATAAAATCCAGGAAGAAGTTATCAAAACTGTTAAGACTTTTAATAAATGGGTTCGCTTTAAATTCTCTTTGAATTTTAAACATTCTAAAGTAGCTAAAAATTGTAGTTTTCAGTATTTTAAGACTTTAAGAGGGCATGGAATCCACAAGGCATAGCAAATAGCACACGAATAAACTAAATCATCTATTAGCTATTAATTTTAATAGATTAATTTGTTTCACGTAGAACGTTAAGGGGACTCACTACCCTTAAATATTTAAAACATTCGATTTTTTTGAAAAAAAATATATGTTAAAGCCTGATCATTTCTGAACAAAATAAAGCAAACAGCATGAAAATATTCTGCTTAGTTCCGGAGATATTGATATTCTAAATATTTAATTACTGATCAAGTTTATGGTAGGAAAAAATTTTAAACTCATTTTTCTCAAAATGTGATTTTGCATCATTCCGCAACTGATATCTCAAATACTACGAAATATAATTCCATGAAAGTTTTATCACTGCATAATCATGTTATTTTATTGCGTCTGAACTAGAATTATTGCAACAGCTGCACATTTTGTCATTTTTTCAGGGGTAAATTAATGCAAAAATTTAAGGAAATTTTAAGTATATTTTAAACAGTTTTGAAAAAAATTGAAAAAGATATTTTAATGTTGAACGTTTTATGCTAAATTTTATTTTGAATTATTAATTTTAAATATAAAACAGGAATTATACATTTAAGTGTAAACTTAATTTCATAGTTCTGCTTGCAAGCCAGCATACAATAAAAATACTTAAAAAACAACGTATATGTAAAGCATTTAAAAAAAAATTATTTAAAAATTATTTTGAGAGTTGAAAATTTTTTTATTAAAATAAATATATCAATTTATGATATACATAAAATTTGGAAAAATTGGGAGTAAATTGAAATAGTCACAAACAGTCAAAAGGTATGAAAATATGCATTATTTCCTCGACTTAAGGGTCGTGAGTGCCCTTAATTTATATAATTTATAGTTTCGTCTACAGAAATTAGTAGACAATGAATCGGAGTAAGAATGTCTTAAATGCATTTTGGCTATATATAATTGTGTGATCTAGCATAGCGTCAGATGTTAGTTTGATTTCATCTTATTATTCTCTGTTTAGTTGCACGCTCAACAGGAGTGGTAATAAATTTTGCCGCCATTGGGGCACTCCATACAACTTGTGAGTACTCAAATCTGGGGATTTGATCAGTGTAGGAATTGCGAGTATAATTGGTTTTCAAATATTTATCAAATTTATAAAAATTGAACGAAATAAACCTTTTAATTATCCTACTGTTGAATGTTTTCTTTAAGGGGACAGTGGACTTTCAAAATTGTGAAATTTGTCCAAAAATTCGATTTTTTTTATTTTATTGAATTGTGAAACTACGGACGAGTAGGAATGTGTTGCAAAAAGAATTTTTAATTTCTGTGATTACTTTCCTAGTTATAGGCATTTATATTTAATTTAAATATTTTGTGGTTACAAATAGCAATAACTTTAAATGTGTTGTTCTCAAAATAAAAATTTTCATGTCATTCGAATATTCAAACTGCTTCAGGTGCATTTCTAACTATCGTATTGCCTTGAAATTTAAGTTTTATATACTTAACCGTAAATCAAATAAATCTTACTGAAAAAAATTATGCTTCGTAGCTCAAAATTTCTAAATTTTGTACTTGAAAAGATGAGTTATAGGTATTTTGAGTAATAAAAGGCTGTTTTCACTTATATTATTTTTTTTATCTTTATATTTTTAATGAATGCTTAAAAGAAGCAATAAGTTTCATTGTCAGTTCTATAAGGTATCCTGTAAATAAAAATTACCATATTATATGCAAAAGAAATGCGCATGGAACATTTTTAATTAGGCCAATTTTTTATATAATTGATAATTAATAATTCATAAATAATTAATATTTCATCTTTAAATTTCAACCACTTTTACATATCTATGGTACTAATCACATATTCAAATTTCAAGCAAATCCATTTAAAACAAAAAAAGTTAGGTTGGAAGGTCCACTGTCCCCTTAATTTCGGGATATTAAGACTGAAGTAATTCATTTTCAAACGATATTGGTTTATATTTACGACATGCATGCCACAATTTGACACTTTATATATCTTTCTTTTCAAATTCAAATGGAGAAAGAGTTTAAGAAATTTACAAAAAAAGAAATTTGATAGTCCTAGGTTTCGTTAGCTAAATATAATTATCTTAATTAGCTAAAGATTTATTTTTAATTCCCCTCTAAAATAAGTATTATAGAAATTAAAATTTTTTATATTTTATTTATATTTATAATCTTTTATAAAGAATTACATGTTATTACTTTTATATCATTAGCTCACTGGAACAATTTTGTAATCAATATTGATATATCACCTAATTTTACTAATTATATACTTTGGGATATCTGAAAGTTGACTTTTATAGCACTACAATTATAGAAATTTTACCTTTAATATCTATCTTTAGGAATACATTAATCGTAGATAATTAATTATTGAGGGTATATATATATATATATATATATATATATATATATATATATATATATATAATGGGAAAAAAAAGGGAGACTTAACAAAAAGTTTGAATGAAAGTAACGCATCGATAGTGTATATCCCTGTGTTTTTATACAAAAGCAGTTAAATATAAGAAATTAGTTTCCAGCATGATAAAACATGAAAATAACAAACATGAAAGGTGGAATATGATTCGCTGAATTCTGTGCTTTTGTTGATTTGTAAATTTTTTTAGTTGTGTTATCAAAAATTAGAATATATATATTTTTTCATTGGCAAATCATGCATACTACAAAACAAGATTTGTACTTATCTAGTATTAAATAGAAAATCAAGACTGCTAAGCAGTTCAAGGAACGGCTATTCTCTAATACATAAGTATACTATATGGTCATAGTAAATATTTTAGTAAAAAGTGGCTGTTTTCAAAATTTTATGAATCTGTTGTTGAGTTGTATTTGCCAGTATCTAAAACAAATATTTTTGTTTGTAGATGAATATTAATAATTTTAACAATACATTATAAAATGCACAATTTATCTGCATTTATGTAGTTTATAATATTTTTGAGTTTTCCGAGCGGAATGTTCTTTTATTTCCAAAATAAACCTGAAAGGTCTTTTGACTTGATATAACAGTATTAAGAGTAAAGTTCAGATCTCTCATTTATCAAATGTTCATATTTCCCATTGTGATCACTGAATATAGGAATAAAAGGAAAAAGGAGCTCCACTTTGGAATGCTTCTATTAGTTCAGGACAAAATGTTTGTCTATTTGCGTCTAAATAACCATGTATAATAATTTATATGGGATACTATTTTAAAACTAACTTATGTATTAAATGAATTAACAATTCGTTAGTTTTATGAGATCTAAAAAATACAATTTATATCAGTTTTTCGTGTTAATGCTCTGTTCAGCATTAAAATGAATATTTGTGAGCTACCGAAAAAGAAGAGGTGGTCATATAACCACAATTTGGTCCATATCCACGATTCCGTGTCCCTCTAATTCTGTGATTAAACTTATGATATGCCAGAAACCGGAACAATCAACTCAGTACGGATAGAAACCTGGAATTTTAAGGATGAAAATAAAGTATAAGTAAAGGTAATTTGAAAGATGATATATTCCACCTTGAGCGATGGCAGTTGGGGTTTAATTTGTGATGAATAAATGGATTATATCACGGAGTCTGAGTTAGCATCCGAAAGTTTGAAGCTGAAATGTAAAGATAATATAATATTGAGTTGAAGCCAAAGATTTGAAACCACTATGTTACAGTGCTAAATAAAGTTCTTACAGCCTTGGATACTATTCTACAAGACGGGTGCATCAGCAACTTTTGTGAGAGGTTAAGAAACGATATTTTTTATCTGTGAAATTACTTTTTTTAGTGTGAAATTACATTTGATGTTATAACTTTGAAGAAAAATTTTGAAGTATATTTTCGATCAGTTATTTATCTGTCTTAAAATATACAATAAATTCAGCATTTCAGTTCTATAAGGGAGCTTAATACATAGTTCGACTGAAAAGTTCCTCAAATGCTATACTAACGGGCATAGGGCAAAACAATTTTGGTTGTAACCATTGCGGGTAATACAGATAAATTCAATTTTTCAAGATACAGATCTCTAACACAAAGATGATTGTTTTATCGCATAAACTTAAAAATTCATAATATTTTGTATTAAACACAGGGAAGTTTGGAAAAAAAAATTTCGATAGGAAAAAGAATACGATATTCCACAGACTGAAAAATATATTTGATATTATGATAATTGTGACAAATAATTTCTCATGTTTTAAAACGTCATGTACATAAAAAACATAATCAAGAGCATTTCTCATTTACAAATATTTTTCAACAGCAGATCTCTTCATTATGTATTCATTATACTAAAACATCTGATGCGAATCATAAACTAATTAAATAGTCATAAAATTTTCACATCCGAGTTTTTCGTAAAATAGCACCATTAGGAACATTTACAATTATTTTAAAGGAACAAATTAATAGACATATTACCTTTGCTATTTCTGCGAAAGGCATAGTAAACACGATTTGAAACATTTTATGAATTTCAAATGTAAATTAATTTTTTTTAATCTAGGAATTGTTTTATAAATACTTTATAATTTTCTAAATGTTTGAACCTAAATCTTAATTCTTAAAAATCTACAGAAATGTGCATTTTTTTTTAATTTAAAGATTCAAGTAAAGATAATTTAATTATATCCTGGCAAGAATAAACTACTTAATTATATGTGTTTTGATCTTATAATGAAATGTTTCTACACTTTAAATTTATTTCACAGGAAATCCTTAAACATGAAATGCAAACTTCATATAAATGCAATTTTTCCAACCATTTTCAGAACCTTCGGTCACAGACACCCACTCTCCTTAGAAAAGAATACTTATTGTTTAGAAAAAGCGTTCCAGAGTAATTTTAAAATCATTAGCAGGGCAAAGAATGCGATAAACGAAAGGGAAATTTATGATATTTTAGTTTAGAATTCCTAAAAATACTACAATTAATAAAAAATAATTATATAGATTTAATAATATCTAATGCTCAGCAATATCTAATGCTCTTCACGTCAAAATAATATACAACAAATATTAATTTTGAATTTAATTTGACAAAGGACTTTCAATCTCGTTCTTCTTTAATTTTCAATATTTTACTATATATACCCCATGAGTATAGTTTATATTCTTTCCTACTACATTGAAGATACTTAGAATTCACAAATAAGTATTTTTGAGTATTATATATATGACGTATTATATATTTTGAGTATTATATAGTATTATAAGTATTTTATTATATCAAAAAAATTTTAAAAAATGCTCGAATTTTTCAAAAGGCTCCATGCGTATTTATTTTCTTCTGATATCTTCCAAATTTCTCAGAATTGTCAATTGAAGTGTTTGTCACAAAACTGCGCATTGATTCTTTGAAATCACAAACATTTTTCAAATTTATAGACCGTAAAATAAAGTAAAAACATAAAAAAATAACAGGTAGAGTAGGAAAAAAAATATTTAAGACTCTAGATTCATACAAAAAAAAATTAATGCACATTTATATTTATATACATTCAGTAAATTTATAATACACAATTTAAGAATTATAATTAATATAAAATGCTCATGGAGCCTTTTGAAAAACTTTAGCATTTGCGAAATTTTTTTTGAAAAACAGGCCTTTTTCTGACAAAAATTCCTTATTTTGAATTCTAAGGGTTTTCAATATAACAAAATAGAAAATTAATTTTTCTCATTTTGTATATAGATTTAAAAATTGAAAATTAAAAATTTCGAATTTGAAGGTCCTTTGTCCCCTTAAATAATGCAGGCAAAAATAAACTTAATTACCTCAGTCACTATCGTGTTTGCTTCTTGTAACCAGCTTCGATTATAAAACCAACCGTCTTCACACCTTAAAATAACAGGCGTAGAATGGAACTTCATAAGCCTCTTTCTGGTATTCTTCCTGTATTCCGTTATCACCATGGTATTCAACGTCCTGTTGACGAAGCACTGAGAGTACAGGAACTTGTGATTTTTATACTCTCTCACCATCGCCTTTCGCAGAGAGTAGTACATGGTCGAATCTTCCTCCGGCACCCTTGAAACAACGCACCAGTGGTCCGGTGTCCATGAGCTCAGGAGCTGGCAATATAGATGTGCACTATACGGCAACTGAGCTGGCAAAAGTACCAACCATATCAGCAGTTGCTGATACCTGCCATTGTTTCCGACAACAGCTAATTCTTTATCAATATGCAGCATTTTTTTTTGTATAACACCTAACTTGCATTCATTGTAAAATAGTATTCCTCTTTTATTGAATAGGAGTACAGAATTTTTACTATTTCCTCCGTAAATATCGACCACAACTATGGACTCATTAATAAGTTGCAAAGTGGATTCATTCCGACAGCACACACCTTTAAATGTATTTCAGGAAGATCGGTCCGAAGCGCTATGCGTCATACTTTGTTTCACGTGAATTCTGATTTAGGGGAGGGCATTCGAAGTACGACTTATTACGGCCGTCACTAAGGCTATTAGTATGAGAGGCGCGCTTTTTTTAGGAACATTTGCGTGACTGATAACCGGAGCAGCGCCCTCTTGTGCTGGGATAATTCTTTCGTACGATAAATGATATTCTGGGTTTTTATCGGCTTTCCTTTGGTTGTTACTTCAGTAATGTTTTTTTTTGTAAATTGACAGAATACGAGAAATGAAAAAAAGGTACTTATTTGGGTCACGAGAACTTTCCAAAAATTGAAAATATTTTAGGACTATTGTTATCACAATGAGCGAGAAAATTACATTTCTGCCAATAAAAGGTACAGCTCTGAACTTATTCATACAAATATGATAATGAAATTTTGATTCCTGATTTAAAAAAAAAAAATAAAAATAAATATATAAATAAATAAATAAATAAATATATATATATATATATATATATATATATATATATATATAATTATATATAAATATATATATATATATAATTATATATAAATATATATATATATATATATATAAATATATATATATACATATATATATATATATATATATATATATATATATATATATATATTTTTATATATATAATTATATATAAATATATATATATATATATATAAATATATATATATATACATATATATATATATATATAATATATATATATATATATATATATATATATATATATATATATATATATATATATATATATATATATAAATATATATATAAATATATACTTTTTTTTAAATTTTGTATGAACAACCTGATATTCCCTTTACTTGAAATGGAAAGAAAATATTTTAAAGATTAATTTAATTATTTTTAAAATCATATTTTTAGTATGAATTAACATAAACGTTATTAAATTAAACATACTCTACGTTATACTTCTGAACCGTAACTAAAAATTTTCGGTAATTTGGGGATTTTTTAATATAAATCGATAATTTCCAAAATAATAACTATCAATTCTGTAAAAATAGTTTTCTAAAGGAAATGATTTCCTGGCAGCAACTAAAATCCAACAGTTGTTTAGGAAAACAGATTAGTAGAAATTTTCAATATTATAGTAAGGCAAATGCAGAATATGACATTTAAATAAAAATAACGTTTTGTTATGATAAAGTCTTCGTTTAAATATTACATAGAAAATATAAAGTGGTTTTCCAAACAAAATGAAAATTATTTGAATTAATGACTAGACATACTGCAAAAATTTCGAAAAAAACATTATAATCATGCTCTTACTTATTCCTTGATAACAGTTCACAAAATGGTATTTATACTTATCAGATATTGTCCATTCTAGCTAATGTGTTTATATAGTTAAAATACTCTATCTCTTTTAATAAGGTAATGTTTGTAATAAGGGATAAGGAAATTGAATTCCATATCGCTAGGACATTTTTAACAAACATGAACAAGATTTAGATTTAATCATTGCTACCTAATAATTTTATATAATTAAAATACTCCTTTAATTACAAAATTCTTAAATTTTTGTGACAATGGGCTGATGAAGTGGTATTAAATTCCATTTTATTTTGACGTTTTCTCAGCAGTATGAGCAGTGCGGACTAGATTTCATCAATGATAGTTAATACATTTACGTAGATAAACGTTACGTTAATGCATTAATGATCCCCTATAATTACATTTACCTTTAATTAATAAAACAATGTCGTAGTGAAAATACGATTACACTTGTCATTGTTATGATGTTTTTCAACAAGAAAGATAATATTTAAAAATAAAAAAATTAAAATTGTAAAAAAAATTTTAAGCAAAAAATAATAAATACCATACTTATCCGCAAATTTGTTAAAAGTAGAAATTCCATGTATTCACAATTTTACAAATTTTTGTTTAATTTTTATAACAGAAGGATTAATGTTCCCAAATTTTCTTTTTTTTGCAGCTGTTGTTGTTTGCAATTCATTAAATCTTATATTTTAGCCTAAACTTTTATGTCAACTTTAAAATTTATTGCTCTTAAAATGAGAATAAAATGCTGCTATTTTTTCCTACACTCAATATCTTAAAAGTAAACTGAAATCTATGAAAAAAGTGATGACACAGTTATATATAATAAGTTAACAGAATATATATATATATATATATAATATAATAAGAAACAGTTATGCGTAATAAGTGATAATCATAGACATTTTGTTTTAATTTGAATTATATATATGAATTAAGGTGTTTTTAGGTGCTTTCTATTCATTTTTCGATAGCGTTTTTGGTTATGAATAAGACTTGTGAACACGATTATAGATAAAACAAAAATAAAATTTATAGATAAAACAAAAATAAAATGAAATAATTTTACGAATTAATATACACAAAACTTTTATAGATAAAATTCATTTAAATATTTTCAGGCAAAAGGAAGTTTGAAAAAAAATGTATTTATATGTTATATTTTCTTTGATTTTTCACATTTTCTATACATAGTTTGTAGTAATACTTAATAGCAAAATAAAAAAAAAATTAAATTCTGTTAATTAAATAGCAGTTTTGTGAAACTTAGAATAAATTTTTTTTTACGATAGTAGGTCAAAAACTTTTCTTCTGAATGCAACAATTCTAAAATAACTGAGCGAAAGAGCCCAAGGAATTTTTTTTCACTTTTAATATTCATTTGGGTGAATTTTTGTCTCCAGATATCGATTAATCGATTAGGGTTAGTAGACTTGTCTACTCGGTGCCAGTTCCTTTTTTCTCGTCAAAGAAGATATAAAAAAATATCTCATTTTAAGATTCACAGGAAGTAAACCATTTAAAGTTTGATTTTATTTTATGTCTCTCTACGGTATAAGCATTTATATATGTTGTGTAAAATTCATATAATGTTACATGAAATTTATACAAAGAATGTTTTAAGACTTTGCATTAAAAATCATAAGAAATATATTTCCTCGTACAAACATTATGTGCTTAAGGAGTAGAATAAATTGAACTTATGACCCTCCACAAGAAAAATGACTTTTTGTATGTATTATATTCAAAAATCAAGATTAATAGACCATGAATAAAATCAAATTATTATTTTCCAAGGAATGTGATTTCAAGAAGTACATCTCTTGAAGCAGTGCAATTTGTTAGAGAAGGGTTACATTGGATAATATTATGCTTGCCTAAAAATGATATTTTTTACAAATCTTGGTTGAAAAATAAAAATAAAAATTTTAGGTATAAAATAATATATATATTATAGTTTTAAAGCAAGGTTTAAAATATAAATGAATAGACGTTAAGTAAAAATAATGTTTAAAATTTATGTAAAAACTAGTTGAATACCCGTGCTTCTCTACGGAGTACATTAAAATTAAATACGTCGGTCAATGTATGCAATTAATGCCAAACAAAATATATATTTATAAAAATATCGTAACGGATATTTTTATAGACAAAATAATGTAGAAGAAAATATTCAAATTAAATCTAATAGAACATACTAAACAATATAGTACAGTTAATATAGTACAGTTTGAGGAGCATTTCTTTTACTGCATTTTAATATTTTTTTTGATGACATCCAATCGTCTGCCGAATTAGCAAGGAAAAGAAAAGAAATCGTCTATTTCGTTGTTATGCACGTTACGCAAATTTAGTTTAAAATATCAGAAAAGGAAAAGAAACCACGTGGTCAGCATTTAATAAATTAAATTCTAAAAGTTAATCTTTGAAAATTCCCCAAACATCAGTAAATGGAGGTAAATATTCGAATTAGATTTCATTTTAAAGGAATTTTTATGATCTTTCTTCTGATGTAAATTTCATAACCCTCAGATTATTATTTTAAATGCAAACTTTAAAGAATGTTACAAACACAGCTTAAAATTTTAATTTAAAATAATCTAAGAATTTTTCAAAAATCTTTCTTAGTGCACCCCTACTCTATAAGAAGAATCGCCATGTAAAATCTCATCCATTTAGGTCCAGCGGTTTGGTCTGTGAGTTATCTGTCAGTAAGTCAATTAGTCAGTCAGTCAGTTACGGAACTGTTATATATATATATAGATTACCATTTTAATGATATTCTTGATTATTTTAACCTTTCAAAAGCGATTGAGATATCATGCTCTTTTTAACTGTGATGAGTTATTTTATTATAAGTCCTAACATAAAGATACAATCTTAGACACACATTGTGCTTTATAAACTAAAAGGTAACCCATCATTTTGACGTCATAATACTAATAATGACGTCATAATGGAAAAAGTATATGAAAGTTAAAAAATATCCCGAATTATCTAACAATATTGCATTTAATCCACACCTTGTAAAAGCAAACCCTTTCATTATTTTTTATTTATTTAGTTTTTCATGCGATTGGAGTAGTAGACTGCCATCCAACCCGTCATTTTGACGTCATAATATTAATATTTACGTCATAATGGAAAAAATATATGAAAGTTAAAAAATATCCCTAATTATCTAACAATATTGCATTTAATTCACGCCTTGTAAAAGAAAACCCTTTAATTATTTTTTATTTAGTTTTTCATGCGATTGGAGTAGTAGACTGCCATCCAGTTTTTTACAGTTCACTACGCGATATGAATACTTGAGCTACTTGATTCATTCACATTCAAGTTTGTTTACTTTCAGAATTCATCGCAAAAGTAAACAGGTTTTTAAAAAACTGTTAAATATACAGCTAAAAGCATCCAATTTTTTTTAGTTCTGAATGTTTTATAGAAAAATAGGCTGAACAAACGTGATTTGATGGAGACGATATTAGTTTTTAGGTAAGAAAAAATTCTGATCCACATCTGAAATTGAAATTAAGCCTAACCGGCCGTTTGTTTACTGATGGCTTAAATGACTCAATTGAAAGATGAGTACAGCCCGGAAGTGTTATACAGAGACAACGGCTATTATATATATAATAAACAGTTGTATAAATCAGACCATTTTTTTCTAACACGACATAACTTGTCCTTTCGACATCTGCCTCATCTACACCATCTATAATGGTTGGCTTCTCTATAATAGAAGAACCGTAGAAGTAAAAGAAATTATTCCATATGACTGGGCAGCACGAGAATGACCGTGCCTAATTCTAGATTCGAACCAGAGGACCCCCCCGTAGGAACCTCGAGATACTAACCACCACACAATATGGGTTGCAGACTCGGTAACGAAAAATATTTTTAACACCGCATTGATTAACAATATTTATGTCTGGTGCAAATTTCCCCTTGTAATCTTCCATTGATAAATTATCAAGATACATTAAATTACTGTTTGTATTCCAATTATTAAACAGAAATTACAATTTAATTAATTGAATACCTTTATTACTATTGTGCTTCAAAATATAGGTTAATTTGAAAGTTTTATGAATGACTCTCAATATCATAAATCAAAACTGTTTCAAACTGTATGTAATATTTTTAAATACATGCTTAATAACAAAAATATTTCTCAACGTTATAAGAGTAATAAATAATTTTTAAATATCTACAGTTGTCGATATGTATGGCACCTTAAAATACTTTTTGCCTTAAACGAAAAACACTGGACTAAATGTGTTTGTTAAAGATAAACATTTCAGGTTCCCTTTCGGAAATCGTCATCCAATCACATTACTGTGATTAAGTTGAGAAAACAGCAATCGGAAGTGTTGATAATTATCAGGGGATTTCTCCTGTCAATACTCACAATTGTGTGTGTAGCAGAATGTCCAGTTACAACAATCATTCTTTCCTGGAAAAGATTTTTATGCTCAGTCTAACATAATGCAATTTATATCTAAGCTGCTGAATGAGCACCTCCATGGTTAGTGGTTGGGTAAAATTTTATTCAACTGTTCACTTATATATCGATGTTGTTGATACAATAGGGACATTTTCCTTCTTATTTGTTCTTATATGCGATAAAAATATAATATACTTAAGTTTGAAAGAATAGTTGAAACTGTCACAATGTAAGTGATGTATTTATAACTATAAAATTATAAAACGTTTCAAATATGTATACTGCAAATTTTATCAATTTTCACTGAATAGGCCATAGACATGTTTGATATATATATATATATATATATATATATATATATATATATATATATATATATATATATATATATATATATATATATATATATATATATATATATATTATATTGAGTCAAGATTCTTCAAATAAAATTCATAGGGATTTCTTTTCTCAAGAAAATTTTGAAATTTGTTTTAATTATTGAAAATAATATATATATATATATATATATATATATATATATATATATATATATATATATATATATTATATATATATATATATATATATATATATATATATATATATATATATATATATATATATATATATATATATATATATATATATATATATATACCGGGTGCCCCAAAAATAACAGACGATTTGAAAAATCAATAAAAGAAAAACGGAAGGCGATAGAAATGTATGGTTTGCTGCAGTTTGCTTAAGTGGCCAGGGAATTTATTCTCACCAATTTTCAAAATTAGTTGCAAAGTTCGACAACAGATGGAGATGCTGACTGGGAAAAACTATAAAACAATGTTTTCAAAATAACCACCGTTTGCAGCAACAACGGAACGCAGTCTGAGGTCAAAATTCGCAGACTCCTGTGCAAACATTTCAGTTTGAATGAATATATATATTATATATATATATATATATATATATATTCACGAGATTGAGCTTTCAAATTTTTATTTAATGCATGCAATATTTTTCCCTAAATGCGGTCGCAGGCACATTGTTTTCGACATTCCACCACAACACAGCTAGATTTAAAAGTTTCTTCTAATTGGGACACCCTATAGGTGAACCAACATTACCTCCTGGTGCCATCTCAAATTAGTTGAGCACACCCAGGGGCCACATCTCGTTGACCTATACCACCTCGCACAAGCCTACTACATGGAGGGACATGCATGCAATACAGAGAGTTTCTATAATAAAAGTAGCCATATTCGTTCTTTTACAGGGATATTTTAATAAGATTGGAATATTTATTTATCTGATTTCACAGGCAAGGGATTAATGAATACAAAACGTGACAAGGGAAAAAAAACATGAAAACTGATACTGACTGAAGTTATTTCCCCAGAAGACTCAAGCTTCTCAATATCTAAACAATCCAGAATCTCATTGAAGAGAAGAGTAATAGAAGAGGTAGGGTCTGTACTTTGAGTCCTTTCCTTTGCAAAGAGGACAATTTTGACTTGAGAGAATACCTATTCGGAGCAAGTGTCCGGCTGAACAATAACTTCTACGTAAAAGTCTTAAGTAGGGTTTCAGTTTTTGGACGTGGTAGATCAAGGAATGAAATTGGTTCCTCCTTCTTAGTGTTTTTATTGAAATACCTTGGTGTAGTTCTTGTAGTCATTCCAGATAAAATAATTGCAAATAATATTGACAATAATTACTGGATAAACTGTACATAAAAAGATTTAATCCCCAGAAAGGTTTTTAATTAAGTTCAGCCTGCACTATCATGAGAACTTTCCCCCTAATGTGCCGAAAAATAAATATTTTAGGAGCACCCAATATGTGAACTAATGTTCTACCTTATGAGGGGAGAGTTACTGAAACTCCCGTCATCCATGCTCTGAAACCAGATTCACACGTTAGCATCTGATGGCCCATATTATGCCAGGGAGCTTCCGTAGAAACTGCATAAAATTTTATTCTGTAAGGATACAAATATGTATTGGAAACCAATCTGATCTATTTGAAGCACCAGTAAGGTATACATAAGATTCGATTCACAAGAATCGAACTTTTGAGTGAATGAATTAAAGAAGCTGCTTGAGATATGCTAATTTCGGCATACGCGCTTGGTATAAATACCATGCAGCTTGATTAATACAGAGGTTGAAAAAAGGTTTTGTTAAGGTTGATAGATAAGCGAGTTAAGGGAGCTACGAGGAAAGCAGCTCCAGGTGCTATCCTGCGCTAGTGCTTAGGGGACCCAAAGATTACGTGGCAGTACTGCTGGTTTGACTCTCTGCTGGTTTGTGAGTATTTGCAAAGTGTATTTCTATTGAATGTTAATATATATTCTGTACAAGTAGTACGTATGCTTATTGCTGTAAAAGCAAATTCTATATGTGCAACGAATTAAATAAACATTGTTTCATGTATAAACTGTGTTTGTATCAAATTCATTTAGAGTTCCACTTCAAATTATAGACACCCAAGTGCGGATAGAAGTGAGCAAAATTCTCTATACACCTTTTGGAGTAAATGTAAGGAATATGATTTTTGCAATACAAATATTTTGTCCATTATACAAATGAGTATTTCTTATGAAGGATGGCAATCTTTTGAATGTAAATTTGTGGAAAAGTATTTGCTCATCCAGTCATTCATTATTACTGTCTTTTTGTATCGGTTCTTTTGAGATGTCACATGAGTTTTCAAATTTATAATTTGCCCATGGGTCTTTAAACGAGGGAATAACTCAGATGTCCCTGGCGTTTTAACATGCATCTTTAACATGCATCATTTGTTCATCAGACTGACAACGATGAAATGCCGCAATGATATAGTATACGAAAAGAAAATAAGAATTTGTACTGAGGAGTGATTTCCTAATAATCTTAGTTCGGCATGAACAGTATTATCTAGTACACAGTATTAAGTCTATACTAGGTGAGCAAATTCAGCATGTGCAGAGCAAAATATTCGCGTTAATTCTCGATAAATCGTTTGCCATATATGTCGGTGTATATTGTCGATGACCATATTGTTATTTAAAGCTGTAGATTGGCATTTAGTTCCAAACGAGCAACCTTTAACAAACGTTCTTCTGCATGCCCTTTTCAATTTTTGCAAGACATTAAAAATTTTTAGGGATATATTCTGTGGAACGTAGCCAGTCGTGCTGAAATACATAGGGTACTACCTTGTACACATACCATGGTGAACTGCATATTGTTTGTACTACACAGTTTCTAAAAATGAAAGTATCAATATTTATTAGGTGCCATTTTTAATCATTTTCCTGTATTCCTTATAGAAATGTGTATGTTAAGTTAGTTCAGAGTCTATTTCTTGAAGCATACTCTGTTTTGTTCTTACTAATCTTTTGTAGATTGTGGGTTATAAGAGTATTCAATGTAAGCAATATAACATTCTAATTGCTCACAGTTTCCCTTGACATATCTTCAAAGGAAGCGGTTAATCTAAATATATTTAATGTCCTTCCCATAAAATGGTTCGCCGTTATGGAATTCCTTCATAATAATATGGAAAAAATTATGAATATATGGAATAAATTTATTAATTTTTATTAAAAAAAGGATAATGCTGAGTTCATTAGGTTAAGAAATATAAATTACAAAAACAAATATTACCCGCTAATCTCGTTCAAGTTGCATTTAAAAAGCAATTTAAAACTTACGTCTTTCATTTTATTTAAAATAGAATGTCATCTTATCCATAGAAAGTCTACTTCATGGTGTGTTTAAGATTTATTTTAAATTCTGCATAACATTAATAATTTATTGTATCATTATCTCTTAAACATAAAAAAGTGTAACCCATTAGATAAAAATAAATAGAATAATGTAAAGAAACTTTCAATTCAATATATACAAATAAAAAACCGTTATATAATGAGGTACTTTACTTCATTAAAGCAATTTCTTACCGTAAGAATTTAACTGCTGTTTGAATTTTGCACATTTTAGGTTTTTTACGTTATTTTCTACACATGTGCCTGAGGGAAATAAGACGCTGAAATGATAATAGCAAATGTTTACTATTTTATAGTTAAAAGTAAAGCATTTTTATGCTTTTGCAGACATAACTATTTATTTTCAACAACTTAAATATCAATTCCTCTTTACTTTGCCTCTACCTCAGTGTTTGAAATTGTAATCTGAATTTCTTAAAATTACTAAATACTGTTTATAACTCATAGCCATTTAAAAAGAAAAAAACAACATTCGACACTTTATCCAAAGCTTTTATACAATACAGAAATTCAAACTAGAACATAACATTCACACATTTTAACACACTATCGGAAGAAAAGCTATTGAATTAGGGAACAATTTTTTTTAACATTGCGAGAATCAATTAGACTGATTTTTGTTTAAAGCACCTGAAACATTTTGCTCATTTCCCTCACTTTTTCCAATAACGTCATTTCTCAAAATTCGGTGATTTTTAGTTACTGTTTTCAGAATGCACCGAAAGAGTAGTTTATCCCTGCGAGATCGTTATATCTCACCGCTCAATATTTAGCCGCAAGAGAGCAGAATTAATACTTATTTTTAATACATTACATTCTACTTTTAAACTTTAAAATCACTCGTCTGAAAAATCACGATTTTTGAGATATGACGTTGTTGAAAGGAGTGAGCTATTTATTAAATAACAAGAACATATGAGATGGTCTACTTTTGCCAACTTCTAAGAGAATTAATTGTTATTTCACTATGATTTCCTATTTTATTTTACTTGTCTACCATTATGAACAAATTTTGAAATATGACGACTTTCATTTCAGTAATTATGTTTCACGTAACTGACTATTTATACACGAACATTAATCAATTATCTTTCACTTTGTCTTGGGACGAAATTAGGTACCCCAAAGAGTGATAGCATGTGGAAAGTTGAGGGCTGGATAGTCTAAGAATGCCTATTTTTTTGGATACTGTGCTCTAAATTTATTATATAAACTACCTTATTAAAAAAACGCATTTTTGTCCGAGTTTTCAAATTTTTTTTCTTCTTCTGATTCACGTTCATGCCCTAAGCTCTCAAAAGCATGAACAACTATGACAGTAATTTAAAATTTAGAGTTTTTAAGATTATAGAATACTGGGAAACACAAGATCATGTTTTGCTCCTAATTACTCCTGTGGGGATTTTTTTTCAAAAAATATTGATGCCAATAAAATCAAATTTAATCAAGAATGTCAAAGGATCTGTGCATCAAGTTCTATGACATAAAGTTATTTAAGGGTCATTTTCTTATTTTTTAAATGTAATTAAATTATGGTAAGTATTTTCATACTTCTAGACAAATCGGGAAAAGGTATTTATTAATAACAAGAAAATAATTTTTTTAGTGAATAAAGACGGTATTTTTTATAATTTCACGAATATATTTTTATTGTAATACGCGGATTAAACAACAGACATAACAATGCGAAATTTATTCTATATTCAGAAACTATTTGATATCTTTAAAAAAATCGAATGCTTTCGATTATGTACATACGTATTAAAACACAAAAAAAGAAAATCTTTAATATAATATTAAATGTAATTAAATTATGATAAGTATTTTCATACTTCTAGACAAATCAGGAAAAGATATTTATTAATAACAACAAAATAATTTTTTTAGAGAATAAAGACGGTATTTTTTATAATTTCATGAATATATTTTTATTGTAATACGCGGATTAAACAACAGACATAATAATACGAAATTTATTCTATATTCAGAAACTATTTGATAATTTAAAAAAATCGAATGCTTTCTATTATGTACATATGTATTATAACACAAAAAAAGAAAATCTTTAATATAATATTAAATGTAAATAAATTATGATAAGTATTTTCATACTTCTAGACAAATCAGGAAAATGTATTTATTAATAACCACAGAATAATTTTTTTAGAGAATAAAGACGGTATTTTTTTATAATTTCACGAATATCTTTTTATTGTAATACTCGGATTAAACAACAGACACAATAATACGAAATTTATTCTATAGTCAGAAACTATTTGATATTTTTAAAAAATCGAATGCTTTCGATTATGTACATACGTATTATAACACAAAAAAAAAGAAAATCTATCCTTACACAGGAAATTTTCTACATTTGTAGATAAATTTTAGCTGTACCTTCTTCTTTTAAACTACACAATGGAAGCTGTTTTTTCTTTTGACAAATGCGAAAAGAAAGCGGAGCAAAGAATTCCAAATAAGAAAATACTTTTCCTCTATCAATATTTCTAAATAAAATTTTCTTCATTGTACATACCATATAGGTAATAAAAATAACTATTTAAAAAATTCTTATAACATAATAACATCCCATATTTATACTAATTGGAATTTCATGAGAAAAGTTTCTTTTACCTACAACATTTTACCTATTTTTTTCACTAAAACAGTAACTTTTTCAGTGATGCATAATTACTGTTTATAATAAAAAAAACCTTAATGAACAAACTGTGTTTGGAGGCAACGTGGTGCATCTCAAACATTTTTAAATTTCCAAAACTCTAATTAATAATAATTCCTTAACTCCATTTTTTCTTTGCTTTATATATATATTCCTTAAACACAAATATAACGAAATAGTATAAGAGCGAAATATAGCTTTATTTACTGACTGTAAATCAGTTTTTATGACTGTACTTTATGAGAGTATGAGATCTTTAAATCAGCAAAATAAGGATATTTTACATATTTGTGTTTTAAACAGTCAAAGTTCCATGCTAGACTCCAAAGAAAATCGCTCAATCGCATAACCTTGGACATTGATAAATTTAAGGTTATTCATATTTTGAAATGTGCATATTGGAATGCTTGTTTTTTCAAATCTATTTAAAGAGGAAAATGTGACTAAAATGACAAAGTTTATCTAGCAGTGATTCTGATTATACTTCAGAAACAGACGTAACTGTCTTTACGCCTGTTTCTGAAGTTGTAACTCTTCTTTTAGTGCTGAGAACTCCTATAGCTTAAAAATCCCACATTTATGTCATTTTCTGTAGCCGTATGAGAGAAATTTTTCATACCCTCAATCCACTTAAAATGTAATCCTACCTACAGGATGATTCTACCAAAATTATACAGTTCCCGGTTGTGTATGTTTTGAAGATTACAACTTTCGCGAACAATCCTTCGTTAAATGATAATGATATTGCAACCATTGACAAAAAGATTTCATCACCAACACCAGGCGTGTCATTCAGAAAGAGGCACCCATGGCCTTCAGGTTTTACTACTCAGGGGAATATACAAACATAGTTTACATTCAGCCACTGCTTCCCTAACTGCGGGTGGAAATTTCTTCCGGTTAGTAACATAAGGCACTTATTTCATGTCCTTTCATTGACACAACCCCGTGAAGGTCATATAATGGATGCAGCTCGTTTCACAGGTGGACCTGAGGTCTGCACTTCAATATGAATTTTAGTAATCTGTATGCTTAACAGCAAAATGTTTGCCCTTCGAATTTGCATGAGATGTGACATGCTGCATGCAGCTGCCTCATTAGTTAACACGAATAATGATAGCAGCCTCATTTGACATCCAAAGAAAGAAAATCAGCACATCCGATATATTTCGACATTAATGGCAATTGTATGATAGGACTGTTGTTAATACTTATTGTTGTGGACGTGATTATAGAAGATCAGCACATTGCATTAAAAATAAAAGAATAAAACTAGAATTAACTTACCAAACTTTATTTAATACTTAAGCTAGGAGAGCACAAAAATTATTTACGCGTGGACATCCCAATTCTTCCTCAAATGACCAACAAACATTAGGATGTCTTGAATCCATCACATTGGTTAATTCTGCATTTGTATAAATCTGTCTAACACATGCGCAGAAAATTGGTTTTACATAAGATTGATTCATTTCTTCGTATAACCCTTCGTAGATTAATTACATTTCCTTTGTGCTACACGCACAACCACGTGGTTCAGAATGCCTTCTCTATAAGTAAATCGACGAACACTCTCGCCGAAGAAAATTCGAAGACTGACTCCACAAAGTTCTGGATCCGGAAAATTCAAAATTCACCACACCTTTTTTGTTGCCAACGTTTTTATCCAAACTTTGTAAGAAGTTCTGGAGAATGTCCGTGCGCGCGCATTCATTGCCGCGCCACCGCTTTGAATTGAACGAGAAGGAGGAAAGTTGGGGGCATACCAGTACCGGCTAGGTTTTAAATCGGATGTTCCGGAACTTGTTTTAAGTTGATGTTTTCGTAACAACTGTATAAATATCTTATTGAGCTCATAACTGCTAGAGGTTTCAAGTATATTGTCCAATAATGAAATGATTGCGTTCCTCCTTTTAAAATATCAGATAGCATATGAATTTTTTCACCGCTTGATGTTTTACCGCGGAAGTACCTGCATATAAGAAAGCAAAGCAATTCATTGAAATTCTGGCATGGAAGAGTTGAAAAATACATCTTACAGTCCGCTTCATGATGATCTTAAGGGGACAGTGGACCTTCAGACCTAACATTTTTTGTTTTGAATGGATTTGCTTGAAATTTGAATAAGTGATTAGTACCATAGATATGTAAAAGTGGTTAAATTTTAAAGATGAAATATGAATAATTTACGAATTATGAATTATTAATTAAATCAAAAATTGACCTAATTAAAAATGTCCCATGCGCATTTCTGATGTATATAATATGGTAATTTTTATTTACAGGATACCTTATAGAACTAACAATGAAACTTATTGCTTATTTTAATCATTCCTTAAAAATATAAAGAGAAAAAAATAATAATAGTGAAAACCCTTTTTATTACGCAAAATACCTAAAAAGTATCTTTTCAAGTACAAAATTTAGAAATTCTGAGCTACGAAGCATAATTTTTTTCAATAAGATTTATTTGATATATAGTTAAGTACATAAAACTTAAATTTCAAAGCAATACGATAGTTAGAAATGCGCCTGGAGCAGTTTGAATATTCGTATGACATTAAAATTTTTATTTTGAGAAAAACACATTTAAAGTTATTGCTATTACACTGCTGGCCACCCAAATTGCAACACCAAGAAAGGCAAGAGATATCACAACAAAATTTATTTTGTAGATAACACGCCTCGGCATTGATTCAAAGAGACTTTGGATGAGTTCTTGGCGTACGGCAGACCACGCAGCTTCCACACGTTGCCAAAGTTGATCTGCTGTGGCAGCTGGGGATGGAATCTGGGTCAATCGTAGAGCAACCATAGACCACATGTTTTCTATCGGCGAAAGATCCGGAGAGCGAGGCGGCCAGGGAAGCAATTCAATCTGGCGATTGACGAAGAACCGTTGGACAATGCGTGCCACGTGTGGTCGCGCATTATCCTGTTGAAATATGGCTGTGGGCAAGCCCTGAAGGTAAGGAAGGACAACTGGCTCCAACACCTCGGAGATGTAGCGCTGGCTGTTTAAAGTACCGGCAATGCGTACTAGAGGTGTGCGAAAGTGATATCCAATACCGCCCCATACCATAATACCCGGTGCAGGGCCAGTGTGGCGGTGCATAACGCAGCTGTTCAGCATCCTCTCTTCACGGTGTCTCCAGACTCGAATGCGACCATCGTGGTTTTGCAGACAGAAGCGTGACTCGTCAGTAAAGACAATTTCATTCCATTCTGCCGTCCACATCCTTCTGTCATCGCACCATTGGCGGCGGAGACGTCTGTGGTTCTGCGTCAAGGGTAGACAAAGCAATGGACGTCTTGCGGACAGACCACTCTGCTGTAAACGGCGTCGAATGGTACGCGCAGACACTGGATGATGCGTTACAGACTGCATGTGCCGTGCTTTGTTTCGTGATGTGACTGAGCGATCCGTCACTGCCATGCGCACAATTTGCCTGTCATCACGGGAAGTGGTGCGCTGAGGTGGATGCGATCGAACACGCCGGTCCGTCGTACCCTCCTGCATCCAACGATCACATATCCGCATTACAGTTGTTTGGTTTCGTCCAACACGACTACCGATTTCCCTGAAAGATAATCCACAATCTCGGTAGGCCACTATCCTTCCTCTGTCGAACTCGGATACTTGATCAAAAGATGATCGCTGTTTTCGACGAGGCATAATTGATCGTATTTTTTTGAAAAAACCACAAGAAAAACACAGTTGCCGAACTTGAAATCGTCGAAATCTCCAAGCCTTAAATACCGCTTTGAAGTGCCGCCACAGGCGCGCGTGATGTGCGTCTGTGCTGAAATTCTAATCATTTGCATATCTCACCTCCACTAATGCATGTTGTAAATTTCATGTTATTTGCATGTTTCCTTCAGGGTGTTGCATTTACAGTGGCCAGCAGTGTAGTAACCACATAATATCTAAATAAAACACAAATGCCTATAACTAGGAAAGTAATTACAGAAATTAAAAATTCTTGTTGTAACACATTCCTACTCGTCCGTAGTTTCACAATTCAATAAAATAAAAAAATTGAATTTTTGGACAAATTTCACAATTTTGAAAGTCCACTGTCCCTTTAATATTTTTTTACGGGGAGCACGTTTTCCAAACTAAACGAAGTAAAATAGTTAATGGTGTAGGTGCATGATTCAGTAACGTTAAAGCTTAACGTTACGACGACCGTCTTCCTCGAGTAGGGAACACACAACTACAGGATTTTCAAAGCAACGTCTCTCCATAGGACAATCCGCTCATGCACAAACATTGTTTCCCTTGAATATCATCTCTCATAGCTATCTGGATCACTCTACCTTTGTTTTTTGGTTTTTATGACACATTATGTTAGTTCTTTCCTTTTATACTTATTTCTTTGATACTTTTCTTGGGATATGATAACACTTGAATATACAGAATTCGGGTGAGTATCTACCATATTCCAGAACAATGTTTTAGATTAATTTAACCTTTACCTTACGGGGTCCATTTTTCCGATTCCCTCTTTAGAATTCCATACACCCTTTGTAAGAACGGCCATTAGGGTAGTTATATATATATATATATATATATATATATATATATATATATATATATATATATATATATATATATATATATATATATATATATATATATACATATATATATATATATATATATATATATATATATATATATATATATATATATATATATATATATATATATATATATATATATATATATATATATATATATATATATATGTATATAGATATTTTTTATTTATTTATTTATTCATTCATTCATTCATTCATTCATTCATTCTTGGGATACATGCTATCCCACCCCGTAAGGAAAAGGTTAAACACTCATCTGGCAGCTAGGGAGTTCTATGTTCACGTCTTTGTTCCAAGATAAAAACTTTCTTAGCATAAAAGAAAGACGAATACGTAAATATTATTTGTACTAATGTTGGAGCACATTCTTAAGATGCGAATTACTTGGTAGTCTGTTTCAAGTTTATTAAAAACGTCTAATTTTGGTGGAATTGTTAATGCTATTGTAGACTTTCTGCTACGTTGTAAATTTTGGAGTTTATTGTTTTGCTTTTTTTGGGGGGGTGAAGTTTCTTAATCATTTCCGTTGAACATGTAAAGTTAAGCGAACTAGAACACATTTCATGCTTGTCGAACCCCCTTCACTTCTACGGGTTCGCTTTGGTTCGTTTCGTAATTCGACGTTTGCAATGGTACACAAGTAAATTTTCACAGCATAAAGTTCAGTACCATACCAGTGAATATTCAAAGTTTTATTTTCTTTGCAAGCACAAACACAACACAACACTTATCTATCTACAAACTTATTTTACAGTATTATATACAAATAGCTAACTAGGTCAGTTATCTAGATTCTGACTGCTATCTAACAAGGCCTAGTGCGTCTTCTGGGTCTCAATACACCCACGCACTTCACTCTGATCTGCCCGACTCTCTCAAGAGCCAACAATCGGAGACTAAAAATACCACACGCTTTCTCTCGCGTGGGTCACCCCAGTATCTGACCACCCTCTGCCTTCTGCACAGGGCACCGTCAACAATCTCGAATCCCTTATCGAGCCGGGGTCATTGCCCTACCCCCCCCCCCTTCCCCCGCCTGCCTCCTTGAGAAGAGAGTAGCAGGGACAAGACAAAAAGGGTGACGCGGCAGACACGACAATGCTATCTCAGAAAATTAGAATTTTAATTTCTTATTAAATTTTGAAACATAATACTATATTGAAATATTATTAATTGTGTATTCGTTTACTTTTAAATTAATTTATACACATTTTTCCTCTTTTGCAAGTGTTTAATTCATCGAATGAACACTTATTTCACAAATGTCATCAGATCTGGGAATAAGTTTTTTATTCCTTTTTATCGATATTAGTATAAATAAAAGAGATATATAAATTCAGTTATAACGTATATTAATGGCATGCATATTGAAGAACACACAAAACAAATGAGGTACAGAAAAGTACAGAAAGTAATTAATATCCTTCCTCGTCTATGCTCTCTCATATGCTAATTGCTTTGCCATAAATCTATTGTCACTACTCGCGTGTTAATCCATAATTATTTAAATTTTATAATGTTTCAATGATTCATGCCGGTTCCAAATTAATCATCCAGCGTATCGGTTTCTTCGTGTGAAAGGTTATTTGTTATGCTGCTACAATTTCGCATTATTATGTATTATACGTTGTCTCTGAAACGGAAAGTCCAAAATCTTAACATAATTTCAGTGGATTTACTTTAAGTATTATAGCAGAAAGCATGCATATTCGGAATAAAAATGTAAATTTGGTTTCTTTCATTTTTAGAAATATTATGTTCTGAAAGAGACATACTTTTCACTGCTATCAATTAAATACTCATTGAGACTACAATGAAAACATTTTTTCATACATATTTCATTCATACTATAATTAAATATATGTAGCTAATTTAAAAATATTTGATTCGAAATTTTAAATATGCACCAACATGTTAATGATACATTTCCTTATTTTTTCTTTCTCTCTTGAACGTCACCAAGTACAGCTATATTACTCTTATATTAAAATTTTTTCGAGAACTTGAAAAAGGGAGAAACACAAATTTGTCAAAGCTATTACAATAGCACCTTAGTGTGAACAAATCTAATATGCTCATTTCATGTGGCTTTTTAATAATGACACTTGAAAAGAAGGACTTTTGTCTTCATGTCTATTTAAGGCTATTTATTTCTTAAGAAAATATATTTAGAATATTATAAATCACGAATACTAGTTGATGTAATTCACAATTCTCTTTTGGAAGGAAACTAAAAGAACACTATATCCAATATTTTAATGGAATTCGAAAAAAAACTTCTGAGGAAATATAATGGCTTATCAAAATAAATTCTCTCCTAGGTAGTTTTGGTTATTTCTTGCTATGCGTTTTAGAATTATGAGAGTTTACTTTATACTTCAGGTAAGAATTTGAAAGAAAATATTAACGAAATTTTTCCGAAAAATTACGCTTAAAATTCTGAAATTGATTTCTTTTTCTGTTTTTTTCTATGGAAAAGAATAAAGCCACAAATAAATTTGGAGGTAATATTCCTCTACAAGTAACCACACTGTTAAAAGTGACAATGAATATGGCTGCAAACTGGTTGATACAGGAACATTATATTTCTATGTTTTTCTATATCCTTTATTTAAGACTCGTATATTAAAGGCTTTTAAAATGACTGAAATTAAATTTGTTACCTATGATTCGAATTGCTAATGGTATTGTTGCAGTAAAAGAAAAGACATATTAACGAGTATAAAATCAGAGAATTTCCAGTCAGTGTATAGCTTAGATGCTTATTGTTGCAGCAAAATAAAAGACATATTAACGAGTATAAAATCAGAGAATTTCCAGTCAGTGTATAGCTTAGATGCTTATTGTTGCAGCAAAAAAAAAAGACATATTAACGAGTATAAAATCAGAGAATTTCCAGTCAGTGTATAGCTTAGATGCTTATTATTGCAGTAAAAAAAAAGACTTATTAACGAGTATAAAATCAGAGAATTTCCAGTCAGTGTATAGCTTAGATGCTCGTAGTATTAGATGACACGCTAGTAATGTATAAAAATAACCACCAGTGTATAAATTACTTATAATTATCATAGAATTGAAGAGAAAATATCATTTGGCAAACACCTGTTTTATTACAAATCTTCTAACGGCAGTCTTCAAGATGAGGCCTTTAATTTCCAGGACTGATCTAATAACTCCAGAAAATATTACATAAAATACATACCTACTTAATATGCTTTGAAGTAACTTCCACCTACCGTAATGCACTTCTGTGCTCAGCTGTGTAAGTTTCGGAAACAACTTTTAAAGTCCTCTTTCGGAATGCATTTTAATGTGGACGTCACCGTTTTCTTGATGACTCAAATCTTGTTCCCCTCAGCAAATCTTTCAGTTTTGGAAACAAGAAAAAGTCTGACGGTCTAAGTTCGGAGAGTATGGAGGATGCTGCATCTCCACGACCTCATGCTGGACCAATTTGCTGAAGGGAACAATATTTGTTGAGGTTTTCGAAGCCATGAAGAAAACGTGGACGTCACGTCCACATTAAAGAGCATTCCGAAAGAGGACTTTAAAAGTTGTCTCCGAAACTTATACAGCCGAGCACAGAAGTGCATTACTGCAGATGGGAGTTGCTTCGAAACATTAAAGGGGTGTGTATTTCATGTAATATTTTCTGGAGTTATTAGATCTGTCCTGGAAATTAATGGCCACACATTATATATATATATATATATACATATATATATATATATATATAATATATATATATATATATATATATATATATATATATATATATATATATATATATAAATATATATATATATATATATATATATATATATATATATATATATATATATATATATATCTGTTATTAATATGTTTATGTATTACCAAGAGGTCTGAATCCTTTACTAAGGTTTCTAAGGAACCACCAATGAACTTTCCAACGGTCAAGTGCATTATTAAGGACAAGGAAGGGGAGAATCGTCCCTCACCTTGGGAACTAAAAGAAAGCGACCTTGCCACTGTTCCCCCACAGCTGACATGATGAAATAGAGCTGACTTGAGGCTTATTGCGATGTCAATCCCTTACAAGGTCAACGACTAATATTTTAACAAAATATATTAAAACTTTGATAAGCATTATCGTTGTTTGGCAAGTAGGATACAAAGAACGAGTAGGGGAGTTAAAGCTTTTGAAATACTAGATAATGATAATGAGTAACATAAATGTCACTTCACCAAATCATTTAGCTAATGAAGTATGATGAAAGGCCGTTAAACGCGGAGATACCTTTTCAGATATCGCTTTTTATTAAAAGAAAAGCAGAACACAATTAAATTTGGTACCAGTTAGAATCAAATTATTGCGATTTTTCTCAAATTAAATTTATCTTTTTTTTTTAATACTTTCGGAAAAGTACTTCCAAAAGAAGTAAAAGTTTCTTTTGCGATAAGGTCAGCTGATTTCAAAAGATAAAAACCACTTTAAGTAAATGAAAAAAAAAATTCTCATCTATGTGAATTGCTTTATACAACTGGAGAATTTTTTCCCAGAAGTCAACTTCCGTGAGGAATCATTCTGGTGCAATCAAGCAACATTTCTACAACTATTATATCCTCAAATGAATGTTCTTTTTAGCGTGGTTTTTTTTAGACTGTTTTTTATAAATGATGGATTCAATTACGAATACAAACAGAACTCTCTCTTTTACGGGCGTATCATGAGAACATATAGTTTTAAACTAATAATAGAAATGATTTAAATAATATTCTCCCTAAAAGAAAAAAATCCTTTCACTAGAAGTAACATCATATTTTCATTTCATTCTACTTTTATGATTTTTTTAAATGCTATAATTATTGACATAATCACCATACACTGTTACATCATAACTAATTGTAAAAGTATGTTCCCAAGAAAAGTGATGCTATCTATAGTTTTATAAATACTTTTGCAAGAATAAATACCTTTATTGTGAACAAATTTCCTTTATATGCATGTTTGTTATCTTGCTTGTAGGATTATCCGATATTTTACTAAATAAAATTTCAACAAAGCCTTTAAAAATTATTTAGACTAATTTTTTTAATCTTGTTTTGACAGCAAACTTTCTAGTGCCTAATGAAACTGAGCTGAAGCAGAGATATGTTGAAGGTTGAATTTTCAAATGCTGAAGAATGTACTTTTGGACATTTTTTTTTAGCAGAGCTGCATATATTGGTAAACTTTTTGCTAACTGAATACAATTCTTTATCGGCTAAAATGAATATTTCAGAAGCGACATACTTTTTAATACGCAACACACGAATATTTTATTTTAGTCTTTTTGAATGCAGAAATCCATCGACAGGTGCCTGAATAAGGAACTGTGATAATACGTTAATCTTCCAGACGCTATTTTAGATAATTTTTTTCTCAGTATCACTGAATAGAAATATTTATAGTACATCTATATTTTCTCTTCCGTAGTTTTAAAAGAAAATAATATTGGATTATGTTTAAAATCAAATTAAAAATACTAAAAATTATTTAAAAAATTTCTATTTTTCTGTACGGAATACATGGGTATTTTTCAGCTGCAACTTTAAAATTAGAAAAGCTACGATTTTGAAAAAAGCCATTAACGAAGGTTTTCTGAAAAAATAACATTGAAAAATCTGCAAAAATTCCATTATATTTTTACGCACAGTAATAGAGTTTTATATTTTTACTTACATGTTAATTAAAATATATTATACATACTTTACGTTCACAAGTATTTTCAAACTCACACCAAAAGGATGTATAAGGTAAAAAAGCCTTACCTAAAAAGAAAAATAAATGCATTATCAAATAGATTTCAATAAATATATATGTATAACTTTACTAAGAACATAGACATTTAACAAATAAGAGTATATACTCTTTAAAAATTCGACATTTAATAAACATGTTGATAGCACTATTTAAAAAAAATATTAAAAACGACATCAATTTCTTAATAAATGAAGGATATTATATTACTTCTGTTAAGGAAAATCTTCTCTGGATGTATTGTCTCGACGTTCATATTAAGTGTATATTCTCGCGGACATATTTACTCTCTCACTTACTTACATTTTCTCTCTCTTTCACACACATATACACACACATTGTTTTTTTGGCGACATATAGCTAATATAAAATTACTTTTTTTTTATTTTCCCTGCGGTTTAAAAGTAGATTAAACAAGAAGTTGTAAATTTATAAATGTATTACATATTCACGTGTAAAGAAATATAAACATTTCACAATACATTGTCTAGTTACTTTATTATTCATTCTAAAAAAATGTTGAAAAATGACAAACGGCTTTTGAATCACACGATGCAATGCAATTTTTTTATGTAAAACATTTAGTGGTTTAAATTAATGAAACAGAATATTATTGAACTTTGGAATGACCTTTAAAGTATGATCATTAGTCTAACTCCGTTTACAATATACAAACCATCATACCATTAGAAAATGAACAATTTTTGCTTCCGAAAATTTCTATTTGAAGTGTACCTTCAGAAAGTGTAATAAATTCCATTATACGTTTGGTTATCATTACATTGATTATTGCCTGAAATATTACCTATAAAACATTGTAACAATATTATACATTCTTAAAATGTAAGGTCTACCTAATGATCGAATAATCGATCATTGTAGTTGCATAAACAATAATCGATCATTGTAGTTGTATAAATCGAAAGAAGCTAAAAAAATGCTAAATTCAGCATAAAACATTACTATAAATACCGCGTAGCCAGACTGCGGAAGAGATTGGTTTGTTTGGAGATTTTTCTGCGAGTTGCCTTTAATGGCTCATAGCTAGATCGCTATGAGCAAGTTTTCGATCGCAAGCTAGATCGCCTAAGCAAGTTTTTGCCTCTCTGGCGTAAAGAATTTATTGTGTCAGTAATAGTGAATAACCATACAGCATCACTGGTCTGACTTCATATATATTGCGAGTACTTGAACTTCATTTCCTTGTATAGTGTTTATAACATTTTGTACCAGTCTTTACTCAGTATTGTTTTTACACTGCACGTTATATGTGTCAAGGGAATAATAAACTTTGTTATTCATCTATTGCAAAAAGTGTTATATCTACTTTATTACAGGGTGACTTCGATATACATATATACTAGAAAGGGTAGAAGTCAGATATCTCTATAAATATATTTATAAGAATATAAAATATTACGACAATGTTACTGCTAATACTATTAATGTTAATACATATTATTTTGATAGTATTATAAATACTGTTCCTTTTTTATTAATGGCAGGAATTTGTCACACGCTGGAACGATAAGTAATGAATTAACCTTTATTAATGACAAGGATATATCTTATTTATACTTTAAAATTTTCATTTTATATCACCTCGACATATTTTTATAAGATATTTACAACTCGCGCTTGTAAGGTACTCAATTTTGGAAATATTTTTCATTGCCCAAAATGAGTAATTAAACTTAAAAGTAATCTGTTCTGAAAATAAATCAGCATCGTATAGTTATAAATGACTGCCTTACGTAAAGCACTGAAAGTTTGACGCACCCTTTGTTTGTAATTAACTGTACTTTATTTGAGAAAATTTGCGAAAAAAAAAGTCTGTAAAAAGAGACTTCATTTTATGAAAACATATTTCCCCTCAAATTGAACTATCAATCATAATATTTAGTAAGAGCTAAATTTTTATTTCATTATTCATTTAAAATAAAACATTATTAGAGGAAACTAATGAACATATTTTTTTCAAATTAATCCACCCATTAAACTTATGAAGCCGGTGTTATTTATGAGTTCCCCACACTACCTATTAATAAATTTTCA
>OU015495.1:193671871-193759371 GCA_907164885.2 Dolomedes plantarius
CCTTAAATAAATGGCCAGCGGTGACGGCTGCAAGTGTAATGGATTAAGTTCAAAAATAACCATAAGTAACAACAAAATGTCTTAATACCGAGCTTTGTAGTACAGGAACATTCTGTCAATGCGTTAAAAAGCATAATGCTCTTTCTTTCACTCTTTGCATATCTATATATATAGAAAACAATTCCGTAACTGACTGACTGACTGACAGATAACGCACAGACCAAAGCGCTGGACCTAAAGGGCTGAAATTTTGCATGGCGATTCTTCTCAAAGTGTAGGGGTGCACTAAGAAATATTTTTGAAAAGTACTGCTTACATTTTTTAAAATTAATTCAAGTTTTCATTTAAAATTAATCTTTGGGTTATGAAATTTATATCACTAGAAAGATCATAACAAATCTTTTAAAATGAAATCGTTTTCGAATCTTTATCTCCCTTTTTTGATTTTTGGTGAATTTTTAAAGATAAATTTTTAGAATTTAATTTATGAAATGCTGATTACGTGGTTTCTTTTCTTTTTAGGATACTTTAAACTAATTTTGCGTCACGTGCATAACAACGAAATAAATTGACAATTTTTTTTCTAATGCGGCAGACTATTGGACATTATCCAAAATAATACTAAAATACAGTAAAAGAAATGTTCCTCAAATTGAAATATATTCTTTAGTATGTTCTATTAGATTTAATTTGAATATTTTCTTTTATATTATTTTGAAATAAAAATATCCGTTCCGATTTCTTTGAATATATTTTTTGTTCTTTTGGCATTAATTGTATACATTAACCGTTGTATTTAATTTGAATGTACTCCGTAGCGAAGCACAGGTATTCAGCTAGTATTTATATTTATATTGAGAGAGATGTGCAAAGATATATCGATCACTGTATAAGAGAGCTATTCACTGAAATATGAGATGTTTTAAACAAGTTATTTTTATGGGAATACTTTTCCACTTTTACATCTGAGAAATATGTCTCAATTATGCTGATGTAAGTGGCTGCTATAGAGATTATATAAACTTAAAGTAAAAAAGGCTTTTTATCAAAAATTGAGTCCCAGGATATACTAATGAGCTTTCGGGAATATATAAGGGGTTTTGTGTTTAAAACTGATGTAAAATCAGTACTGGGAATTCATAGTAGATGTACTTCAGATACAAAGACAATTATATATTCCCTGAATACGATAAGAAATAACTTTTCCCCTAGCAAACCAAACTTCTGACAAACAGTTTTGTAAATTATGTTTGAATATTATAACATTTTTAGTGAGCAACAAAAGATACGAGACAAAAAGGAAGCTTAGTCAATTAAGATTTCAGCCAATTTAAAAAATGAGCAAAATCTACCAGTACACTTCTTTGATTTATCCTACAGCTATTAAAAATGATGACAAATAAAAAGAACTAAGAAAAAAACTAGCATTAAAATTACTAATGAAGAACAACGTTTTATCCTTAAAAAATCTTTAGACAAATAAGCGTACATTATTTTCATGTAGGTTTTAAAATTCGATTTTCCTGTAAGACAGAACCTGTTTCATTTTCCAGTCACTTTTGATAGGTTAAAATAAAAGAAAAACGTGTTCCAAAAGGAATGAAAAAATAAGAAAAAGAGAGAAAACAATAGTTCCACTAATCGTGAAAAGCTCTAAAAAGAACTTAAATTCTTTTTCATGTTGTCAACCTCACGATTTACAAAGAAAGAAATAAGAAAAAAGTGACTCCCAACTTAATGTAAAAAGAGTGATATTGCTTGAAAATTACTCTGTTTTTTTAGGATGGTTTTGAGAGTGATTTTTATTTCAGACTGATTGCGATACTATTTCCCAAGGCAGAAAATATCATTAAGCATTATTTTTGTTTCCCTCTAGAATTTTAGCTCTTGAATTGTAAGTGTATATTTTAGCTTTCAAATATATCTGTTCAAAGTCCATTAAGTCTCTCTTTATTATCAAGAGAATTGAAATGGGAAGATCAGGCGTATATTATTTAACTGATATCTTATTATTAATGAAAAAATTACGTTAATGTATACTTTTGATTTCTCATGTATATTTAGAAGCACTCACGTAATAATAAGACATAATAGATGCGAACATTGAAGAAAAACTTTAAAAAATGCTTGACCCTATAATTGTCTTAACACGTAAGCCACATGTCCAAGACTTTCTGTGGTGCCTAAATTGGTCAAGGTTAAAAAATGTGTGTTTTGTTTAATTTACTAATAAGCATAGAACGCAAAAAAAGGAACATTAAAGAAATTCAAACATACATACATCAACCCCTTTGGAGGTGGTCAAATTCCGACGACGAAAACATACAAATACGACTTGTTCTCATACATACATAATTATAATACAAGGTGAGACCGATAAGTAAGGTGAACCCCCCCCCCTCATTTTGAAAATTTCAAAACAGCTGGACGTTCTGACACGTGCGCATTTCAGCCTTTCCTGTCTTAAGTAAATTTTGAACTTCGTTTAATCGTTTAAAAAAAAGAAATCTATGTAAGTGTTTGTTCATGCGGTAGCTATAACGTATATAAGGTATTGTTAGTAAACAAGAAATATGTTATTTTAAAAGTGAATTCTGAGGCGAAGCATATTATAAAACGGCATTTAATGAGACAAAAACACAACGACGGTCATATTACAAGCGAAGCGTTCTAATGACAACCAACTACTACTGTTGCCACACATCTTTTAGTAATGTTACAATAAAGATAACAAACAACTTTTTTTAAAGTAATGCTATGTGATACAAAAATGGACCTTACACGTAAAAGTTGTTAATGCATTGCATCATGGAGCAGAGAGTCAATAAGAAATTTTGTTTCAAATTAATCGGTAAAGATCCGTTTAGAAAAATCAATGATAATTCTGATTATCTTTTTCGATGCACAGAGAATAATCCATAAATAATTCGTACCGGAAGGACAAACTATTAATGCTGATTTTTACTGTCATGTTCTCAAGAGGCGCTTGCGAACACTCTCTCTGCCCGATAATATCATGGCATCATACTGCTATGTATGTGAAACGATTAAGGGGAGTGGTCACTTTTACATACCTTTAAAAGTATCATTTTTAGACCTATGGTCGATTGTATGTACTACTCATGATTTTTGCTTGATTTATATGAAATTTTTTGAGTAACTGCCTATAATACTGTTTATTATATATATATATATATATATATATATATATATATATATATATATATATATATATATATATATATATATATATATATATATATACATATATATATATATATATATATATATATATATATATATATATATATATATATATATATATATATATATATATATATATATACATAAAAGTGAATTATTTTTAAATCGAGCATTTTTCAGTCAACGACTGTGCGCATTCTGTCAAAATAAATTATTACGGTACAGTAATAATTGTTTACAATATGTGATTAAAATACTTCAGGCAACAAAATCCAACAACGATTTTGAACCTAAACATATTTGAAATCTTTTAAAGAATTTTTTTATAAGCTTTTATTCAGTCATTTTTGAAATTTCTAATTAAAAATAGCACGTACTAAAATGTTTTAATATATTTTAGAATAATGTTGCTAGATATTTTTGCCTGAAGTATTGTAATCACATATAGTAAACAATTATTATTGTACCTTAATAATTTATTTTGACAGAATGAGCACAACAGTTGACTGTAAAATGCTCGATTTAAAAAAAATATTCACTTTTTATGTATAAAAAATAATTTTATTTTTTAATTACCTTCAAATATTGTATATATATATATATAATACACAGCATGTTAGGCTGTTACTCAAAACATTTCATGCAAATCAAGCAAAAATCATGAGAAGTACATACAATCGAACATAGGTCTAAAAAAGATACTTTTAAAGGTACTTAAAAGCGACACTCCCCTTAATTGCCCAGCTTCAGATTACTGAGTTGACCCACCCTCCATACACCCCTGATCTTCTGCCACCAGACCTTTTTCCTATTTCCAAGGCTGAAATCGGCACTGAAAGGACACAGATTTGCAAACATTTCAGATATCCAAGCTGCTGTTACCAGGGAAAGTAGTAGCAAAGGAGGACTATTCCAGAAGATTCCAACACTTGTATAAACTTTGACAGAAATGCATTACATCCGGCAGTGAGTACTTCGAAAGACAAAGAGGTGATCACAGAAGTAGGTTTCTTTGAAATACAGAAGTAGGTTTCACAGAAATAGGAGACTTTGATTATCGGTCACACCTTGTATAACTCAGTCAATGACAACATAATGAAAGTCAAAGTGTAGGAACAAAAGTATGAAGTATAAATTGAAAAAATACATCGTTTTATATGATTTTCTTGAATAAGTATATATTTTAGCAAAAATAATTAATAATTATGACACAAAAATTAAATATTACATAATTCTTCATATGAAAAATGCAGTTTACTTTTTTAAAAAAATGTGATCGAAAATGAAAATATATAATGGAAATTTTGAAATAGGAAATAATTTACTGCCAAAGGGAAATTAATAATACTTAGGCGGGATAGAGAAATCGTGAAATGATATTTAAATCTATCATACAATTATACAGTCTGTAATCATCCGCATACGCACACACACACACACACACACACACATATATATATATATATATATATATATAACATGCACATATAAATATAACATAACGAACGTGTACATATAACAAAAAGAAAGTCATAAAGTGTTCAAAACATATCAAGCAAATCGTATCGAATTTACCAAATGAAACTAAGTAAACAAGTTAAAAGAAAGACAGGAAAACATCTGATCATGAGTAATGGCAACCAGGTGGTGCATATGAACTTTATGTGTTGTTTCTTTGTAATCTTTGCAGGACATGTCGTAAAAAAACATAGCAAGACACTTTCTTCTACAGGAAATCAATAATAATTTTCTTTCAGCGACAAAATTAAAAAGAGATATAAAAACCAAAATAAAAGCACAAAATTACATCTTTCATGATTTTGAAACTATTACTACTTTTTCACTGCATATACAGGTTGTCCATAATTAAAGTCCCACTTTCAAAAGGCTGCAAAAAAGAACCACTGGTCAGAATGACTTCAAATTTGAACTGAATATACTGGAAGAAGGGGGAAACGATTTGGCATAATAAAAAAAAGTTCCAAAATGTTTCGTTTCCCAAAAATGTTTCGTTTCCAAAATGTTTCAAATGTTTCGTCTTCGTAAATATCTGAATTTCATCCATCCCATGTAAATGGATTTTAGATTTTAGGGACAGGAAATGCGATCATTCTCGAAATATGTAGAAAAATTGCATGTATGTGTATTAATAGCGTTTACTTTAAGGACGATATAGGTGAAATGGTGTTAAGGCTGCTGCGTACTAACCCAATTATATTCGCTCACCTGAGTGTCAACCTATGGAGAATTTTTGTCTACCATTTACAGCTACATAAATGCTGATAATCCAATACAAATGATATTTTTAGATAGCCTGCATTTTTTCACCTTGCAGTAGGACTCATTTTAAAAATTTCGTCCACGCGTTAAATTTATGTGAGTTTTAAACCGAATAATTTGTCCAATAAATTTGTCCAATACTTGGACAAATTTTCTCTCTATGTTAACATTGAGGTGAGAAAATCCAATAGGGTTAGTACACAGAAACCTTAAAGCCTTCCCTATCAAGGGAATTCTAAAACCATGTTATTCCGACCATTGATGAGTACTTACCTCAAGTTAGTATTAGGCATAAAACAGAGCAAAGTCACATTTTTATTTCACAGTCATATTTCTATTCCCCATTCATACACGAGTGCGACTTTGTTAAGTATTTATATAAACAATCTATAAAAGTCACTGGGTCATAGTGCGAACTTTAAAGCTTTTAGGAAATAATGCTCCGTATAAAACGTTTAGAGTAAATGATAAAAGGGAGACGTGCTTGAGAAGATAGTTCTTAATGACCGACAGATGGTGCTTACAGTTTTTTGGTATGTTTTTATTTTAGGTCATCTCCTTCGCATTGTTGAAAACATCGTGATTCATAAAAAATGAGTTCAATTTCAATGTCTTTCTGCGAAACTGCAAAAAAATAAATAAATAAATAAATGAAATAAAGGGCTAGATAATAACCTCAATTTCCTTGCAGTCATTTTGGCAGATTACCACCGAGTTTAGATGGGGTTTTTAAACTATTATTTTAACTGTAATGGATTTTTACTTTCAGTTTTTGCTGAGCTACGTTTTTGGTTTTTTTACGCTGGAGAATATAATATATTTATGCTCCGTTGATTCCCAATTTTCTGATATTTAATACAATGAACCAAAAGATAATGTTTCAATGTTAAATCTCTTTTACCCTAAAATAATTCATATATATATATATATATATATATATATATATATATATATATATATATATATATATATATATATATATATATATATATATATATATATATATATATATATACATATATATGTATATATATACATATATATATACATATATATATATATATATATATATATATATATATATATATATATATATATATATATATATATATATATATATGTCGGAATTGGTTTTTCTTCACGCCCATTTTAACTACGTTAATTCGAAACTCTGGAGAACCATGATGCAGTCCGTGAACCGGTGGCGAAGACACTCGTCATCATAATTTAACTATTCTAAGAAAGGCAATAAATCAAGCTGAACACAACTGATAGACGACTCTAATTTAAACACACTGAACTTTATTGAAATTCTTAAACATTCCCAGCTCCAATCTTGAAGAATTAAGCCCCATCCCTTTTTACAATCTGTGCGCCTAACGGCACACGTCTTTACCCGTTACTATCTCTCCATTCCTTTGAAAATCTTCTTTGTTCTTAAGTTTTATTAACTCGCTACCGACGCTCATTAATTATGTTTGATGTCATATCGAATGTTATTTTCGCTGGTCTAACAATTTCCTTTCTTAGCGCCAACTTCAAGACTACGTCTATTTAAAATCCTCTCTGTGGATCTTCGAAATTGAATCAGGTGGAACCCTAAGCGCTATTTTCAATGCAATACATTACACCGCTGATTTGAACTCCCAGACTTAATTGTTAATCCGATTTTTAATAACTACTATCCCGTTTTAAAGTCGTGCGATCGTCCCTCCATATTTAAAAGCCTTACAACTTCCCCCCCCCGTCCCCTGAAGGCGTGCACACAAAGAGGAGTCAACTCTCTGCAGCACGTCTCCAGAAGAGAAAATTAAAATTAAATTCTAAACCTAACTGTCAAAATGATGAATAGGGCTGCAGTACCTAGTCAACAAAATTAAATATTAACCCTAACTACTGAAACTTACTCTAATTCTAACTTGAGTCAACCCACTTAAAATAACTAAATTAAATTATCATTTACGATTAGAATAGGGCGATCGTTCTACTGGAGGCGTGCACACAAAGAATGGCCAGTTCCCTGCAACACGTCTCCAGAAGAGAAAAACAACTAAAATTAACCGAATTAATCATCAACTGAAAATTGCTGTGCAGGGCGGGCCCTGCCCACACAACAAACTCAGATGAAACTCCGCCAAATTATTCTTCAAAATGATTTGATTCAACCACATTGAAATTAACTGAATTTCCCTAAGTATCTGAACATCTAATTTAAAAAATTAACTAAAATAAATATTCTTATTTACTACAGTCGTGCACCTAACCCCATGGAGCCAAGAAAAATACAAGTTAGATAAATGTCTCCATTCGAGACAAAAGTTGACACAGAATGTTGGGAAAATACAACCAATATATCAAAATTAATTAGCAAAGAATATTATATTAATATTATTACTGGAACACTAAAATTAATTGTAATAAACCCAAATATAACTTCAAATTATAAGAAAATGATTATTAAATTTTTATGTGAACACCCACACTATTATTCCTAGCTCAAGAAAAACAAACTTTGTGCCGAAGCACCTTGAGTCCATTACCTAAAAAGTCCTAACTTTAAAACACAGAAAGTTTAGAGTCTTTGAAACACATAAAAGTTCTTGCAGAAAATTGGGGTGTCACAAAATTTCAAACAACATAATGCTATCTATTACACTATTATTAGCATTTAAAACCCTTCCTCAGATGCCTGTTATGGTGGTCATACTCCACAACAACACTGGGAATTTTACTAAAAGCTTTCAGAGTATCATCTAGGATACCTGATTCCTCCGAAACTTCAAATTTGACACAAACAAATCAATAGTGAAAAATAACCTTATTACATTCTAAATTTTCAATACTTCAAAATTTTTAACTTTCACCATGATGTACAAAATATTATATCTCTGAGTTTTTACAAATCAAGAAAGCATGTCCCTACACTCATGCTTATTTGAAAATTTTACAGGAAAATTTTACAATTTTAATAACTACTATTCCGTTTTAAGGTCGCGCGATCGCCCCCCCCCATATTTAATAGCCTTACACACACACACACACACACTCATATATATATATATATATATATATATATATATATATATATATATATATATATATACACAGTGCGTCAAATAAGTTTTAAGACTCGTCCCAGAGCGCAGGTTGTAAAGGCGCTGTTAGTGTAAATCCGCATGCGTCATAACGTCCATCGTCTAATGGCACACTGCTAACAAGTTGTGCGCATTTCGTTAAGTAGTTGAGGGAAGTCGAGCGTTTGTTGCAGAAGTGAATTTTTTTCATGTTGATTTTTTGAGATGGAGCAAAGAGCTGAAATTAAATGTAACGCAAAACTTGGTAAAAGTGCTTCGGAAACATACCAACTCATGAAACAAGTTTACGGTGACTGTTGTTTAAGTAGATCAAATGTTTTTGTGTGGCAGAAACGTTTTTTGGACGGAAGAGATACGGTAGAAGATGATCAGCGTAGTGGCAGACCAATTTCATCTAGGACACCTGAAGTTATTGAGAAAGTACGAAATTTCGTAACAAACGATCGCTGTGCATCACTGAGAATGATGGAAGACTCTTTAAATATCATCAAAGATACAATTCGAACCATCCTGCATGAAGATTTGGGCAAAACAAAAGTGTGTGCTAAATTTGTTCCACACACTTTAACCCCTGAACAAAAAGCAATGAGAAGTGCACATCGCGGAGACATTATTTCAGCCGCTGAAAACGATCCAAACTTCTTGAAGTTCATTGTTACAGGTGATAAAACCTGGCGTTTCCAATATGATTCTGAAACAAAGCGAAAATGTGCGGAATGAAAGTCACCAAATTCACCGCAAGCCAAAAAAAAACAAGAAAAGTTCCATCCAAAATCAAAACAATACTCATTACATTCTTCGATAGTAAAGGTATTATCCACAAGGAATTTGTTCCAACTGGACAAAGAATTATAGGTCAACCCTACTTAGCTGTTTTAAAGCGTTTGATGGCCAGAATTCGTCGCATTCGTCAAGACTATAGGACTGAAATTAGTTGGTGTTTGTTACAAGACAATGCACCCAGTCACACCTCCCTTATTGTTCGTCGATTTTTGGCAAAAAATAATGTCTGTGTGTTGAACCACCCACCGTATTCACCTGATTTAGCAACGTGTGACTACCCCTTATTCCCAAAACTTAAAATGAAGTTAAAAGGGTGTTATTTTGAGGATATTTCGACCATACAAGAAGCTTCGACGCGTGCTTTGCAGGCCATTCCACAAAGTGATTTACAACAGGCGTTCGATTCATTAATAAATCGCTGTGAAAAGTGCATTGAAGCCGGAGGGTCCTATTTTGAATAAAAAACCAAAACAGGTATTAATTTCTTGTTTCCATTTCTTTTTACAGACCCAGTCTTAAAACTTATTTGACGCACTGTATATATATATACAAATTATTATCATATGCATACTTTCCACATATTTGTTTGAATACGAAAAACTATTTCCATTGCAGAAGTAAATTCTAATCTTTAAAAATTTCCGGAATTTAATAATAATAATAATCAATGTATCTAAGCACTTTTCGTATTAAATTGTGCTCATCTCTAAAAAAGATGACGAGCACGTACTTTTGTTTAAATTTATTTTAGATGGCAGTAAACTATAATTCTGGGAATTTCCGTTGAGATCTATTCCTGATCTATCACCCAACATTAAATGATATTCTGACTAGTGATGTGTAAAAAATGCAGACTCTTCTAAACATCATACAGAATGTGCATCTGTATGATGTATCTCTATGATGTACATCTGTATGATCAGAATGTGTATTTTGTTATTAGGATGTCCATTATCATTATTTTAAGTTCAATACGATCCATTTTAGTTTTTTCCTCAACTTCTAACCAATATTTAAGTTTATTTATTTAGTATTGTATATGAATAATAGACAATTGTAGAATTGTAAAAAAGAGATAATTGTTGCTCTTGTGTTCATAGTTGCAGGATAATTTAAATTCTTAAAAGTGAACCCTATTTACGATGTATGAAAGGAATTTTGAGTTTTACATGGTCCTTAAAAGATACATATACAGTATATATAACTGCTTCCAAAGATCTGTATTGAATTCATTGATAAGACAGTAAAGATAACAATTCACCGTATCATCATTATCATGTATGGTGTTTTATCACGCCGAGCAATATTCGCCGTTAATTCATTGAGATAGTTAACACACGCATTCACACTGAGGTAATAACAGATATTTTCCTAGAAGGGCAATCCTTTTCTCTTACAGATCACGAGAAGGGATGGGTGAGTTGTAACTTGGGTTGTCAGGACATATTATGCATGTTCCTAATCTTCATCTTCAAAGTATTCGTGCATTAAATTGGTGTTATAGCGTCTATCCAATGAACACCTGGGCCAACAGTACCACTGAAAAATTTTGTTTGTGTATATACAATCTTTCTAAGAGATCGCCATCAAATATTTAGTCCATAAATTGTAAAATCATTAAGTATAAAGACATATTCGTCTGTAATTGGAAAGTTTTCACTTTACTTGGGATTCGCCACCACTACTACTCCTTTAAACGCTGCATTTTGTGACATATTTATCAACAACCTAATGCTAACTAACTCAATGTTATAAAAAGAGGTAATGTATTTGAGAGTCTTAATAAGACTTTTTACGTTATTCACTCGTGTTCTCCTTATTTGCATGTTTTGCATGTTTATAGATCTATCAGTTTCCAATTAAACTTTAAATTTAGTACATGATAGTAGGATTATTTCATATTGACTATGACTTCGAATATCATAAGAAATGCATGAATACTGATTTACTTGATTGACAAAAAATATAACCATGCTCGACATCAAATGTACTAGAATTTAGCCGTTTACCATGCATAACATTTGATATGTGCCAAAGTGCGTCTATATTGTTAGTATTTTATTTAGTTTTAAAGTAGTTTTACGTTCCTCCATAACGGTCCTCCGAAAAGGAAAATTTCAGACACTAAAACCGTCCGTCCGTAGCTTATAATTTTGGCAGCACGCCAAACCCAGTCTGCATCGCTTGGACAAGCACTAAACAGATGAACAGAAAAGTACCAAAATACGTCAAAAGTTTCACATACATACATACATACATACATATATATATATATATATATATATATATATATATATATATATATATACATAGAGACAGAGAGAGAGAGATACATTATATACATGCAAAAGAGGTAAGCAATTATAAGTAATCCTACGTTAATAAATCACGGTAGTTTCGGTAAAAGAGACTAATTGAATTTCTTTTTACAAATATTTATTGCTTAGTTTAATATATATATATATATATATATATATATATATATATATATATATATACATATATATATATATATATATATATATATATATATATATATATATATATATATATATATATATATATATATATATATATATATATATATATATATATATAGAAAATATACAAACTAATTACATACTTGAAAATACTGTTGAATTTTTAACGTTAAATTTATATGGAGGAGTCAAAGAGATCGAGAAATTTATAAAATTTAAAATTTCTTAATAGTTTGCTTAGATTATTTGACAGTTTATAGGAGGAAACTTCAATGGCTCACGCCATAAATCAGGAAAGTTTTACATTGATATTCAAAATGTTAGTGTCATTTAAGTCAAAAATGCCTAAAATATAAACTGTCAAAGTCAGAACTATGTCCAGGATTTTCTACGCCTTTACCCCTGGGAAATATGTCGTTTTCTTACATGCATACATATTTTTTGGTGCACAAAATAATTATTTATTCTAAATCTAAAATGTTTCCATGAATGCGATTGTTGCTGTTCACATATTTAGTTTGTTTACAAATAATCGAAATCTTGATGTTTGTTAGTTAAATAATCAGTAAAGCAAATTGAAGTGCTTTGAATAGCAAGAAAATAAATTAACACAGGAAACTAAAAATTTACACAGAAATAACTATTTTTACAACAAACATCAGCTAAGTATCGGGTAAAAAATTACTTAAAAATATTACTGATATATTATGTCTAAATTCCCGCAGTCTCATTAAATTACTGATATTTTATGTAAAAAAAATCAGTTGTATTCAAAAAAATATATATTAACTAATACAAATTTTGGAATTAAATGATAAAAAAGATGACTCTATAGAATAGCTCACTTCTACCCGCACTTCGGTGTATATAATTTGAAGTGGCACTCTAAATGAATTTGATACAAACACAGTTTATACATGAAACAATGTTTATTGAATTCGTTGCACACATAGAATTTGCTTTTACAGCAATAAGTATACGTACTACTTGTACGGAATATATATTAACATTCAATAAAAATACACTTTGCCATACTCACAAACCAGCAAAGAGTCAAACCAACAGTTCTGCCACGTAAACTTTGGGCCCCCTAAGCACTAGCGCAGGATAGCACCTGGAGCTGCTTACCTCGTAGCTCCCTCTCACTTATCTATCAACTTTAACAACCCCTTTCTTTAATTAAGCTGCATGGTATTTATACCAAGCGCATATGCCGAAATTAGAATATCTCAAGCAGCTTCTTAATTTATTTACTCAAAAGTTCGATTCTTGTGAATCGAATCTTATGTATACCTTACAACTCTATGACGGTTTGCGCTATTTATACAATCGTAATGCTTAACTAAGAAAATAATCACTGCATTTAATACATCTTACATTCTTATCCTTAATGCATATATTCTATTATATGTGGAATTCTAAACCACCCATATCCCGAATACTTGAGGCGTAATACAATATTTGACCTTTATGTGTGCGTCATATACGAATTTAACTGTTTAATTTGCTGTAATAATGTCAATATGTATTTTGAGACGGAGGATTAATTCATGCTGCTGCTAATAATAGAATTACCTTTTCATTTTTTTTTATTTTTGAGCTTAACGAGAACACTTGAGAACACTTCGCTAACTATTACTATATAATTAAAAGGCCATTTGTTCCTTAATAATTCTCATATTAGAGTACTCATCGTAATGTTGATGACATTCTCAAATACAATAGTCATGATAGAATAGCACTCAAAAAGTCTCGAAGTAGAATATTTTATTCTTTCAAGAAATAAAGTTGGCTTTATTTTGTGTTCGGAGCAAATGATAAATAAATATAATTATCATACCAGATATTAAACGCTGATGATTTAATAATTGTAATAATTCAGACACAAACGTTAGTAAAATTTTGTCCAAAATTCACTAGTTTATTTTGAAATTGAGCTCAAAATTTCTATTTCTATACCAAATGAGATCTGACATTGAAATTATAAGAATGAGAATATTGCATTATTCATTGAGAAATAGTTAGAACACATCTCGATAAAACTAAAAAAAATTTTTATTGTAAATGAAATGCTTAAACTCATTTTTCTCCATTCGTAATTTTTCATATCTTCTGTTGCTGTTGTTGTTTCTAATGCCCCCCTAGTTGGAAGTTCAAGACCATAACCATATTGACTTCAGGCTGAAGCGTGCGGTTCCAGTTTATTTCGCACCACAAGGGTCGGAGTCCGTCTTAGCTAGTTGCCAACTCAATTTTGACCGAGCAACCCCAGGGGCGATATCTTGGGGAATCGTACCTTTTCTCAACCTCTCCGACCTCATACAGGGATTTCTGGTCTACGGATTTAACGTGCCCATATCCGGCCTTGACATGGATTCATATATTCTATGAAATCCAAATGCTAAGGGCTAAGGGCCTGTTCACATAGGAGTCCGTTGCGTAGCGTTAAGGGAAAGATGACGTTGAGACGAAAATAAACCAATCACAGGCGTTAAAAATTTCATTGCTAATCGTTTGGAGGCCTATGATTGGTTTATTTTCGTCTCAACGTCATATTTTTGTTAACGCAACGCAACGGACTCCTATGTGAACAGGCCCTTAGGTTTCCACAATAATTGAGCAAATTGTCTGATATTTTTTAATGTATCTGTAGATTCTATAAAGGATAGCTAAGTATCGATTTTCGATAACTTTGAAATATTCTTTTTAAATATGAACTTAAATATAGGCCATTTTCATGGTTTTTTCCATATACATCCAATTATCAATCTTTTTCTTCTGGTCTAATCTTTGTATCAAAATCTGACACTTTTGGAAACTGGTTACAAACCCGTTCGACGGGTTTTTAACCAGTTGCGCCGTATGCGTGGCTCCATTCAATTACATAGGTTGCGACTCATCACGGACTGGTTTGTGATTGGAGTCAGTTATCATTTTTTTTTGAGTTGCTCCGTGTGCAGACGGCCTTAGGTTTATCGAACAGAGTACCCTGAATATGAGATTAAGAAAATCTAGTTTGAAACACCAAAACTGGAAAAGAAGAAGGAATTTTAAAATTGTTATTTTTTAATTAATTTAAAAAAAATATTAATGTATTATCAATTTAAGGCCATTTATTATTTGTAATGGTTATGCTTTATTGAAACATAATATAAAAGGGTTTAATATGTGTGTTTTTAACAGAATAAATTTCTTTGGTACCGAGTCCCCTTAATTAACTTCAGGTTGCAAATTTATATATAAAAAGAAGTAGAAGAGTTACCTCAAAAATTTCCTCATTCCTTTTCTCCTGATTTTTAAACAATTTTGATTATTTGAAATACTCGTAGATGAAAATATATCTTCATAAAAAGCTCCTGGTATACTCCTCTTGAAGTTGTTGTTGATATACAAAGATAAATAGCGACGGTGAGGCCCTTAAAAACGTTTCCAACAATTTTGCACTTTTGTAATAGAACGAAATATCCCTTTGTGAAAATATATCACTTGACAGTGAGAGTTTGTCCATATACATTTATGCCATTTTTATAATGTCAAGTATGAGCAATCTCATTTTAGTGGGATAAACAAACAAAATTAATAATTTTGTTTCATAAATTACTTATTTTAAAGCTTTAGTACATCGCAAATGATGAATGAATAATACATTTTTATTATATGAAGTACATACATAACAGCAAGATGTAGATTATCGGTAGTCACTTATTAAAGGATTAATACAGTTCTAAATTTAACGGTAGGTCTTTTGGTATCCTCTAGCAATAAAATTCATATTTCGTTTAGCAAAGTATGACAAGATCTATAGATATTATATTTTATAGCCTTACGTAAAATTAACTAATTTTTTTTTCAGAAAAATCTAAAATGTAGAATCATAAATTCATGCAACCTTCCTTGTCTTAATAAATCCAATGGATGCGGTACATCTTATTTTAATAAATTTTAAGGTAGGGAAATACCTAGATCCAAAAGTGGCTTAATTTGCGAGAAATGCTCTTGTGCTGTAATTATTAGTGATTATCATCTCAATGGGACTCCTATTGAGATTTGGGAGAATGGGATTCCCATTGGTATTTTCATTAACCATTGGTTTTTCCCATTGGATTTGTTTGAATAACCCTATGGCACGAGCAATCAGGCTTTTAAACACTCCCAGCTGCGCATTTCATATGCGCATAGTGCGCTTAACCTTGTCTCATTGGCGTCGAAATTGTAATCATTTGCATATCTCTTACCAGACTACATTACTGCCCAGTTTCGTGATAGTAGCTCGATTTCTTCTGGGTGCATATACGTATGTATGTATGTATTCATGTATGTATGTATGCATGTATGTATGTAAGTATGTATGTATATATATGTATATATATATATATATATATATATATATATATATATATATATATATATATATATATATATATATATATATTTATATGTATGTATAATTATTCAATTTATATGTTGAGATCTTTTCTAATTTTATTTAATCTGCCTGAAACATAAAAACTATCTATTATTGGAATTTCTAAACAGAAATTTCAAGATCTACCACTGCACAGACTTCTATAAGAGAAGGTGCTTTTGATACAGTAGTACTCCTCGACTTACTAATGAGAAGAATGTATAAAAGGGCAATTCAGAAATGTAGAAATATTTTTATTTCTGCTTCATAATGCACACGGAAAATTCCTCATGCAAAGAACTATTGTATGAAAAGATAAATTGAACTATGAAATTATATATCCTGAAGAATATTCCATTATACTTTGCACGATATACAAAAAATGAAAATGGGATTATGCTAACGTAAAACCAACACATTTCGTTATCTGGAGATTAGAACTGCACAGGAAAACATTATGAATCATAATGGCATGCTAAATACAACGCACAAAATATATTTACCGGAACCATGTGTAAGAATTTATAAATTACCTTTACAATGGAAAAGGAATTTTTAACAGTACATGAAGAAATTTAAATTTTCTGCCAGTTCCAATCAAGTAGTGTATTTGTTAAGACAATCTTTTAGGAGTGGATGTAAAAGCCGTAGCTCCTAGGGATGTTAAAATATAAAAATACTAAAAGCAATTTAGAATGAAAATACTGTTCACGAATTACGAAAGCCAAATCGGATTTACTCATTTGCAGCTAAACAACAAGTAGTGCTCAGTACAGGAAAACTTACCTCCTATCTTGGTAGTCTACCGACCGAAGTAGTGGGTAGATGAGGAATGTGAAGCTTCAAATTATATACTATCTCAAAACGGAATATTTTTCCTATATGCATGACATTTACAGTTATTTTTGTATATCCGAAATTGTTGTATTTTTAAACCATATTCATTTGTCAAATACAGGTAGCCCTCATAAAGGACGACATCTTACAACACGGTTTCGTTCTAACACGATAAGATAAATTGTGAGAACCCTCGTATAACACTGCAACCTGTAACACTGTTTCGCTCTAACACGATAAAAAAATTGCAAAAACCTTTGTACAACACCGTACTTCTACAGTATAGCGCAAGATAGCATGATTTTTGTTTAACACATTTAAAAACTAAATTTCTTATATGCATGACATTTACAGTTATTTTTTTATTTCCGAAATTGTAATTTTTACACCATGTTCATTTGTCAAATACAGGTAGCCCTCATACAGCACAGCATCTTACAATATGGTTTCGTTCTAACACGATAAGATAAATTGCGGGAACCCTCGTATAACACTGCAAACTGTAACACTGTTTGCTCTAACACGATAAAAAAAATTGCGAAAACCTTTGTACAACACCGTACTTCTATAGCGCTAGATAGCATGATTTTTGTTTAACACATTTAAAAACTAAATTACCTTAAAATAACGACGGAGAGGAATAATGAACTATAGTGGCTTTACATGAAAATGTTTAAACAAATTATAATTTATACATTTATACCTCTATAAAATTACAAGAAGGCCTAAGCTTAGCTGTAAAATCGTGAATCATTTTTTCCTGAATACAAACCCTTCAGCTGAAAGAAGCCGAAAATTCAAAAGGGAGCTGCAAAATTGTCTATCTCCATGCCGTGAATCTACAATGACCTTGTAAGAACCAGCAAATAAACCAAAATTGCAGATTTTTTAAAGAGGATAGATGGTGAGAAAAATCTAAATGAAGGAAAAGGTTCTGAAAGTGAAGGTGATATCGTTCAATCGAAAAAAACGTTCTCGTTTGATTGTACTGAGCAGCGATGATGAAGAAATTTATTAAATTAAGGTCTCATTAAATGAAAATATTTTTTTTCTTTTCATTTTGTGTTATACATACATTTATATTTTTAGTAAAAATATATTAAACATTTAAACTTTTAATAAAGTTGCTTATATGGAATTAAAAAAAAATTTGTTTTTAATTTGTTTTCAGAACGTAACCCCCCTTTTTGAACCGTCTGTGGGTCTCATATAACACGGTTTCACACAACACGGCATTTTCTAGGAACCTATATATCGCGTTATAGGAGGGTTACCTGCATTTCATAACAACATATCGTTCATTTTAACTGTTGATTGTATAAGTAATCACCTTTTGTCAGATTCCATGGAATAAACTCCGAAGGACCCTTATTTTGACATTTTTTTTTATTTGAGGCTCGTATGTGAGGCTGAGTGCTAAATCCAGGCGATGTGAGAAAACTTCATTTCAGACTTTTCGTAATTTACAAATATCTATTTCGTCATATAGAACATTCTTTAATGGATATGTGTAGTAAAAACATTTATTTTATGTTGTAACTAGATGAAAACCCGCACTTCGCTACGGAGTACATTCAAATTAAATACAACGGTCAATGTATGCAATTAATGCCAAATATATGTATATATATATATATATATATATATATATATATATATATATATATATATATATATATATATATATATATATATATATATATATATTTATTTATTTATTTATTTATTTATTTATAAAAAAATCGTAAGGGATATTTTTTTTGATAATATCCAATTGTCTGCCGCATTAGAAAGAAAAAAAAATATTTTTTTTGTCTATTTAGTTGTTATGCACGTGACGATAAATTTATTTAAAGTACCAGAAAAAGAAATCCCGTGATCAGCATTTAATAAATTAAATTCTAAAAATGAATCTTTAAAAATTCACCAAAAATCGGAAAATCGAGGTAAAGGTTCGAAAAAGATTTCATTTTAAAGGATTTTTTAGGATCTTTTTCGCGATATAAATTTTATAACCCTCAAGTTATTATTTTAAATGCAAACTTAAAAAAAGTTTCAAAAAAGCTTGAAAATTTAATAATTTTAAAAAATCTAAGAAGAATTTTTCAAAAATCTTTTGTTAGTGCACCCCTACACCATAAGAAGAATCGCCATGCAAAATGTCAGCCCTGTAGGTTCAGCGGTTTGGTCTGTGTGTTGTATGTCAGTGAGTCAGTTATGGAACTGTTTTATATATATAGATAAAAGGGCGCGGTGGCCTAGGTTGACGAAAGGCGTTGACCCAGGGATCTGAGGGTTGCGGGTTCGATGCCGATAGCTAAGAAATCCACCGCCGTGTACACTAATGGCGGCTGGTGCACGTAAAATAGGGCGTGGCTACAACGTCCTCCAAGTTCTCAAATTTACCTTTGGAGGAGCGGGATCAAGTGTTCCGGTCTCGTCACTTGACTCGGTTCAAAATTACGGGACCGGTCCATAGGGGGGTAATGCTGGTCCACCTTTACGGTGCTCCCAGAAAATTGGCCAACAAAACCGCGGTGTCATATGACGGTAAGGATAATGTCCAAGAAACCGTCTGCCGCATTGGAGAGGAAAAAAATGAAAATAATATTTTTTTAATGTTGTAATAACACGTTTATTATGTATATTTTAAAATTCGACGGTATTTAATTTCGAACAATATCCCCATCTAAATGAACTCAAATGTTTCCTTCTTAACTAAAACTGCTACTCTGGAACTTTAATACGACAAAGACTAAAATTTCTCGTATTTTCTATGATTGCATGCACTGAAATTTAAAAGTTTTGATAAATTCAAAATTGCAAGAGTCATGCATTGCCTGTTATATTACCCTATGCTATTTTGCACGAAACGCGTATAACATTTTCAACTCCTGAGAATGCAATGAACCGAATTTTTAATCAAAGATATGTACTATATACATTTTTGTGGAGTGTTTGGCTAGTTTTTTTATATGTTGTATATTCAAAGTATGTTATGTGTATGTATGTGTGTTTATCTAATGTTTCTAAAATTTTATCCGAAATGAAACGCGAATTTCAACTGTATTAAAAAACCTCTGTAAGAAAGTAGGCCTTGATGTCTAGAGAAATTTAAATAACTGAAACTTTGATGTTTAACTATGTTGAAATCGACAATTTTATAATATTCTATATTGTGTCTGTACGTGTGTATTTAGTTAATTTAAAACTTAAGTAAGAAATTAAATAGAAAATTCGGCATCGCTGAAAATATCATTGATCCAGATTTCAAACCTTTTCAGTTTTTTATGTAATTTCGATGGAGTAAAATTTTGTTTTATAATGTTCAAAAGACAGTAATTTGTATTACTACGTGATGCTTTTTTGACAAATTTTTCAGGAGCCAAAAATCTTCACGTTGAATTTTAGCATAGATTTTCTACAATTTTTTGGGATGATTTGTTAGATTCATCGCATATTCACAACGGAAAACATGGAATCAAACATTATGAAAGAATTAATTTAAAGAATTATATTTATTTTTCTAATAATCATATGCTACCATTGAAGTGCAGGAAATTACAAGTTGGATATCCCCGATAGGCAAGACTAAAATCCAGTGAAAGCAGTGGCACTATTCGATTAGTTCCCTCTCCGGAAAAGATAAGATAAGGGACTAGTGTCCGTGAGCTGCATAAAGTATTTGTCATTAATCATTATTTTGCATGTTGTCGAAGTAAAACCATGATACTTGATTTCAAATTTGTTTGTTTTTGAACTATGCACAACACGTATTGAAAACATGGAATCAAACATTATGAAAGAATTAATTTAAAGAATTAGATTTATTTTTCTAATAATCATATGCTACCATTGAAGTGCAGGAAATTACAAGTTGGATATCCCCGATAAGCAAGACTAAAATCCAGTGAAAACAGCTTTACTATTCGATTAGTTCCCTCTCCGGAAATGATAAGATAAGGGAGTAGTGTCCGCGAGCTGCATAAAGTATTTGTCATTAATCATTATTTTGTATGTTGTCGAAGTAAAACCATGATACTTGATTTCAAGTTTGTTTGTTTTTGAACTATACACAACACGTATTGAAACTAGGTACTAAACTAGATAATTACACCCTGATAATATGTGGTAACAGAACGTTATACAGAATTTAACATAATAGACACTAAATAAAGTAATATTTATTCACCCTTGTAAATGATATTAGAACAACTCAGAAAATATGCGAATCAATATCCTAAAACTGCTCTTAAACGTAGTCATCAGAGATAAATGAATGAAAACTGAATGTGTTTATCATAAGAGAGTAGTGTCTAGGAGCTACATAAAGTATTTGTCATTAATCATTATTTTGTATGTTGTCGAAGTAAAACCATGATACTTGATTTCAAGATTGTTTGTTTTTGAACTATACACAACACGTATTGAAACTAGGTACTAAACTAGATAATTACACCCTGATAATAAGTGGTAACAGAACGTTATACAGAATTTAACATAATAGACACTAAATAAAGTAATATTTATTCACCCTTGTAAATAATATTGGAACATCTCAGAAAATCTGTGAATCAATATCCTAAAACTACTCTTAAACATAGTCATCAGAGATAAATAAATGAAAACTGAATGTGTTTATCATAAGAGAGTAGTGTCCGCGAGCTGCATAAAGTATTTGGCATTAATCATTATTTTGTATGTTGTCGAAGTAAAACCATGATACTTGATTTCTAGTTTGTTTGTTTTTGAACTGTACACAACACGTATTGAAACTAGGTACTAAACTAGATAATTACACTATGATAATAAGAGTTGGCAGAATGTTATGCAGAATTTAACATAATAGACATTAAATAAAGTAATATTTATTCACCCTTGATAAATAATATTAGAACAACTCAGAAATTCTGTGAATCAATAACCTAAAACTGCTTTTAAACAGAGTCATCAGAGATAAATAAATGAAACCTGAACGTGTTCGTATCCATTGAAGAGTGTTTTCTCACTATTCAAATACTTACCTTTTGGGTGGTATGCAAGAGTTTTAAAGCTATTCAACAAATTTTGATTATGCTAAAGATGTTTTAAAATACTAGGGAATTTTACAGTTTTAATATTTATCTACAGGAGAGCTTTAAATTGGCATACATGACGTAGGATTTATAATGTATATGAGAAATTGTATGTGTTTGCCTTTAAAATTAATTATTCGTTAAACAGAGGGTCCAATGAATGTCATATCAGGGTAAATATGTTTAATAGACAAATTAAACTAAAAGAAGAAAATTGAACAATATTTATTTATCAAAATAATTGAAAGCTCTCCGGCGAACATGGATAGATTATTGATATAGTATTGTTATAACTGGAGTTTTAAAATAAAATTCCTTGGGCAGCCATCAAAATCAAAACTATTCTTCAAGAGATAAGAAGGGATCAAAGAAACACTGTTGTAAAAAATACTGTTTAACAATTTTAAGGTTTATTTCCAGTTAGAAAATATATTTTCCAACGATATTTTCCAATGTTGATAATGTGCAATATTTTACATTTTTAATGGCACTTCCTTAAAATGTTCTTATTAAGTGTTGTCAAAAATAGAATATTGACACATAATTTTATTAAAGTGATTTTTAATGGGCTCGTCCAATTTTTGAAATAAAGAATTTATTTTAAGGAAATGGGGATATAATCATTACAAAGATATGAAAGGATTTTTTTTTTGCTGGAAATAGATGTAAATATGGTTAACATGTTTAAATCAAAGGATTCATCTGTGTCTTTTCCAGACGTGTTACATATATTTGGTTTTTAAATTTCAGGATTGCCATTCTGATTATTTTAATCGATTATTTTAAATAATAATTTGCATTAATATAAAAAAATATTAATATCACCAGTAATTAAGAAGCTTGCCATGTTTTATTCCTGTGAGGATCTCCTTTATACTTACGCATGCAATATGAATTTATGCATAAGTTAAAGCAGCATAAGAACTCTTTAATTAGCAACTTGCAAATTTTTCGTCACATGTTTCCTGCCTTTGCAAACAATCGATAGCTTGCATACTGAACTTTATTTTTTTTATCAAATCATATTCAAAGTAGAGCTTATTTACATTTTATTCCTATCTCTGAAAACTTGATTCATACTTGATCCCACAAGACCGCATTGCATATTTGAAACGGTCATTTTAAAGTTAAAACTATTCATTTGGTTAACGTCTTGTTATCTAAATTCATTGATCTTAGAATAACTATTAATAAAACTATCACATACTGAATATTTAATACTGAGATAGTTATTTTGTTCTGATCTGAAGAGAATTATTTTTCAATGCCATATTTATACTTATTTCATATCAGTGTTAAAATTTTAAACAGAAAAAGATTTTTTTGCTTGATACAAACATACCAATCCAAGCGTATCGAAATCTGGAATCTAACAACAATAGTACAGTTTTTTTTTTGTAGTTCAACCCGAGATATAAAAAAATCAGATAAAAGATAAGATATGATTTTAATATGAACATTGTTGAAAATGGAAAGTGCTTGTATGAATAGACTGTAAGAGTGAAAGATAAATTTAAAAAAAAGAACGTTAGAAATCTAATTCAAAATCTAAACTAATCCAAAATTGATTAACCCCCCAGAAAGTGTAGGTTTTCACACATTTTAAGCGACTTGCCGTAACAGGAAACACTCTAAGTACCATTATAAGTAACATATCATTTGAAGTTGCTGTCAAAATAAAACCATTTTTTTTCTATGTATTTACAATTATTCATAATTTCCATTTATGCCCTTATCACATAAAAATTAGTTTTAATTTATACAAACTATTTTACTTAAACTCATTGCATAATTATTACTTATTTTAACTAAAAAATATACCAATGTCGTGTTGCCTGTCTTAAAATTATTTATTTCTTTGGGCGAGATTCGTATATTATTTGGGTTAGTACAAATTATTTATAATTTATAGGTATTTGGGTGCGTTGTGTTTTTTTTATTTATTTTCTTGAATACAACCCAAAGCTCATAGACAGATTTGCAACCGAACAGGTCAAACAAACTTTGCTTCTAAAGCCTTCCTTAGATCAACTACACAAAACAAAGATGACTGACTCCAATGTAACAAAATAAAATTGATTTATTTACAACCTTATCTATTTACAAAAAAAACTGAATTACCAAATCTTCGCACACAGTTTACACATTTTACTAATCTTTTAGCATTTTCTCCTCGATTCATATCGAATGACATGTATTTAATTAAATCTACACCTTTTGGATTCAGGGAGCATATAATTATTAAACTAACTCATAGCCAAGAACTCCTATTCATCAAAATTATCTTTACAAAAAACACTGTTCCCGCACTAATCTTTCATTTAGCTCGGTGGGGTCTGAACAAAACAAAATGATTTTCACTCACTCAGTTTGATGATGTCGCACTGGGACTCGGGTGTCGAAGCTCTGCTTATGCTTGGGGTATCGCTCCTTCCTTCTAGGTAGTGGGTGCGCTGCGTCTCTAGGCTGTCGTGGGTATTCTTCTACTCTTTTCAAAATGATGGGGCACTCATCAGGAAAATGATGACATCGACTTCTCTTGATCCAAAGTCACGCTCAATTCCGGGAAGACTCGACCAGATCTCCAACATTAAGGCGCATCCTCTCTATAACCCCGTCTCTATTCTCTTGCTCCAAATCACTCTCAGCTCCGGGAAGACTCGTCCGGATCTCCAATATTACATCGCATCCTCTTTGTCACCTCGTCTGTATTCTCTTGATCAAAAATAACTCTTAGTTCCGAGAAGACTCGACCGGATCTCCAATATTTAAAACTGCCAATCTTTTCATCACTTTCGATGCTAAGGCACTAGGAAAGATCAACCGGTCTCCGGAAAACGAAACCTCTTTCTCGTACTGTCGGACAACTCCCGGGAATGCTCAACCGGTCTCCGACGTTTTGAAATTCCAATCTCTTCATCCCCCTGCAATGCTAAAGCACCGGGAAAAGTCAACCGGGCCCGCACGCAGAAGAGAATCCTCGAAAAAAACTCTAAGTCTTCTATTTATTTATTTTTTATAACAATGTCCACGCCTTCTCGTGACTCCTAATCCATTCAGGAAAGCTTTCAAAAATCCACCACTTAGCCTCCATTTTCATTTCTCGGATTGGATAATCCCATAACCCATGCACGCCTTAATTACGTCATACAGAGACCACCCAAAGTCCAGTCCACGTGTTTTGCGGTCTACAGGTCCAATAAATCCTTTACAATGGGGTATTTTACTTTAATGTCAAACCCTGGTGCCATCTCCTTATCTGCGTCTGGAATCACCTACCCCCTATCGCGCACCGCCGCTTTTAAATTGGCTAAGGCATAAAAGACTACTGTTCCATCCTCTAATCAAAGGCGGCTTCCTAGCATTCTAACCGAAATGTGATGAAAACAGCCTTCGATCACTTTAAAAATTTTAATTTTTCTTTAAAATCGAAAGCGCTTCATCACAACCAAGATACCTTAACAAAACAAATAATTGCATAGGAATACATCGCGTGTAAATAATCTAGTTTTAGAAATTGTGCCCACTCCTAGAACACACACAGATGAGGATAAAACTGAATTTTCCATTTTCCGCATTTAAGAGTTTCAGTAGTAATCACAGAACATTCCGCCACTTGCATGCAAAGAGTTAATTCATATCTTATCGTGCTTTATAACTCCATCTTAAAATAAATGCCGTTGAATTGCCATTCTAGATTTATTATTTCACATAATTTTAATCATATGCCGGACGAAATACAGCACACTCCCTAAACAATCACAAGTGTCAGTGTGAGGGAATTAATCATGGACACGTTCATAAGCACCAGTTAACATATAATATATTCCACCTCAACACTAAGCGCTATATATCTGAATGCTTCATGCGCAAATGGACATTACATGTCATCTAGATCCATGAATTACACCACATGCTATTATTTGAAGTTATGAACACTTCATCTCAACTTAAAAGATTATTAAGACATCATGCACGGTATTAAGACATCGTTACGTTTAGGACATATATGAATGTTACCGATTTTCGTACCACTCAGATGTATGTCTCTAAGATAAGTTATCAACAATATTTTTGTCAAATGGCATTCATACTTTCCTGTTCATTTACGATGTATGAGAAAGTGGAAAATTTCAACACTAATATTACGAGTTTCATACATGTTACTGCTGATTCCCACTGCAAACTCTGTGAACTTCAAGAGATGACAGACAGGTCTCACATTTTTCACTGTCTGGCTTTCTCCGCGAAAAACCACGTGGGAAAGCTTTTGGCAAGCAAAGGAACTTATGATTCTATAAACTCTCTTTCTGTGGCTTCTTTTCCTGTTTTATTATGTCCATTGTTTCTTTCTTTTGGCATCATATGTATTTTGTACCCACAGTTGGAAAAAAAATACGAATTTCATGAAGACAGTTTCCGCATAATTAAATTACAGCTGTAACACTGTAAATTTTACAAACATCTTTAATGTGTCTTCAGATTCTCCCCAAGTCGTTGGGCAAAGTTTTGAACAACTGCGTAACATTTTTCAATGAATGACGCAAAAAGCCCGAAAAAGTGCGATTACGTACGCTATCGTCAGCCGTAGTAAAGATGTTTATGACACGGTGGATGACATGACCTGATCAAGATTAATATAACTTAACTAACTTTTTTTGTGTGTAAGGTTGTTGAGTGCTGGCTTATGAATAGGTGAAGTTAGTCTCCAATCACCCATAAGATATTTAACTTTGACCTAACCTCTTCTTTTCAGAGACACACCCACTTCATCATTGGACCAAATGATAAAGGAGACACTTGTTAAGAATACACGTGCATGTCGACTTAGAAGGATTAAATGTAACGACGTGATTGGCTACTACCACGGAGGGTTCCACTTCCAGCTTATCAAAAGATGAAGGATAATACATTAATAAAGTGAATCAAATATTACGCAAGCAAAGAGTTTAATAGAAAAGTTAATACATACATTGCTTGCTCTCTCTCTCTCTCTCTCTCTCTCTCTCTCTCTCTCTCTCTCTCTATATATATATATATATATATATATATATATATATATGTATGTATATATATATATATATATATGTATGTATATATATATATGTATATGTATATATGTATATATATATATATATGTATATGTATATATGTATATATATATATGTGTATATATGTATATGTATATATATATATATATATATATATATATATATATATATATATATATATATATATATATATATATATATATAGTTGAGTCAACAAAAGTGACTCCACGAAGTTTTGAAAAGAATGATAAATAATGTAAATAATGCAAGTAATAAATACAAAAAAAAGACATAGGAAATATAGAAGAGAAAACGCTGCCTTAAAAAATGAAACATAAGTACAAGAGATTATAATAATTAGATATTCAGATCTTAAAGGGACCTTCCGAAAGGTAAGGAGCTAAGGCTCCTCATGGTTCCCGTTCAAAATGCTCTCTCTCAACAATACTGGATACTCTATTAGTTACCTCAATCTTTAAAGGCGTTCTAGAACATCGACTTTTTCGAGGTAGTATATTTACCCAAAACTGAAGTTACGAGAGACCAAAAACTGAGGTAGAAGTCTTACATTAACAGCTCACGAGTATGGATCCAAATGCCATTCAAATGTAGAATATATCTTTAGGTGCCTGGTTAATGGAAGTCTACCGTAATTAAATCTCTTTTTCTTAAATTACATTGGCTACTAAGTAACTACCCTAATATGATTTCTCAATTCAGTGCAGTATTTCATCATTTTTTTGTGGATTAAATTTCTAGAGCGCGTTTCATTTTAAGATTAGCAGTTTTGTATGAAAAATATTATTAACGCTAGTGTAGTCGCGCCGCTTTTCAGAGCGTTAGAAGTTGGCTGTGGGTCATTTCCCAGCCGTTAGCAATGCGGGAAAAATATAAATACAAAAATAGTTTTCTATGGATATTAACATAATTTTCGTTATCTAATAAATGATACAAACGATACAGTTTTGTATATTTATAAATTAAATATAAACCAATAATATACTGCTGAAAAGTTAAGATTTCATAGGGTTTTTTTAAATCCAAGGAAAATTAAAGAAGAAAAAAGTATTGTGCTTACCACAAACATCAGACGTATAAGCAGATCACACTCCAAATAAAGTATTTAATTTATTATTAATTTGTTAATCCTCATCAGAATAAATTTCTGAACACTCAGCACATTTCACACATATCGCACCACGGCAAGAAAAGCGACACAAGTCAAAAAATGGTTATTTTGAGGTTATGTCATTGAAAAATATGTATGAAGTGCCGCATCGTGCAAGAAAAGCGTCACATCTCTATCTCGCAATTTGTCCACATGAGGACAGTTGTATCAGTTTTATTGTAATGCTGGTTCAAGCTGTATAGTATTCCTTCAGCTGATTTTTCTGCATTTTTCAGTTGTGTCACTTTTCTTGCCGGGGTGCAATATGTTAAATGAATGCTCTTTGTACATATATGAGCAACATTTCCGACATGTTTGCTTCTTTTTCCCAATTTGTTTTGTTCTGCAATAGATACATCGTTCTTCTTTGAGGGGATTGTAGAGTTATTTTGGGGAGTTCTTCACAAAATTCATCAATTTTTCTTTTTAAAGGATAGGGTAAAGTTGATATTTTCTTTCCTTGATTTATGTGCTACTTCGGTAATTCAAGTGCAAATTTCTTCAAAAGATGACGACGTGCTATCTAGTGCATTTCGTTGAAATATAATTTAGCAGTTTATTCCATCAATGTTCATAAGAGAGAAAAATATAGTAAGTGGCCATATATTACTTTTCCTTGATACGGGATATGAGGCTTTCATTTCATCTACAAGGTACACACCTCCTTTTGTCTCATTATAGAAATTATTTCTGGTTTCTTTTTTTCTGGGTTATCACTAGAATTAGCATTATGCACTATAGAAATGAACAAAACAACAGCATTTTGGGTGGGCACATAAGAAACAAGAATCACATCGCTCTGAAATCCAAACTCCCAGGAAAATAATTCTCTCTGCTTTGAAGATACAAATGCGTGTGGGATCTCCTTTTTCTTTTTCATAAATGTTCCTACCATTGTTAAATTATGCTCCTCTAAAAGTGTCTTTAACTAAAGAAACAGACGTAAACCAGTTGTCCATTGTAACGTTTCGTCCTTTGCCAGATATTAGACTCACAATGCACTTGGTGATAATATGCCGCCAGGTGCAAAAACCGACTGACTCAGTAGTCGCGCCGCGGTCGAAACGACCGATTTCATTTTTTTAAAAGCAATAACATCAAAGAAAACCGAGAGAGGATATTAGTACCTCACACGTGGGTAGAAATAATACATAAGGTCAGTTACCAAGAATCGTATCAATAAGTTTAAGGGGGGAGGAACTTACAGGGGAACAATTGAAAACAGGTGGGAATCGACCTATACGCGATTACTACTGTGTTAAACAAATGCCAGGCCATTGGCCATCAAGATATCAGGCAACGAGCTCTCCAATATTTTTTAACAATACAGTACTCCAATACATTTTAACAATATATAGTAGAACACTCGTCCAGATGAGCAGCAGTCATGTCTTGTCCAGAGTCACACAAGTCGCAATCAGATGAACTAGTCAAATTAAAACGAAACAAATAGACACTAAGACAATCGTGTCCAATCAAATCTCTAAACCCGTCAACTGCAGCTGCACGGGGTGAATCCGGGACACAATGAGATCCATAAAGCCCACTCCAGGACGAAACGATTGTTTGAAGATTCTCTTTATCTCTAATTTAGAATGGACCGGCAGGTCTCTGCTTTGTGTGAAAACTGCAAGCACAGAATATTGTTTTCAGCACATGCATAAAGGAGTATATAGGTGAAAATATGTCATAAATACAGCACGTTGTGGAAAAAAAGACAAAAAAACTAGATAACATGAAAAATTTCCAGCTGTCAAAACATTAACCTCGAGGGCCTCTGATTTCTTCGCAGAAGATGAAAACCAAGAATTAACCCTGAAAATATTTAAATAGTGAAGACAGTAATAATGGCGGATGAAGTACACGAAATTAAAAGTTTTCCTTATCCTGTGTTGATATTTCATGTATATTTTACAGCTTATGTTGTATACTTTATTACAGAATATATCGTTATAAATTTATACAAGCGATAAAAAAAGGAGATAAATTTCGTGTTTGAAAAAGAAAGAGAAATATACGATGTTTCCCATTCAACTGCAGAATAAGTTAGAGACCTGGCTGCATGCCAACAACTTAAGAATATCTTGTATTCGAGAATCTGGAAAAATAAAAATTCAATGTCGCAAGCAACGTAAAGCTCCAGAAATATTTTGTAACAAAGCAGAAAATATACTTCTACGTAATGTTTATTTCATAGTTTTTGTTCCTTTACTTTTCAGCATTGGTTTCGTAATAAACTAGATAAGTTCAGAAGGGTAAAGATCTTTTGACGTGCTGACATTAGCTTGATGAGTTTTACTTTATATTTAGTATATAAAAAATAAATTATACGCATTTTTTAATTATGTCCCTATTTAAATCTCTTTATATTGATAGTGATTTTAAAATTTCATACTATATTACGATTAACGTGTTGCTGAAAAAGAAATCCTCAGTATTTATCTTCGTACAGTGCATTTATAACCTATTATTAATTGAATGAACATTTGGTAGAAAATTAATTATTCCCTTTAAGTGGACAAATATATCGATATTTTGTATAAGATATTAAAAACAAGGAAATTTAGTATTTATCATTTATTTATATTTATGTATACATTTGTGTATTGTGCAATTAATGGTAATTTTTCCCCATTACAGCGAGAATAGAAAATCGTTTCACAGTATTCATAATTATCGTTTATTATCAATGTCAAAATAAGCAAATAAAGTGATTATAGAATCAGTGTAAAATGTTATTTTCTATCTGGGTAAGCATAAAATATAAATTAATTTTACCTTTGAATGGAGGAACAAAAGTCATAGATCTTATCTAAGGATTAATCTTTTATGCAATTGTCTGTTGCTCTATTTTTGCCTTTGTAAGTTAAAATTTCGTTATTGCAAAGCAATTAAGATTCTAAACAAAATAATTTTAAATATATGAAAAGGAAATGAATGAGATGCATTAAATGCAAAGACACACTATTTAATATTAAAATTTAATTTATTATCAAATTCATAAATGTGGTCTTTGAAATTATATAATTTAAACTAAGAACCGGAAAACTTCATAGTCACTTTATCTGCTATTTTAGGTTGAGATGTGTAAAGCGCTCCTGATTTCATAATTATATATCTATATCTACATATATATTTAAACAGTGAAATTTGGATCGATCATTCCTCGAGTAACCGATTTCCTGTATGTGTCTTTATTTAACCCAGGCCCAAAAAAATTCCGTACAAAACAATCAAAAGAGTACCTCATGGATCGTTCCCCAATACATCGTTTTAACGCAATATTCGTTTAGAATATTTCAGCTTTACTAGTATTTTACCGGATCGATCGCTTTTTCAAAATAACAAAACCTAAAATATAGATGTCTGTATTGAGCTAGAATGACACTATTACAAAACAATTTTGAATGCATAAATTTTGACAAATTTTTACGAATTTGACGGTGAAGTCGCAATTTGTGGACCAGAAACAATCGAAAACTTCCGTGACACAAGGTTGTAGGAGATAATAGAAGACGTTGTAGATCTTGTCGAAGAAGGTACTATCTGTACCTTCCTTTTTGGAAGCATGCGTGGCCTTTGAAAAATTGGAAAGTTGTATCTTTGTATATATATTCTCATACAGCAACCTATACGGAAAAGAATGATATTTTCAAAACAGATAAAATATTATTTACTCATGCAGATAAGTCCGCCAAAAAGCAAATGGCTATAAAAGACTATTTTAATTAAAACAAAATTCATGTGTATTTCTTTTTTATTACTATTCTTCTTGGATATCAGTACAACACTGTAGTTTTATTTCCAATAGGTATGTGTGTATTTATACACTAACAAAAAATTTTTTTTCGAACTTTTAGGTATGTTATTTTTTTTTCATGTTCTCGCTTCCATGATTTAGAGATCACAGATTGACCTTGTACGTTGTTTTCGCATCATCGGGGCTTTTTCTATTTTCTCGAACATACAAGTAAAATCCGTTTTTGTTCCTCACTGCACAGGAAAACGTCAAGAATTTTACGCCGACGTATTCCTCGGAATGGGACTCCATGGGGTTTTTTCCCGACGCACAAAAACAGTTCATTTACTCCTGCCGACTCATTCTGAAATCACGACCGGCGAGGGCGAGGGGAGACGGGAGCAAATCTGAAGTCGGCCAGCCGTGACACACGTCATAGGTTATTTCCGTTAATAATCTATATAATTCAATTCCCGCATTATAAGTCGTGGCACTTGGCATCTCGAAGCTATTTGTGAAAAATTGGCCCTTCAAGCCCTGACACACACAACAAATCGCAATTCTCAACAAACGTATGTTTCTGTCAAACTGCACCATCTTTATATGACGGTGGTAATCCAAGAAGTGTCACCTGTACACGACCACAGGTCCATATATAACTTTCATAGACGGCCTGTCATGTGACACTGCAAAAGTGGAATGATTGGGTGAAACTGGTTCTCCGGGCTTGGAAAACTTGGAAAAATGTCACAAAAGTCATCGCATACTTGTAAAAAATCTCTACATATTAGTAAATATTCTAATTTTTCGGTAAATTAATATTTAGTAGGATATCCTTTAGCATCCACAACAGCTTTTAAACGTCTGGGAATAGATAACTTTAGTTCTTTTGTAATTTTTGCATCAATGTTCATCCATTCTTCCGTCATAATTGTTTTTAGATCACTTTTCGTGTGAATGTCGTGTTTTCGTACTCGAACCTCCAGTTCTCTCCAAATATGTTCTATTGGGTTTAAATCTGGCGATTGAGGTGGTGTTTTTAAAACTTGTGGACAATTATAGAGACACCAGATGTGAACGTTGACAGCCGTGTGCTTAGGATCATTAACTTGATAAAAAAACAAAGTTATTTCCAATACCCAAATTTTGAGCTGATAATTTTAAATTGTCTCTTAAAATATTTATAAAAACATCATGATTCATTATGCCATCAATAAATACCAAATTTCCTAGTCCTGATGCTGACATTCACCCACACACAAGGATACCTCCACCGGCATGCTTAACTGTACCTACTAAGTTCTTGGGATTAAGTTCCTCATTTTTTTCTTCTCCATACAATTATACGCCCATCAGCACCAAAAATGTTCATTCGCAAATAACACATTATTCCAATAGGTTTGGGGCTTATTTATCATTGATAGTGCGAAGGGAAGCCTAAACTTTCTGTTTTTCTCACTCACAAAAAATTTTCTATGGGCCACCCATGTAATCCAGCTGTTCTGAGAACTCGTCAAAAAATTTCAGGTGAAATTGAAGTAGAAAATGTTTCATTGAATTCTGCAGAAACTTTTACAGCACTCAAACGTAAATTTTTTTCAAATTTTCTAAATATAAATCTCTGATCACGTTTTGTTAACTTTGCCGGACGGCCTTTTCTTACCTTGTTTTCAATCCAATTTTCTTCTTTAAAACGTTTTTTCACATACTGCTCTGTAGAATGGGATAAATTAAGTAATTTAGCAATATTCCGAAGTGTTTTACCACTACTATGATGAAAAATAATCAATTTTCGAATGCTGTTTGTTGTTTCTTTACGACTACGAGCCATTTTTAAATAAAGAATAGAATATTACGGAGTAGGTAAGCAAAAATTAAAGCCAAACGATATTTTAAATGCAACCACAATTCAAAAATAAAAATAAAGTACCAGACGATAATTTTAATTATGAATTTATCCGAAAATATTTCAGTGTACGATGACTTTTGTGAGATAAAGTTTTTGTTACTTTTTGATTACTGGTTTCTTAAAAATAAAGTTTTACTATGTTTTCAAAATATTTCATGTAGTTTTGTTAAGAATAGATTATAGATCTTATTACTAAATACCCATACTGAAATATTCATTTTAATTAATGGATAGACCCCTATTTCATTGAAATTCGTAAGTGTACGAACACTTTTGGGAGCCACTGTATATATATATATATATATATATATATATATATATATATATATATATATATATATATATATATATAGTATATATATATATATATATATATATATATATATATATATATACTTTGTTTGGGAAAAAGGGGGATTGGCATTCAAAAATTATTTACTCACGAAAGTTCGGCATAAAAAGAGGTGGTTGTTAATAGCAAAAAATATCAATAGGGGTCGCCACTAGACTGGTACTGTTCAGAAAAGAGATATTTCTCGGCAGAAGTAAGTTACATAAGAGAAATGTGGAGAACATTCGATGATGAATCAGCGGAAATATTGGGCGGGAGTGTAACAAAGAAAATCTAGTTGGTCGGCACTTTGAGAGAGGTAACACGTACGTCTTCATGAGAGATTTCAAATGGGGTGGTGTGCTGAACTTTGTTGGAGCTCTGGACAAATAGTAATGGAATAAAAACCAGTTAATGGAAGTTTGCCGTGTATCTTCATTGCAGTGCCTGATTGCATTTTATTAATTAATAATCCATGACAACGAATTCTGTCATATATACATATATATATATACTCCTCTCTAATTTTTTGTTCCTAAAATATATGCCTTATTTTTTAACGTCATATTGAAATGCTACATGATAAATTCGTTTTATTTATACAATTGCGTGTATGATGATATTTCATTTACAGTTTTTAGTTAATTACATACGTTGTGATATGCTGTGTTTTTAAGGCATTACTTACTCATAAATAATTCTCATTAATCAACGAAAGGCCTTTTTAATCAAGCAAGTTTTAACAATCCACGCATGTACATAATCTTTAAAGCTCCAAAACCTACATACACATTCTAGAATTTTCTTAAAAAACGGAAGAGTTATTATGAAAATATGTTAATCTAATATATTTTACCTTAGCAAACAGCATAAGTACATTAGTAAGATGTTTAGAAAAAAACCTACTCTAAATAACCTTTCTTTCTCTCAAAGGAACTGACAAAACAGTTACGTTTCGTTGCTTAACAGTGGAGAGGAAATTGTGTGTTGCGCTGTTTTGTTGCTTACGGTTTCCTACATGCGCTTCTAAATGAAGTCACGCACATGAGATTGAAGTTTATTTCTGTGAAATGTCTTCTTTAGTAGGTAAACATTCTTTCATAAAGTTAGTGAAATTCACCATTGTTATTACAAGTGTACTTTAAGAAATGCTAAGAACTATTATTACATTTTTAAAACAACGTGGCCTTTTAACTTAATTCCTATAAATTTCAGAAAGAATTACTCTTCGGTGCTAGCCCTTTAATTTTCTCCATTCAGACATTAAGCTTCCAAACTAATTACACTATTATTTTTTCAGGTGGCTGTGCTTGCATGATCTTTTGGATAATTGACTATGGTTAATAAAAAATGCATTTGTTTTTGGTATAAGGTTATTTTAGATTGTTTGAAACTAAAATAGGGATATAATGTACTATCTTTAATATTTCTTTCTTACTAGCTCGTATTTCATTTAAATGCATCATAAATATCCTAAACGTCTTCTCCGTTTAATATCTTACAGTTATCAACGTAGCAATTTTATTTTTACCGTGTTTAAAAATAAGCATTCTAAATGCATGTCAAATTATTAAAATATTTTTATACCGTGTAACAATAAATGGTATACTTAACAGCGGAAATCCCTTCTAATCCCATGTGGAAACAAACACACACTCAACAAAAAAAAGTACTTTTAGCTATACCTTTTTTGTATCATGTTTGTTTATAGGAAAAGATAATTATTCTTTTCTAGCGTTCTCTTAGATCTTTTTCGAAACCTTCATTATTCCGCTAATCATACATGCCACACTTTTTTAGAGATAACATTCGATTCAAAGGTATTGTCATGCTAATAAGGCCTTAATCTATACATGTACATAATGAAAAAGTTACGTAATTTGTTTTTTTTCTTTTTACTTAGTTTCATGTGAGAGCAATACATAATGATAATTTTTTTGGATAAATGAATTGACTTACGAACACAAGTATTGTTCAGTTGTAGTCTGAAGGAACTTTTAATCTTTAAATTCCCAGTCACTTTTATAAAGTAACCTCTTTTAATGGTTAAGAGATTAATTAAATTTTTAATTAATGCGCGAAACATTCATTTAAAAATTATTTTCAGACTTATATTTGAGGTTCCTCTTTCAGTAAATGTAGTATTTCTTTTAAAAATTAACATGATTATCGGGATGAACAATAACAGATTTCAAAACATCAAACTTTGATACCACTTATATTCATACATATTTAAATATAATAACAAAAGTGGTATCAAAATTTGTTATTTTGAAATCTGTTATTCTTCATCTTGATAATATAATCATGTTTTCTTTTAACCTCTTCCGTACGGGATAGAATAGCATGCATCCCAAGCAGCGGTGTACCCACGAGGGGGGCAAGGGGCCCTGGTCCCCCCAAAGAAATAGAAATTGCATTATGAATATTTTTATCCGATCATTTTGCCCTCCCCCCCCAAAAAAAAAATCCTGGGTGCGCCACTGATCCCAAGTATGAATATATAAATGTATGTATATATATATATATATATATATATATATATATATATATATATATATATATATATATATATATATATATATATATATGTGTGTGTGTGTGTGTGTGTGTATATGTATATATGTATATATATATATATATATATATTCCTTCTTGGGCTCCTATTCTTGGGATACATGCTATCCCACCCCGTAAGGAAAAGGTTAAATAGAAATACATTAACTGAAACAATTTTTTAAAATTAATATTAGCAGGTTAATTTTAACAACTAGCCGCTACGCGACCAGCATCGTCGCTTTTAGTTTTATATTTTCTTTTGCAAAACATCACATCTGAAAGTAATATATGTAAGGAATGCTACCATTACCTGTCATCATAAATGTACGTAGTTAAGAGTTATTCTCTATCAGGCTGATTCTAAAACATCTTGATTACAAAATGTGAATTTTCATTACTTCAGAACAGAGTTACAGACAAGACGGAGAAACCCAACACCAATGATTTTAAAAATTACTTCCTCTCTGTATGTACTATTTTTAAAAATTAAGATATTTACAATTTATCCTTACATCAAATAAGAAATTGTTCGGGAAATTTTTTTCCACCTAAAATAATTTAGAAAAATTCAACAAGTACTAAAATATAGTGTGGATTACATCACCCTCTGTATGTAATATTGTTCACAATTCAGATATCTACACTTAATCATATCAAATAATAAATTGTTGTGTAAATTTCTTCACTTATAAAATGGAGTAAAAATTCAGCAAGTACTGTAAAAAGTGTGCAAAATTAACTATTACTGGCTCTCGGCTGACATGGCGGCGACAGTTAAGCCTAATCTCGCGATACTTTTTTGCTGTCTTTCAAGCCTCTCTCTAAATTAATTATTTCTTCTTCACTTTCTTTCTTGAGACTGTTCCCAATTTTCATTTGATCGTGCAACTCGCCTTCGAGCATTCCTGATTTCAGTGCGTAAATCCATGTTGACACACGATTGGAAATTGCTGACGGCCGATAATGTTTACATCTGGTAGTTGCAGCCGTTGCCATTCGGAGTGTAGAAATATCGTCGATTTTTGTGCCGCATACCTACGCGCTTTATATATATAGATTCCTTTCTAACATGTCTATTGCACCATCCCTACAGAAGTCAGTTTGGTTTCATACTGTACTGTCAAAGAACCAGTATAGAAAATCCGAATTGGTATCTTATAAATCATCATGTAGCGTGGTAAACAGGGAGAATTGAGAAGCATAGTCACAGTTGTTAGATGCTTTTTGGTAATTGTCCACAAAAAATACGGTGTGATCAGAGAATACTCGTAAGAGCATATTGTGGTCAAAGGAAAAGCGAAAAGAGAACATTTATTAAAAAACAACATCACTGGATGTTTTTACCGTTTACCACGGGTCGGGTTATAAATGATCAGATACATGGAAAAGTCCATCAGTGTATTACCGCCAAGAGTTCGAATTGATATCATCGTCAAAAGAAAAAATAACTGTAATTGTTTATTCGCCTGGTCACAGAAAACCCCGAAATGTAGCTTCTTGTCCAGCTGTATTATTGTTTGTAGTATTACCATCACTCTCTGATCAAAGAATATAAGTGTGTGCTGATAATGCATTTGAATTTGTCTGGTCAGATAAAGTCTGGAAAACATAGGCCTGGTGTCAATACTGTTGGCCTGTGAGAGAATTCTGTGGTAATCTTGGAACCTTTCTATTTGTTGAAGATCGCCATCAAACGTCAAAGAGCTGTGATTCAATACTCCCTATAAACCATGCTACTGGATGATACAGAAGATATCAATTCAGATTTTCTAAACTGGCCATTTTGTTGCTTGTAGTAAAGTATGAATCCAAACTGGCATGTATGAGAATGGTTCAAGAGACATAACAGAAATGATGAAATCAACCTACCAATATTGATTTTTTTTCAATTCCTACTATTAGTTCACACTCTCTCTATATATATCTTGTTCAAATTTTCAATCTTTAATAAAAGTACTTTTTATTCATCCAATCAAGTTCAAATACATTTTTTTAAACTTGTAGTGGATGACACTTGATGTTAATACAGTTTTTCAAATATTAATTCATTAATTAAATTTAATTAATCAATTTTAGTTTTAGACCATGTATATCTTGTTCAAATTTTCAATCGTTAATAAAAGTACTTTTTATTCATCCACTCAAGTTCAAATACATTTTTGTAACCTTCTAGTGGATGACATTTGATGTTAATACAGTTTTTTTCAAATATTAATTCATTAATTAAATTTAATTAATCAATTTTAGTTTTAGACCTAGAGCGTCTCTTGCTCTTGAATAGTAATTTCCCTCTTGTTACTGTGTAAACGGTATCGCGGGCTTCTCCCGTCCTGTAGGTTGCGAGATCGAATCTCCAACCTGACAAATTTGTTCTCTCTCTTTTCCCCCCCCCCCCCTCCTAATCTCGCACAGTAGGTAAGGTTCTGGCAGGCAATCCTTTTTTTCAATTCCTACTATTAGTTCACACTCAAATTTTTCTTTGTTGACCTAAGTAGGAATTGACTTTAAAATTTTTTTTTATATGTTACTTGTTATCAATGATGCTTTTGCATTCATGGATAAAATTATTATAGTCAAAGATATAATGCCCTTAAAATATTCACACAGATTAATTAAAAATAATTAACGGCAAAAAATAAAAAAATAATTAAAATTTAATGGCATTCATTAACAGAATACATGATGACCGTCAAAATAACCTATATAGGTAATACATTTTGAAGAAGACGTCTGTTCTAGTCTGAAGATGTTTCAAGGTGATCGATGACAAACATCAATATCCCAAGGTAACCATAGATGGCTTTTGAAGACAAACAGTATCAAATCTACACCTATGTTTATATTCTCTGACCAGACAAATTCAAATAGTTAGGTCCGATACATGATACTGTGGTTTCAAGATCCCCTGTTGGCGTGGATGTTAGTAACCGTTTACAATATGATTGAAACTCTAGGTCCTTGTATTGTTAACCTTCATACAGCAAAAAAAGGCCATAGCGCTCCAAAACAAATGAAACATCATCCGTTTCTATCATCCGTTTTAATCGCGATCTAAAACACGCATTTTGTTTTACTCTCAATAAGCAGATATTGTCTGCATTCCGCACAATTTCGAAAAAAATGCTTCCTGAGAAGACAAGTAGGAAAATTTATAAAAGCTTTAAAACTAATTTTTGTCATCAATACAATTTAAGGGGAGTGGTCACTTTTATGTACCTTTAAAAGTATCATTTTTAGACCATGTTCGATTGCATGTACTACTCATGATTTTTGCTTGATGTACATGAAATTTTTTGAGTAACTGCCTAGAATACTGTTTATTATATATGTAATATTTCAAGGTAATTAAAAAAATAAAATTATTTTTTTATGCATAAAATGTGAATAATTTTTTTTAAATCGAACATTTTGCAGTCAACTACTGTGCGCATTCTGTCAAAATAAATTATTAAGGTACAGTAATAATTGTTTACTATATGTGACTACAGTATTTCAGGCAACAATATCCACCAAAAATATTATAAAATATATTTAAAAGAATTAGTATATGCTATTTTTAATTAGAAATTTCAAAAATGACTGTGTAAAAGCTTGTAAAAAAATCTTTAAAAAAATTAAAATATGTTAAGGTTAAAAAATGTTGGTGTATTTTGTTACCCGAAGTATTGTAATCACATATAGTTAACAATTATTACTGTACGTTTATAATTTATTTTGACAGAATGCGCACAGTAGTTGATTGCAAAATGTTCGATTTTAAAAAATTATTCACTTTTATGCATAAAAAAATAATTTTATTTTTTTAATTACCTTGAAATATTGCATATATAATAAATAGTATTATAGGCAGTTATTCAAGAAATTTCGTGTAAATCAAGCAAAAAACATGAGTAGTACATACAATCGAACATAGGTCTAAAAATGATACTTTTAAACTTACGTAAAAGTGACCACTCCCCTTAAGCTAAATTATTCCATGTGCATTCTGTTGTGTGATAATATACAAATGGCGCAAAACTCACTCCACATGAAGAGCTTCCGCTTGGAGTTGTTATATTCACCTTGCTTTCGATGCATATTCATCATGGCAGTCATAATCTAAGGAGACGTGAATGTATCTTGGCAGTTAGGGGCTTTTGAGTGTAGTGTATAATATATCTGTCCTCTCTCATTTCACTGATGTACGCGGGAGTACAATAGGTGTAATATTCCCGTTGAAAGAAAGAGAATAATTTAACCTTTTGCTTACGGGGCCCATTTTTTCGATTCCCTCTTTCCCTCTTTACAACGCGAAATTTCATACCCCCTGCGTAACGTCCACTAAGGGATATATATATATATATATATATATATATATATATATATATATATATATATATATATATATATATATATATATATATATATATATATGTATGCATATATATATGTATAAATACATATATATATATATATATATATATATATATATATATATATATATATATATATATATATATATATATATATATATATATATGCATATATATGTATATATATATGTATGTATATATATAAATGTATGTATATGTATGTATATGTATATATATATATATATGTATATATATGTATATGTATATGTATATGTATATATATATGTATATATATATGTATATATATATATATATATATATATATATATATATATATATATATATATATATATATATATATATGTATATGTATATGTATACATATATGTATATGTATATATATATATGTATATATATATATGTATATGTATATATATATATGTATATATATATATATGTATCTATATATATATATATATATATATATATATATATATATATATATATATATATATATATATATATATATATATATATATTCATTCTTGGGCCCGTATTCTTTGGATACATGCTATCCCACCCCGTAAGAAAAAGGTCAATATACTGATACAATTCTTTTCGAAATTCATAATAAATTTAGAAAAAGAAGATGATACAGAAAATATTTAATGTTGTTTACTTAAATGATGTAAACAAATTACTACTTCCACAAGGCAATGTTAATACTTTTCCAGTTTCAAAGTAAATTGTTGTAATTCTTATTTGTAAAGATTTTGAAAATAAGTTTTAAAAAGAGGATACAATTTTCATAAATTCTTGAAAAATTTATAATCGAGATTGGTTAGTATTTTTAAAAAATACAACATTGAACAAGATTTTTCATAAGCATATGTGATATATTTTTAAACAAAAATTTAAATTTCAAATAAATATTTTAAAATACATTTTAATTTATCCCTTCTAGTACTTATACTCCAGTCAAAATAGGTTCTATGGCTGAAAAAAATATGAAACTTTTGAAAAATGGTAGAGATGTTTGCTTGGGCATACTGTTGAACATACTAAAAGTCCCCACCGATCAGACTGGAACTTTTGTCGCCATCTTGGAAAAAGTGTAGACTTTTGGGGTTCTTTGCTAATAACTTGAGAAACATTGATGTTATGTAAGACACCTGAATGCAAAAATTTAACAGCATTAAATTATGTATGAACACATTCTTTACATTTTTTCGCAAGTCTAACAAGAACAAAGATAATTGACTTTGAAAGGAGCGAAAAATCACACCCGAGATGCAAATACGCGGGTCATCCCCATAACGATGGGGGATGACCTGCGCATGTGCACTAAAAGTATTGCATACTCATTCTTAAACATCTGCAAATTAAAGCTCGAGAGATAGTTGAAGCAACATCCAATCCATCGCTGCCAGGTTGTATTTTGGGGCTTGGTGCATCTTATCTTTTAATGTCTTACTTAGGATGCATTCAGTACATAATGGCTAGAAGTGGGTTGAAATAAATACTAACTTTGATGCATGCACCTATGGCAGTAGAAAAAATGTTGCCTGGCCATGCATACGCTAGAACAGTCCAATCTCATTCATTTACCCAAACAGCTTTAGCAAAATTAATTTTTGAGCTCATGGACATATCTGATTTGGGACGCATTGATCTCTATGAGTTGTTTATAGATCTTGAAATTTTTTTTTTTTGCAAATAACTTGGTAAATATTAACTTTATGTAAAAAAAAGTTTAATAAATAAATTAAAGAACACTAAATTGTGTACAAAAAACATTAAATATATTTTTTCGTAACCCTAACATGAACCAAAATATTGACACTATTAAATGCTCGTTGATAATGCGGGTCCAAGTCTCGTTGCAGGCACTTTCCTGTGAATTCTGTTCTCTCCCCCATTGAGGCATTCTTTCAACACAAGAAAACAGACTTTAATGTTTAAGGCTATGTATATAATTGATCATTATTAATTTTATAAACGATGTATTCACTAATGTATTCACTACCACATGTTCATTTTGTATAATTTTTTAAGCTAACCTACTTCATGGTTACGTGCTTTTTTTCGTTAGGGGTTGTTCGCGTCGTCATGCTTGAAAAAATCTTCTATAGGTCTGCTAGCATCGCCCTATACATCAAATTCTTTTACTGGATAGTCATGACCTACAAGTATGATGTTGTAACATACTCCATCGCAGTAATTGCAGGCTGTAAAGAAATATATGGTTTTATGTCAGTGACAAATTTTGCGAAGAATTTGTACCTAAACTTATTTAAGGACTGTTCACTGGATTGTGCTCCATACTAGATCAGAATAAAAGCATTCTCCTGTTTGAGAAACACCATTGTGCGATGAGTTGTGTTTATTAAATGCTGTAACGTTGTGTTCCATATCTTTACTTTGGAACATTTCTACACATTTTTTTCTTTCCTTGATTAAATACTCCAGAAGTGGTATTGCATCCACTGAACTCATGGATGAAAAGGCTACTTTGGTATGTCCTGATGATTGTATTTGGTTTGATGAATACATTTTTTTCTCTGCTTTTCCTTTGCATGGTTTGACAATGAAAATGTTATTTTCTATAGGAGCGAGAACTGCTAATAGAACAAGGTGGTCAACATCTTCACAGATGATTACAACGTTGTTGTTACCAGAACACGTTTCATTTATTGCAGAATTTACAATGAGAATGTCGGCGTCTTCATTACTTTGTCCCATTAATAAATTGTCCCATTAATAAAATGGTAATTAAATCCCATTGTTTTCCAGCTTAGCTCATAGTAAGGTGATGAATTTGCTCGTTTTCATTTGAAAGGAATTGCTCTTGTTGAATTTGTTTACATTTTCTGTACTGTTAGTAGTGTTGTAATAACCATCTAAAATGACTGTACAATTGGTCTTATAGTGATTTTTATGTAGTTAACTTAATTTGTACAAACAGACAAAAAGTTAATCGTGTTCCCCATTTGACACGGTGTAGGAGAAAACCACTGTCCACAATGTTGACGCAGTCAAAATGTTAAGGTGTTTGTTAAAAACTTCAGAAACGTCGTACAAGGTCAATGTAGTTAGTTGTCTTTCACATGACAGCTTCATTAAACAGACCAAACGGTAATGCAGCTTACTCAAATTCTAAATAAGTTGCTAGTTCTTCGTCGGTTTGTTTAGCAATCGCTATCCTCTGAAAAGCGGGTTTACTACTGTATTGAAGCCTTTTACATTCACCATATAATTGACGGATGCAATTGGGAAAACTTTTTTCTTCCGCGAGAACTTCACATCTGAAAATGTGTTTCTTACAGATTTTGTCACTGCATTTTTCCAACATCAATATCATTGTAGTAGTTGATATTTGCGTGTCCAATAACTCCGGAGGCTGTTGACATTTTAACATTTTTCTAAAACGGTGGATGGTTTTTAAACCAATCTAGAAGCTTCTGATCATCTCTTGCATCTCTTGCTTAACGTGAGTGGTCTAAATCAACATTTTGATGAGACAAACACTTTTCATGCTGCGCATCAAAGTCTGTTCGATATTCATTTCTGACTTCAACCCCCTACAAAATTTCGCCGTTCTTCGAACTGTAAAACATCCTTCTTTTTCGAATTTGTCATATTCTTAAGTACTCATTTTGGACTTAAGGCATGTCCTGCAGATATAAATGACAAGCTTTATATAAATGAAAAGCTTTATATCTGCAGGAAAAAAAAGGGACCGCTTGCATAAAAGATTGGGATCATTTCATAAATGCAAGGAAGGTGTTCATTCCAATCACTCGATTGTTCTGCGCAAACATATTCTCTCATAAGGGTTACCATTTGAATGTACTGAACCCAAAGGGCTGCAGTTGGGACATTCTCTTTCAACTGCTTCAAAGTATTCCTGATTTTAATCTCGAGGTTCGTATATGAGAGTATCCGTTTATGGTTTCTGGAGATAATGTTTCAGTAGCAAAATCTCTAAACAACTCATGGAGATTCTTGCGTTCCAAATCATTTATGTCCATGCCGTCAAAAATAATCTTTGCTAAAGATGTTTCGGTATATAAATGAGCTTAGACTGTTCTAGTGTATGCATGGCCAGGCCCACATTTTTTCTACTGACGTAGGTGCATACAGCAAATTTAGTATTTATTTCAACCCACTTCCAGCCATTATTTACTCAACGCAGCCCAAGATTGACGGAATCCACCAAGCTTCACAATACAACCTGATAACAATGGATTGGATCTTGCTACAACAATCTCTCGAGTTAAAATATACAGAGGTTTGACAAACGTTAGTATGCAAGACTTTTGGTGTACATGCTCCGGTCATCCCCCCCAGTTGCGATAGGAATGACCAGCGCATCTGCATCTCAGGTGTGATTTTCCTCTCCATTCAAAGTCAATTAACTTTGTTCGTGTTAGACTTATGAAGAAACGTAGAGAATGTTTTTGTACAAAAGTTAATGCTCTTCAATTTTTGCACTCAATTCTTTTACATAAAATCAACATTTCTGAAGTTATTAGGAAAATTTTAAAAAGTCTACACATTTTTTCCAAGATGGCGGCTAAAGCCATACATAAAAGTCTGATCGTTGGGGACTTTTAGTATGGTCGTTAGCATGCCTTAACAAAGATAGCCACTAATTTTCAAAACTTTCGTATGTTTTTAGCCATTCGTCAAAATCGGATCTATTTTGACTAGGCTGATACGGTGTCAATAATTTTTCATTTGGTGAATACAGATAAATATTTATAAACAGGAAAATACCTGATGTGTTAAAACGTAAGACATTGGTAGATATGTGATTTATAGTTATATCTCTTGTTTACCTAACTTACTCTTATTTGGAGAGAAGTCAAAATTAAACTACCCACAGGGTTCAAAGGACAAAACTGAAACTTCAGTTTCATGGGTAGATGTTTATTTCAATAAAATGTGTGTTCTGCAATCAGCAGAATATAATTAAATAAAAAATTAAGAAAAATGTATAATGAACGATTTTCTATATACTTTTTTTTTGGGGGGGGGGAAATTATGAAAATAGTGATAGACGTGATGAAAAGAGTGATAGACACAGTTTGAGACAAATAATTACCACAAAACGTATGGCAGTAAACGAAGTTATTTTAAACTTGCAATTTCATGAACAATTTTGTAGTACGGTTAACAGAAGTCATGCCGAACGAGGAAGGGAAAATGGAAATGAAAAAAAAAATCATTTTTATTTATAACAATTCTTTTTAACGGGTTAACATTTTGATTATGGAGAACACATGTCACATATTTCTAATCACTCATTTCTTATCATACAAGCACAATTCTTATTTTAGTTTTTATTAAATACAGCAATTCCACTGATTTTTAAGAAAATTCTTTATTCCTGCTGTAATATGAACAAGGCCTAAATCACTGTATTCAGATTCGCTGTTATTTGCTCAAAACTCTTTTTCTTGTACCAAAAGCATCCAAACTTTTATTTTTTCTGTAATTATTAAAAAAGGAAAACGATATAATTAGTGCTATAAACTCCAAGGCTTAGTATACATGATTTATTCAATGTCTATTTTTTCCCGGACCATTAAATCATACAATTTAGTAATGTCTAGTAGGCACATGGGGGAGAATATTTTAAAAGTTAAATCTGAAATTTGTTTTAAAAGTTTCTTGTTTTAGATCTTCCCAAGTTTTGGGAATTTCATTCTGATGAGTGTGGCAGATGCTGAGCTTATCAAACATGAATCCTATGGATATGACGAAAAACTATAAGAACAGTGAATTTCGGGATTCAAAATCGTTAGTGTGACAGAGCATTTTTAAAACATCTGACGCATGTAAATTAATATTCTTTCTAGTCATGTGTTTTCATTTTTTTTTAAATTTTGTGTAATTTTGATTATTAATTATATTTGGAAATATAAAAATTCGTATTTTAACTAAAAATAAAATAGGTGATAATTGTTATTCTCAAAGCAACGTGATTTTGGTGAGGTCTTTTTTCATTTGAACCCAAAGAAATTATTGCTTAGTCGGTTTCACATTAACTACAGAGAGTGTATTCATACTGTTTTGCTAACAGATAACTAAAATGAAACATATAGGTGAATAAATTTTAATCCTTTTTTCTGCAGGTTATCTTTGTAACAGGAGAATATAAAAATTATATATTTATCCTTTTGATAAATTTAAATATATTCGTATTTATTATACTCTATATCGTGATAAACATTTTCTATTCAGATTTAACAAAGAAAAAAGGGAATTGAATGAAACTATAAAATACGTCAACGCACAGTTGTTCTCCTTCTTATGAGTTTAAGAATCTAAAGTAAATTAAAATACATCTCATACAGAAAGTAGTATTTGGTTTTGTCACTTTGATAAATTAGTTTTATACGAAAGGTGCAATTTAATTTTCAGTTTACGATATTACTTTCTCGGCAAATACACGTAGCCAAATGTTGAATGCAATTTTTGACAAAGTGCTTTCTTCATTTGCTTACAGTATTTGCTTAATTTGAGTACATAAATATATATTCCGCATTAAATGCAGTTATTTAGTGTCGGTTGCCATTATACTGAGCTGATTTTAATACTTTTTTCGATTCTAATTAGTCGAGTTGTAGAATAATTTCCACCTCTAAAGGAAAGTTAAATAATTATGTAGTGGTACATTTTAACAAAATAGCCTTTATGTCAGTATGAGAGGTTGCATGATGTGTTTAACCTTTTCCTTACGGGGTGGGATAGCATGTTTCCCAAGAATCAGGCCAGAGAATGAATATATATATATATATATATATACACACACACACACACACATATGTATATAGATATATATATATATATATATACACACACACATATATATATATATATATAGAGAGAGAGAGATATATATATATATAGATATATATATATAGATATATATACACACACACACACACACATATATATATATATATATATATATATATATATATATATATATATATATATATATATATATATATATATATATATATATGCATATATATATACATATATACATATATATATATATACATAATATATATATATATATATATATATATATATATATATATATATGTATATATATATATATATGTATATGTATATATATATGTATATATATATATATATATATATATATATATATATATATATATATATATATATATATAAACCCCTTAATAGCCGTTCTTATAAAGAGCATATGGAATTTCCCATTCTAAAGATGGAATTGGAAAAAATAGTCCGTGAGCTACAGGTTAATTGTAGCAACAATATTTTATTGAAATAATTAAAGGGAGGGAATCCTCAATGTTATTCCCTCGAATTACTGGTGTTATTGATGCCGACGATGCGTTGATTCGATCTATACTTCTACAAATGATTGTTTCTACAGCAGTTCTCCGCCGTTTTAGAAATCATCTCAAACCATAAAAACGTTTTAGAATAAACATCAAATGAGGAAAAAAACAGAAATGTCCAAAAGTAAAATACACACGTTTGTTAGGTAAAAAAAAACAACCAGAGCCATTGTAATAAATCAACGGGATAACCTGCAAAAAATGGCTCAGTAGTAAGTAATACAGAAGGCGAATGAGAAGAATGGAATTCTTAATATTGGAATTCTTAATATCAGAATCTTCACAGATATTATCTTCTTTTTTCAGATTCTACCTACAGGAAATTGGTAAGTAACAAAATGCAAGATCTTTTTTCCATATTTTATTTTCCACACGCGAGTGCGACAATTTCAATGTGCAATGAGTTGCACCATACATATTATACATTTTTTTTCTTCTAATGCGAAGACACTTGTCGCTAGACATTCTCCTGTTATTCACCGCAGTTATGATGGCAATTTTATTATGGGGGCATGATAGAGGCGGACCAGCACCCTATGAAGGGTTGACACAAACGGAGGTATTTTAGCGGCGCTTCGTCGGAATACGATCTCAGCACCCTCAGCATCGAAAGCCAGCGCGCTTTACCACAAGGCCATCTCGGCCCCATATTATACAATAAACAGAAATAAATAGGAAATCCAACGTAAATGAAGCACAAATAGCAGTACGGCGCAATTTTGCATACGGCCGTTTCGAAGCTGCAAAGGAGCTTCTTCATCAGTGCAAATAACTTAGTGGCAGCTCAAAAAGCCGAAAACTAAGCCAAGACTTAGTTTTCGGCCGTATACAAAATTGCACCTTACTGCTATTTGTGCTTTATTTACGTTGGATTTCTTGTTTATTCCTCAAGCACAAAGGTTTTGCCTTTTCTTTACAATTCCATATTATACATAAAACATTCCATATACATTCCATATACAAAACATATACATTCCATATTATAAATAAAAGTGAAAGAAATAAAAACAGGTGACATTACGATTTTAACTTGTTTAAAGAAACAAGAAGTGTAAAAAATATACAGCATTCGTGGTAACCTCCATAATTATATAAAAACCGGTTTAAGTGTGTATACCTTCCCCATAGTGTAAATTGAACGCATATAAATTCAGCAAACGTGCTCTGACATTTCAAATACTTGTAGTTCTCTTTCTACTGAAAATTTACGTCAAGAGAAAAAGGATTCATGTACGGAAAAAGAAATGCGATCCCACCACGGCTTGAAACGCATATATATGCGTTATTACTAGCAGAATAGTTTACATAAGGATGAATGATGAAGTTCCCACCGAAAACTTGAGAATGCTTGATTGATGCAGTGTCGAGAACTATCTCTCACACATAATCAATGTCCTTTCACCACAATAGGAAGGAAGTTCATACTGCAGCTGCTTGCCTTGTAAAGGAATGCTGTAGGCTATAGAATTATCGGAGAAACTGAAGTAGAAAGATTCCTCTTTAAAAATTTTCGAATAAAAGCTACTCTATTGATATATATATATATATATATATATATATATATATATATATATATATATATATATATATATATATATATATATATATATATATATAAATATATATATAAATATATATATACATATATATATATATATATACATATATATATATATATATACATATATATATATAATATATATATATATATATATATATATATATATAAATATATATATAAATATATATATACATATATATATATATATATATACATATATATATATATATATATATATATATATATATATATATATATATATATATATATATATATATATATATATATATATATATATATATAATTAATTATTTTACGTACGCAAAGTGTGATGGTGACGTCGGAGGAAAATTTTATTTTTTATTTACGCCTTGACTTTTAATAGTCTTTGCTATACTGATTCCATTGATTCATCTTCCTGTGTATCACCTTATGGTATAAACGTCGCAGGCGTTAAGTACTATACACGCGGTTAGCAAAATCGGAATGAGAATATTAGTGAAAAATTAAGTACCTGTTTTTGAAGAGTATCCAACATCCAGGAGATATGTTATGCACAGATTTACAAGCAGATGGAGATGTTGGGATATAAATATTGATGATTAACTTAATAGACAATTTTTTTATTTCCCGATGTCTCATTTTTGGTTATATGTACACCGCGAATTTTGGACTATTTCCCAGACGGGCTTTCAGTGGAAGTAACAATTACTTAGTGAGCTGTCGGCTCTATCAGCAGTTTATTAAAATTATAAAAGATTATACTCATTAAAAGTGAAAATAGGATATTCATCATTTTTTGTAGGAATTTATCGCATTTGTTAATTTTTGATCTGGAGCTAAAAAGATTCACATAAATGTTTAACTTACGAGACAACATTATGTGACTAAACCAGTAGAATAAATGTTTTTCACTGCTTCTTAGGAATCAGTTGGTCTGACATCAAACTTCATAGATATCTTAAAAATTAAGTCATTCTAAATTTCAAACTTGTGCATAATGTATGCACGTCTATATTTAACGAACTATACTGTAATTTTTAGGTGTATTCCCTTGAGTTTCTTTTTTTTTAATCATTTTCGAAAAACTCTTTTATTTATTCAGACCTTAAATATATAAAAAAAAAGAACTCCCTGCTTAAAGTTTTACTGCATTTACGCAGGAGGGTCGCGTCATTGTGATATCCAATACAGAAGATTCGAAAACTAAATTAAACGTTGAAATGCATGCAAATTTCAAGAGATATTTCTTTTAAATGCATTTGTTTTTGTTCCTGAACTTCATTAATTTTAAAAAGGGTTACTTCTATCACACAGGATTTTGCTAATGTAGAAAAATATAAAGAAATATATTTCTTGAAAAATACTAAACAGAAAAAAAAATGTACAGTAAAAACTGATTTTCGCGAAAATATATCTAAGGAAAAAAAAATCTGAACATCCAGCATAAAAAATCACTTGAAACACAAGAACTAACTTTTCAGAAATGCTTCAATGCGCGGGAGAATATCTCCTAAAGTAACAAAGAAATTCACATTTTTATTTTCTGCCCGCGATATATTTTAGTGTAAACTGATCTTGCATAGATAGATACAAAATATTATTAGAGGAAAAGTATTTATTTCAAAGCCTCTGCTTACCAATTGATAAACAATATGAGCTTATCATCGTATTTCTTTTCAGATACAATCATAATTAACTTACGGACATTTTCCCAAGTTATCCTAATATCTCATGAGAGCGAATTATCGAAAAACTGTAATTCGTTTCTCCTTAAGAGCTTTGCCTGTGTTGTAGCACATCATGTGTTGAATTCAGCGCATATACAGATAAAATATATCCAGTACAAAAGGAAAAAAAATACTGGAGTGTTAATATTGAAATGAATAGTCGTGTAGTTCATTCTGAGACAAATATGCAATGCCAGTAATAGTGCAATGCCTACAATATCGGGTTAAATATAGTAAAAAGCTATTACACTTGCCGTTATATTTTTCATATTACCAAGCCTTATCATTACTCTCCTGCTATTTCTAAGGAAACCAAATTAGTAAAACTAATTAACTATTTGTAATGTTACTGAATTTAAATTTTACTTTATCGTGCGTTTGATAAATTGTTCATTTTTAAATAACTAAAATAGCTTGGACTGCACTTTTAATGGTAAATAATTAAATATTTTTTTTTTACTGTCCATTTGTTTTCATACTATTCCTAAACATTCTTTTTTCAAAGAAGTTTGAAAAATTTAATTATAATTAACTTTGTTATTTTTTCTTGTTATACAGGGTTAGCAGAAATGAATCACCGGATTTTAATTATTTACATTTTCGAAACTTTTACACAAATTACAATAACTGATACACGAAATTAAAGAAAAAATACCAAGTTGTATTTTCAGTTACAAATGTTCGATGTGTGACCCTTTTGTTTCACAACAAACAACTAATCTGTAATCAAGTTCGTTCCACACGTTTTGTAGCATCACACTGTCAATGGTTCCTAATTCTACAGAAATGCGTTCTTTAAGTTTTTGCAGTGTTTTCAGCATCGGTGGTGCATAAACAGTGTCTTTGACAAAACCCCATAAAAAAAATCACATGGCGTAAGGACCGGGGATCTTGATGGCCACGTGATGAAGGGTAAGTCACTATCACCCGCACGCCCCATCCACCGGTGTGGAAGCTCATTGTTTAAGTAAGCAAGTAAATGCAAAGACCAATGGATGGGGCTCCCTCCTTTAGACAGATATACATGGTAAAGGACAAATTTTAACAGTTATTTCTTAGATAAATTTGACGGGCAAGATCATCAAAAGTAAAAATTCCTACAAAATAAATTCATAGAATTTATAGTGAACTTTATTTTGGTTTTTGCATCAAAAATGAGAAAATATATTGAATGTTAAAAACGTTCTTAGAAAACAAATGTACGAGAGTTTTATTTTCATTAGTGAAAACATTGCGGCTAAATTTAGTAGTATTTACTCGATGAGAACATTTTAGCAAAACAAAAATGAAGCTCTATTGCTATTTTCCAAACAAATGCGGAGTTGAAAAATATTACTATTCACTTAAAAGATTCGCTTTTAATCAAAGTTTTTTTAATAGCTTCTAAAAAACATTTTTATTTCATGTTTTCTTTATTTTCAAAAATATGCTTCAATGAATTCTCATTTCAGTTAAAATTAGAACTCTCAGTATTTGGTCGCTGGTTGAGTTGCCAATGTACATTAAAAATAATAAAATTTGTTATGGAAATTTTACTATTTGATTTTTAAGATTTACAATTCACAGTTGATATAGCATTTACAGTTTTTGCAAATCTATATTTTAGACATGTATGTTTACTTTTCTGATTCAATATTTATGCATGTTTTCTTCTATTAACGCATATGATTTACATACTGAAGTAAAGATGAGATAGATTTCTTTTTTAAATAGTCTGAAAACTTAGTAATTTTTGAACAACTTACTTTCTACGGAAAATTTTAGAAACATTCTCATTCTCTGCCCTGCATAAAGATGCCCTAATTCCATATATTCATACTGGTAGTTAAGTGTTTTAAATACTGGTAGTTAGGTCCTTTAAGTTTCTGCTGGGTAAAGTATTGAATAGTTAAAGCGAAAAGTTCTACATTATGTGATACAAACCTTCATATAAAACCTTAAAATTAATATGCTAACTACTGTAAATTTATAAAATATTTTGCTTTACGAAGCATAAAAATATTGTAATTGAATTGAAGATCGATTTTTAAAACATACTTACAATAACTATAAATCCATGGATATATATTTTTAAGCTATACATTTTAAAATAATATAATATTGAAACTTAATTTGAAACACATAATCACATGAAGGTTTCAGAAGTCGAATGTATAGATAAATAACAATGTTCTGCAGCATTTATTTTCCCCTAAATCTAGTACATACTGAAAACTGCAATACAATTAAATATGATATACATCAAGTGGTGAAATTACTATATTTTCTAACGGATGAGCAATAAGTCGAAAACTCAGATTTATAATCATAGATTAGTTTTTAAAAGAGCAAACATGCAATATTTTTGTACACAGAAAATTATTATAAAAACGTCAACAGCCACATATTGATTAAATGCAATAAAATAAACAAGAAAACAATCCTGTGTGAAACTCATGCCAAAGTAATAGCTATGTATCTGTAAAGTGCAGAAATAATATTCACCTAATGTCATTTTTAAAAGGACCTAAACATTCCTGTGTTTCAAATATTGCATAGAGTTTAGCACAGCAAAATTTCGTAAAGTGAATTTAGTTTCGAATACTGTAATACGCACACTAAATTAAAAAAAAGAATAAAATTAAATCTTTCCTTAAAGGGATACTTAGATTACCCTTACAAAAAACGGCATTTATAAAATTAAGTGGAACAGCTGGTCCCGATTAACATGTAAATATTACGTTGACTAAAGACGGATGAAATTAAAATGACTAATTATTAGGCCGATACTACCGCGTGGATAATGGAAAACTGAAGTTGATGAGCTGCATGATAGCCATACATTCTAGTAAATCCGTTTCGTTACTTTTAAATCTCTGTAAATTTACATAATTTATTTGAAGTTGTAAGGTATACACAAGATTCAATTCACAAGAATCGAACTTTTGAGTGATTGAATTAAAGAAGTGCTTGAGATATGCTAATTTCGGCATACGCGCTTAGTATAAATACCATGCAGCGTCATTAATAAAAAAGGTTGTTAGGGTTGAAAAAGGTTGTTAAGGTTGATAGATAAGCGAGAGGGAGCTACGGGGTAAGCAGCTCCAGGTGCTATCCTGCGCTAGTGCTTAGCAGACCCAAAGTTTACGTGGCAGTACTGCTGGTTTGACTCTCTGCTGGTTTGTGAATATTGAAATGTGTATTTCTATTGAATGTTAATATATATATTCCGTACAAGTAGTGCGTATGCTTATTGCTGTAAAAGCAAATTCTATATGTGCAACGAATTCAATAAACATTGTTTCACGTATAAACTGTGTTTGTATCAAATTCATTTAGAGTGCCACTTCAAATTATACACACCCAAGTCTGGGTAGAAGTGAGCTATTTACTCTATACACTGCCGAATAAATGGCATAAACAAAATGGCGTGGCTTTAGTAATTTGCCTCGTAGTAGTGCTGAGGGAAATCGTCAGATTTTCGTGGTCGGAGGTTTGTGAAATCTATAGCAGAATGCTGAAACAGTATGTAGATGCCTAGATAGGAAAGTTATGGATGTGACTCTCTAGTTTGTGAGTATTGCATAGAGTATTTTTATTGAATGCTAATATATATTCCGTACAAGTAGTACGTATGCTTACTGCTGTAAAAGCAAATTCTATATGTGCAACGAATTCAATAAACGTTGTTTCATGTATAAACTGTGTTTGTATCAAATTCATTTAGAGTGCCACTTCAAATTATATACACCCAAGTCTGGGTAGAAGTGAGATATTTTCTCTATAAAGTTATATCATGAATTCAAGCGTTTCTTAATTTAGCAAGATGCTATTCATATACCCTTGAAAGCCTTATACAGTCCAAACATCAATTTTCATTTGCTGTCGTTTTGAGGACAAGTACTTCAACATTCACATTATCTTCTGTTCTACAAGGAAGTTCAGTGTTAACCTCTTCCTTACGGGGTGGGATAGCATGTATCCCAAGAATACGGGCCCAAGAATGAATATATATATATATATATATATATATATATATATATATATATATATATATATATATATATATATATATATATATATATATATATATATATATATATATATATATATATATATATATATATATATATATACATATATATATATATATATATATATATATATATATATATATACATATATATATATATATATATATATATATACATATATATATATATATATATATATATACATACTATATATATATATATATATATATATACATATATATATATATATATATACATATATATATATATATATATACATATATATATATATATATATATATACATATATATATATATATACTATAATATATATATATATATATATATATATATATATATATATATATATATATATATATATATATATATATATACATATATACATATATATATATATATATATATATATATATATATATATATACATATATATATATATATATATATACATATATACATATATATATATATATATATATATATATATATATATATACATATATATATATATATATATATACATATATATATATATATATATATATATATATATATATATATATACATATATATATATATATATATATATATATATATATATATATATATATATATATATATATATATATATATACATAGATAACCCCCTTAATGGCAGTTCTTACAAAGGGGATATTAAATTTCCCCTTCTGAAGTGGGAATAAGAAAAATGGGCCCCGTAAGCTAAAGGTTAATAATATTCATGTTATATTACATCGTGTAATGACATTTTGTTAAAGACTTATGTATCACAAGTCCCGAAAAGAAATTTTTACCTCTTTTCTCTAAATCGAAATGCGAAAGGTTATATTCAAAATGCCCTCAAAAAATCATTTCAGAAATGTTTTGGATATTTTACGAAATGAATGAACTAAAATCTTGAATCGTATATTTTGAATACCTGGTGGGATCAATGGATTGTTTTTGTGTACACTATTACGAAATAAGAAAGAAAATTCTTTTATCTATTAGCTAAGGGAATTCAATTCCTTATCCGAAAATTTATCCCTCAAATTCCTGTTCTACTTTTAGACATAAGGCCTATTATGACGCACGCATTCTGTATCCCACAGGAAAAATTTTCCACCACTATCAAATATGAAAATCGTCGAATATTTGCCCCTTTATTCGTTACTTTATCTCGGAGGATTTTTGGATTTTTACTCGAATTTTTTAAGAATACTATTCCCTTTTCCGAAATATTCAATTATTATTATTATTTGTTTGCAGCCCATTTCTTGTAAATTCAGTTACCCATTTTGGCAATTTTTGTCGTAAAACCTCTCTCTTTAAACTGGTAAATGTCTTAAGAAAATCTTAGCAAAGTTACTAGGGAAGGAATGCTAGAAGAAGATAAAAGTTGCAGCATTAAAGTTGTAGTATTATGGTGCAAAACGCAAGGATTGAACGTAAAGACTTTACAAACACTGTGTGAGGACGAAACAAACTGAAATCAAAAGAAAATATTATTAACTAAACGGATATAGGGGAAGAATTTGTAAGGTATACATAAGATTCGATTCACAAGAATCGAACTTTTGAGTGAATGAATTATATAACCTGCTTGAGATATGCTAATTTCGGCATTTGCGCTTGGTATAAATACCAAACAGCTTGTTTAATAGAGAGGTTGAAAAAGGTGTTGTTAAGGTTGACAGATAAGCGAGAGCGAGCTACGAGGAAAGCAGCTCCAGGTGCTATCCTGCGTCTGCTTTCCTCGTGCTTAGGGGGCCAAAAAGTTTACTTGGCAGTACTGCTGGTTTGACTCTCTGCTAGTTTGTGAGTATTTGCAAAATGTATTTCTATTGAATGTTAAGATATATTCCGTACAAGTAGTACGTATACTTATTGCTGTAAAAGCAAATTCTATATGTGCAATGAATTCAATAAACATTGTTTCATGTATAAACTGTGTTTGTATCAAATTCATTTAGAGTGCCACTTCAAATTATATACGCCCAACTCCGGGTAGAAGTGAGCTAATTACTCTATAAATTGGTTAAAGACGTGCTGTTGATTTAGGATAGACTTGATCATGTAAAGTCGTATTAGGCCTCCAGTGCAACTTTAAGCTTTAGATAAAAGTTTAAGTTGTAAGTGTCAATACTATTTTAAAAAGTGTAATAATGGTGTAAAAAGTGAAATAAGGAGTACGCCACCCCTGGTCATATCCTAACTTGCTTTAACTTATCTAGGGAGAACTTTATTACCGGTCCTCTCCTATTATTGGACCTACTGGGGATATATGGGCTTTTTATCTGGTCTAACGTCGCTAGACCAAGACAGATTATAAACAACAACACAATCTTTAAGCAGTATTCTGTAATAGACATGTGAATCAATCTTCTGTTTCTAACCTTGAGTATATTTTAAACCTTATATAAACCTCTGAAGAAAATAATATAAACTATAATCCTGACTATTTTTTATCATTCAATAAAATAAAAAAATCTTTAGTTTTGGAAAGAAAATCAACTTATGAACTTAATTTCTATTTCAATCTCCAATTATTCAATCGTTTATTGGTATGTAACACAGATGTCAGAAAAATCAATCTTCTGTTCTAACCTTGAGTATATTTTAAACCTGTATACAAACCTCTGAAGAAAATAATATAAACTATAATCATGACTATTTTTATCATTCAATAAAATAAAAGAATCTTTAGTTTTGGAAAGAAAATCAACTTATGAACTTAATTCTATTTGAATCTCCAATTATTCAATCGTTTATTGGTATATAACACAGATGTCAAAAAAATCAATCTTCTGTTTCTAACCTTGAGTATATACTAAGAAATCAACTTAAGAACTAATTTCTATTTGAATCTCCAATTATTCAATCGTTTATTGCTATGTAACACAGATGTCAGAAAAACTTAAAATAAATAATTTTTGTTAATATATCCCCAGAGGTATTTGGGCACAAGAAGATTTGAAGTAAGAATAAAATATCCATTAAAAGATTCGGATATGAAAAAAAATATATATTACTTCTTCATAAAAAAATATTTTAACTGAAGAAAAATATTTTACAGTGGAAATTATTTTAATTAAATTATTTAAATTTTGTTCTGTGACTAACCTAATTTAGAATGAATTTCAAACATTTTTTAACCTCCTTCATTTTTCACATAAATACCACTGGCAGGGGCAGTGCAAAAATAAAAAAAATATAAACTAGCTGACAAAAAGTGTACAAACATCTCTAGAGGTTTTTCATGATATCGTTTTATCGCAGTTCTTATCAGACACCGAATAATTTTTCTAGTTGCTCATAACTTATTTTTTTTTACAAAGAAAAAGGCAAAAATCACCCGCTGGAGCATTTGTCGAGGGCAACATAAACGAAAGAAAAGCGAAGAAAAAACAAAAGCAAATTTTTGAAGAAAAATAAAATGATTTTCAAGAAAATATAGCTAGGGAAAAAAAGTAGAATAAAATCAATATAAATAAAGTTGAAACATCTGGCTAGGGTTCCACAGATGCCTTTCAGGTCAGACTCATTGTTCTAGTAAGATAAGATAAACCTTTTTTTATTATTTAAAGATATTTTATCTTTTCACCACATTTTACAAGCAAACATTTATTATGTTCTTATTTATTGCATGGACTACCATAAAAAGTTTAAAACACCGAGTAAAAAGCAATTTGAAATGTTTCTGAACTATGTATTGTTTCTAAGCTATAAAGTCATGACACTATCAATTCGGTAGTTTATTAATACGAATTAAATTACTGCTTAAAAGATTTTGTTTAAAAAATTTTCCTAATTTTATAAATAAAATTTTTTCATTCGACTTACATGTAAATTTACCCATTCAAATTATCTCAGTTATTAAAATGATTCGCTTTCGAAGTGTCCATTCTTTACGCAATCTTCACATAATTAGTAATTATTATTCAGAATGTCTGTTACAATTTTCAGTTCAACTGAATCCTTTTAAATTAAATTATTACGTCACATGCCAGACAAGCAAGATATTACGTTATTAAAACTCCCAGTCAACAGTTTGCAATTAAATGTCTCTAGTCCTGCATTTCTACTTTAAACTTTGGGTCCACTCAATCAGATTTCTCATGTTTACTGAGAAGATTAACTAAATTTATCTTTCCCAGTAAATGCCCCATTTGAATATAATATGTCTCTTGCAAATATCTTAAATGAACACAAGATGATAAGGCATTATTTGTTTCAAAATTGCTATTCAGACTGGATGCATTTCTTTAAAAAGACACTGCAATGGGTCGAAAAAAATCTGAAAACATGTTAAGCTACTTTAATTAAAAATTCAACCTTAAGTTGAAATTTTAAACAGAAAAGATGCATTAAAGAAATTTTCAGCTTAAAATAAAGAAAATACTTGATGTCTCATTTTATTTAACATCCCAGTTATAAAGGCTAATAAAAATACCGTTTTGAGGAACATGGGAAAAATGAGGATAAAAACAAACCATTTCTACAAATATTTCTTACCACATTTTTTTTATCGTGTCTTCTACCAGACACTGAATAATACACCTTTCCGAAGCTTCCCTTTTTCGCTCAGATATCCTAAATTTTACACAAGAGCTTTTGTTGAGAGTGACAAAGGAAAAGAGTGATGCAATAGAAGAATAAAATTATGTATCAAAATAAAAAATGATTTTGGAAAGAAACCGGATGAAAAGAGAATATAATCAACATAAAATAAACTTTGAACATCTGGGTAGCTTTTAAGAGATTGTCTAAAGTTCAGATAAATAGAAAAGGAGATAAAAGGCATTTCTCAAGCATTATTGATATTTTATTGTACTCTTTGTCTACACATTTTTTTTACCCATTTCAAATGGAAAATAAATGTAATGTTCCAACAAAAGGAATTTTTCAATTCGAACGTTAATGCAGTGTCATTAACATTTATGACTAACATAGATTAGTTCAAAAACCGCTCAGATAAACTTGATTTTATGATTTTGATATAAAAGGGTGTGATAAAAGTTGCAGATAATATCTAAATGGAAGTTTGTAGATCGTGGGAAAACAGGTGTTTACATAAATATACAACAGGTCCCCTTAACATATGAGTCAATGAGAAACAAATGACGTCTAGTTAAAAGGAAAATATTGTTAATTATCAATAAGTTTGTAGCGTCTAGTAAACAGCGTTCCTCAAAATTAATAGGAAATGTTAATATCAAATGATGTTCAGTCGTTAATTATGTTACGAACTCTTAAAGCACTCAAACAAGGGATTATTGTTCTAAATGTCACTACTCAACTTAGATATTACATTTACATGATATTTAAGGTACTTTATTAGAGAAAAAATAATGCCTCAAAAATAATTTCATATTCTTAGCGTGCTAGGGATGCATGCAAACTGCCGAATCTGTCTAAGTTATACGAAATAATTCTTCTCTATCATCTCGGACGACGAAAAAAGCATTAGCAAGCAGGAGTATCTCTTGATATCAGATAAATATTAATGTCACCTTTTTCAGCGCATTCATTATCATACAGCTGCCAAAGACTGCTTTTTGGGGGTGATTAGATGGATCTCACGGTCTTATGGTAGATGTTTCAAGCCATTGCATTCAACCACTTAACGTTTTAAAGGGTAAATTAAAGATTCTATATGATATCGTTTCATATAAGAGTGCAGTGCTCTCGCTGTAAGTATGTTTTAAAACAAATTTTCTGTATGAGATTTGCGTATGCATTTTAAATATCAGGGTGCGTTCCCTGTTCAGTGATACTTTTAGGTATTAAATGGTTTAATATATATATGTGTGTGTGTGTCAAAACATAACTGAACTGTCAAAATATAGTTGAGAAGTACGAGGAAAGGGGGTTTAAAATAATAAGAATCTAGCAATCCATTTACAAAGTGCGCGTATTTTGCTGTGGGGAAAATCATCTTTTAAAAGCGACACTTCGAGCGGAAAGCGAATAATTCTAGCGAGAGGATTTATTTTTAGAATGGTACAGGTTTTTGGGCATTAAAAGGAAGTTAAAATGTACGATCAGCAATAATGAGGTTCCAGATGTCCAGGGATGAGGCCTGCACATGCGCCGTGGAGCAGGAACGCTGTGAAAAGAGAATTTTGGCGGTAGATTGAGTGTGAATTTCGTTGCTGGCAGTCGCTCGAGGCGGCGTGCTGAGGAATTAACAAAATGGCTACGTGAAACAGATTAACCTGGAGCATGGTTCGTTTAAGGAACATAGAAAAGAAGACTAAGAACACTATATGTCTTGTGATCCATGGCCTATTACTCGCCCAATTAATTAACGTATGTATTGACTGCATAACATCGATTTAAACACGGGAGCAAAACAAGCTCCGTGTCAGGTATATATATATATATATATATATATATATATATATATATATATACATCACTGATTAGAAAAAGAACTGGATGAAAAAATACTCTTAGACTAACATTGGAATTAAGAAACTGTGATGTCAAAATTAACTTCGAGACAGGTCAATGTCTTTTATATCTCGATACATGATATATCATAAATGAATAATACAATAAATCAGAATAAATGCAGATGTTTCCTTTGTTCGACAAGTCTTAATTCTGTACAGTTTTTCTCAAAAAAATGTTAAAAAGATTAAAACTTCATACTTTAGTTACTTGCTGGATCTTTGAAAAATATCTTACGGATTAATCCCAGCCGAAAAATATTTAACAGACCACACGTCATGATTCCCAGTTAAAATGCAATTGCGAAGTCTGGGGAATAACCTGGAGTTTTCAGCCCTCCGGGCATATGCATTAAACATAAATTCACAACGATATTCCACAGTTAATAAGCCTTATAAGATTTTTAAATTGACATCAGGTAATGCCGAAACCCCATTTTTATAATATTTGGAAGATTAGATTTATTTATTAATCTTGAGAGAGTCAAAAGTAAATATGACGTACTATCTACATACTCGTGCTTCGCTACGGAGTACATTTTAGAATAATTACAATGAAAAAATAATGAACTGCTTTTTAGAAGATTTACTTATAAACAATATTTTTTTTGCTTCTCCATTGGGTGGAACTAATATTACCAGGCTCGTCCTCGAACTTACGCGTGAGAAAGCTACGTAAAAATGACCTTGGGAGAAATAATTTTCCCTTAAATCTACGCAAGCGTATTTTAAAGTTTAGCCTTGAGACTTATTTATCGTCACGAAGCATATTTTGAGGGGGAATTACATTTTTATATATAGGTTTAATTTAATATCCATAAAACATACTAATTTGAATTAAATTCTTAAAATCAATTAATCTAGTGGTTAAATTTTATCTTTTACTGTATTTTAACGTGACGCAAAATTAATCTAAAGTATCACAAAAAGAAAAGAAATCACGTGATCAGCATTTAATAAATTAAATTTTAAAAATTCACCAAAAATTAGAAAATGGAGGTAAAGATTCGAAAAAGATTTCCTTTTAAAGAAATTTTTATGATCTTTTTCGTCATATAAATTTTATAACTCTCACATTATTATTTTAAATGCAAACTTTAAAAAAAAGTTACAAAAACAGCTTAAAAATTTAATTTAAAAAAATCTAAGAAGAATTTTTCAAAAATATTTCTTAGTGCACCCCTACACTATAAGAAGAATCGCCATGTATAATTTCAGCCCTTTATTTCCAGCGGTTGGGTCTGTTTGTTATCTGTTAGTCTGTCAGTCACGGAACTGTTTTATAAATATAGATTGGATCGTAATCGTAAACATTCCAAATTTTCGTTTGCAGGACTGCATGTTAGTAAAAGGATATGGCAGAGGTTATTGTTTTGTACAATATATTTTGATAATAATGTGATAAATATAATTAATATAAATATACTTAATCATTTATTTTTTGGAATATTCTCATGGATTACTTTTGAGATTCGGTCTTAATGGATGGTTAGTTAACTGGAAATAAAGAAGGATGACATAAGTTCATCCCAGAAGTAATAATGATAAGTTACATTGTGGACATTAAATAAATTATTTTTTTTAAATTCTACTTTTTAGATTAATTATTGGAAAATCTACATAACCTCAGGAAAAGGAATATATTTGATAGAAATTTTGATATATTTGGAACTTAAGCTGCATTCTCGTTTAATCAGTCACTTATTTTAGAACCTCAGATTTCCTCTAGCAACATTTTTAAAAGATATTCCATCATAATTGAACATTAAAATACCCCCAAAATTGTACTGCCTGTATTTTTATATGAAGACATAAAGGTGAATTTGTTCGAGTAAATATTTATTTTAACGTCTTAAAAAGGGGGATTTTAGTTTCATTGCAGGAAGTAAATACTTGAAACGAAAGTAAGATGTTTATTCAGAGGAATAGTGTGAAAATAAATATTTTTTAACTAAATTGATTAAACAGTTTTTAAATTTCGGGCTGGAATTCAGTTTAACTCCTTTCAATTTTAAAGATCAGCTTGTCTGCATAAATTCGGTGACTCGAATGAAACGTAATGTAACGTAAATTTTATGCTGTACAACTTTACTATTGAAGTTTACTGCGACAGATTAGAGAACAGTGTTAGTGCGACAAAAAACATTGAAAACAATGATTTTAGATGCAACGTGCTTTTCAAACTCTATGTTATCATGGTTATACACGTATTTATATGCAACCGATTATTAAAATTTGACGGACACCACTTTCTGAAAATATTCCGATCGCAATAACATGTTTATTCTGATGGTCGTCGGTAAACTGAAGTATCATTTTGATGACATCGTTTCAGTTACGTGCTGAAAATATGTCTTAGAAGTCTTAATGTTGTCTAGTTATAACCAAGTAAAAAAAGAAATACAAAATAATAAACAAAGTACTCTTATATACCAAACACTCAATAAAAGAAGAAATATATATACTTTTTGAACGCTGTATTTTTTTTCCAATTTATTGCAAATTTTCCATAGCAAAAATACAACAAACTTAAACCCATTTTCCATGACTTGATTAGAAAATATTTTTTTTAGTAAAATTATAAAAAAAATAAACGTTTAATGATTATTAAATAAAAAATATTTTTATGCTAATTACAAGTGATTTAATCATGAATATTCTATCAGATATTAAAAATTATTTCATGGAACAACCATATTTAGAGAACATTTTCTATGATTCAATAATAAGTTAACGCCGGTAAGTGATAAGATCAAAGATAAACTAATTCTTAAAGAATAGAGCCTTCTATAAATTTCAGATTTTGGACGCAGTGTCATATAGAATCGACAAAAATCTTTTCAGTTTTCCTTTCATGTCTTTTTTCGGTAAACTAGAGAGTTAGGGGAAAATACATTAATTATAATTTTTCTTTAATTTAAGAAATTTGATTAATTTACTATCACTGGCTTCTTATAGTTACCAATGTGAACTAAAAAGTTGGCTTTATTCTCTTTTAAAATGTCATGCGACGTATTATTATATTTCCCTTACATAAATTTTATAACGTTTCTGAGTTAAATAGTACACAAAGAATGCTTAATAGATAGGATGTTCGTGGCTGTTGTTTTGTGACACCGATGGTTGTTGAAGGAACACGTATGAAACAAATATATATATATATATATATATATATATATATATATATATATATATATATATATATATATATATATATATATATATATATATATACATATATACATATATATATAAATATATATATATATATATATATATATATATATATATATATATATATATATATATATATATACATATATACATATATACATATATACATATATATATATATATATATATATATATATATATATATATATATATATATATATATATATATATATATATATATATATATAAATATATATATATATATATATATATATATATATATATATATATATATATATATATATATATATACATATATATATATATATATATATATATACATATATACATATATACATATATACATATATTTACAAAAATTTAACAATTTTAACTAAATATGATTTTAGTCTCATGATTTTTTACGTTGAATTTAAATGTGTAAACTAAAATTTCTAATCCCTCACCGTTTTTCTGCAGCACGTATTGGCTATTTTGAAAAACAACCCTTGTGAAGAACAATTCAATATATAACCAGTTTCTTTTCCTTTCCTGATCCTTGTATCTATTAGTGAGAGGAAACGGAATGTGGAAATAAATAATCGACATCTTGATACTTATAGTGATGAATGGTGAAAGCCAGTTTCTTCTAAATACTTCCCAAGCGGAAATCTTGTAAGCTGAATACACGAGAGAGACAGATAGGACAAATTTTAACGATGACATGCATTCCACAAAGCCGTTGGCATTCACTTCCAAGTAATAATATTCTTGTTAAAATGTATTTGATTTACAATACTGTACGTTTGGGTACGTTGAAGTTAAGATAGAATACTTGAATGTATACCTGAATTGATCTTAGACCGAAAAAATTTTCATATTTAGGCTAACAATAAAGTTTATTTTGTGAACGAAGGTTGTTTGAAATAAATTTGTGGTACTTAGTACATATTATGGTTGTAGGATTGGTTGAATATGATTTTTCTTATCGTGGAACTACATTTTAAGAACAAATATGCAAATTATACATGAGTGATAACATGTTTGAAATAAATAAATAAATAAATAAATAAACATATATATATATATATATATATATATATATATATATATGTAATAAATTAAATATTAGGCCCTCCATTCTATCAGTTAAATTCCCTTTCCTGAATCCAATCCCCAGTAACATTACTTTAACGCTTTAAAAACCCATAGCAACAGGACTTCCCATAAAACAGCAAACGTTGCATTTCTACACGTGTATACGTCCCGAGAAAGGCGTGAGTTCGCATCGCCAGCCCGAAATTCCGCTGACATTTCAAAACAACAGCCACATGTACCTCGCTTCTAGCGCGTAAGGTTGAAAGGTGATATTGCACTTCGCTCCGAGCATCTGAAATGAAAGGACGTATGTTACTATCGCTCCTAATAAAATGATTCGACCCGACTGCTTCAAAATTTAAATTCTTTCAGGCTGAGTCTAGCTCCAGCCATGTAAATTTGAGCTAGTTTTCCTTTTCAGGTTGCCTTTTAAGAACGATATGTAATGATTATATTATATATATATATATATATATATATATATATATATATATATATATATATTTGTTTCATACGTGTTCCATCAACAACCATCGGTGTCACAAAACAACAGCCACGAACATCATGTATTCCCATGAGTCTAATAATAATCATAATTATACATGAGTCTAAACTACCCATCACTGTGGTGCTAAATCTGATGATTTGAACTCTACAATGCCATGTAGAACGTACTAGAAATTTTTCTCATATTACTTCCAACATAGCTTCTAACCAACTGCATCTTACCGAGGTTATCATTTTCAATACTCTAAGTGCATGTGAAATGATAAATATATACTGATCATAAAATCGTTAGAAAGCAGATATAAAATCGTTAACGCTAAATCTGCTACAGCTTTCTGGCGAGCTCTCCAAGCCTTTTTTACCATGCGATTGTAATTGTGTTGCAGAAGAATATTGGAGAACACGAAGCCTTATGACTTAAGGCCGCTATGTACTAACCCCATTGGATTCGCTCACCTCAATGTTAACCTATGGAGAAAATTTGTCCACGGATTGCCGACTTGGATTCAAAGATTTTTTTAAAAATATTGTACTCCGTCATAGAGAAAGAAATTTTACTTTTGTGTACATTTTTCGTTTTTTTTAAATGCAATTAATATTTTAAAATTTAAATTATTTGGGGGAAAATCTGGTATAGTGTGTTTTAAACACTCACAAATTCCTTCGGGGGACGAAATTCATAAAATTAATCCTGTAGTGCTTTGCAGAAAAGTTCGGGCTATCTGGCAATGAAAATTTTATTTGATTATTAGCATTTATGTACCTGTAAATAGTTGACAAAAATATATTTTAAATAAATAATTTGGGGGCAGCGCTAACCTCCCCCCCCTATAGAGAGAGAGCCATTACAATCCCTCAAAATGTCAATCCTAAGGGAGGTGGAATTCTCGAACTGCCATCTGGACTCCTCCCACCACAAAAGTCTGCAAGAAGAGGAAAGGGGAATTACGATTTTTTTTCTTAGTACATAGTAGCCTTAATAGTCAACAGGCTGGAATTCGATAAATAAATAAAATTTAAAAAATATCATAACAATGAAAAATCGCCAATTTTAATAGGTAAGTGGGGGTTTGTTAATTTCATGTTAAATTTCGTGTTAAGTTTAGCAATAATTCTGCGATTAAGGTTTGTGACATTCAACAGGTTTGTTTATATCTTTTTGTTTGACCTGCTCATCCCGTGTAGGGATATTTCCCCCCTTCTTTAAACTTAAAACAAACAATCTTTAATCCAATCCAATTCACAAGCAAATAAACTTTAACTCATAATAGCATCAATTCGATTGCAATTTGCATACAAAATTTGCCCATTTACGAAGCAGTCATATTTGGATTCAATCTCCTCTGTTCATTTCAAAAATTTACAAATACATATTAAAGAATACCTACTACATATTTAATGCTTTAGTTTTGTCTGCGTATGAAAAATGATAATGGAGGAAACGGTGGTTAGACTAATGTCTTGACACTTAGAAATAACTTATATACTAACGAAATGTCCCCAAACGAAAAGAAGTAATGAGATGAACATTGACGGTCATGGAAAATAAGGCAATGCAAGTACAATAACATATAAAAACAAGAAAAACTTTATTACAGCATTACTATTTTCATTCTTCTTAAATAAATTAGCAACCTGCAGTGAATTACTAAAGCATTTGGTTACTGTACGGAGGTGTACTATGTTGAGCAAAAAAGCAGCTGGACTGTATATAAAATAAAAAAGTTTAATAGCGTGGCATTGTTTGCCAAAGGAAACTCCGCTTGTTCCTGGAGCTCCTTCTAGGACGGATACAGAGTTCGAACTGAGTTATTCATGCCGCTAGAGGGCGAATTGGGAGGAGGCGTTACATCACACATTATTACGTAACATACTCCCGCGTTGAAATTGTGAAAATTTCAAAATACACACAGTGATACATAAAAATATTAGAAAAAGTATGCAAATAACAAGTTAGCACAAAGCACATTACAATAATAAAAAATAAAAAAATATTATGCAGTATTGAAAAACACATTAAACATATAACTTATTTACAATAATCATAAAAAGACTGATCATCATTTACAGGTAATAAACAAATTTGAGTGATGCCTCGTTTTACCACTCCATTAGCTGTTTTGATGTACACTACTGTAACAGCGTTGTCCGCACCTTTAACTATCTTTTCGATGCGGCCAAGTTTCCATTTGTAAGGAGGCAAATCTTTGTCCTTAAGTATAACCATGGCATTGGGTTTAATATTATCTTTTAAAAACATCCATTTGTTTCGCAAGTTTAAATGATTGAGGTAATCAATTGACCATCGCTTCCAAATATATTGGACGAATTTTGTGGTTCTTTGCCACCTTGTAAGATAATTGTCTGGTTTATCAATCATTGTTTGTTCTGCAACAGAATTTAATGGACGACCAATTAAAAAATGACCTGGGGTTAACGCAGTTAAATCACTGGGGTCTGTTGACATTGGACTGATTGGTCGGCTATTTAAAATCCCTTCGATTTGTGTAACGACTGTTAGTAGTTCCTCAAATGTTAATTTAGATGAACCAGTTACTCTTCGAAAGTGGAATTTAAATTATTTAACCCCCCGATTCCCATAATCCACCAAAGTTTGGAGATCTGGGGGGGATAAATTTCCATGTAATACATTCAGATGTTAAATAATTCGCTAAAATTTCCTCTGGATTGCTCATACGTTTGTGCAACCTCTTTAACTCTGAACTTGCCCCAATAAAATTCTTGGCATTGTCAGAGAATATACATGAACATTTTCCTCTTCTTGCGAAGAAACGTTTTAAACGTTGCTGCTATAAGAGCCTTTGATGTTAAATCTGTCACAAGCTCTAAATGGATTGCCTTTGTGGCAAAACATATAAATATTGCTACATATACCTTTTGAGATGTTCCCTTACGTTGACCTTTATAATTTATAAGGAAAGGACCACAGAAGTCAATTCCGCAGTTGGAAAATGTTGGGCTTGGAATGACTCGCTCGGCTGGTAAATTTCCCAACAACTGATTTGAATTAATTGGTTTATTTCTGAAACAAATTACACAGTCATTAACAATTTTTCTAGGCAGATTTCTGCCTCCTATGGGCTAAAATTCTTGCCTGACGCAATGCAAGAGTGATTGCGGACCTACGTGCAAGTTTTTCTTGTGGAAATATTCCATAATGATTTTAGTGAATCTATGCCTAGCGGGTAAAATCTTTGGGTGTTTTGAATCGTTGTTCAGTTGAGAATTTTGTAATCGACCCCCAACTCGAAGAAGCTCATCTTGATCAAAAAAAGGATATAAATTCCTTACCTGACTCCGCTTCAAGTCCTTGTTATGTTTTAAACAATTAATTTCGTAGGTAAAAGTTGCGTGTTGAACTAATTTAACTAAATGATTTGAAGCACTCATGACTTCTTCAGTAGTTAACTCACCTACCTTTCGATTCTTAGGAAACTTCACATTATGTGTGAATCTGCAAATATAACTAAAAGTATGTACAAGTTTAGTAAAACTGTTACTAATTTTTAAAAAATCATCAATGAAGCTGTTAGTAGTGTTAGCAACTAAGACAGGATTATATGCAGTTTTTAGTTCTTTAGAATAATCATTATTAGTCATGTTAGTAGGTTCCTTAGAAGATGGAATGTCCGAATTTAAAAATGAAGGGCCAGTCCACCACGTAGAGTTCTGTAGAAGCTTCGTTGCACTAGTTCCAATAGGACATCAGCAGGATTGGTTTCAGAAGAAACGTGTCTCCAATCATAGTCAGGACACAGTTCGTTAATTTGTTTAACTCTGTTGGACACAAAGGGTTTAAGTCTTTCATAAGGAGTTTTTATTTAACCTAGAGTTATCGTAGAGTCCGACCACAGGTACACATGATGGAATTCAACTTGAATGACAGACATGATCTTTGCGACTAGACGAGCTAGTAGCAATGCCGCACAAAGTTCCAACCTGGGTATTGTTAAGGTTTTTATCGGAGATACTCTGGATTTAGAACACAACAGTGTTGTTTGCTGCTGTCCTTGGCTGTTTTTTGAGCTTACATAGATTGCTGCTCCATATGCCCGTTCAGACGCATCGCTGAATCCATGTAAATTAATTATGATGGGATCTGTAATGATTACATGCCTAGGAATGTTCACTTGATTTAAAGCGGGAAGTTCGTTTAAGAATTTATAAACCATTCTTTCATATCATTAGGAGGAATTGGATCAGACCAATTTAACTTTTGCCTCCACAGATTTTGTAGAAATATCTTGGCCTTTGTAACTACTGGTCCAATGAGGCCAATGAATCAAACAAGCGTGCTATAGAAGACAGAACATCCCGTTTTGTGAAGCTTGCTTTAGAGTCTACATTAACCTTAAAGGTTAAATTATCGGAATTACATGCCCAAAGCATACCGAGAGTTTTCACAGGATCAGAATCTGAAGAAAAGTTATATTCAACACCTTTACTGTCATTTAACAAATTTGGGTGGTTGGATACCCATTTATGTAATTGCATGCCACCTTTGTTCAATACATCTATTAACTCAAATTGTAAGGAAATTGTGTCTTCTAAATTGTCTGAACCTGACAAAATGTCATCTCTTTTGTGAGTGGTAACAAAATGTTGCTCACAATACTCTTTTTCAAATGTTTGAGACTCAATCTTTGTATCATCCCCGGGAACGGATTCCATCTCAAAGAATTTTTTGACAGAAAGTTCTAAAGAATCTCTTTCTGAAATATGAGCAAGACCAGTAAAATGGTGAGAAGCTGCATTTTCCACAGTCCCGGTAACCAAATAGCCAAAAACACTGTTCTGAAGCATCAAATTATTATCATATGATTTGAATTTTTCAGCCTTAAGCAATTCAAAAAATACCTGACAACAAATGAGTAGACTGATTCTACTTGGAAGATTGAACGTGTCGTCAGCAACTTAATTTCGCGAGGGAAATATACGCGAGAAATATCAATCCTCCTTACTGGCGTTAATTCTGTGATTTTAGGTAACACAAGGAATGATAATGCTTTTGAAAAGCTGCCCTCATCATTTGAAATTTTCGCTGTTACTTTATTTTTAACAAAATATTCTCCTCCGCTTATGCCTGAAATGGATGAATTGCATTTTTCTTTCTTTAATCCCAAAACATCTGCTATTTCCTGTGTACAAATTGATACTGAACTTCCACTATCAAGAATTGCTTTTACTGTTATTTTTTCACCAAATGAGTTCTCAATATATAACATTGTAGTGCATAAAAGGCTGCTCGTAGCTAAACAACACTCTTTGACATATGCTGATAAAGTGGCGCCTATGGTTTTGTCTGGTGCGAGCAATGACTCATTTTGAGCGGGAGAGATATTTCTCGTGTCAGACTACGGAATGTTTTCACAGTTTTGATTTGAATGTATTGCGGTTTTTGGCGCGGCGAGATGCCTATGAAGGAACGTATGGTGGTTTGTATGTTTACAAACGAAACAAGAACTTTTAGAATTGCAATTCGGTAACATGTGAAAGGCGCTTAAACAGTTAAAACAAAGTCTATGTTTTTTAACAAGATTGACTCTATCTTCCAGTTTCATTTCTTTAAATTTATCACAATGAAATAATGCATGGGCTTTGGTTTTACAAACTACACACATCTGAGGTGATTTATTAGATTTAACGAAAATGGATTTAAATCGTTCGGAATTTGGCTTGGTTGAGATGTTAACATGAATACTGTTCAGAATTTGACACCGTCTTTCTAAAAATTCCAAAAATGCATCGAAATCTGGTACATTGTTATCCTTCAGAGTTAATTCATAATTTTTCAAGAACAATATTCAGTAGCAAAGCGTTAGAAAATTTATCTCTTTCGAAATTCAAAATTTTCAGTGATCTAAGATTTTTGTTTATATTATCCAACAAGTTTCGAAGCTCTTTGGCTGACTCATGTTTGATAGATTGGAGATTTAGAATGTTTCTCAGGTGACAGTCGACAATGATCCTTTCATTTTCGTATCTAAGCTTAAGTGCTTTAAATAGGGAAACATAACTGTCATCTGAGGTTTCTATAATTTTTGCTTCTCCCTTTAGTCACCCACGTAGATAGTGAAGCTTTTCGTTTTCAGAAAGTTCTGAATTTTTGTTAATTAGACTAATAAACTGGCTTTTAAACAAATTCCATTCCTCAAATTTTCCGTTAAAAATAGGAAGAGGAATTTTTGGAATTTTTATTGACATTCTTTTCAGCTGATCATTGTTAATCGAATTCGAATCATGAATAGTCGAACAGTCAGAATTTTGATTTAGATAAGCAGAATTGTTCTTACTGATTTTAAGTTTATTAATCAAGGTTTTCAGACTCACCTCTGAATTTTGAAACTCCTCATCTAGCTGTGACAACATTTCCTCAGTTTCTTCGAAATGCTTTTCACTGATTACACTATAATATTCGTCTTTTAGAGCTTCAAATTTTTCTTGAAGTTTCGAAAGTATATCCAACTTAGCCTGTAGTTCGGCGATATCATCGCTATCTTCACATATGACAATCTTCTTCAACTGTCCTTTTATATTACCGCGTTTGCGATTCAGCGTTGTAATGACCGATTCTGTCATTGTATTCTTAAGTTAAAAAACAAGGCAAAATTTAATGCACTGGTCAACCCTCCGGCTCGACGGACCAAAATGTACGGAGGTGTACTATATTGAGCAAAAAAGCAGCTGGACTGTATATAAAATAAAAAAAGTTTAATAGCGTGGAACTGGATTATTCATGCCGCTAGAGGGCGAATTGGGAGGAGGCGTTACGTCACACATTATTACGTAACAGTTACTTCTTGCAGCCACGAAACTCACACATTTATTTTTCAGGGTTTCTGTAATACCAATTATAAGCTGAAAGACAATAAGTTCTACTCTTGCAGTTGAGCATGCATAGAATTAGTCCTTCGTGTTATCAGTTGATGCAATCGTATGTATGCTCAACTGAGTTCATATATTTTGATAGTCAATACATTTAAAAACATATCTCCATTTTGGAGAAAATATTCGACTCTCAGACATTTGTAAATGGTTCGCGTTACAATGTATAAATGAGAATTTCAGATCCAAAGTACCTCGGAAAATTGAAACACGAGGTTTCAATTCGTAGTCTTTGTTCTTTTCATCAATGATAGTACAGCTCTAGGATGCACTATTTCGCATTATACGTATTGTGTATTTCGTACACCCGATAAAAATTATACTAGCTCGAAACTTGTCCCGTTAGTCATAGAAAGTTAAAGATAACATAATACCCATTCTATGTACATAATATTGCAGTCCGTAATCACAACTCATCAGAGAGATCACAATACATATAACGATTTAAATTTCAGTTTAATGCTCTTGACCTCTATAAACGTGTACGTCAGTTCTCAGAAGGGGAATTGTTGTAAATTGTGGAATATAGAGCACTAAATCTAGTTCTCTCGCTAACAATTTACCTGGAAACAGAAGTGTTTCGTGCGACTGTCAGATTTACACAGCGGTAACTCTCATACATCACTCTGGCGGTCGCTTGATTTATGTCAGATGCTATCCCTATACAGATTTATAACTTCTGTACGACATTTTAGAAGGTGACATATAACACACTGAGATTTTTGAGATCTTCTCAACTCATGGCTATTACATATTAAAAGAAATTCAGTGATTTTGAAACTTGTGTAGGTTACTGTCCTGATTCCAACCTATAGATGATTAAATACTTCCGAAGAAATGTCACCACGACGTCTTTCTGCCAATAACGAATACTTAATATCGACTTAGTATTTGCTTAGTGCTTGCCTAATACTGACGACACCACTTTTCAAGGATCCAGAATAAGATATTCACTGTGTCTATAAAATTTGCTTGGGCACAATGTTTTTTTAAGCATTTTAAAATAATTTAAACACACATGTATATACAAACTTTTACACACACACACACACACACACATACATATATATATATATATATATATATATATATATGTATATATATATATATAAGTAATATATCCATTACACCTCGTTCTTAAAATGCAACCTGAAAAGGAAAACTAGCTCATATTTACATGGCTGGAGTTAGACTCAGCCTGAAAGGAATTAATATTTTGAAGCAGTCAGGTCGAATCGTTTTATTAGAGCGACAGAAAAATACGTCCATTCATTTCAGATGCTCGGAGCGAAGGTGGTATATATATATATATATATATATATATATATATATATATATATATATATATATATATATATATATGCCACCTTTTAACCTGACGCGCTAGAAGAGAGGTACATGTGCCTGTTATTTTGAAGTGTCATCAAAAATTGGGGCTGGCGATGCGAACCCACGCCTGTCTCCAGACGTATACACGTGTAGATATGCAAGACATGCATTTTCATGGGAAGTTCTGTTGCTAGGGGTTTTTAAATGTTACTGGGGATTGGATTTAGGAAAGGGAATTTAAATGATAGAATGGAGGGCCTAATGTTTAATTTATTACACACACACACACACACACACACACACACATATATATATATATATATATACATGTAATAAAATTTAACCACCTCTACTCAGAGTTCTTTCACTCTATGGTAACCTTTCTGTCCTTTGTCAATACTAACCAACCTCGCCAATTTCTGGCAACCCGTTGACAGCTACTTCTACGGTCACCAGTTGAGAAGTGGACGTCGCGCTGTAAGGTTATTTTATTGTTGGAATAAAGTTATTATGTTCTTGTATTCGAATCATATAGTTTTCGGCCAGGATGCTAATTTCAGGAGATGACCATTCGGGTCATCACATATATATATATATATATATATATATATATATATATATATATATATATATATATATATATATATATATATATATATATACATGTAATACATTTTAACCACCTCTAATCAGAGTTCTATCACTCTATGGTAGCCTTTCTGTCCTTTGCCAATACTACCCAACCTCGCCAATTTCTGGCAACCCGTTGACAGCTACTTCTACGCTTGCCAGTTGAGAGGTGGACGTCGCGCTGTAAGGTCATTTTATTGTTGGAATTAAGTTATATGTTCTTGTATTCGAATCATATTGTTTTCGGCCATGATGCTAATTTCAGGAGATGACCATTCGGGTCATCACATACTCACACACACACACATACATATATATATATATATATATATATATATATATATATATATATATAATTTAAATTTTACACAATATCATTATGATTATTACATTTTAGGCATTGTTTGACTACCTTTTATCCAATACTATTCTGTCTGAAATTAAATAAATCTCCTACTTCCAGTATCTCAGTACCCCAATCTTTTTTAATCAAAGATCTCATAAAACAATAACGAAAATTTCATTGAATATTAAGGAGAAAATTATTTGCGGGATTTTGTAAATATTAAGATACATGATATGGATGTCATCCTCAACCAGTTATTAAATGTAAGAATCAAGCACCGTGTTTTCATGTTTCATTTACTGCAATCATTCCTCAGCGTTTCCTCGCAGCGTAGGTGTAGGGAATTACTGATACCCGTTCCCTTACCCGGAAGGAGCCCTCTACCTATCGCGTGCTTAAGATTTCCTGCGTGACGCGAGATCTGTCAAATTCCTTTGAGTTTTCCTTGTCCTCGTCCATCCCGAAAATTAAGAGACCAGAATCGCTTTTACAAGCAGGCCTCCAGCTAAACTCATTTGAGAGCGGATTCTGCATATTTCGCTCCTAACGCACATTCCTGGAATACTTAATAATTCAGATGCTAATGACTACTTTGTTTTCGTTTGAAAAATGCATGTCTGGAATCATGTTCAATTCATAACAGATGGCTAAAGCTTTGGGTTGTGTATTCACCACAGGGTTACAAGCAATTAGAGGATTTGTTCCGATATACTTTTGTGTTTGGACAGATTGTTTAATGTACATTGCCACTAACTTAATAATGATGTTTCGAAAATGTTCGTTGGAATTTTAAAATTCTCTTCTGTCTTCCATTTAAACATTTTAGCATAATAATAATAAAGAGCATTAGATAAGGAAACTTAATGTTGTAGAACAAAAGAGACGTGTTTCTAGAAAATAATTAGCAACATGCATTTCGCCTGTCTCATTTTCGATTTATAATTATTATCGCAGGATACATTCCATGATAAATGTTGAAGTATAATAGAAAGATGAATTCTGGGCTATTAGAGAGCTTAGAGTTAAAAATAATCCCAAATTTTTAGGTTTGCTGAAAACGTTGTTAGATTATAATAAACTAGAAGGTAACCCGTCATTTTGACGTCATAATACTAATAATGACGTCATAATGGAAAAAGTATATGAAAGTTAAAAAATATCCCGAATTATCTAACAATATCGCACTTAATCCACACCTTGTAAAAGCAAACCCTTTCATTATTTTTTATTTATTTAGTTTTTCATGCGATTGGAGTGGAAGACCGCCATTCAGTATTTTACAGCTCACTATGCCATATGAATACTTGAGCTACTTGATTCATTCACATTCAAGTTTGTTTACTTTCAGAATTCATCGCAAAAGTAATCAGATTTTTAAAAACTGTAAAAATATACGGCTAAAAACATCCAATTTTTTTAGTTCTGAATGTTTTATAGAAAAATAGGCTGAACAAACGTGATTTGATGGAGAAGATATTAGTTTTTAGGTAAGAAAAAATTCTGATCCACATCTGAAATTGAAATTAAGCCTAACCGACCGTTTGTTTACTGAGGGCTTCAACTGAAACATGAGTACAGCCCGGAAGTGTTATACACAGACAACGGCGATTATATATATAATTCTTGTAGGAGATTTAAACCTATATATAATGTATGTTTTCGTACATCACTAAATTTTGTTCATAAATAATACAGTCTAAAATCTAAAAAAGATAAGTCGGAAAGCGTACTCGGTTTAGCGTAATTTTTATAAACCATGTCGGTTATTGTTTTCAGAAGTTTGTGTCCGAATGTGTTTTAATGTGAAATTTTTAGTGTACAGATTTTTTGTCTATGGCAGTATTTCCTAAACTTTTTTGATAGCAGAACCCTCGGAACATTTTCAGAAAGTCTCGGAACCCTCTATTCATTTTGATCAGTAGACACCTTCCTCCTCCAAATTTAAATTGATATTGAATGAAACAAAAATTATTTTAGTACGTAGACTTTATTGAAAGAAACAAAAAGTCATTAAAACATTCGTCATAAAAACAAATACCAGTGATTATAAAAATAAAAGTATTAGGGTAAATAAAAAATAAGTAAAAAAAGTTTTAATTCGAAAAATGCTGCTTCTTCTCCGATTCCATGATCCTCTTAAAAGTTGGAATTATGATCGATAATTGAATTAGCATGTGGAGAATAAGATAAATTATGGCTTGGTCATCAGACTGTCTCGAGTAACACCTAATTTTTTTTGGCCGAAGCCCCATGTTTCTGCGGAACACACTTTGGGAAATTCTGCCCTATTGGCATAAGGTAGGAGAACACCTACAGTTATAGTTAAGAATATATTCTACAAGAAGTTGCCCTCATCAATAAAACATCACTAAAATATTTATACGTGTTTTATATATGAGTTCTGTATGAGCAAAATTTTCCACGAAAATCAACTTTAAGGGGACAGTGGACTTTCAAAATTGTGAAATTTGTCCAAAAATTCGATTTTTTTAATTTTATTGAATTGTGAAATTACGGACGAGTAGGAATGTGTTGCAAAAAAAAAAATTTAATTTCTGTGATTACTTTCCTAGTTATAGGCATTTGTATTTAATTTAGATATTATGTGGTTGCTAATATCAATAGCTTTAAATGTGTTTTTCTCAAAATAAAAATTTTCATGTCATAGGAATATTCAAACTGCTCCAGGCGCATTTCTAATTATTGTATTCCTTTGAAATTTAAGTTTTATATACTTAACTGTATATCAGATAAATCTTATTGAAAAAATTATGCTTCGTAGCTCAGAATTTCTAAATTTTGTACTTGAAAAGATGATTTATAGGTATTTTGCGTAATAAAGAGCGTGTTTTCACTATTATCATTTTTTTCTTTTTATATTTTTAATGAATGCTTAAAATAAGCAATAAGTTTCATTGTAAGTTCTTTAAGGTATCCTGAATATAAAAATTACCATATTATATGAAAAAGAAATGCGCATGGAACATTTTTAATTAGGCCAATTTTTGATATAATTAATAATTAATAAGTCATAAATTATTCATATTTCATCTTTGAACTTTAATCACTTTTACATATCTATAGTACTAATCACATATTCAAATTTCAATCAAATCCATTCAAAACAAAAAAAGTTAGGTTTGAAGGTCCACTGTCCCCTTAAGAGAAAAGAACAATTCGGCTAGCTGGTCTATGCACCACAAGTAATTACAACGGGCACTTTGTTCATGACCTCACTCGTCTAAATTGTTTCCTCCTACAATGTCCTGCCAGCTAATATACCTATTAAAATTCCATTTATACGGTGTATTTTATGCTAGACTGTAACATTCCTCATACACATTCATAATAAATTAAAGTTTGCAATATTTTATAATCTTGTCAAAGAAAGAATGAAATGGAAATGTGCTGAGTAGTTCCTTTTATGTCTCATGGTGTTTTTTCGTCTCATCTAGTGATTATTTTCTTGTTGGCAATAAAAATGTTTTTTTATGGGCCACTGGCGTATCTTAAAACCCAGTTACATTTTACTGCCCACTTGCGCAAAAAGCACGCAGTTTCTGTCTTTCGGTCTCTTTACTGTTATTGATAAACAATGTCTGTTAAGAGAAAGCTGTTTCATTTATGGTTTTCCTGGCTAAAATTTCCCTTGAATATTGGCTTTAACTATACGTTGCTACTAACGTCTTGGAATGTAAACAAAGACAAACTATAAAACTTCTGCTATTTTAAGGGAACAAGGCAATAAGAACCTTCAATCTCGTTCTTCTTTAATTTTCAATATTTTACTCTATATACCACATGAGTATAATTAGTATTCCTTTCTACTACATTGAAGATACTTAGAATTCACAAATAAGTATTTTGTTGAGGTATTATACCTGTTTATCAAAAAATTCTTCAAAAACGCTAGAATTTTTCAAAAGGTTCCATGCGTATTCATTTTCTCTTGATATCTTCCATATTTTTTTAATTGTTAATTGAATTGTTTGGCACAAAATTGCGCATAATCCTTTGAAATCACAAATATTTTTCAAATTTATGGACCATAAAATAAAGTAATAACATAAAAAATAAAGAAAAGAATAAATAAAAGAATTGAAAATGAATACAAAAAAATTATTTAAGACTTTAAATTCCTACAAAATTAAATTAAATGCCCATTTATATTTATATACACATGGTAAACTTATAATAAAAAAATTAAAGACAATATAGAATGCGCATAGAGCATTTTGAAAAACATTAGGATTCTTGAAAAAAATTTGAAAAATCAGTAATTGTTGTGCGAAAAATTCCTTATTTTAAATTCTATGAGTTTTCCAATGTAGTAAGAAAGATAATTAATTATTCTCATTTTGTATATCGGCTTAAAAATTGAAAATTAAAAAAATTCGACTTTGAAGGTCCCTTGTGCCCTTAACTGAATACTTGTAATAATAATGATACTAGATATTGGTTCATCTATATAATATACGGAACAGTATTTAAAATTTGTTTATCCATCCCTACAAATCTTTGGTTAATTTCAATTGGTTAATTTTTTTTTGTATTCATTTATCAACTTATTCTTTACAAATCTAGTGGAAAATTGTATCATTTTTGTAAAATACTAAAATTTGTTTGATTAATTAAATTTTTGCTAGTTGTATAGTGTTACATCTGGTTTTACGTTTCAGGAAACGTTCAGAGAGATACGTTATATTTAAGGAGCAAAAAACCTTCAATTTTGAATTTTTAAATTTTCAATTTAAGGGGGGGTCCGGGACACATTTAAAAAAAATTATTTATTGATTTAAAATTTTGAATTTTTTGGGGATGGTCAACCATATAATTTGTAAACAAAATCACATCATAAAATTTCTCAAAATGTTTTTAAAAAATTTTTAAATTTTTTATTTTTAATAAAAGTGGGGTAATTTAAAATCTTTATAACTCGTGATATCATTTGTCGAATTTCAAATTTTTTTTCATTTAATTGAACAGAAATATATGTTTTAATTTTGAGTCAGCATTTTTTAAAATATTGATTTTTAAAGAAATTAAAAATATTTAGATAACAAATTACAAAAAAAATTATGTAACATTTTTAAAAAATCATATTTTCAAAAGTAAATATTTTTTCAGAATTAAAGAAAAATAGTTGAAAAAGACATGTTCCAAGTGTCAACCATTTATCTTTAAGGGTTCTTGACTTATAACAATTTAAAGTCAAGAAATGGGGAAAAAAAACCATCATGCATCAAAACGCATTTACAGGTTTAAACAACGGTTGGCTACTATTAGAATGTTACAAAAAAATAATAATTTATCTTATTCTAATTAAGATAGAAAAATGATTTTACGTCATTTTAAGCTGAAAAGAGCAAAAAAATTTTAATGCAATACAATTTCTTTCAAAAATTCGTACAATGTTGTGTCCTGACCCCCTTAAACTCTGTATTCAAAATGAGTATAAATTATATTATTTTTGACTAAATTGAATACCCTTAGAATTTAAGATAAGGATTTTTTGGCAGAATAATGCCTGTTTTTGAAAAAAAAAATTCAAAAATTGCTAAAATCTTCCAAAATGCTCCATACGCATTCCCTATCGTTCAGAAACCTTATTTTTTTGTAATATAAGTTTATCATATATATTATAACAACAATTGTGCATGTATTTTTTCTTTTTAAATCTAGAGTCGTCAGTAATTTTTTTATCCTGCCTATAATTTTTATTTTTATTTTATGGTATATAAATTTGAAAAGTTTATAGAAATAAATTAAATGTTGAATTAAATTTGAAAGAAATCGAAATAAATTAAATGTGTCTGGATCATTTTGAATATTTTTAAAAATTTTGAAGATTTTTTTGAAAAATATGTCTTATTCTTCCCCAAAATACTTATTTGGTAATCCTATGGGACTTCAATGTAGTAAAAAAGAATATTAGTTTTACTCATGTGGCATATAGAGTTGTTTGAAAAAAAATTCAAAAATTGCTAAAATCTTCCAAAATGCTCCATACGCATTCCCTATCGTTCAGAAACCTTATTTTTTTGTAATATAAGTTTATCATATATATTATAACAACAATTGTGCATTGTATTTTTTCTTTTTAAATCTAGAGTCGTCAGTAATTTTTTTATCCTGCCTATAATTTTTTTATTTTTATTTTATGGTATATAAATTTGAAAAGTTTATAGAAATAAATTAAATGTGCCTGGATCATTTTGAATATTTTTAAAAATTTTGAAGATTTTTTTGAAAAAAATGTCTTATTCTTCCCCAAAATATTTATTTGGTAATCCTATGGGACTTCAATGTAGTAAAAAAGAATATTAGTTTTACTCATGTGGCATATAGAGTTGTTTGAAAAAAAATTTCAAAAATTGCTAAAATCTTCCAAAATGCTCCATACGCATTCCCTATCGTTCAGAAACCTTATTTTTTTGTAATATAAGTTTATCATATATATTATAACAACAATTGTGCATTGTATTTTTTCTTTTTAAATCTAGAGTCGTCAGTAATTTTTTTATCCTGCCTATAATTTTTTTATTTTATTTTATGGTATATAAATTTGAAAAGTTTATAGAAATAAATTAAATGTTGAATTAAATTTTAAAGAAATCGAAATAAATTAAATTTGCCTGGATCATTTTGAATATTTTTAAAAATTTTTAAGATTTTTTTGAAAAATATGTCTTATTCTTCCCCAAAATACTTATTTGGTAATTCAATGGGACTTCAATGTAGTAAAAAAGAATATTAGCTTTACTCATGTGACATATAGAGTTATTTGAAAAAAAATTCAAAAATTGCTAACATCTTCCAAAATTGTCCATACGCATTCCATATCGTTTAGAAACCTAATTTTTTGTAATATAAGTTTATATATATCAACTTTATTGTGCATTGTATTTTTTTCTTTATAAATCTAGAGTCTTCAGTAATTTTTTTTTTACTGTCTGTATGTTTTTTTTATTTTATGGTACATAAATTTGAATAGTTTTCGAGGTTTATAAGAATTATGCACTGTTTTATGACAAACATTTCCATTACCAAACCTGAGAAATTTGGATGAAATCGAAAGAAATTAAATGTGCCTGGAGCATTTTGAAAATTTCTAAAAATATTGAAGATTATTTTTTAAAAACAAGTTTTATTCTTCGACAAAATACTTATTTGGTAATTCTAAGTTACTTCAATATAGTAAAAAATATTATTAATTTTACTCCTGTGACATATAGAGTAACATTTTGAAAATTAAAAAAAAAAAAAATGAAAGTCCTTTGTCCCCTTAACTCTTTCAGGGGCAACAGCCTCTACCGTTTGCACAGGGCATATTTTTTCCCCGATTTATTTAACCTAAAGACTATTGAAAAATTTTCCAATTAAAGGTTGCAAACTTTTTTACTTCTTTAAACAGATAACAGATGGCAGTACTAACCATTTTTCTACTCATTTAACTGGAATACATTGAATTAAAGTGAAAAAAGACTAGATTTAGGCATTTGCACTGTGCTAACGGCGCCCCTCAAAGCGTTAATACATTATTTGCGCTGCACATAGATGAAAAAATTCAAAATATGAAATAAAAAACAATTATTCACGCTCAGTTAACGTTCTGTATACGACGATACATAATCTGAATATCTACTAATCTGATATCCTCCATCCGGACCTTTTGGAATTAGAGACCACTCTGCAGGAGGAATGGCTTAATATTCCTTTAAATATTGTCCATGACCTTTATGCATCTATCCCACGTCGCATTAAATCTGTACTTCAGTCAAAGGGTGGTCCAACACCCTATTAATAAAGATTTTCCATTATTTCACAGGTGTTCGTATTATTTTGTCCACCATCTGTATATAAATGCATGCAAGTCTCCATGAGATAGTCTATTTAAGTTGAATATTTTTGTTGAACCTTTCATAATGTAACAAACATCTAAATTTCGAAAATTTTTCATTTTCAAGTAATCACTAAATGAGTACTGAATTTATTTTAAAAATATGATTTTTATTTTCGGTTGTAATCCTAAATAACTTTTGGATGGGCAATTTACTGCACTCATTACACTTGCTCATTGATAATACTCAACGAAAATCTCTTTTTCGTAAAATAAATTTCTAAAAATTTTAAAATTAGTTTTTCAGCATACTTCTACATCTTATACTACTTAGCATATCCTGAAACTCTGTAATCCGTTGTTAAAGAATCAAATACTTTCAAGCCCATCTTATTGAACAATTGATTATATGAGTCTACTAAGATCATAACTGCCATTTTTCTTTCAAGACAAAATGTCAGGTAATTAACTAACCCTACATTAAATAGAGAAATACATGAAAAAGAGAATCTTTCGAATTTAGATTCTTTAGAAAAGTAAAAGGAAACGCATTAATATTCACTCCCATTTACCACCCAAAGAGAAAAAAAAAGTTTTCCTGATTTGATCAATGTCTAATTACTGTAATTAACAGAATGAAAACACTCCTATATTTTGATGCATATCGGCGAACATTAATTCACGAACCCTCAAATAAATTATAATTAATTATATATAATATTTCTTTAATACGATTTGGAGGTAACATTATAAAATTTCCTCATATAATTTCGAAAAATCATGAGGCACTTATTACATCGGATATGCATTTGTGGAATTGTTTAAATTATCTTTCTGCAATGTACTCCAAAAGATTTTATATGTTCGCAAATGTAATTAAAATTAATATAATGCATCAATATAATTATTAAAGGCATTAAAACTACTGTGATACTGATTGATATGCAAATGTTTATAATTCATTAATATGCATCGGTAGCGGAGAAAAGCAAAAATATTTACATTCTTTTTCAGTCAATTTTTTTAATTATCTATCTCAAATTACTTACATTAAAAATCCTCTTCCCTCATTAAATCCTGCTTTTTACACATATATTATCTATATGTCTATCTATCTATCTATCGATTTATCTTATATATATATATATATATATATATATATATATATATATATATATATATATATATATATATATATATATATATATATATATATATATATATATATATATATATATATATACATACATATACATATATATATATATACATATACATATATACATACATATTCATATATATATATATATATATATTTATTTATTTATTTATATAAGAGAGAGAGAGAAGGAGAAAGAATATAACAAACTACTTTGAATTCTTTCGTTCACTTTATGTATACGATGATTGTACAAAGGACATACAGCTTGAAATGTCATTGATATTCAAATAATGAATAATAAATATAAAAAATTAAGCATGAAATATTTAGGTGTTTTGAGAACCTAAAGCCTAGTCAATTTGAAATTTGGGTAAAAATATATTTTAGTCGATATAAAATATCAGCATTTCTGTTTGAAGCAAATTATCATACATTTCTGTTTTAAGCGCGAATCATACCAACTTTTCTTGCAGATTTTTTTGCATCGGTGACCTATTTTACCTTAGATCCTCTTTTTACTAATTTCAATCTTTCTATAATAGCAAACTGGATAAGTAAGAGCTGGAGCCAGTCCAAGAAGAATCACTGAACCTTTTATGCATTAGAACCAAATCTTATGCCCGTTTAGCACATGGACATAATCATTTAGCTCTAATGTGCGTATCATCTCATTTTCATTCATATCATCTCATTTTCGTAATTATTTATCAGTCTTCATTTGACGTACTTTTTTGTGAAGTACAAAATTTCATTTCATTGGATTCCTTTAGAGAATCATATTGTCTTTTTTTTTCTAGATATCGCTTTTAATTTTGCAAATGTATTGGATAGGTGTTATGTATTGCCATCCTAGAATCTATTACCTGTACTGCCAATTTTTCCATTCATCATACGCTGTGTGGGACTGTCTATTAGCGCAGATATATGTCCATCTGTTTTCACGTTCTACACACTGTAAAACTAAATTACGGTGATCCATGTAAAAACATATGGAGTGTAAATCCTGAAACAAAAAACCTCAGCCATTTCAAATTCCTCCGCAAGGAAAGTGAATTCTCATAGAAGATATTGACACTTGTAAGGTATACACAAGATTCGATTCACAAGAATCGAACATTTGAGTGAATGAATTAAAGAAGCTGCTTGAGATATGTTAATTTCGGCATACGCGCTTAGTATAAATACCATGCAGCGTCATTAATAGAAAAGGTGGTTAGGGTTGAAGAAGGTTGTTAAGGTTGATAGATAAGCGAGAGGGAGCTACGGGGTAAGTAGCTCCAGGTGTTATCCTGCGCTAGTGCTTAGGGGGCCCAAAGTTTGCGTGGCAGTACTGCTGGTTTGACTCTCTGCTGGTTTGTGAATATTGAAATGTGTATTTCTATTGAATGTTAATATATATATTCCGTACAAGTAGTGCGTATGCTTATTGCTGTAAAAGCAAATTCTATATGTGCAACGAATTCAATAAACATTGTTTCACGTATAAACTGTGTTTGTATCAAATTCATTTAGAGTGCCACTTCAAATTATACACACCCAAGTCTGGGTAGAAGTGAGCTATTTACTCTATACACTGCCGAATAAATGGCATAAACAAAATGGCGTGGCTTTAGTAATTTGCCTCGTAGTAGTGCTGAGGGAAATCGTCAGATTTTTGTGGTCGGAGGTTTGTGAAATCTATAGCAGAATGCTGAAACAGTATGGAGATGCCTAGATAGGAAAGTGATGGATGTACGTCTGGGCAGATACGCTTGAAAATGGATTAACATTAATCCGTGATATACGACACTCCAGTCTAGGATGCCAAATAAAAATGCGTTTCTGGTTGAAGAAATTGGGGCGATAATATAAGTTAAGGCAATAGCTTGAATAAAGGAGTTAGTTTAAATGTGTGATAATTGTATTGAAAAGGAGTGTGATTACGTAGCACAACGCAATGTCAGTTATACCTTGTAGCGTATTGGAGTTAGGGGGGTTATTTTTCCCAGGACCGCACAAGATGCCCGACACACAGCTATGTGTTTGTCCGGGTAATTTTTTTCATTTCCCACCGTTTT